>JAUJYP020001495.1:2400000-3600000 GCA_030674075.2 Linum usitatissimum
CATTCTCTTCTTCCACAACAGTCTCACAACAATCCACCATCCACTCCAACGAAGAAGAATCCGACTCCAACGGTATCCCCGGCGATCACACAACCACCGCCGTCCTGCCACCGGAAGAAGCCGCCATAGTCGAGAAATTCCGTTCCTTAATCAAACACCATTACCGCAACAACCCGGATCCAAACCCTACCTCCTGCAGTCCCAATTTCACCATCCCATCTCTCTCCCACGACTTCTCCGAAATCGCCGGAACCCTAACGCCTTCCCTAATCCGGAGCGTCATCAAGAAATGCGGCGGCGGCCGCCACGGAATCCCTTTCCACCAGACCCTTGCGTTCTTCAACTGGTCAATCAATCAACAGGATGAGAAATCTCAATCTCCATCTCTCTCCCCTGAACCGTACAACGAGATGGTGGATCTCGCCGGAAAGATGAAACTCTTCGATCTAGCATGGAGCGTGATCGATCTCATGAAGGAGAGAACCGTCGAGATCACACCGGAAACCTTCTCCATCCTCATCCGCCGCTACATCCGCGCCGGATTCCCCAGCGAGGCCATCCACGCGTTCAATCGCATGGAGGATTACAACTGTAAGCCCGATTTGACTTCCTTCTCCGTCGTGATCAGTAATCTCTGCAGGAAACGGCTAGCCGCCGAAGCTCAATCCTTTTTCGACGAACTGAGATCGAAATTCAATCCGGACGTTATCGTCTACACTAACCTGGTCCGCGGATGGTGCCTTGCGGGAAACATACAGAATGCACAGAAAGTGTTCGACGAAATGAAAACCGCCGGAATCCAACCCAATGTGTATACTTACACCATTGTGATCGACAACTTATGTAGATGCGGCCAGAGCACTCGAGCTTTCGATGTATTCGCGGAGATGATCGATTCTGGCTGCCAGCCGAATTCTGTAACTTTCAACAATCTGATGAGAGCTCACGTCAAAGCCGGAAGAACAGAGAAAGTTCTGCAGGTGTACAATCAGATGAAGCAGCTGAACTGCCAGCCGGATACAGTCACCTGCAATTTCCTGATCGAGACTCACTGTAAAGACAACAATCTCGAAGCAGCCATGAAAGTTCTGAACTCCATGAAGGCTGTGCCGAATGCTTCGACTTTCAATACATTGTTTGGTTGCCTCGCGAAGCTGCGGGATGTGAATGGAGCTCACCGGCTGTGGGCGAAGATGAAGGAGGCGGGATGCAGGCCGAACGTGGTGACATACAACAAGTTGATGAGTATGTTTGTGGAGTCGAAGTCGACGGATATGGTGTTGAAGATGAAGAAGGAGATGGACGAGGAGGAAGTCGAGGTGAATGTTAATACGTACCGGATTTTGATCGGGATGTACTGTGGGATGGGGCATTGGAACAATGCCTACAAGTTTTTCAGGGAGATGATTGAGGAGAAAGGGTTGAAACCGAGCCAGAATATTTACGAGTTGGTTTTGCAGCAGTTGAGGAAAGCGGGGCAGTTGCAGAAGCATGAGGAGCTTGTGGAGAAGATGGTGAAGAGAGGATTCGCCACCAGGCCATTGTAGGAATGGTTCGTTCGTGAAGCTCGAGCTCAATCGGTTTTGTTTGAGGATCCCGGTACGAAGCCATTAATCTTGTGCTAGTGTTATATGCTTAAACTTGCAGACTCCTTTTCTGTAACTTATTTCGTGTGATGCATTGGACGAAGTTTTGCAATCGTATTTCGTCTTGTGTAACACAACTGTTGTTACATTCATCACCTTGATCAAGATACACAGACATGTATGATCTTCCGAAGGAGCATTCGGGTTCGGGGCAGTGAAGCTATTATGCAAGGGAATTACTATTCGCCGCCCTAGAAGGAGGAAAAAAGTAGCTTGCTTTGGCTTCGATGTGAAGCCATTAACCAAATAACTAATCCAAACAAACCCATAATTGATCCCAAATATAGGAATTGGAATTTTTCAATTGAGAGTCTATGGAGATGCATAGACAAAATATGATATGAATATGTATGAAATGACACAAAAGGGTACAGTTGGGGAAAAATGCAGCACTTTGATCCCACCAAATTGGAGCTACATGATCAACTACCAAAACATACTAGTGCCCATTTCCCCAAAGTTGCATATTCAATCATCCAACTGTTTGATGGCAAAAGATATGCAAACCCAGAAGGAAGAATGTAAAGAGCACTTACAGAGGCAAGATAGAAGTAACAATGGCCGAAGAGGCGAAGATGAAGAAGAAGAAGAAGAAGAAGCCACCTCCCTCTCATAGCTTTGAATATTGTATTGCTTGCTTGCTACCTTCCTCTGTTTTCAGTTGAGTCGTTGGATTCACATGACCGGCTCTGAAACTGCTCTGATCAACGGTCCTTTCCCTCCGATTCCATGGTACGAGATGGTTGACCCTTTGTTCCAATGTACTGCTCATACAGAGGACGATACTTTGCAGGTACATAATCTCTGAATCTGTACACAAATGGGGATTAATCTCTGAATATGTACTTGAGCTTATAGCTGAACTTCCTCAAATCAGATAGTGAAACTACTAAACTAGTAACGTCTAGGTTGGCAGAGTGTCTATCAAGTAATTGGTTTTTCAACTTCGACACCTAGCAAGTCTATCAGAAGCTTACTATCAAGTAACTGGTGTATCAATAACAGTACTCATTCCTACCTTTCAAGCAGTGGAAACCTCTCTGGGCCGGAGAATAATTTGACAATAGACGGTAGTACATGCCCTATTTTCATGACTTTGGATCTCAAGCCTTTCATAAGGCTCACAAACTCGGTATATTCCGAGGCACTGAGTTTCTCCTTGGCCTGTCAGCAAATAGTCACAAAAGCAAGAATGTATAAGCAAGTATCCTTCTACAGAAGAAACTCATACAGACCGACTACTATCCAAAGTGCTTTATCGACAACTTGCTAAGATACGAAAAGTGGTAGTCAACGATTGAATCAAAATTATATAGTAGTGTTTCACCTGATTTAGAAAGTCTGACCCTTTTGCTTCCTTTTCTCCGGTAACCAACGCGTTAGAACGATGAGCTGGGTCAGTTATCCCCTTCTGAGGGAGCCCACGTTCAAACGATACTTGTGATCTAGCCAAAGCATTCGATTGGGTTCTATCATCCAAGGTAAATTGCTCCTTAGATCCAGAATTGTTTGATGTTGATCGTTCATCAATCTCTTCGTTGTGCCCTCCCTTCGAAATCTTACGCTTCTTAGCACCACATGGCATCAGTCCGTGTCCACTAGGAATTCCCCTAGCCAAAGATTCACTAGTCAGATAAACCATCTCCTTATCTTGAAGCTTTACAGCATTACCTCCCAGAACAAGCGATTTTCTCTCTTTTGATATTAACCCTTTTGAATACTTCAATATGAAGTCTTGTTTGTTTTTTGGAGGATTAGGAGATGCACCATTAGCTGGAAGAACTTCGTGTAATTTGCTTGAATCCATGAAGCTTTTGCCTTGAAGTGAAGGAAACACCGAAGATATATCGGAAGTCTTCTTATTTATTGGAATGACCTGCAGATATCCACAGGTAAGAAAATTATGACTCGTGCTCCAAACCGTAAAAGACTACCAAAACAGTAAAATTACCACATGAACTTTTACCATTTCCCGCGACATCTTCTCTTGAGTGACTTGTTCTGCATGAGTAAGTTGCAGCATGATTTAGCCATAACAGACAATTGTAAAATAGAGAAACGAGACGAAGTTGTTACAAGAGATATAGGAGCAAAAGTAGGATGAATTGGAGAGCCTGAGGTATCTTCTCGAGGATCTGAGTTCCTTACCTGTAGACTCGAGCACCGTTGAATCACTAAACGCTCCATTGTGGAAAAACCGGCTTAGTGTGAAAATCACATCTCCAAAACCAGGGTGACACTGTAACGGAAAGATTGGAGTATGCAGGGTTATTTTCCGGCTAGAAGTGCAAGTCCAAACTCACATATACATACCTTAAGATAAGGCCTTATCCAACGTGAAATTTGGGACTGCTGATTTGCATTTGAAAACCTGGTGGCAGCCAGATGTTAAACCAAGATCATAAAGTTTAAACATAAGCTGAAAAATTAATTCATCCATCAACACTATACAAGGCTCCTATGGCCAAGAAGTTGACCAAGAAACCTACTTAACTCCAATCATATATAACTGTTCCAAACTTCCCTGGTAAGCCAGAAATGAAGCTGTTGAGTAAGAACAACAAGGGACGTCACAAGTGATTTAGTAGAGGAAAACAAACCTTTCATCACAGAATATAATTGCTCCATAATCATGTCGATGGCGAATCACACGTCCAACAGCCTGATTGACAGCCCGTGATGCTTGCTGGCCGTACCAGCCTTCACCAGTTAGAATGTCCGACTTCATTCAGAAAATCATTTTCAGTCAGGGAACAGAACAAAATACTGATATAGCCAGACGCACGCCAGTGACTTTGTATACCAGGCATGATGCACTAATATCAATTACCTTGAATTCACCCTTTGAGAACACAGCTTGATGATCCAAGAACTCGCGCTTCAATCGAACCTGGTATCAACAATTCAGAATGATATCAGGAAAACACTGCTTAATAGTGTGACTAGCAGCTGTAGTAAACCAAAATGAAATTCGTATCTAAAATGCAAAAAAAGAGAAACCACTCTCCACCTTATTTCCATGAAACACTCTCCACTTCATTAGCCATCTTTTAGTTAGTTTTCAATCTGCTGTACAATACTTAGTTTTGGTAAATTTGTAACAAGAACAGCCTAACTCATAGATAGACCTAAGGTTTGGTAAATTTGTAACAAGAACAGACTAACTCATAGATAGACCTAAGTTTTGGTAAATTTGTAACAAGAACAGACTAACTCATAGATAGAACTTCATAGTTTCTTCTCAGGTTTCTGAAAAGTTTTTTTTCTTCAAAGTTGTCTTAAAATGAGTTTTAAATACGAAATTCCTAGAGTCAAAGAAATTATAGTAGCTGCATAGATTCAAACCATAAAGAACTTGTCAAAATATTAATGACCAAAACAACTTTTTGAGTTGGATTACTACAAGCACCAAACATGACTAACATTGGCCGAAAACAAATCCCAGCAGTAAAGAACAAAAACAAAATGTACCCAAACTTGTTTCAGTTTCAGCTGCATAAATAGCAGCTTCCAAATACAAAATGATGTACATATGTCTATACTACAACCACCATAAGCACAACATAAAGGAATGGAAAAGGAATTGACCAACCTTGGGGTCATGCCACATGGGAAAAGGAACTCCAGTTATGATTACAGCCCTCCCAGCATGATCTGCAAAATCTAATCCTTCACTGACCTGCCAATTACGTAATAGAAAAGTCTTATACTATACAACTTCAATAAACAGTAAGGGTTCAAGCAACTAAAAGCCTTGACAGTGTTTAAAATGTTGAGAAAAGTTAAATGTTCCTGCAATACAAGAATGCTGAATACCTCTTAAGTTTGTAGAGACCGTAATTGATTTAGCAGGAAAACCAATGTTAGCTATAGAGTTCTTCAATCACCAGGTTTACAGATGTCCCCATGAAGCTCTCAGCTTTGATTTTTTCTAGTTCATAGCATTTTCATACCTTAAACTTCCAGAGTCCTAATCTCACAGTTTGTAATTGAAGAGTTATCATTTACTAGCAGACAATATGAACTTCATTTACTTGAAAGAAAATTAGCTCAAGAAGTCACACTCTGTGTTCCTCTAAATGAAAAAAAAGCCTTTTCTACATCTGACAACTGATGTTATTTTCAGTCATAGTTGAACGATTATATGAAAACATCCAAAATCATTCTTTTAGGCAGTTCCATGATACAACTGTACAAAAACACCATACCTTGCCACGACAAACAGCAAAAAATACTGCACCCGAATGTGAGGTATCCTTCAACTTAGCCATATAATCCTGTCGATAGGCAGCAGTATTATTATGTGATGTAGCAATTTTGCACATTCGAGTCTGTTTTAGTTGTAACTGTATTGATTACCTCAATTGCCGATGGAAAAAGAGATGATTGTCTAGGTTCTATAACTGGTTTCTTGTACCTGCAGATTCTTTCCCATATTGGTGTTGAGTTATGATTATCCTGCAGCGAAGGAAGTGAAAGTACTCTGAGTCTGCATGAAAATAATTGACACCGTTCCCTGCGTGAACAGTCCATTTACGATGTATTACCGTCTTCCAGCATTCGATGGATTTGTCCAGAACGTAGTATGAAGGAAAGAACACAAGCAGTCCATCAGGTACAATCCGAGCGAAATTAACTGGAAGAGAGAAAAGAGTATCAATCTCGACTAATAAATGATCTGCTAGATCTCATCTGAAGTTCTTTAAGGGGTCTAGCTACATACCAATAGCATTTCCCAACTCTCTCTTGTATTCTTGAGAATCACGATTTCTATAAGATGAGTTAAATGAATGCCCTGATGGGCCAACCGGAACAACCCCTGCCCAAATCTGATTTTCAGATATGACATGAGGGTTCTCCAACCGTACAGGAAAGCTCCTGAGTCAGAGAAATAATTTGTTTAGAAGTTTTTAAGGACAATTGCATCAAAAAGGTATCGATCACATGAAAACCCTTACAGTTTCAACTCTTGAGCAAATGACTCCATAGGTGATAATGTCCCAGAAGTCAAAATGATAGAGCCAACACCCATCTTGGCGAATTCTTCCATGGCAATGCCTGGATTAAAGCACCACCAGCTTAAAGTTCTCGATGCCTTACCTGCAACACAAAACACAGCAATATACATAGTTTCTCAACATCCTAGAGAGCAAAGAAGAATTTATCAAACTACCCAGTCATATCTCGTTTTAAAGTGAAAGTTAACTTGAAACGTATCATATAGTGATATCATTCTAAACTTAAGACGATCAATGGGCAAAAAATAATAACAAAATTTCAGTTACCTTTAAAGCCTTCAGGAGCATAAACTTGGCCTTCACGGACATGAACCTAGAAGACAGATAACATTCTAGTTTACATGATCCAATTAGGAGACAACCAACATGGACTTCCTGAAGAATCAGTCATTATGTTTTCACTATAACTCTCGTATATTATTAAGAAAAGAAATTTCCAAACTCACACGATAATAAGTTGCATGGCTATTGTCTTTCTCTTTAAACACTAGTTTAAGAATGTCAGCAATACTTTCAAGGCGAAAGACTGCGCCTTTTGCTGTTTTCTGTTTATCTTCTTCGAAAAGCAAAGCACCTTCATCGATTGTATCAATGAGCTTGGATGCAGTGTCATGCGTAAGATTCAGGTCAGCAAGTAGTTCATAAATGTACGGTCCAGGCCTAGTGAATCCTAATTCACTGGATTCGATGGGTAGCTCGGCTATCTGCTTCTCAAGCTTCAGAAGCAATGCTGTGAGTGAAAGATACAAAGAGATAATCACATAAAAGCTATGAAAATTCTCCAAAATTTATATGGCATGCCCACCGAACTGAGTCAGAGGACTAATCTATACTGAAATTTGTAGAAAATATAAACTCGCCTTTAAGAATGGCGAAATTCTCAGGATTCTGTGATATATCCTTTCTTAATATAGCCAGATCAATACAGGATTGTGCTTCAGAAATGCAAGTTGTCAGAAGACCAGAAGGGAGATCAAAAGATGCAGCGTCAGCACATATACCCTCCTGCATTTGTAGATCATGTAAGCTTGGATACTAGAAAGTCGGATGTTATATTGAGGGTAAAATGAGTTCTAGAGAGAAGTTGGAAAATGAATTCTAGATACAAGTTATATATACAGCTCATGCAAAACCATTTTTTCAATTGCCTTAGACAGTAGTCAGTAGAAATGCCACACTAAAGTACTAAGTACATACTTTATTCAAACATATGAACTCATTACTATAGTTGGATTAGCCAGGAGGGATTTAGAAACGAGATGATCTTCACTCACCAGATTGTGTGCTTCATCAAATATTAGTATACTACTCTCCCAATCAACGGTAAGAGATTTTCTGTTGCTACGATCAATTAGATAATTATAAGGTGCAAATAATATGTCTACAGATTTATGGATGTCCCTTGATAAATAGTATGGGCACCTGCAAGCAATGTAAAAATACAAAAGGAACCTCCAGTCAGGAATGAGAACACATATTAAGTCAGAAATGTTTTACAACATATGAAGAAATATAATGGAGCTTACGGTCCAAATTGCTTCCCAATTTTAACCAAATCTTCTATGTCAACAGGTTCATCTCCAAGCTGTGGATTCTGTTTTACGTAATCTACAAAATACAAACAGACATGTGGTCAACACTGTTTATATCAATACTGAAATATCAAGACAATGTGGATATGTACTGAAGCATTGTAAGAGTGCAGTAGAACTACCAGAAACTTGACAGAAATGGGAACATTGACGCTTCCCACGATTTCTGGAAATGTGACGGCAAGCATTTGTCTGAGCTTTTCCGCGTAATGTACTGACTTCTTCATGAATGCACAACTGTTCCCGGGACCCTAATATTACCATTTTAGGCCTGCACCATACATAATAAAACTAAAATTAATAAATAGCATAACTGAAGCCTGTATCAAAAGCACCAACTGTGCTGCATTTCCAAGTTGCGATGGGGATTTCACAAGGGAAGATATATACCAGACATTTGAACCCCGAGAGCCAAATTAGTATGAAGGAAAAGAAGTAAAATTTCTAACCTGTAGCTGCTCCTCTTCAACTCTTGGATCACTTGACGAAGCTGGCTGTGAGTTCGTGAAGTATACACTATCGTAGGAAGAGAACTACTGCTCGACTGCGATGAATGAGACTCCGCTGATTTACCAGTAGAAAATTCACCTAAACTCTTCCGCCAAGCCAATGTAGCACAGAGAAGACACAGAGTCTTCCCAGTTCCAGTAGGGCTCTCCAAAAGTGCATTGCATTTCTGCATAACTTTCAGAAATCAGCAGACAAAACTAGCTAGTCCAGAAATATCAGATTTTACCCCCACCGTGATTCCTAACAACAATATCATCACAAAATAAAACCTAACTTTCCGGTGGCGTTGAGGAACGCGTTCTTCCAATAACTCTTATCAGCCAGTAATTTAGGTATCCGGACTAACTTCAGATTTTGGATTGAAATAAGGACGAAGATGTATTGACTAGAGTTCAATTAAAGCTAAAATCAAGCTTAACAGGCTCATCGAACAAGGCTAAACTGGAGTTAACAATTTTCACGTAAGTATTAGATTTCGACCTAGAAAGAATTTCATCTTCTCAGAAAACTTCACTGAGAGTGCTACACCAACTCATCAGTCTAATTCAACCAAATTTTCAAGACAAACTCGGATTTTCCACAGTTGAACTCACTCCAAACTAATCATCTAAACTGACGGTCGACGTCAAATCAAACGGTGTATAGAGAGAGAGAGAGAGAGGACTAACATTTTGGAGAGATTCGATCACTTTCTCCATGTAAACGAGCTGGCAATCGTACGCCTCGAACGGGAAATCCACATCGATTCCTCTGAGCTTGTATGTCGGCATTCTTAATTTTCTTCTTCTAGCCTTTTCCCTCTCGAGAGTTTCCGCCGAAGGAAGGATTTCCTTCTTGACTGGTTGGTTTCTTCTTCAGCGTCTTCACGACCCCAGAAGGAGAACCCTAGAGAGAAAGGATGGCTGGTTTTCCCGCCATTGCTGACGTGCGAAAGTGATACGTCTTCGTTCGATGCTTTTATTTTGGGCTGTTGCCTCCACAACTCCTAAACTATGCATAAATGACATATTTAGCCAGAAAGGCAGTGTTTCAAATTTCGAGCCAAATTTCGAAAAGAGCGGACCTTTATATGTAATTGCAGCAGTCTATACTATAGAAATGAATCCGGGCTCGCTCCAACTCACCGCAATTTTGCTTATGATTTCCGTATAATGACCAACTTTCTCTAGCCATGAGACTTCGTTGCCACCACATGGATCAGCTGTAACTGGAGGAAAGCCTCCTCTTCCTCCAACAGTGATGCATCAAGAGATTATCCAATTTGTGATGACGATAAAGTTCACTAGTAAAAATTACACTATTTGGCCAATTCCCTTCACATTGCTCTGGAAATCAGGAAGAAGTTGGGTTATATTGATGATATTACTCTTCTTCCACCTACTATTACTTATCGTGTTGGTTATGCCGATGGGGATCAAAATAACACTCAAGTCTTCCTTCATTTTTCGAACATATAAATTGGGATGCATATATTTACTTTAAATAAATAAAAAATCAAAATTATGCGTAGGTATATAAAAAGGATCGGAATTATGATCGCATTAGGAAATTCGAAGGACTATTGCTTACTTTAGCTCCTTAGCTAAGTTTACAATCTTGAATTCAAATTAGTTGAAGACAATAAATATAACAATCCTTCATCAAAAATAAATATAACAATCAGCACCAGTGGTCTAGCTAGTGGTAGAACAGTACCCTACCACAATACAAACTCGGGTTCGATTCTCGACTGGTGCAATTTGAATTGTGATGAAAACAATATTGTAAATACTGATAGTTTGGTCCTTCACTCATATATGATTGAGATGAAATTGACATAGCTGTTGATCATTTATTTTCCCTTCTTTTTCGACCATCATCTTCAGCCTTAACACTATTTTCCTTCCACCTCAAAATGTTGTAGTACACATGTTTTTGCCGGTAATATTTATACCGTGATACACCTGAAAGTGCATATATACAGTAACATAGCTAGAGATCTATCACAAAAGAAAACTGAAGGTGGAGTTCGAAGGGTTACGTTGTGGAAGGAAGATATATTTTTTTTGAATGTGGAAGGAAGAGATTGATGTGTACATAAACCACCAATTTGTAGGGACAAAGAGCCATGAATTGGAGAAAAAAGTTGTCTAACATAGAGCAGTCAAGAATAATAAAAAAGATGGATGAAGATGAGGTAGAGGTTTGCCATTTATTTCTATGGTTCGTGTGTCGATTCTTTGCTATAGCAAAAGAGTCGCGGCTAAACGTCCTTTTTATAGTAAAGTAGTAAATTTAGTTTCCTCTCATATCCCAAAATCAACTTATTTTATAAAGTAATTTCGTTCAAAGTACATAACTTTGATGCTCGCACAGCAACTCTTTATATATATGATGAACTGGTTACTACTTAGTTATATTATAACTCAAAATTACTAGCGTGGACAATGATATTTCATGATTATACAAAAGCTTGGTATGATTTACAACATCTACATCCCATGATGAAAGTGGGCAATGGTATTTTCATGGTTATGCACAAATTTGTTATGATTCACACCATCCACATTCCATGATGAAAGTAGGTGTGAAAAGCACTATTTTGAAAACCAGGCCGGTACATACGTATTAATCAGTCCCACATTTGGAGACGACTATTGGAATCTACATAATATAAACGAGTCGAAACATGTGATAAGCGTTTGTCACAGTTTATTACTATCCTATCGCATTGCACCAAAATTAGTCATTTGTCACGGTTCTTACTCAAGGTTTAAACTGCAACTATAAGTCACTTGTTCATGACTAACACTTTTATCGTTTACGGGAACTGGGACTACCGTTTTGTCACCAACCATTATGTCTCAATATTGTCGTAATTATTTACTATGCATAAAGCAAAATGTCATAAATTAAAAGGAATATTCATCAGGTATATATACTTTGTCCATTGCCACTTCGAAAAGTTCCTTCATATATGTAAGACGAGAAAATCGTCACCGAAAGTAGTACGTGGAGTTCATAGATGTTCCTCCCGGAACCATTTACGTCGAAAAATAAAGAACCATAATCGAACCGGGAGAGAACCTTTTACCCGTCTCCAGGACAATAAATTTGTAGGCACAACACAACTCTTGAATACATCAGCAAAACTTGCCCCCTCCCCAACCCCCTAAATCTCTGCAGAATCTGATTATCTTAATACATCATGGATCCATCAAAGCCACATCCAACTAAGCTTTGGTTGAAGCACCTTGGTCGGCAGTTTCCATTGGCTCCCCCGGGGAAGAGGAATCATCGTGGTAACCACCTGTGTTCTCGTCTGCATCGGCATCATTTGCATTTCCTTCGCTGCCTTGAGGTTGCTGCTCAGGAGATGCAGCAGTAGGTGCTTCAGGAGTTGATGGCTTTGGCGGGGTAGGTTTGGGTTTCGTCATCACTGGCCGGCAAAACCTGGGGAAGACACAAAAAACAATCGTTTCTTACTGAAATTGCCAATGGCGAACGAAACAAGTTGGTATCTCGAAAAGAGTGAAGTATGTACCGGTCGAGAGCTTCAGCTTTCTTCCTCACATCGGCAGACAAGAGAGCTGGAGTGGCGTACTTAGGCAGGGAGTCTTGCTGCTGTTGCTTCTCCCTTAGCCATGATTCCGCCTCCACGCATTCGTTCAGCACCTGCGTAAGCATTGAAGAATCATAGTTATAGAACATGTTTGAATGACCGAAGCTATAGAGACCAGTCGAGACGAGAAATGGACGTACTTTTTGTTTTTCAGCCACGTCAATGTGCTCGAATTTAGGGTCACTAGACATGGCAGCTTCTCTGTAACTGTTGACGCAATAAACAAGTTGGTCAATCACGGATCCCCTCTCCGAATGCTCCTTGTACCGGTGCTCGATCGGATCACCTTGCTGCAACATTTTCAGACAAAGTTAATCAATTAAGAACATCGTTCAACTTGGGAAGATGAAAGAAAGGGAGCTATTCCATACCTTCTTGAGCTCTTCGAGCTTTTCGACGTAAACGCCTTTGGTTTCATCTTCTCCATCTTCATACAACCAGTCCTCTACCAGCTGTAGTTTGCTCAAGAACTCTTCCTTATCCGGCTCGGTAACGAAGTCCTGAAGTTTGTCACCAAGCTGAACAAAGAGAAGACATTAGAAAAATACAAAGTCCTGGCAAAATTGAAATTTTGTACAGAAAATCAGCAGATGTAGCTCTTACTTTGTTCCTCATATCATAGACGTAAGACTCAACAGCATTTTTCTTGTCCTTGGTTTCCTCCATCACGCGATCTTGTAAAGCCATCTCAAACTCCTTTTCCACTGCTTTCTGAAGATCGGCAGAAGGCATTCCACCGTGGACAAGTTCAGAAACCGGAATGTTGGATTTCTTAACTTTCTTCTTGGGACCATCAGCCTGGATATAAAAAAACAAGAAAAATCAGACAAGGCCCGACAAGCAAGCCGCAAGCTCTGCAGGAAATGAGGCAGACAAGAAGTAATATTCGGTAGCAAAGACTAACCTTGCTATCTGTTTCCATCTGTGTAAGTTCGGAAACCCCATTTTCAGCACCAGTATCATCTCCTTGCGGTTTTAAATCAGCTTCACTTCCGCTGGGATGTACAGCATCACTTGGATTATCATCAGTCTCCATCTTGGTGGGGGCCTCTTTGGAGACGGGTATCTCAACCTCTTCTTCTTCCAATAGCTGTGCAGATTCCACAGATACAATACCATGCAGATTCAAGCGAGCTTTCACCTTAACCTTGCAATTCGTTGTGGCCTGGAAAGGCCCAATCTGCACAAGATAACAATACTAGTCAACAAAATGAAGAAAAGTATATATCACAATTACAGCTTGTAAATGCATGGCACTCTTCCTACCATGTATGAGCCGATCGTAGCAGGAGCCAGCAGCCCATCCGTGTCTGCATATTGAACATCAACAGAGAATGTCCCTGGCCGATAAAATGTCAGAACTTTGATACTGGGCAGAGCATTTCCTCGGGGAAAAACAGTTGTGCCCTGCTGATTATCGGCAGTTCCATTTTGAGTGTCAGGTCCAGAACCTTTGCCCGCCAAAGCAATGGAAAACGGAAAGCTTTCATGAACCTATAAGTTAACCATTAGTCTCGCTATCCGTATAAAACACAGAGAATGAGAAGTTTTCTAACCCTTATGTCAAGATGGAAAGGTCAATCATTGTAATAGAAATTTGATATTACTATATTAGTCTCACACGTACAATCATACCTCTCATTGCTTGACCAACATTTTAGAACTAATTCGGAATAGAAACCAAAAAACAAGCCTGAGGAACAAATGACTTTACCTGGAATTCTTTTACTTTGAACGTGGGACTGAGTATAGCACATTGCAAAGCACAACCCCTGGCGACACACTCACTAGCATTCATGGACCTCCTGGGCTCCTTGCCGAAAAACTCTGTTAATATTTTAAAAACAGAAGGTATACGAGATGCGGAACCAATAACCTCAACGGTGTGAACATCCTCCACTGTTAGTCCGGCATCCTGAAGGGCCTTCTCCAATGGCTTTTTCACACGATCCAATATAGGCATACTTATCTGTTCAAACTCATCTCTCTTAATGAAGCCTCTCACGTCTTTCTCCTCCATCAAACACTCAATATTTAGAGGAGCCTCTGGATTGGCACTGAGAACCTTCTTTAGCTTCTCACAAGCTGCCCTGAGCCTGAGACAAGCCCTCGCATTCTGGAAAACATCTATCTTGTACTCATCTTTGAATTTCGCAGCAAAGTGGTTGAATAGAGCTTCATCGAAGTCTCTTCCTCCAAGAGACCGATCAAAAGCATGTGCTAGTACCTTAAGCTGCCCTTTCTTGAATCCCACAATGCATACTTGCATGCTTGCATGTCCAACATCAACAAAGGCAACATTCAGTTGGTCGTTTTCAGGCAGGTCAGTCTTGTAAAGGCCATAACCAAGAGCAGTAGCCGTCGTTTCATGAAACAAACGAAGTGGATGTAGGCCTGCAATTGTCGCAGCATCCATGACTGCTCTTCTCTGTAGGTCGGTGAAATAAACCGGGATCCCTATGCAGCAATCAACAACAGCAGCATTGAGATTCTTCTCAGCTATCTCTTTCAAATTAGACAGCACCATTCCTAGAACCTGGGTAGGCGTGAATGTCCTCATTTCACCCAAATAGCGAGCATGAATCAAAGGGAATCCATCAGGACCCTCAGTGACAGTGTACGGCAACGACTTGAGATCCTTCTGCAGCTCAGGATCATTAAACGTTCGTCCAATTAAACGCTTGATCTGACTAATAGAGTTCTTAGGGTTGGTCATTGTTGTAGCAGCCCCTGCAGTACCGATAAACCTCTGCTTCTCTCCGAAGCACACAATGGCTGGAGTCTCGCGTTTGGATTCATCGTTGAGAACGACATCAATCCCTCTCTGCCTCGCCACAGCAACAATGCAGTTCTCATTCCCGAAATCAAAACCAACCACACTCATGTTTTCCTAACAACTCTCTTTTAACTGAAGTCAAGTATTCTAACGAGTGCAGCAACCTGATCAAGACAACGACATAAAATTCAGTATACAATGCTATTAACTAGTTACTTACCTTATACACATATCATCACGAAGCAGCAAACTAACAGAACAGGAAGCAGAGCAAGCCACATACATTGGATGAAACATGTACTAATAAAGAAAAGCAGATAGTAACAGAAGTCAATTAGCAAAGTCCATAAGGAAGACTCAATAGTCGATAATATATCGTACTTTTAACTCAATAAGCAATAAAAAAGGATAAACGAAAACCTAGAATCATCATCATCCGATCTGCTAGACAGTAAACCACAGGTCGCATGGATCAACAGAGTCGAAGCTGAAACCGGGGAGGATCATAGAGTACCTGCTCTGCACTGGGACAGACGCTGCCGAAGTACAGGGGAGCAGCAAGTGGCCGGCGCTGTCTGGAGCCGATCGGAAGACTCTTTCCGGTGAACAAAATCGATCAAAAGCAGCAACAGGCGGTAGAACTTTTGTGTTATTTTTCAAGTTCAAAACCTAATAAATAACAGCAGAGAGGTCCAAGAACTGAGGTCGACGACTCATTGGTGAAAAATTAAAAAGGTGAGAAAGACAATTGATGGGTCAAGGGCCCCAGCACCAGTGACGTGGGCTAAAGGAAGCTAGATTGACTTGCGGGCCCAGCTATAGAAGTTTCGGCCCGCTAGGCTCAGTCCAGTTGCATTACTCGTAATTAGAGCTAATTTTACGTAGGGTGTCGACCGACCTAGCAGCACTTGGAAATAGTGACTCGGATATATATTGGATTTTTCGTCAAAATCAACCCACCCATTAATATGGTAGATTTTATAATTCGTACTCATTCATTCGTTACATGTGAATGGATGCATATATATGTGTAAGAGCGGATGGTAAATGGATGATCATCTAAAATAACATTCATATTTGTTTCAAATGCTGAAAATGATAAGTTAATAGGTGTGGAAATGTTATTCGTAACCAAAAGAATATAGTTGTTGATGAGTAAGTCCGGCTTGAGTTTTGTCCAGTTTAAGCTCGTCTCATATGTTTGTAGTAGACGGTTCATGGATTGAGTCGAGTCTAACTCTATTGTTCTCAATTTGGCTCGTTACTGAGTAACTTGAGTTAGAAATTTTGTAGCTCGTGTCGAGCTTGATCCTATTGAAGTCTAGCTTGTTAATTTGGCTTTATAAGTCAAACTCTACCTCAACTCAAATTGTGTTTATTGAATTTCCTTACGAGTCCAATTTAAAGCTGAATTTGAAATTTAAAGAATATTAACGAGTCATGCTAAAAAAAATATTTATATTATAAATTTGTATTAACCTAAACAATGCACCACGTATATTTAAAATAGCACATACACATTAATAACTCTACTAATGCGCTATATATCCGATCTAATATTTGAGTTGGCTTTCAATTTGAAATTCGAATAAACTTACAAATTTATCGAATTAAATATACCTTAACTCAACTTTAACATTTAAAATCAAATCAGAATCATGAACGAAATGTTTTTAAACTATGCTAAGCTATTCATTATCTACTTGACTCATCAACGACCCTGGCGACAAAATAGTTGTTCGCTCGGCTCGTTTAGAGCCCCGACACTCGCTAACGAGCGGAGCTCAGCTTCGGCCAATACAGTAATCTGAAGCCCACTCACATAATTTGGGCCTCTGGTATAGCGGCTTCAAAGCAATCAGACTTGTCGAAAAACCCTTCTCTACTTCTCTGAGCTGATCGACATCGATACAGAGCGCCAAGTTCCAACCTTTCGGCAAATTTGTCAAAATAACTCCAAGGGTTTAGACTGCAACAAAGATAGTAGCAGCTGCAGAAGCAGAAGGGAAGAGATGGGGAAGAAGTCGAAGAGTTCAAGGAAAGGCAAGAAAGCATGGAGAGCTAACATAAGCACCGCCGACGTCGATGACTTCATCGAGAAATCAACCAAAGACGCCCTCACCGGCGGCTCCCTCTCCGAAGTCTCCAACGAATCCCTCTTCTTCGTCGACAAAGACAAAGGTTATTTCACGTTAATCAATGTGTAGTAGTCTCTAAGCTGAGCTGACCTTTTGTCGTTGCCTCTGCAAAATCGTTTATATTCAGCTTCAATGAGGATTAGGATTTGGTCTTTACTGATGTTTGGGGTTTATTGTTGCTTGCTGTGTTTGTTAGATCTTACTGTGAGGAGGAAGATAGAAAAACGTAGGGAGAAAGTGCTTCACTGTGACAGTGTTCTGCAGAAAAACCCGTTTGTTAAAGTAGTACCATCTTCAAAGGAGAATAAACCTATCAACAGCAAGAAGAAGAAGAAGAATATGAAAGACAAAAGTGAGGCTGCAGTGGCAAAAGATGATATTGCTCAGGTTGGTCGTACGTTGTAGTTATTGTATGAGTGTGATTTGATTTCAATGTTTGTGAAATTTGATTCAATTTGAATCATTTTGTTCTTTGACCTCCCAGGATGTTGAGTCTGGCATTACTGATTTATGGGAAAAGGAAGGTATGACGGATATCCTAACTTCCGACATGGTTATATTAGGTTCTATTTTTCGATTCTCGATAGGCTTATGTATGTATGTTCTCTCTTGCTCTTGCAGAGGACGATGACAACCAAACTCGTAAGGTACTTTGTTTTTCCAATGTAATCTCACTTTGCACGTAGAAATAGGAGTGGTTGGTTTGATTTCATTAAGGCATGCTTTAACCATATATTCTATGGCTTTTGACAGGTAGTGAAACCTTCTACCATTCCTGCAGTGGAAGTTGAACCTCCTGGTTGCTCATACAATCCTGAATTTGAAGCTCATCAGGCAAACAATACTATCCAAACCTGGCAGATGTATTTTTTATGTGCTTTCATGAATCATGTTACTGATGGTTAATTGTGCTTGATTTAGGATTCCTTGGCACAAGCTGTTGCGGAAGAGATGCAGAAAGTCTACAAAAATGAGCTAGGCCCTCAGCCTGTCCCTTTAACTGTACAGGGAGAGGCTATTGGGGAAGAAGAGGTGAGCTCTTTCATTTCAAATCTGTTCTTGCTCTTGTTTTTTTCCATGCTTTTAGAATTAGAAAGATTTTTTTCAGCGACAATATTAAATGTCCTATGTTTTCTCAGATGTACTTTCTTGAGGTGGATAATGAGTATGATGAAGCAATTGAGGAGAATGAAGATAATGCTGAAGAAAAAAGGTCTGCTTATCGTGTTGATAAAGATATAGTTTTTCTGTGTCAAAGCAACTCGTTAGTCATTTGGCCTTTCGATAGTAACTCATCGATGATATGATCATGCAGCTCTTCCAAAAGGAAAAGAGTGACTCGAGTTGAATCGAATAGAAGAGCCAGACGTAAAGAGCTACGTAGCAAAGAAGCTGAAGCCAAAAAGAAGAAGGAACTGTTAAAAGAAATTGACAGGTAAGGTGACAACAATTACTCGAAAACTATATGCTAGCCACCAAATTTATAACACGGAAAACTTCTCCTTGGTTCAGCTTGCCGAAAATCCTTGAAGAAATAGCGAAAGAAGATGAAGAGAAGCAAAATCGACATACACGCCGGACAGTAGCAAAGGAGGAAAGACTAAAGACAAGACCTCCACGACTCGGAAAGCACAAGTATGTTGAGTAGTTTTGTTACTGTTATCTTGAAACATCAACTTTGTCATGCACCATTCTTAGTTCTTTGCTTCCACACACTACATTTCAGATTTGAGCCTGCTCCTACTCAAGTACTGTTGTCAGAAGAAATTACAGGATCCCTTCGCAAGTTGAAGGTACGTTGAGAACTGTAAATTCTTTGCAGAGCATTATGTACATAACCTTTTTATTAATGTTTTTTTCGATTACACGATAGGGGTGTTGCACGCTTGCAACAGACAGGTTCAAGAGCCTAGAGAAGAGAGGATTGATCCCTCCATCATCCAACAAGAAGAGGAGGAGGTTAGTCATTATCCTCCCTCTTTTTTTCAACCTTGATGATAAACTCATTGCATTTTGCTGTAAATCTCTTGCATCTCTGGCAGTAGTCAACAAACTTAGACGTATTTGCTCATGAATGACTGCCCCTTGACAGGTCTTAAGAGAGTTTTCAGAGATGTCTGGCTGACGACGACGAAGCAGCTGCCGACTGAGGGAGGCCATTAATCACGTCGGAGATTTTGGTGTCTTTTCCATTGTCTTTTAGGCAATTTATCTTGTATTAGTTAAATGACAATCTCTGTTTTACCGCTGATTTGTATTGTGATTTCAGTCTCTTTTTGATGGACCGACTGGCATTTTTATTACAATTACTTATTTGCATGGGTATTGTCGAAATCCAAATAGAAAAGGCCATGAGTATACCAATATTCTAATTGCAACTAGGGTTCTCTCTCGAATAAGAGCTAGGGTTCTCTTGTTGCTGGATAATACGATGTAGGGTTTCTTGACCATGGTTCATGTTAACTCGAACCGCGGTGGCTGTTCATTGTGGTGAAGGTGACCACAAGCATCATGGAACATCTTGTAGAGTACCTGACGACGACAGAGAGCAATGAGGAGGAGATGGTGTTGTGGCACCAAAGAGAGACGGCTCTAGCTTATCATCTGGGGCACGAGGGGCGACCTGTCCAATCGCATAATCCGTTTTGTTGGATCTGCTGAGAACCTGGCCACCCTCAAGCAGATCGCTAGAGTTCCGCAGGCCAAATATGGTTTAGTAGTAGCACCATATCCGATCTTATTTGTAATTATATTTTGGTTTATGGTCTACTAGTAATATTTTATGCGATCTTCGTTGTTTGTTGGGTTTTGTCTCATCCGACATTAATAATGTTGACGATGATGTTTTGCGGACAAAAAAATACCTACCAGCATATAGTAGTACATAAATACACACGACTAACACGAGTACAAAATCGTATTCGAAACAGAGTGATGGTTACCAGATAGAACATACCACTAACCACTAAACCATCAGCCTCATGTAATTATAATAGCATGAGCCGCAATTTTTAATTTAGTCTTTCGTATCGGCCCAGCCCAGTAACTCCTTAAGCTTCCAAAGCCCAGAAAGCGATCCAGTCCATCCAACAGCTGGTCAAACTGATGGTGCCAATAGATCTTTCTAGAACCTCGACTCTCTCTAGATACCTCAAATTCCAAGCTTCTCGCCAGCCGTACTTTTGCCTTTCCGGAAAAATAAATAAAAGATCTAAATAAGAAATAAATAAAAAAGGAAGACCTAGCTAGCACTTTCGCCAAAGGAATTTGAACCGAGATTTCTCTAGAATCAACCACACACACAAACCCCCCACCTACGTCTTCCTTCTCTCTTTTATAAGGTACGATTTCGTTCAACCCTAGAACGATTAACTTCTGTTCCCTCTTACTCTACGTTGTTTGAATCTGAGCCGGATTTATCTTCGCTTTGCAGATCTGTGAGTTCTTATTGCTTTTTTGCCAGATTCAGTTCTTGTACTTGTCATCGTTGTATTTTTCCATTATATGAGTTTTGATTGTGTCTCTGCCTGCACGGATTAGCTGCTTGATTTTGCGGTTCTGTGAACTCGGTTCCAGCTTGTCGTTCTGCGAATGTGATACTTATTTGTAGATTCTACTAACGTCTCTAGCAGATTGGATCGGTTTAAAGTGTGAAGAATCGTTTTAGATTAGCAATGGTTGCATCAAATTCCAATCAATTGTACCTTACATAGTTTACATCGTTCTTTTGAATTGGTATATTTGCGTCTGCTTATTTCATATTGATAGAGCGATTGAATCTGCCCTGGATCTGATGGCTTACTTGCTGCTGTTTCAATGACTACCATAACTAGATAGTTGCATTGAATCCTGATTATTTTTTTAATGCTGTTTGTGTTGTTCAGATTGCTGGACTTGTCAGAGGATTCTGAATCGTTCAGTAAATTAAAAAGTCAGTAAGGAAGCATGAGTGTGGTCGGTTTTGATTTTGGGAATGAGAACTGCATTGTTGCTGTGGCGAGGCAGAGAGGGATTGATGTCGTTCTTAATGACGAATCCAAGCGCGAGACTCCGGCCATTGTTTGCTTCGGAGAGAAGCAGCGGTTTATTGGTACTGCTGGGGCTGCGACGACTATGACAAACCCTAAGAACTCTATTAGTCAGATCAAGCGTTTGATTGGCCGCACGTTCAATGACCCTGAGTTGCAGAAGGATCTCAAGTCGTTTCCCTACACTGTCACGGAAGGGCCTGATGGATTCCCTTTGATTCATGCTCGCTATTTGGGTGAGATGAGGACATTCACGCCTACCCAGGTTCTTGGGATGGTGCTGTCTAATTTGAAAGAGATAGCTGAGAAGAACCTGAATGCAGCTGTTGTTGATTGCTGCATAGGGATTCCTGTTTATTTCACTGATCTGCAGAGAAGAGCAGTCATGGATGCTGCGACGATTGCGGGACTACATCCACTTCGTTTGTTTCATGAAACGACGGCTACTGCTCTTGGTTATGGCATTTACAAGACTGACCTTCCTGAAAATGATCAAGTGAATGTTGCGTTTGTTGATGTTGGACATGCAAGCATGCAAGTATGCATTGTGGGATTCAAGAAAGGGCAGCTTAAGGTACTAGCACATGCCTTTGACCGGTCCCTTGGTGGGAGAGACTTTGATGAAGCCCTCTTCAATCACTTTGCTGCAAAGTTCAAGGACGAGTACAAGATAGATGTGTTCCAGAACGCTAGGGCTTGTCTCAGGCTTAGGGCAGCTTGTGAGAAGCTAAAGAAGGTTCTCAGTGCGAATCCCGAGGCTCCTCTGAATATCGAGTGCTTAATGGAGGAGAAAGATGTGAGAGGATTCATCAAGAGAGACGAGTTTGAACAGATTAGTATGCCGATATTGGATCGTGTGAAAAAGCCATTGGAGAAGGCTCTTCAAGATGCAGGACTTACAGTTGATGGTGTTCACACTGTTGAGGTTATTGGTTCTGCCTCTCGTATACCTTCTGTTTTCAAGATATTGACAGAGTTTTTCGGTAAGGAGCCCAGGCGGTCCATGAATGCGAGTGAGTGCGTTGCCAGGGGCTGTGCCTTGCAATGTGCTATGCTCAGTCCCACCTTCAAAGTCAGAGAATTCCAGGTGAGGTTTTATCTCCCTCTGTTTAGTTTTTGTCTGTACTTTGAACTTGGCAGAAGTGTGATTTTTTCGTCTGCTAGGCAAGTATGAAGTTCCTGCTACTATAACTGGCACAACCTTTCTCCATCTTGACACATTTTTTTGATGGTTTACTTGTAGGTTCATGAGAGCTTTCCGTTCTCCATAGCTCTGACCTGGAGAGGTTCTGCACCTGACACTGAAAATGGCTCTGCTGATAATCAACAGAGCACTGTTGTTTTTCCCCGTGGAAATGCGTTGCCCAGTATCAAATCTCTGACATTCTTTCGGCAAGAAACATTCTCTGTTGATGTTCAATATACAGACACGGATGGACTTCAGGCACCTACGAAGATCAGCTCTTATACGGTATGGAAGTTGGATGCGTTAAGAAGCTGTGCTTTCTGATTTGTAGTGTTCTTCATTTTGCTGATTGTAAAATTTTGTTGTTATTTTGTCTAGATTGGCCCTTTCCAGGCCACAAAGAATGATCGTGCTAAGGTCAAGGTGAGAGCTCGCTTGAATCTACATGGTATTGTATCTGTGGATTCTGCACAGCTATTGGAAGAAGAGATTGAGATACCTGCTTCCAAAGAGGCCCCCACCAAGATGGAGATTGATGATAATCCGAGTGATGCTGTACCTCCCAGCGGAAGTGATGCTGATGTAAAACCGCAAGTAGATGGTACTGGTGCTGAAAATGGGGTTTCGGACTCTGGTGAGAAACCTACACAGATGGAAACAGATAGCAAGGTTAGTTTTTACTACCAAATATTACCTCTTGTCTGCGTCATTTGTTGCTGGTCTGATCTTTCTCTTTTTCATTTTGCAGGCCGATGCTCCCAAGAAGAAAGTTAAGAAATCCAACATTCCGGTTTCTGAACTCGTCCATGGTGGATTACCTTCAGCTGATCTTCAGAAAGCAGTTGAAAAGGAGTTTGAGATGGCTTTACAAGATCGTGTGATGGAGGAAACCAAAGACAAGAAGAATGCCGTCGAAGCTTATGTGTATGAAATGAGGAACAAAGTAAGATTAAAATTCTCTGCTTTTCTGTACGAATTACCGTTTTGGTTTCTTTATCTTGCTAATGTGTTTCTTCGTTTCAGCTTGGTGACGTGTTCCATGACTTTGTTACGGAGCCAGAGAGGGAAGAGTTCTTGAGCAAACTACAGCTGGTAGAGGATTGGCTGTATGAAGATGGAGAAGATGAAACCAAAGGCGTTTACGTCGCCAAGCTGGAAGAGCTCAAGAAGGTATAAAATTGCTTGCTTTCTTTCATCTTTCTGAGTTTACCAACGCTCTTAATTGATAACAAGTTTATCTGAAAATATTTCATCTTTCGTCTTCCCGAGTTGACTGATGTTCTTAATTGACAAAATTGTCTGAAACTATTGCATCTTTTGGTTTCCTGAGTTGACCAATGTTCTTAACTGATAACGGAAAATTGCAGCAAGGTGATCCAATTGAGCACCGGTACAAGGAGCATTCCGAGAGGGGATCCGTAGTCGACCAACTTGTTTATTGTGTCAACAGTTACAGAGAAGCTGCAACGTTGACTGACCCTAAATTCGAGCACATTGACATGGCCGAAAAGCAGAAAGTATGTCCCACCTTATTCCTCCCACTAATATTTATTGGTTTTGAAATCGGTGTTCTATAATTACGCTTTGTCAATGGCTCTGCAGGTATTGAGTGAGTGCGTGGAGGCGGAATCGTGGCTAAGGGAGAAGAAGCAGCAGCAAGACTCCCTGCCTAAGTATGCTAATCCGGCTCTCTTGTCTGCTGATGTGAGGAAGAAAGCTGAAGCCCTTGACAGGTAATTTCCACCTTGTTTGAATTTGTGATTTGAAATAGCTAGTGATTTGCCTCGATTTCCGAGTTTTAATTAGGTCAATCTATATTTGTGATGTGAAATAGCTCGTGATTTGAAATAGCTCGTAATTTGAAATAACTAGTGATTTGCCCCAATTTCTGTTAATTAGGTCGATTTATAATTTTTAAAAATCAAACAATGGATTTTGTCAAAATCGTCCTAATCAAACAACCTATCACTTTGCTTCATCTGGATCGACTAATCAAACAACCTATCACTTTGCTTCATCTGGATCGACGGTTGCGTGAATGCTAATCGTTTTCTTTATTCCACAGGTTCTGCAGGCCAGTGATGACGAAAGCCAAGCCGGCCCCGCCGAAGCCAGCAACTCCCGAGGCACCTGCAGCATCACCCGAACAGCAACAGCCTCAAGGAAGCGAGGGCTACCCCGCGAATGCTGGTACCCCTGACGCAAACGAGAATAACAATGCTGATGGCGCTGCTGTGGCTGGGGAGCCCATGGAAACCGACGGCCAAGATGCTTCGACCAAAGCACAGTGAGAGTAATAACGTTGTCTGCTGTATCGTGCGGGGTTGTGGGGAGACAGTTTTGCAAATTTTCAATGTATTTTCGGAGTTTGTTGTGTGCCTACAAATATTTATTGTTCTCGAGACTGGTAAGGTGCTCCCCCGATTTACGTTAGGGTTTTTATTTTTCTGGTCGTAAATCGTTCAGAGGAAACATTGATGAACTGCGCGTACTTTGCTTTGGACTCTCGGGGGAGACCTTTCTCGTTTAACTGTCTGTTGAATGATCTTTCCATAGTCTCAGAAAGGAAGTAGTACCTGTTTTTCATATAAAAAAGAGTATTTGGCCTGATGTCCATGGTTCCATTTGACTGAGCTTTCCAGAAGTTCTGGACCGTGATTTTTAGACGGCAGCAACATAACCGGAGTCTCGTTTGATTGGAATGTCCAAATTCACATGTAGTTTGGCTTTCTTCCGTTGATACTTGCGAGTTTGATCAGTTTTGGTATGATCAAAGTACTTGCAAATACTTGATTGTTTAATTCAATCCACAAGCCTTCTGGCTGATCTCCCATTGCAATGTACATGTAAAAATTTATGTGAGCCTGACCTGAAGTTTCTTCTCTAATTGAGCTGAGACTGCCTGATCTGAAGCTCTGTTGAAGCAGTTTGAGATCAGTTGGAAGTTGGAACCAACTAAAGAATAGGAAAGGTTCGAATTGAAAGGCTCTTGTCTTTTTAGCCCAGGGCGCATCGTAGCTCATTTAGGTTTTCAACTTCCAAGAACTTCCACCGGCTGCCGTTGCATTTCATCGATTTGTTCGCGGGAAAGAGTATTCCGCCGGCCACCTGTTATTCCTTTTTCCGCAGTGTCAATCTGTTCCCAGACAAGGTGCTCATCAGCGCCTGTGTTCCGATTTTGCTTCATCTCGCTCACGCGCGATAGATTGTCTCTCGGAATCAGCCACGTTCTTTCATCTCGTCTTAATTTTCTCTGCCCTTCCGGTATTGATTAAGGTGCAGTTTTCATATACTCGGAAGGTGTTTGATGGAAGTCTGAGCTGAGATGATGGCTGCAACAATGCAACGTGTTGCTTAAGCTGCAGTGTGTAAATGCACGGAAGGTGTTTGATGAAAGTACTCTCAGCTAGAATGATAGGTTCTACTCGTCTGTTCATCACCTCAAGGCGGTCCATTTCTAGCTTATCTAAATCGTGCGACAGAATTAAGCAGACAGGTATAGTTCTGGGTGCTCAGCAGTCCATGCTTTTGTTTTGTTTCCGGTGGTCATGTGATTTCTTTTGTTCTTGTGTTTCCCTGCAGAAAATGAGATTGTCCAAATGTTCAAGATACCTGGTCCAAACCAAGAACCCGCTAGCCGGAAATTCTCGAGGAAGAGCACTTCCGTTAGAACTCTGGACGAAAGGTTCATCAGGATTCTTAAGATATTCAAGTGGGGTCCTGATGCTGAGAAGGCATTGGAAGTGCTCAAACTGAGAGTGGATCAACGCTTGGTTCGTGAAGTTTTAAACATAGATGTCGAGGTCAATGTCAAAGTTCAGTTCTTTAAGTGGGCTGGTAAGAGGAGGAATTTCGAGCATGATTCCACCACTTACATGGCTTTGATTCATTGCTTGGATGAAGCTGGCTGGGTTAGTGAAATGTGGAAGACGATCCAAGAAATGGTGAGGGCTCCTTTCCTTTTATCTCCATCTGATCTATCCGACATTCAAAGAATCCTCGGGAGGTGCAAGATGGTAAACAAGGCGCTATCTGTGTTTTATCAAGTGAAAGGTCACAAGTGCAAGCCGACTGTAGGTACTTACAACTCTGTGATACTGATGTTAATCCAACAAGGTCATCTTGAGAAGGTGCACGAACTTTATAACGAGATGTGCAATGAAGTCGATTGCTTACCCGATACTGTGACGTACAGTGCAGTAATATCAGCTTTTTCTAAATTGGGTCGAGACGAGTCTGCTATAAGGTTGTTTGAGGAGATGAAGGAAAATGGCATACACCCTACAGCTAAAATCTACACTGTGGTGTTAGCAATTCACTTCAAGTCAGGAAATGTGGATAAAGGTTTGTCTTTGGTGCAGGAGATGAAGGACAATGGATGTCCGATGACTGTCTTTACTCGTACGGAATTGATTAAAGGTCTCGGAAAGGCCGGGAGGGTAAATGATGCATATGATGTGTTTTTAACTATGCTGAAGGAGGGTTGCAGGCCTGATACTATATTGATAAACAATATGATTAATATTCTGGGGAAAGCAGGTCGTTTGGAGGATGGGATAAGTATTTTCAACCAGATGGAATCATGGAGGTGTTTGCCTAATGTTGTGACGTATAATACTATAATGAAAGCTTTGTTTGATCGGAAATCCCCGGCTTCTGAAGCTTCTTCATGGTTTGAGAGAATGAAGGCCAGTGGGATTGCCCCTAGTTCGTACACTTACGCAATTCTTATCGATGGCTTTTGCAAGACGAATAAAGTCGAGAAAGCTATGTTGCTTCTTGAAGAGATGGATGAAAAGGGTTTCCCTCCTTGTCCTGCTGCCTACTCTAGCCTGATCAATACTCTAGGCAATGCCAAGCGTTACGAAGCTGCGAATGAACTGTTTCGAGAATTGAGGGAGAATTGCGGACGATCAAGTGCTCGTGTTTATGCGGTTATGATCAAGCATTTCGGAAAGTGTGGCCGGCTCGATGATGCCGTCGATCTTTTTAAGGAGATGAAGAAGCTTGGTTGTAATCCGGATGTGTATGCTTACAATGCGCTCATGTCGGGGATGGTACGTGCTGGAATGGTGGATGAAGCTTATTCGATTCTTGGATCAATGGAACGAAATGGGTGTTGTCCGGACTTGAACTCGCACAATATTGTCTTGAATGGTTTGGCTAAAACTGGTGGCCCTAAACGAGCGATTGAGATGTTTGAGAAGATGAGACGTTCGAAAATCCAGCCTGATGTCGTCTCGTACAATACAGTTCTTGGTTGCCTTAGCCGTGCTGGCAAGTTTGAGGAGGCTACCAATTTGATGAAGGAGATGAAGAGCAAAGGGTTTGAGTATGATCTTATTACGTACTCCTCGATTCTCGAGGCGGTCGGTACGATCGATGAAGAGCGTGGAGATGCTGTTGCTTGAAATAAGTAGTTCTGCAATGGCCTTCTCCATCTCGTACGTGTTTGGTTTTGCTCAATGGGATTGATGTGCAATATTTGAAAGTTACAGGACCAACATGTAACCCGGTAACTTTACAGGACGAATTAGGTATTTAAATAAAATATTTAGAACTAAATATAAAGAGTGACACTAAAAAGTATATTCATATTCTTCTCATCGGACAATCTTCGATTTCAGACCATTGACTCTGATTCATCGCCACTCCGGCTCCGCCGTTAAGTGAACTCTCCACCGCCTATTTCCTTCTTCCTCTCTGGTCGATCCGTTTCCGTGTAATCTTCTCGGCTTCAGGTGGAGGATCCTTCTCGGCAATGTTCTATGGCTCAACAGTGTGGGATCCATGGCTTATAGTCGCGCAGATCGTGTGCCTTCAATGCTTCTACTACCTTACCCTGGGATTCTCTCTCTCCCTTCTTGTAGGCATTCGCGTTTCTCGACTCAGTCTCGTCTACTTCTTTGATTTCGTCGCCGTCATCTCCTCATCCGCCACTGGTGTGTCATCGCCTCCTTCTTCCTCAGCTCACTCGCCGGGTAATTAGACTTTCGCAATCGTGACAAGAAATAACAGCTAGGTGGTGGTCGAAAACTTAGTTGACCCTGAGTATTCTTCTGTTCATCGTCTACTCATTCTGCTGCATGATTATCAACTTGAAAAATCATTTCAACAAGTTTGCTTTATGTCCGTCCAACTGCTGTGCCATCCGCAGGCTAATCTGTATGATAAATGATAATATAGATTTAACAATGCTCAGGTTGGAATACTTTAGCATTTGCATACAAGATACTCAGAGTTTTGAATTACTAGAGTAGTGCAGGTCCTCATAGCATCATCTATTTCCTTTCTTTGGATTCAGCTACCTGCTAGATCAACTGAATGTATATATTTCCTTTTCTTATCCATTTGATGGTTTGGTCTGATTGGTTGCATTTTGTTTATGCTAACTTTTTTCTGTGATTATATTTTTCTGGTTGCGTGTATTTTCTTTCTGTGCAGAGCTGCGTATATGCTTTATTTGATTGAGAGGGCAAAGAAGTGTTTAAGACTTTTCAGCAACAATCTATACCATCCATCTCTTTATATGCTTAGTGTATGGGGGTTGGCCTTCATCGTTGACATGGTGGGTTGTCAACATTACTGGACTTGCAGTGATGGCGCTGCTTAGTGAATACCTATGCGTTAGGCGTGAACGACGAGAAATTCCTCTTACACGAAATAGATCAAGTAAGTTACTCATCTTTTCATTATAGGTTTTGAATGAAAAATATAGCAGTAAGAATCTTAACTTGTTTCAATGTTTAATCCCTCCCTTGGGGTTATAAGAGATTGGTACTTGTACTTGAAGCAAGAAACTAAAGGAGTTGATCTTTTTGGTTCTGCTTTTTCTTGCCAGACTATGGATGAGAACATGGGCAATTCAAACAGCAGTACCCATTTTTTGAATGATCCAGTCATCAATAACAGCATGAAAAATATCATCGTCAATCATGACTTTTCCGAAGGGCTCCAATCCTGGCACCCAAATTCTTGTGATGGATTTGTGGTTTCATCAAATTCAGATCGCCTAGGACTTTCAGCAGCACTAGTAGGTGGTTATGCAGTTGTTTCAAACCGGAAACATTGCTGGCAAGGGATTGAACAAGAT
The DNA here is from genome assembly GCA_030674075.2 of Linum usitatissimum. NCBI lineage: Eukaryota > Viridiplantae > Streptophyta > Magnoliopsida > Malpighiales > Linaceae > Linum > Linum usitatissimum. The sequence goes on from JAUJYP020001495.1 coordinate 2,429,589, forward strand.
ATCACTGCCAGGGTTTCTCCAGGATTAACTTACACGGTTTCTGCCGTCGTTGGAGTATCAGGACATATTCAGGGATCCGCTGAGGTCATTGCTACTCTAAAACTTGAACAACAAGGATCAGGAACCCAATACTTGCGTGTTGGAAAGTAATGTTTCTGTGACCTTTATTTGATTTAATCCATTGTTAGGAGTTGAAATCATGCTAATCTAATGACCTCTGAAGAGCTACTGTGTTGAAGGGGCAGCTCGAGATGCTGGAAGGAAATTTCTGTTTGCCAACTATTCCTGATCGGGTGGTCTTGTACTTTGAAGGACCTTCTGCTGGAGTAGACATACTAATAGCATCAGTGAAGGTTTGCTCTTCTGGGCCTGCACACAATGATGCAATTCATTCATCTGCTACTAGTTAGCTATAGAAGGTTTCTTTACAGATTAACCAAGCGAGTTATATATGTCGATAGTTCCTTGAATTTATCTGCAGAGTTTTTCTCTTTATGACAGGTTGCGGATGAAACGAATAAATATCTAAGCAACCGTGTGTCCAATATTATACTAAACAACAACTTTTCTCAAGGACTGGAGTCGTGGAACACAAACCACTGTGACGGCTATGTGGTTAAGATAGACTTGAGTCACTTGGGAAGCTTAGCTAATGAAGCTGGAAGTTATGCAGTTGTCTCAAATAGAAATGAAAGCTGGCAGGGCCTGGAACAAGATATCACAAGCAAGGTTTCTCCTGGCTTAACATACTTTGTTTCTGCCTTTGTTGGAGTGTCTGGGCAGATTAAAGGATCAGCTGAGGAGGTTAATGGAACTTTAAAATTGGAACACCAAGGCTCAGCAACGAACTATCTGCCTGTTGGAAAGTATGGTTTCCTGGTTTGAACACTCTTGTCTTCTGTTGGAAATTAGAAACCATCCTAATGCGGTTACAAATGCAGAACTTCTGTGTGCAATGGGAAGTGGAAAAAGTTGGAAGGCTCATTCTCTTTATCAACTATGCCTGACCGCGTTGTCTTTTATATCGAGGGGGCATCTCCAGGAGCCAACCTCTTGATAAAGTCTGTATTCATTGGCAATGCTGATTCCAGCAAGTCAATGGTAAGTGACATAATTAATTTAGTAAATTCTTTCAAAACACTGCTATTGCTACTTCCTATAGACCTAAACCATGAAGCTTCTATTATATAGTTAACTAGAAGGAGAATTGTCAGGCATCATAGGACATGTATGATAAGAGCAAGTTGTACCGAACTTTCTGCTGCATACTGCATGGAACTGCCGACATTGAATGCTACTATTGGTCTGTTACCTTATTTTGTTCTTCGATGTTGAGTCGGTAATCATAAAGTAAGTGCCATTATTTCAACAGGGTGTGAGGATTAGTCATGGGAGTTCTGCAAATGAAAATGAGAACCTCATAGTGAATCACAACTTTGAGGATGGCTTGAACAATTGGTCTGCTAGAGGGTGCAAGATCCTAGTACACAATTCGAAAGCTGACAGGAAAATTGTACAAGAGTCTAGCAAATTCATTGTAGTAGCAACAGGACGTACGGCGAGCTGGCATGGAATTCAGCAGGAAATAACCGGGAGAGTACAGAGGAAGCTTGTGTACGAAGTCACTGCTATAGTGCGCATTTATGGCAACAATGTCACTTGTGCTGATGTACAAGCGACTTTGTGGGTGCGAAATCCGGATAACCGAGAAGAATATATCGGCATTGCCAAGTTAGTGTCGTTTCTTCTGGCTTCAACTTATGTTACCCTTCTAGTACTGTGTTCCTCTTACATTTTATAAGTCACCACACATTTTTTATGTTATATTTTGCTGTGCAGGTCGCAGGCAAAAGACTCGGATTGGGTCAAGCTGCAGGGGAAGTTCCTTTTGAATGGCTCCCCTAAGAAAATAGTTGTGTATCTCGAAGGTCCACCTCCAGGGATTGATATTCTCGTAAATAGCTTCACTCTAAAACGTGCAAAGAAAGTCCTTTCCTCACCTCTTCAAATCGAGGTTAGTTTCCGCCTTGCAAACTCGTTCTCTTCCCCACCTTTAGAGGGTTTGAATCGAAAGGAACTTTCATTATTCAACATAATCGTTAAGTTTGGCAATAGGAAAGTTGAGTTAATATTAGTGTAAGAAGTTGAGTTGGTTTATGGAAGAGTTGCGGAAAGAAACTTGAATTATGGGATATAAGGATTCCAAGTGGGTTTTCCCAACCTACTCAAAGGGAATTTGACTTTCCTAAGAATCCTTTATTTCCCTTAAACATTCTTTTCACAATCCCTTTCCACTAGTGTTAACTTATCTTATTGTTAAGTAATATTTGGAACACATTTTAACACTGAAACATGATATATGGTTTTACAGCATCCTGCATTTGGAGTGAACATACTTCATAACAGCGATCTGAGTGATGGAACGAATGGTTGGTTTCCTCTTGGCAATTGTTCTCTAACTGTTGCAACTGGTTCACCTCATGTAATTGCTCCGATGGCAAGAGAATCTCTTGGAGTTCACGAGCCTTTAAGCGGCCGGTGCATAGCTGTCACGAATAGAACACAAACTTGGATGGGACCTGCACAAACGATCACCGACAAAGTGAAGCTCTTCTTGACATATCAGATAACTGCTTGGGTTAAGATTTGCCCTGGTGGTGCCAATGGACCTCAAAATGTGAATGTCGCACTCGGTGTAGACAATGAATGGGTAAATGGAGGACAAATTGAGATCAACGACGATCAATGGCACGAAATCGGTAGCTCTTTCAGAATAGAGAAGCAAGCATCCAAGATCATGGTTTACATCCAAGGTCCTGCTGTGGGAACAGATTTCATGGTTGCTGGACTTCAAATTTTTGCTGTTGATCGAGCAGCGAGATTCAACCACTTGAAAAGGCTTACTGACAAGGTAATACTGAATGAATAGCATCCGCCCTTCCTTTTGAATTCGATATAATCACTATCTCTAAGCACCGCTAAGCCGGATGCTCTCTGTCGTGCAGATTCGAAAACGCTATGTTACCTTGAAGTTCACTGGAGCAGATTCAAGTTGCTTGTGTGGTACATTGGTGAAAGTTCAACAAACTCAGAACAGTTTTCCATTGGGGACGTGCATAAGCCGCAGCAACATTGACAACGAAGACTTCGTAAATTTCTTCATAAAGAATTTCAACTGGGCAGTGTTTGGCAACGAGCTGAAATGGTCTTGGACGGAGTCGCAGCAGGGAAGCCTTAACTACAAGGACGCCGACGACATGGTAAACCTCTGCAAACGCCATAACATAGAAATGCGAGGTCATTGCATCTTCTGGGACGTGGATGATTCAGTCCAGCAATGGATCAAATCCTTGAACAAAGAAAACTTGATGAAAGCAGTGCAAAACCGTCTAACCGATCTCCTCACCAGATACAAAGGCAAGTTCAAACATTACGACGTGAACAACGAGATGCTGCACGGGTCGTTCTTTCCAGACCGGCTAGGCGAAGAAATCCGACCTTACATGTTCAAGAGAGCTAATCAGCTCGATCCATCCACAACCCTTTTCGTTAACGACTACCATGTCGAAGATGGACGTTGTGCCAGGTCGACTCCCGTAAAGTACCTCGAACAAGTTCTCAACTTGCAGGAGCAAGGTGCACCAGTTGGAGGCATTGGAATTCAAGGACACATAGATAATCCGGTCGGGCCGGTTGTTTGTTCAGCTCTTGACAAGCTCGGAATCCTAGGCCTTCCGATTTGGTTCACGGAGCTGGACGTATCGTCAGTTAACGAGCACGTTCGAGCGGAGGATTTGGAAGTCATGCTACGTGAAGCCTACGCGCATCCTTCAGTAGAAGGGATCGTGCTGTGGGGGTTCTGGGAGTTGTTTATGTGTCGAGAGAATTCGCACCTGGTTGATGCGGAAGGCGAGTTGAACGAAGCCGGGAGGAGATTCTTGGCTCTCAAGGAAGAGTGGATGTCTCATGCTGATGGCTGCATCGGTGAGCATGGTGAGTTTGGATTCAGAGGGTTTCATGGGACTTACACGGTAGAGATTGTTGGCCTCGAGACAGTGGTTACCAAGACATTTGCAGTTGAAAAGGGTGATACTCCTTTGATCCTTTCCATTGATCTCTCAAACGCTTAATGACTAGTAATGTAATGATGGAGTATTTCGGTCGGTATCATCAGTTCGGTTTGGGGCTGGAAGTTGATCGTCTTTTATCTACGCATTTTTTTATACGGAGAACTCCTGACTCGGCGTGCTACTATTTATACTAGTCTTATCAGTTTAAACTCTAATCATGTGCAAGGACCAACTTTATATTAATCCTATGCAATATCGAGCATCCACACATGATGGTTGAACAATCTTTTCCCGAAAGTGTATGCTACAATTGAATACTTTATTTATACTTCACGATGTTCTAATAAATTAAGTATGAATTTGTTACATTCAACTATATCTATACATCATGACATTCTAATATATTATGTGTGGATTTTGCTTTGCTACAATCGATAGGTGAAGTTGAATTTGTTACAATAAATAGGTAAAGTACCAAATCATAAAAAATACTAATAAATAATAATCCAGTCAATCAGTGTAACAAGTTGTTATATAGTCAATAAATAAAAAATATAAAGTAAACACAATATAGGTGTCTATTTTTTAGGGTATCTTTGGATTCGAACCCGAGACCTTCGGATCACTAGACACACTACTTTACGACTGAAAGTCTCGGTCTGCTTCCACACAAATAAAGTTGTTATATAGTCTGTAATAGGTGAGTGACTAATATAACATGTAAGATCATCTCTAATGGAGAGTTTCAAATGGCCAAATGGCCAAAACGGCTAATTACCAAAACCTACCCGCCTTATATTTAAACCGAAATTTAGACACGGTCGGTTGGCAAATATTCGATTCGGTTTGTGGGGTCTGAGTTGACCGTCGCTCTACTCTTTCGTCGGCTGGACTGAAAATGAGAAAATAATCCAGTCGATCAACTCTCACTTCTCCCCTAAATTAGGGTTTACTCCCCCAGAGGTCTGCCAATTCTTCTTCTTCTTCTTCTTCTTCTTCTGCCAATTTAGCGTTTCCAATTCGCTAGTTTCTGTGATCTCCGAACCATGTCCAAGAGAAAATTCGGATTCGAAGGATTCGGCATCAACCGTCAAACCAGCTACAACTTCGAGCGATCTCAAGCTCCACAGCGGCTCTACGTCCCACCTTCATCTCGCCACAGCCATGACAACTACGAAGATACGGACATCGACAACATCGATTACGACGACACCAAGGAGACCACAAGCGATGGCGAGCCTGACATCAGCAACAACAACAATAGCAACAGCAATACCGCTGGCGTTGAAGATGACGAAGTTGATCCACTGGACGCGTTCATGGAGGGGATACACGAAGAGATGAAAGCAGCGCCTCCGCCGAAGGCTAAGGATAAAGTGGACAAGTATCGGGATGACGAGGAGGATGATCCCATGGAGAGCTTCTTGAGTGCGAAGAAAGATATAGGGTTGACGTTGGCTGCCGATGCTCTCAACGCTGGATACAATTCCGACGAGGAGGTTTACGCAGCTGCAAAAGCTGTGGATGCTGGATTGCTGGATTATGATTCGGATGATAATCCGGTGGTGGTTGATAAGAAGAAGATTGAGCCCCTTACCGCTTTAGACCATAGTTCCATTGATTATGAACCTTTCAACAAGGATTTTTACGATGAAAAGGAGTCCATAGCAGGTTGTTGATCTTTTTTTTTAATAAATGTTCTTCTAATTGCTTTAGCTTGAAAGTTCGACCTCGTAAGTTTGCAGCAATTATGTCTTTTTCAGGGATGAGCGGGCAGGATGTGGCTGAGTACAGGAACACTCTAGCTATTCGTGTTTCGGGCTTTGATGTTCCGAGGCCAGTTAAAACGTTTGAAGATTGTGGATTTTCTACACAACTGATGGGTGCTATTGCTAAACAAGGTTATGAAAAGCCTACCCCCATACAATGTCAAGCTTTGCCTATTGTGCTCTCTGGCAGAGACATCATTGGTATAGCAAAAACAGGCTCTGGTAAGACTGCTGCTTTTATACTTCCCATGATTGTACATATCATGGACCAACCTGAACTTCAGAAAGAAGAAGGGCCAATTGGAGTTATTTGTGCACCTACTAGGGAGTTAGCTCATCAAATATACTTGGAGGCAAAGAAATTTGCTAAACCGTATGGGATACGGGTCTCTGCTGTCTATGGTGGAATGTCGAAGCTTGAGCAGTTTAAAGAACTCAAAGCTGGTTGTGAAATGGTTGTTGCTACTCCTGGTAGATTGATTGACATGATAAAAATGAAAGCAGTGAATATGTTGAGAGCAACTTGCTTGGTACTTGATGAGGCAGATAGGATGTTTGACCTAGGGTTTGAGCCTCAAATAAGGTCTATTGTTGGACAGATTAGGCCAGATCGGCAGACTCTACTCTTCTCGGCTACCATGCCGTTCAAAATTGAGAAGTTAGCCAGAGAGATTCTTTCTGATCCCGTTAGAGTCATCGTAGGAGAGGTGGGTATGGCCAATGAAGATATTACTCAAGTAGTCCAAGTGATTCCCTCTGATGCAGAGAAGCTTCCCTGGCTTCTCGAAAAGCTACCCCCTATGATTGATGATGGAGATGTTCTAGTTTTTGCTTCGAAAAAGGCCACTGTTGATGAGATTGAATCACAGTTGGTCAAGAAGGAGTTCAAAGTTGCAGCTCTTCATGGCGACAAAGATCAGTCTTCAAGAATGGAGATCTTGCAGAAATTCAAATCTGGGGTCTACCATGTTCTTATTGCAACTGATGTTGCTGCTCGTGGATTAGATATTAAATCAATCAAGTCGGTTGTGAACTTTGACGTTGCAAAAGATATGGACATGCATGTTCATCGTATTGGCAGGACTGGTCGTGCTGGCAATAAAGATGGGATTGCTTATACTCTTATAACCCAGAAGGAGGCACGGTTTGCTGGGGAACTGGTTAACAATCTGGTTGCTGCTGGTCAAAATGTCTCAGCAGAACTCATGGATCTTGCTATGAAGGTAATTTTCTAGTTAAATTTATTTTTTTCTAATAATTTCTTCTTAGAAAATCATGCTATGACTCTGAATTGGCACTTCTTATGTATTAGTATGTAAATGGTTAGCATCCTGGAGTCTTTGATAGAACACAAACTAGACGCCTCAAGTTATTGTACTAGGAAGAAGTACCCTTAAATCTTAATATGACACAAAAGATTTAGGTGTAAGGGATCATATATTGTATTAACTGATTGTAGAAAAGATTCTGTGTCTAGCATTATCATAACCTGGAAGACCGCTATGGCGAATCATCACTCAAACTCCCATCTAGTATGTGACCCTTGAAAATGAACCATAGGCTGGTAGATTCTGATGTATTCCCTTGTGATGGAGCTTACTATCGGTTAATTGTATTACTAGCAATGGTGTATCTCATATGTCTCGGTTTTACTTTTAAGTTGCGACTATATATGTTTTATTGGCAATGCAGTTCGGTCAGCTCTCTATTTCTTTTGTCTTGATGACTTAATAGATGTGAACATGCTTAAGATTGTCGAGTAACATTTACCCATGTAACTCATTAGGATGGAAGATTCAGGTCGAAACGTGACGCAAGAAAAGGAGGTATGCTTTCCAGTCATGTTGGTTGTCTTCTCTTCTGTCTTGAACTTTTGGCGGTGAAGCATAGCTGTGAACCGAGTTCATTGATAAAATGGCAATATATGTAGCATTCACCAAATGTACTTTCCTTTTTTTGTTACATAAATTTTTTAAACTTCCCCTGCAGGTGGTAAGAAAGGCAAAGGCAGGGGTGGGAGTGGTCGAGGAGTTCGTGGCGTGGATTTCGGTCTTGGCATCGGCTACAATTCTGAAACCACCGGCACCTCATCTCACGACAATAGACCCAGTAAATCTGCAGGTTTCAGTTCAGTCCGGACAGGGATGACGGGACAGTTCAAGAACAACTTTGTTTCTGCTTCGTCAAATTCTCAGTCTGCTGGATTTAGTAACAACGGCTCGAGTGCTGCTCCTCCCAGCAAAAGGCCAGCATTACGTGGATTCGTGTCCGGCGGTTCAATAGGAGGCGATGCAAATAGAGTCCAGCCGACTACCAATACACTATCTGGGTTCGTCTCAGCCGGCTCAATAACTGGAGATGCAAACAGAACATCTCAGAACCCCTCCGGAAATTCCAACCAGAAAACACCAGAGAGGTAAATTATCATCAGAAATTATATTTCTTTTTAATCAAGAGCCGCTCTCAACTTGTTGGCTAGCTTAGGTGTGGTTCAAAGTCTTATTTGTCCTACTGTTGACACTGTGAGGGGTGGGAGTCGGTCGGCCGGTTAATAACCAATCACATTTGTCGGTTAATTAGGATTTCATAAAACAAATAAGTTACCCTATTAACCGCCAATTAACTGACCAAATTTTAAGGTTTTTTTTGGGTTAAAATAGGTATACTTACGAAGAGAGTCAGTTACAATTTGTTCCGGTTAAAAGAATTCTCAAATCCTTTAACCAGCGAACTGATCTTATTATTTTTCATTAACCGTTAACTAAATTGCTAGCCCTAGACATTGTTATCATGGCCTGGGAGCAATTTCTCGTAAATTTAGGTGGCATTTAGTATCTATTTTAGTTTGATTTAGACAGGTTTTCGCTTTCAAGTAGAGGTGCAAGCTTGAAAGCGAAAACCTGTCTATCTAGCCATCCTGAGAAACATAAAAACTGAAGATCCCGGACGAAAGTGAAGCGGAACGGATACAAAACGGGTTTAGTTTTCCCTTTTTCAAACTTGAGAGTAACAGACTTTCTTATTTCATCATCCTCTATGTTGTTGTGCAGTTCCGCAGGGCGAGAAAGGCGGAGACGCTCCGGTTGGGACCGTTGAGGACAATGTTAAGGTAAAGAGTGTTTGTAGTTTGGCTTGCATCTGCCATTGAAGCAAGCACTCTCTCTTCTTGTTTTCTGGATGCTTTGTCATTTCAGGCCAACTGTGAATGATGTATTGTATTGTATTTGTTTATAGTCTTGGATCTCTAACGTGTCACCAACCAACTATTTGTATGCTATTTCCATGTGAGGAAGTGCCACATCCCTCTTCTACGTCACCCTCAATTTCATCATATTTGCCTTATCATCTGATCTTCCGTTAAGTTGGATGGAAAAGATAACGGAAATGATCAAAATGGTTGGAGTAGAACTTTCATTTGGCTAGAATTGCCACTTTTTCAAAGGTTTTGCCAGATTTGGACATTTGAAAAAGCACCATGTGATTGCAATTGTTTTTTTTTTTTTGAAGTGGTAAACTAATTGGCCTTTACTTTTGCCAAAGTTGCGACCTTGAAGGCTTGAGTGCCCTCTTCCCTTTAACCATCATTGAATCCCATTTCTCACGCTTAGTAAGATAAAGCCAACAACGTCCAATCCCCAAAAGGCTACTTTAAATTTAGTAACATGCTAAACAAGGCACTCACTTTTGACCACTTTTTCGATTTATCTTTTCGATACCGATACTGCGACCTACCTCTAGGAGTATCGTATAGTTTCATTGTCGTTTCGATGGATAAGTGGGGTTTTAATTATCCTGTCTTCACGATGGCAAGAGTTTGCATATCATGAAATGATTTCTCATATAACTTGTATGAAAATTTGATCTCGGCGATTCCTTTCAATCCATTTTCTTGTTTTTGAAGGAGATAAGGGGCTCAACTTTAATGGGGCGTGCACTACATGTTCAACACGACCAGACGGGATGCACAACCCGGTGTAGACGTGTAGTTATCCAAACCTATAAATAGACCCGGTACTTCCGTCCAGTTTCAAGACATACTTTTCTATCTACTCCGTGACTTGGAATTAGGCATCTTGGGCATCAATTTGTGGGGAGATGGAGAGGCTGGATAAGAGTCTAGAGCACTTGGCTTGAGGTGGGAAGAAGGATTGGAGAAGAAGATGTAAACACTTCCTTTGCTTCTATCTTTGACTTGGTTGCCCATGTGTATGTGTAGTCAAACTTATGATGTTGCTTGGAGAGGTAGGGACAAGGATTGAAGATGAAGATTGAAACATCTCCCAAGCATTCTCACCCTATGATGTTCTTGGTTATGTGTATTTTTTCTTGACTTTTTTAGATCACGTGTAACTAAACTTATGATGTTGCTTGAGTATGAAACTTAGTTATGTTATGATAGAGGGACATATAATGATATGTCACTTTGCTCTTAGTTCAGCCTGGATTAGTGTATGGCCATTAGACTTCGTGTTTGTGATGCCATGTGTATCACATTGCTTAACTTAGGCATCTAGGCAACACTGATTCAATTTGAAATAAAAAAAACGAAGAAGATCGAAGAAGCGAAATCGGCTACGGCGGCTAGGGTTTGACGACTCTTATTGAGAGCAACCGGTTTTTTATTTTAATTAATTTATGTTTCTTTTACACAATATGATTTCATTCATAAAGGCAAGATATAACATTGAGTAAAAGTGGTGTAACGGGGAGGTGCTTCCTAGAAGGTCGTAAGGGAAAAGCAGGTAACCGAATACTTTGCTTTGTAGCCTTAATCTCCTCAACCAACAATGGCTCTAGACACGACAAAAGAAATAGAATGACTCAACTATAACACTGTCATGATTGATCATGGACACGACGAAACGAAAAGACTCAAAAAACTCTACCCCAACTCAAAAGGAAAACAAACTAAATGCTACACAACCCGAAAACCAACCAATAATTCAATAGACATTATTAAACGAAATTAAAGAACATCAAAACACAGGGTAGCCGATCTGCACGAAGCCTCGCATGGACCGACCGGAAGTCTACGTCGTCGGTGTTGTCACTAAGGTGGACGGGTAGAGTCATTCAACTCACATGCAGCTCGAAGCTCGGATTCTGTGGCTCAGTCGACCGTGATGCCAGTCTGTTGGGTTCCTTCAAGCCAGTTGCGCCGATTGAAGAGTTGGTGATCCCCGCTTGTGGTGTGAATCCGCGAGGAGCAACTAATAATATCACAGGTCCATATTGCAATCTATAACGACGATTCATAATTGATAAATTGATGAAGGATGAGTAACTTACAACTAAAATTTATAGAACACAACTCTCTAAAAAAGTAACAAACTTTCACAGAAAAATAACAACTAAAATAATAACAATAACTATACAGGCTGTTGGGCAAGGTTGACAATTAGGGCAGCTGTTGAGAGCAAAACCGGCAACTATACTCGCAATATTAATTGCGTCGGTATAAAGTCTCCGTTTTTAAATCTACTGCAGTCATTTCTTTCTGACGACAAAAAAAAAACCTCTCTCTCTCTCTCTCTCTTCATTCCTTTCATCTTCTCTGCAACGTTTCATCGATCGTCATCAAGCCTTCTGCTCAAAGTAGTTACTGTTTCCTTTTCGTCTGTATACAGTAGTAGTAGTAGTTCAGCAATGGAGGTTTGGCCTCCTCTTGCTTCGGAAGCCGCCAATGAATGAGTAGCCTCCGGTCCAGCTCCTCTTCTTTTTCTCTCTCTCTCTCTCTCTTTCCACTTCCGGAGCTCGCGATCTCGCCGTCGGTGTGGTTTCAATTTTCTGTTTGTTTGTTTCCAGTTTTCAGATCTGCTGTTGTTTTAGCCTTCGGTTGTTTCCCGTCGAGATTCGGCGATGTCGGTGGCTCCTGCAGCTGCTTCTTCAGTCAATGTCACTGGTAAATTTTTAGTTTCACTCTTAACCAGCTAAAGTAAAGGTTAAAAAAAATTGAGAGTGAACTTGCCTGTTTAGGAGCTGGAGCTCTCCAATTTGTTGATAATGGCCTGGTATTTGAGCTGGATCGTCCATTTCTGCATTCTGAGTGTCTTACGTGGTGAGGCAGTTGAGAGCTAAGTTGCCTGTTTAGCAGCTGAAGCAATGCAGATTTCCCGCTTACTTTGGGTGATGGTTCATAGGTTTTGTAGTTTCGTGAACTAGAGCTCTAACTTTTTTGGTAATGGCTTAGCGTTTTGGGCTGGATCGTCCATTTTTTTGCAGCAGAAGTATTCCTTCGCATTCTGTACTCTTAACAGCTAAACTAAGGGTTAAAAACAGTTATGAGAATTTGTCTGTTTAGTAGCTGAAGCAATACAGATTTGCCTCTAACTTTAGGCGATGGTTCATAGGTTTTCATTTTGGTGAGCTAGAGCTTCAAATTTTATTAACAAGGGCCTGGTTTTAGGTTTCTGCTTGGTCGTGCGAATGTGTTGAATTGAGTTTTAGGGCTGGATCGCCTTTTTTGTAGCCATGGATTCTTGTTCTTCTGTAGTTTGATAGTTTAATGACGTTTGCAGCAGGACCACCGAGAAGGCTGTGGTATTTATGGAGGATTCTATTTGTAATCTTCGGCTCAGTGATTCTCATCACTGATACAGTTGATTCAGCTGGCGTTAGTGTGGCAGAGCATCATAAATCTCACAGGAAGCATTTCTCGCCTCTTGGTTCACCGGCATTTGTGGTTGCTCCAGCTCAGCCTCCTGACTATGATCCATTGATAACTTCTGGTCACCCACCAACGAGTTCGAGCTTGTCGAAGCCTTCGATGAAGAAGACACCGGGTGTTGGGTTGGTTGCTCTTGCCCCAACGCAGCCCCGTGCTAGCGACAACAATTCGGGCCTAGCTCAGCCTCCTTTGTCTCCAGATGTCTCTGGTAAGGCTATATATCCTCATTCTTCATTTGCTTGCATTGTTCAGTAACTACTACAAAGAGATGGTTGGAGTTTTGACTGGAAGTCACCAGTGGAAAAATAGGATTACGTATCAGTCTGATCTCTCACTAATTTGGCAATGTTGGATTTATAAGTTCATCTTTTTCCTGCTGCCAGATTGTTGTGGACCAGAGCTAGTGGTGAAGAGAGGGGTTCATGGCTGTCATTGTGTGTATCCTATAAAGCTTGACCTTCTCCTGTCGAATGTTTCCCAAAATCATAATTGGGATTTGTTCCTTCAGGAGTTAGCTTCTGAGCTGGGTTTGTTGGTTTCTCAAATTGAGCTGAGAAACTTCTATTTTCTCACCCTATCGAGATTAAACATTTCGATGGATATTATTCCTCACTCCGGTGACAGCTTTCCTGCCAGTGATGCATACAAAATAAACTCTTCCCTTTCCTTGCATCAAGTCCGCTTCGACCCTAACTTTGTTGGTGACTACAAACTTCTTAATCTTACATGGTTTGAACCGCCACCGCCTAGCCCAGGTAAACACTTCTTTTCCTATCACGCCATTTCTCCCTATCCCTTTTATTTGTTTTCAGAAATTTTTCTGCTGAAGTATCTCATCATTTTCTTAAGCAGCTCCTGTTGCCATTTCATCACCTCCTCAAGCACCATCGCATCCTTTGTCAAATTCTACATCAGCAAGCATTCCAAACAGAAGCAAGCATTCATATACACTTTTAGTACTCATTTTTGTGGGCATTGCAGTCGTGATTGTAACCATTATATGTACGCTTGTGGTTTGCTCCCGCTTGTCACGCAGAAGGAGAACTGAACCACCATCTGAAGAACCTGGTACGTCTTTTTCATCTTCTGTTTCTTAATGATTAAACTGGAATTTAGCGATATCAGATTGTTTGGAAATTTCGAATATAACAAAGAGCATCGATATTGTCTTAACCTTGCATCTTCTCTCTATTAAGTAAGTCGTTCAAGAAGATTTCTGTCATGGATAGTTACATGTGTTTGGTGCAAATTTCATCCATGTTTGTCTCAATAACGAAAAATGTTTGATCGAGTTGTTATGGTACTGATTCGTTTCCACATGAATTGATTCAGCTAGTCTGATGACCCTTACGAAAAATGTTTTGTTCATCTCATGTTTCTCACAAATCCTTCTCATCTTCAGAGAAGCCGAGGCCTACATATGCAGTTCCTGTTGCAGGACCCATGCCACATCCTTCAAGTACACGTTTCCTATCTTATGAAGAACTCAGGGAAGCAACCGGTAACTTCTCGACTGCTAGCATACTTGGAGAAGGTGGGTTTGGTAAGGTTTTCAAAGGTGTCCTTAGTGACGGTACAGCTGTTGCGATCAAGAGGCTCACCTGTGGAGGCCAACAAGGGGATAAAGAGTTCTTAGTTGAGGTTGATATGTTGAGTAGATTGCATCATCGCAATCTTGTCAAACTCGTTGGCTACTATAGTAGTCGTGAAACTTCACAGAACCTCCTTTGTTATGAGCTTGTTCCCAATGGAAGCTTAGAGGAGTGGCTCCATGGTAATTCACTCTCGCTAAACCCCGGCTTTCTTTTGTTATGTAATTTCATGGTACACAAATCTCATGTTGCTCGTGGCTTTCCCTCAGGTCCTCTAGGTGCTAATTCTCCTCTTCTTTGGGACACCAGAATGAAGATCGCTTTGGATGCCGCGAGAGGACTCGCTTACCTACATGAGGACTCGCAGCCGAGTGTTATCCATAGGGATTTCAAGGCATCCAACATCCTTCTGGAGAACAATTTCCTTGCTAAAGTCGCGGATTTCGGACTTGCGAAACAGGCACCAGAAGGCAGAGTGAACTATCTATCTACTCGAGTGATGGGAACATTCGGGTTAGCTCTCTCGTCACTGTGTACTCTAAAGTCTTTTGCTTCCTTTCTTAGTTTATGAAGAAAAGCTGATTTTGGATTCCATTTCTGCAGATATGTTGCGCCCGAGTATGCTATGACCGGACATTTACTGGTGAAGAGTGATGTATATAGCTATGGAGTTGTGCTGCTCGAGTTGCTTACTGGGAGGAAGCCTGTGGATATGTCGCAACCATCTGGACAGGAGAACCTTGTTACTTGGGTTAGTTGAAATTCTAATTACTCCATTCCTTTCTTTAATAGCCTAAATGGTTTAGGAGTCGTTTGGGGTATTTGGGTGAGGTATTTTGGCTCAAAGAGCTCGTATGAGTTATTTGGTTAAAAAAATTTGTGGTATTTCGGGATTGTGGTATTTTGGTTTTGGGTTATTTACTTTGGTATTTTGCTCCAAACCACCCCTTAGTATTTTGGTTATTCGGAATCCAAATCTGACTGAAACCAAGATTATTTACTTTGGTTAACCGAAACCCAAAAACAAAAAACCAATCTCTAGCCCCAGCATTCTTGCTATTGCCTACTTACTAAATGATACCATTCTCCATTTCCCTCCAGACAAGACCCATTCTCAGAGACAAGGACAGGCTAGACGAGCTCGCGGATCCGAGGCTAGTCGGGAAGTACCCGAAGGAAGACTTCGTGCGAGTCTGCACCATAGCAGCAGCCTGCGTAGCCCCTGAGGCAAGCCAGCGGCCCACCATGGGAGAAGTGGTGCAGTCGCTGAAAATGGTGCAGCGGGTGACCGAGTACCAAGACGCTGCTGCTGAGGCAGCTGCTGCATCGAGTGCCAGGCCGAACACGAGACAGTCGTGCACCACCTTCGACTCGGACGGGACATCATCGATGTTCTCGTCGGGTCCTTTCTCCGGGTTGAGCAACTTCGACAACGAGCGGACTGCAGCCTTCTCGGAGGATCTCCACGAAGGAAGGTGAAGTATTTCGAGATTTGGTTAGTTTATTTAGGAAACATCTTTTTGATGATGATGATTCTTCTGTCTGTTGTATCAGTGAAAATTTTGTATATATGTATTCATGTTGTTTTAGCCTGTGTTCTTCTATTGCTTCTTTCCCACTTATGTGATAGTGATCTCTTCTTCATCTTCATGTTATAATATTTAGTGGACGTTTTTAGACGAACTTTATCGCTAGACGAGTTGAGCCGAGTCGAGCTTCAGACTGATCAATGGAATATTTTAGAGGAACGGGAAATATTGTTCACTAGAAGTTGTTGAATGTTAGATTATCTACTTTGAACGAGGATGAGATTCGATTTATGAGATTCTAAGAACCGTCATATATTGTAGTTGAATCGTGATTTTACCGTAATTACTATATCATGTTGTTTTGTTGAGTGGTTCAATCAAATAGATCATAGATGTGATATTGTAAGCACTAGATTTACATGGAGATGAATGAAACTATGTGTTTCCAAAGTAAATGATGTCTCAATCATCCACGATCCACCATGCTAGCCCGCTCATCTGTTAAGATTGTAGGTCCGCATTCTTCGACATGTCTACTGCGAAACTAATAATGCGGCTGATTATCTTCCTAGTATTGGTCATTTTTTTGTCCCTTGGTTTTCATTGTATTGAGCTATCTGATATTACTCTCTTATATTGATTTTTTTATGACCTGTTTTGTTCCGTATAAACTCGTTTGATTGTGAATGAATGTTAGGATGCATTAGCATCCATGTGAAATAAAATTTGATGTTTTGAACAAATGCTCCCATAATTACTTCTATGCCAAGTAAACACTTAACTTTTAAGAAAAGTTAATATTAAGTTCAAAATATTTGATAATTTTTTTTAATTCGCATGGCAATTGGACTAGCCACGACAGCATAATGTTTCAAATAAAGACAAATATTAGTGTATATAAAACCCGAGTTAAAAATGAATATTCATAATTAGAAAAATTAAATTAAATTACGGAATTGACATTAAAAAGGAATACTTCACTTTTAAAAGTTGTCAAACATAATTGAATTAAAGCAAAAGAACCTTTAGAATGACACGAAGTGTTGCGTAATCATATATATATATATATATATACAACCTTGAAGAAACGAAAAGAAATTCTGTTGTGTTACAAAGTTCAAACTACGGTGACTGAAACGTCACTTTTTAAAGATGAGTAACTTAAGTACCATAAACCTAAAGTCCAGTGACCACACATGCATTCTACTAATATAAACATAAAAATTAAATTAAAAAAAATGGGGTTAAAACTTAAAACTTTAAAAATAAGGAGAACACAACAACAGCTGAGATTGAGAAGCTCTCATACAGAAAACCGAAGAAGTTCCCCTTCGCTCCCTCTCTTCTCCGCATTTCTTGCAATCCCGCAACAAAGCTGCTCGATCACCTGGATCTATCTTCCTCTTTCGATCCGCAACAATGGTGAGGGTTCCATTAACCCGTGTCAGTCACAATTTCCATCTACCAATTGTTTGGGAATCGCATTTGCTCGCTCGTTCTTGCGATGTAGCTTAGATCTGGCATGAACCTTATCTGTTTCGATGCTTGTGCGCGTTACTGATTCAGCTTGATTCGTTTCTTATCATCTCCGTCTGTAATTGAATTTGTCCGTCGTGTTTCTAGCATGGCGCTGGCTGTTAATAGTTTTTGTTCGTCCTCTGTTTTTGTCTCCGGATCGAAATGAGTTTTGGAGGTCGAGATCTGGGGAAGTGAGTGATTTCTATGTTTGGATGCTGAGAGAGTGGAAATAAAGCGGTTTCTTTTTCTTAATTAGAGTCTGTTGCATTGGATCACGAGCTTTTTCTTTGATTTGAAGCTAATGCGTGGTTTTTTCTTTTGATTTTCTTCTTTCCTTTTGGACAGCCTCTCAGACTGGAAATCAAGGTACCGTGTTACAGATTATCTAAAGTTTGTTTCGTTTGCCGGCTGGATCCGGAACTACATAATGTCTTTATTGTTGCTGACTGTACTTGTACGGTTGATAGAGGAAACTTGCTCAAAGATCGGAGAGAGTGAAGTCTGCGGATCTTCATCCTACAGAGCCATGGTAACTTATTTTTTGTCCTTTTCGTATAAATATTTCTTAGTTGAAGCTCAAATTAGTGCACTGAGCTAAATGTTTTTGCAGGATCTTAGTGAGTTTGTATTCAGGGACTGTGTGTATCTGGAACTACCAGTCACAGGTGAGAATATTTCGTTGCACTGTTTACTTTTTTATGCATACATTTTTTTCCACAATGCATTTCTCAGCAAGCATTATCCCGCTAAAAGAATGCATCTGTTACGAGGACAACTGATCCAGTGAAGTACTAGTGACCTTAAGCTTTTAGTCGTAGTTGCATTCTCAATGCAGAGATGAAGAAGTTAGTATCTTTATCTGTCTGGTATATTTCATATCGAAAAGAAGAGAGTGGTCTAGGAAAAAAAATTTGCCACTCAGATTATTGTTGTTCAGTGAATAGAACTCTTGCAATTCTTACGAAGAATTTTGACATGAAAAGGAGATTATTTTATTGTGTTTTTTGGAGAGATCAGGCGATCTGTGGTTGGTTTGGTATAATTAATCATTTTGTGTCCTTTAGAAATTCAAGTTACATCAATTTGTATGAGAATTCCGCATGTAGCAAATTGATTTGGGTAAGCGTTTACTGTATTGAACATATATTTGATTTTTATATCAATTTCTCATCCCTAAGTGGGTTGTGAATCTGATATTTGACAACTAATGAGTGCTTCTTGAACGTAACATTACTGGCAACTAACTTTATAGTCATTTTTCCTAGATGTCGAAGTTTTATCTGGTTTGACAGTCAATTATTTTTTATTTTCCAATCTTACATTTATTTTTATCCTGCAGACTATGGCGAAGTCCTTTGAAGTGACTGACTTACCAGGTATTTTTATTTTCATGTGGAGCTAAGAGCAAGTTTTTTTTGTTGGTAATAATCCTTTCTTTTCCTATGACCGACCATTTATGTACTCTCAACGTTTATTCTTGTTCTTGCAGTTAGGTCAGCCAAGTTCGTGCCAAGAAAGCAATGGGTTGTTGCTGGAGCTGACGACATGTTTATTCGGGTGTACAATTATAACACAATGGACAAGGTCAAAGTCTTTGAGGCACATACAGATTATATTAGGTGTGTGGCTGTGCATCCCACCCTTCCATATGTCTTGTCATCATCTGATGATATGCTCATAAAACTATGGGACTGGGAGAAAGGCTGGTTGTGCACTCAGATATTTGAGGGACATTCCCATTATGTAATGCAAGTGACCTTTAACCCTAAAGACACAAACACGTTTGCCAGTGCATCTCTTGATCGAACCATAAAGGTATTCAGTATATTCCTGTCGTAATTTAACATAGAGCTCCCAGTATGTTCATTTCTGGAAAAATTGACATACATGTCTGTCGTTATTAGATTTGGAATCTTGGATCTCCAGACCCAAACTTTACCCTGGATGCTCATCAGAAAGGGGTAAACTGCGTTGATTACTTCACAGGTGGTGATAAACCTTATCTGATCACTGGCTCTGATGATCACACTGCTAAGGTTTGTCCAACGTCGCTCATTAGCTCACTTGCTTTGGTCTTTCTTCAGTGTAACTTCATTTGTATGATGCCTATATTGCCAGGTGTGGGACTATCAAACCAAAAGTTGTGTCCAGACTTTGGAAGGGCACACCCATAATGTCTCTGCTGTATGTTTCCACCCTGAACTGCCTATAATCATCACAGGTTCTGAGGATGGTACCGCCCGCATATGGCATTCTACAACCTATAGGTCAGTGTAGTATAGCAGTTCATATGGTATTTTCTGCAAGTCCAATCTTCTTGAAAAAGACGGCTCACTTGAGTGTGTACTTATTTGTCTACTGTCAGCCAACAACTTGCATGACCTGGAAGTTCATGTAGTTCTCTTTAATATGCATTTCATGTAGCTCATACGAGTGTTTGCTTATTTCCAACTTTAATGCGAATTTCATTAACTTGCAGATTGGAGAACACATTGAATTATGGTCTTGAAAGAGTTTGGGCTATTGGCTACATTAAAGGTTCACGAAGGTAAATGTCATGTACATTTGTCATTACTGTGGAAGTATTTGCAGTGCCACTATCGTCTGTGCGAAGGTAAATGTTCTTGGTACATTGTTGATGGATTGATTTATTGCAGGATTGTAATTGGTTATGATGAGGGAACCATTATGGTCAAAATTGGTCGAGAAGAACCTGTGGCCAGTATGGACAATAGTGGAAAGATAATTTGGGCCAAGCACAATGAAATTCAGACTGTAAATATTAAGAGCGTGGGAGCTGATTTTGAGGTTTGTGCGCTTACTCACATCCTTATAATCAAACTGTTGGGTAAAGGATGATCTGCTTTGTGTAAGAAAGTTATTTTTTCTCACTCCCTATTTCTTTCTCTGCATTAGGTCACTGATGGAGAGCGATTACCTCTGGCAGTCAAGGAGTTGGGAACATGTGATCTGTACCCACAAGTGAGTTTGCATTTATGATACCCACTTCTGCAGCTCCATTCCACCATTGATTCTTTTTCAGGTTGTGATTCATAGTCACTTCTTTTTTATTGAATCTTTGACAGAGCTTAAAGCACAATCCCAATGGAAGATTTGTTGTTGTTTGTGGAGATGGCGAGTACATTATATATACAGCCTTAGCATGGAGAAACAGATCATTTGGTTCTGCCTTGGAATTTGTTTGGTCATCAGAAGGAGAATATGCTGTAAGAGAAAGTACATCAAAGATTAAGATCTTCAGCAAAAATTTCCAGGTATGTATATTTTTCTCAATCAAGGATTTCTATTTATTTCCTTGCATTTCTTAATGGGAAATTTGAACTCAAATAGTTCTGTGATTTCACATAGAAATTTGAAGAATTATTATAATTAAATTTCCGTTTCTTAATCTCGGGGCTATTGACAGAGTCCATTAATCCTATTTTGTTGCTAGTAGTGTTTTCAATTGTAATGCTTGCCTATGTAGCGTTAGATTACCATTTTGTGATCTTAATGAAAATATGGGAAACTAACATAGAGGTGCTTATTTCAGGAAAAGAAGAGCATCAGACCAACCTTTTCGGCCGATCGAATTTTTGGAGGGACACTATTAGCTATGTGCGGAAATGATTTCATTTGTTTCTATGACTGGGCTGAATGCAGGCTAATCAGGAGAATCGATGTCACTGTTAAAGTAAGCAGGAGTTGTTACCTGCTGATTGAGTTATCCTATCCTGTCCTGTCTATTGTGGCTGGATGACTAATTGGAAACTTTTTCTCATATTTCAGAATCTTTATTGGGCTGACAGTGGTGATCTAGTTACAGTTGCAAGTGACACTTCATTTTACATCCTGAAATACAATGTGAGATACCTACTTTGAAGTTTTCATGGCTTCAATACTGTCACATGTATGAAAATGAAGACATGAATTTTTCTCGTTAAATGTGCAGCGTGATGTAGTTTCATCCTATTTAGAAAGCGGAAGAGCTGTGGATGAGGAAGGTGTTGAAGAAGCTTTTGAACTTCTCCATGAAACCAACGAGCGTGTACGTACTGGATTGTGGGTGGGCGATTGTTTCATCTACAATAACTCCTCATGGAGGCTTAATTATTGTGTTGGGGGAGAGGTACTTTTCAGTTTCAACTTTTTTCTTGGTGAATTTAGTATTTTCTTGTCAGTCTTTATCTATTTTCACTATATTGCTAACTGCAAGTTGTTTTAGGTAACCACCATGTATCATTTGGACCGCCCTATGTACTTGTTAGGGTATCTTGCTACTCAAAGTCGTGTGTATCTGATTGACAAAGAATTCAAGTAAGTTTTTGTCGGAGGGTTCTCAAGTCGAACGCAAAGTACTTCTATTATGGATCTCCGCGACTAAATACTTTGTTATCTCCATACAGTATTGTGGGTTACACTTTACTTCTCAGCTTGATTGAGTACAAGACTCTTGTTATGCGAGGCGACATAGAAAGAGCCAATGAGATCTTACCATCGATTCCTAAAGAACAGTACAACAGGTAGAGAATTGCTTGCTAAAGCAAATAAATAGCCTACGGGTATTTCTTGCACCCTGTAAATGTTGAAACCAATAATTTTGTTTGAAATTTTTTTCTAACAAAGCAACACCTAAATGAATATGCTATCTTTATCCTGGAAACCAGTTGTCACAATTATTTGTTCTGCAGACAGATAAACTTCTTGGATTTTTCCTGTTTTATCTAATAGTCAGTTTTCTTGTGTTTCCAGTGTTGCACGCTTCTTGGAATCCCGTGGTATGGTGGAGAATGCTATCGATGTAGCTACTGACCCTAATTACAGATTTGAGCTAGCCATACAACTTGGTAGATTAGAGGTTGCAAAGGTAGGGCCAATGACTAATCTTTTAGTTACAGAGGTATATTGATTGTCATCTCTCCCATGACTAAGCTTTTGGGAATGGATTTTCTTGTTTTCTTTAGGAAATTGCTGCTGAGGTGCAGAGTGAGTTGAAGTGGAAGCAGTTGGGAGAATTGGCCATGTCTAATGGAAAGGTATCGTCCTTTAACTTGTCTGTTTAAGCAATGGTGTATGCTTCTCAAAGATTTGGTATGGTTTTTTTCTGAGCCACAAGATAAACGTCAACCAAAACTGATACTATAAAAGACAGATAACCTTCAACCCTGTCATTTTGGTTTAATATCAACTTCAAAGTTTTTCGTTTGTTGCACTAGACTAAAATCCGAATCAGATTCTAGATTCCTGCTCCAAACTATCAGATGTCGGTTTCATCCTTTTGCTTACTTTTAAGTCATGATATTTTAGTTGGAGATGGCTGAAGAGTGCATGAATCGTGCAATGGACTTGAGTGGACTATTGCTGCTCTATTCTTCTCTTGGAGACGCTGACGGCATTTCGAAACTTGCATCCCTAGCAAAGGAGCAGGGAAAAAAGAATGTTGCTTTCTTGTGCTTGTTCATGTTGGGTAAATTAGAAGAGTGTCTCCAGCTATTAGTGGAAAGGCAAGTATTCATGGAACCATTCTCAAATGATAAGTCATCACTGTCTTGCTAAATGGTGTATTCTTCTTGCAGTAACCGGATACCAGAGGCTGCTTTAATGGCTCGCTCTTATCTTCCGAGCAAGGTTTCAGAGATTGTTGCTATTTGGAGAAAAGATCTCAGCAAAGTGAGTCGATTCAACCTTTCTGTTATATATTTGATCCCTTAGATTTTCATAACTATGAGAATTTTCCTTTTCCATCCCATTTTTTCGTATCGAAATTATTAAGCCCCTTTCAGCGTCTTATACTTTAGTTCTGTGTTGTTCAAAGGTCAACCCAAAAGCTGCAGAATCCTTGGCAGATCCGGAGGAGTATCCAAATATGTTCGAGGATTGGCAAGTTGCTTTGTCTGTTGAATCGAAATTTGGCGACATTCGGTAAGGCTTATGTGAAGAAGTGTAACTATGCTTTTAATATATTCCTCAAATACGAACTTTCAATCGGCCCAGTGGTCTGAAACACACGATATCTTGAGATTAGTTTAACTTCAATTATTTTCTCCGAAGATTTTTTGCATAACTAACTTCTCTCTACTTTCTTCACAGCGGTGTTTACGCTCCAGCAGAAGACTACATAAACCATGCTGATAAGCCTCACTTAACACTTGTGGAGGCCTTTAGAAACATGCATATCGAGGAGGAGTCTCTCGAGAATGGAGACTATGAGCAGGAGGAGGTCTATTCTTGTCGATTTTGCAACACATATTTCGACATATATACCTTGGCTAGCATTGAACATTAGCTTGTCTTATTTCCAGGCCGTCGAAGAGCAGAGCGGAGAAGAACAGAACGCCGAGGAGCAAACTGGAGAAGGAAGCCAAGAAGAAGCGATTGTGGTCGATGCTGATTCCAACGATGGTGGAGTACTTGTCAACGGGAATGAGGCCGAGGAACAGTGGGGTATGAATAATGAAGGAAACCACCCATCAGCCTAAAAGCAAATTTCGTTGAGGGTTGGGGTGCCAGTGAAATCTAAAAACCAATTTTGTCTCTGGTGATTAATTGAATCTAACGTGCCAATCTCTGACTTCCAATTTCAAAGCTTAATTTGAAAAATGTATGGTCTTAGAACTTCCTCGCTTTTCTGCTATTGGTAGTGTAGTATCATCACGACCTTCCGTCGCAAGTTTTAGCATGTCAACTAGAAAATCCAAGTCTGGTGTCTAAACATGGTAGGTTGAAATGGGGTGGTTTTGCGACTGAGGCCAAGTTTTTACTTGGTGACGGCTTTCGAGTCATTTTCTGTCTGATCAACTCCTAGTGACTTTGTGTCGCTGGCCAACCGATGCCAAGTAGAGAAGATTGTTCCATAGTTCATGTCTGGTATTGGTGGTTGTTTGTCTCCTTTTGCTGCAACCGCTACTCTTTCTCGTTTTCGATTGTTGTTGTTGTGAAGGCTTGATCGTCATACTTATTGTTTCTCTTTCGATTTTTTGCAGTACTTACGCAGCATGAATAAGGCTTTGATAAACGACTGTCATGTTCCAAGTGGTAGCTTTCTCTCGCACTTAAAAGGTAAGATTAGACTACTTGGCATGCTTTGCCTTGCGGTAGAGTCTGATTTTTACAAACAAGTATCATATCATTGTGCTACATCATATCGTAGTAGTCTGATCCATGTCCAAAATCTAACATCCTGTAACCACCAAACTCGAATATGGATGAACCCCACAACTTCGAGTGATTCATGTTCCCTTTTGACCTGCTGTAACCACCCATTGATTTCCCGACCCAAGTCATAACCACATTGACTTGTAACGTGTAATCCGATTAACTCATCCAACCCGATCAATGATCCAAATTGATCAGAAGTCACCAACCTATAACTCATTAGATTACTATAGTTACTGGTTGAATTCCCGACCACATAATTCTGCAACCACACTGACCCGTAATCCAATCAACCCGCTCGTTTCACTGCTCCACTAATGCTAAAGGATCATGTTGTATGATGATTTGTCTGTGTTTGTATCCCAACTAAATTTGTTTGAATTGCCTGTAACTACTAGTCTAATGTATCAATCCTGCTTCTGTTGTCTTCTCCAAGTTCTTGCTTTTCAGTGTATAGGAAGAACTCACTCTTCCGTCTGGAGGCCGGTTGGTTGCCTGCTGTTTCGGCTTGCGTCAGAGTTTTGACTGATGGAGAGAGCATTTGTATACAGTGTGTTATTTCGACAGGATTCGTAGCCTTGTTCTAATACTTGGATTCTTCTCCCCCATATAGTAGCAGTAAAGTAGTAGTACTCTTAGGAGATTCTTTGTTGATGCTTTCGTTATATCATAAAAAGTTGAGCAGTTTGAATGTAGAGATTGAGATAATAGAAATGGTATATGCTATGATGCCCCTTGGAAAGTATTTGTCTGAGACGAATGTACTTTCTTTTTTAAAATGTTTTCAATGCAATTTTGGTTTGGAAAACTCTACTTGCTCCGTTTTGCATGTGCGATGGAATCCTCAGCATTCCAATTAGAGAGGGAAGTTTAGATCCCAACGAAGTGCATTTTGCGAAGCCAAACTATCTTTATATATGAACCTTTCGGCCACGCTTTGTATAACATGTCGGATTAGAGTTGGTAGCTCAATCATCAGGGTTGAATTGAGAGTCTATCATAAATTACCAAATAAGTATTCATCTTGTATTTATTCTATTGATGAGTCTACTTTATCTTCACACCTCTTATATGACTTGTTTGGGTTCCACCATAGTTTCATTATCAAAGAATTGTTTGAAAAAAATGAAAATATAATTTAGCTTAACAATAACCCAACCCTTCTCTTAACAGTCAGATTGATCTTGCGGCTATATGTGCCTTCGGCACCGTACCAACACGTTTCTTCAGTTGTACCACATACTCGGGTAGTAAAAATAATTTAAAAAAATATGACGCAATCCCTAATAAGTAACAATCCTCTCTGTTCTCAGTAGTACTTGTCGAACCTTCTCTCTATCCCTATATCTGGGAATCTAGGGTTTTCGCGATCCCGTACTCTCCGATCCCAAATCCCAATCCTCCTA
This sequence comes from Linum usitatissimum, assembly GCA_030674075.2. NCBI lineage: Eukaryota > Viridiplantae > Streptophyta > Magnoliopsida > Malpighiales > Linaceae > Linum > Linum usitatissimum. The sequence goes on from JAUJYP020001495.1 coordinate 2,455,295, forward strand.
AAACCTTTCAGTTATTCCATCCGCTAAACGAATCAAGGATTCGAAAGCTTTTCTGTCGTTTGTTTGTTTCGATTCCACTGACGCAAGAACTACCCGTAACTATTTTTGACTCGTTTGTTGCTCGTCAAAGCTTTCTGAAGGGCTTTCACTGTGCCGAATTCTGTTCATTGCCAGTGCCGCTCTTTCTGGAATTTCCGGTTTAGGGTTCCTCGGTAAAGCTGTGATTCGGGGTTTTTCAAGGTTTGATTTGGAGTAAAGGCGTCCTTTTAATTAAGAAATGCCGAAGGTAGTGGGAGCAGAGGTCGACTATGATAGCGATCCGGAGGAGGAGAAGCGTCTGCTGGGAATGCGAAGGCGTGAGGCTGCCAGTGATGACGAGGAAGGTGATGTGTTGGACAAGCAGCGGAAGGAGAAGAATCCAATGGATCGGAGGGCTCCACTGCTGTCTGATGAATCTGATGACCAAGGTGGGGCTGCTGATTACGACTACGATGATGAAGAATCCCAATTAGATGAAGGAGCCGAGGAAGAGGAAGAAGAAGTCTATGACGATGAGGATGATGTAGTGGATGAGGAAGAGGGAGTTTATGAGGATGAAGGGGAACAAAACACAATTGCGAAGAGAGGAGTAGGCGTAGGAGTTGGTGGAGTTGAGGGTGATGCCATAGATATAGAGGGTAGAGAGTTGGAACCAGGATTGGAGGATGTTGGAGAGGCTGGGGATAATGTTGAGGGAGAGGAGGGGAAGAAGGAGAATGAACCTTTTGCTGTTCCAACTGCTGGGGCTTTTTACATGCATGATGATCGGTTCAGGGAGAGTACTGGTGGTCGAGGCGGGTATGTGTTGATTATTTTTTTATTACGGAATTGCTGTTCCCTCTAGCTGCAGATATTTGTGCTCTTGTATTCTTCTATATGTCGTAAGCTTAAAATCTGCATGTAATGGTGGGTATAGTTATCATCAGGTTTACTAGTTGGGTATCAGATTCAGTACGGAGGATAAATAGTTTGGTATGGAAAACGAATTCAGTACTTTTCACTAAATGTATGTGGATTTGCTCTTGCTTGCCCTCCAAGGACCAGATGGTATATGTAGGCAATCTAAACGTTGCTGCTTTGGTTTGGGGGGCAAAGTTCCTACAGAATAGACTGACATTAGGATGTGAAGTTGTTCTTGAAATGTTAAATGATTGATTTGTCATACTTTCATCCCTCATTCATGGCCAATAAAGGTTACATTGTGTTTGTTTCGCTTTGCGGCTAATTATTTGCCAACCCCGAGTATATCATCAGCTGTACATCCTAATATGTAGTTCTGGCATACACTATTGGAAAAAATGAATTGCCTTGTAATGTAATTTGAAACTTTTAAAATACTGTAAGAAAGAACTTACAGCTAACTGTTACAAAGTGTTTTGAGTGAAAACTATAGCTCTTCTTCTTGTTAGTTTTCCATTTGGAACATTTTTGTTGGTCTGTCCTATGCTTCATGATCTTTAAAGGAAGTATCTAAAAGTTCGATATTATCCCCCCTGTTTCTTGTAGTAGGCGAACATTTGGTGGAAGGAAGCTATGGGAGTCCAAAGATGATAAGAAGTGGGGCCATGACAAATTTGAAGAACTGACATCGCATGAAAGGCATCATGACCAGGTGACTGTTGTATGACTCAGTTTTTTTCTGATTTAATGGTCTTCTTGTCTGATCTATGTTCCTGTTCTTTGTTGCATTACATTTGGATATTTCTGCGTGAGAAGTAACCCATGATGTATTGCAGGGAAGGAGGAATTCCAGAGGTAGTTTCCGAGGTCGTGGTGGAAAAGGCCGCGGTCCAGAACAAGGCTATGGAAGAAGGAACAGATCTGGTGCATTCAGTAATGGTAACACTCAGAATCAGGCTCCTAAAGGTGTGAGGGGGAGAGGCCCCAGAAAATATGAACCTAGCTGGAATAACAATAGCCAGGGACCTCCTCTACAAAGCAAGAAGCCTGTTGAAAATACCTCACATGATTCTTCGCGGAGAGCAGCCACAGCTATGTCAAATTCAGAATCAGATCAATTGCCCCCTGCAAGAAAACTTTCGGGCTTAAATTCAGCTTCCCCTCCCTTTTATCCCTCTGGGTCTTCAAGTAAAGATGCTGCTCAGTCACATAAAAATGATTTACAAGGTGGAAGCACAAGTAGGAGTGTCCGTAACTCTGTCGCAGAGGGAAGCTTCAATGTTAAGCAGACTGGTTCATTAGGACGTGGGAAGAATGTGTCTGACACTGTTGGCATTGACAAGCTTTACATTGATGAACCCGCCACTTTAACTTCAGGGAAGGGCTCGAACAATGTTCAAATGCTAACTGCTGGTTCTTCTATGATCAACCCATCACGGGCATCTCAACCCAGAGCTCAGGGAAGAGCTGGACCTGTTCCTGGACAGGCGGGTTACTTGCCAACTTCGCCTCACAACCAACTCAACAGAATCTCTCCTGCAGCTCAACATCATGTGGTTCAGCAGAGCGTTATCCAAGGTCGGGTTCAGTCCTCTGTTCAAGCTCCTAACCAGCAGTTGTCACAGCATTCTGGTGGAGGTTCTCGAGCTTCTTCTCCACCCAATTCAGCTATGTCAGAGAATTCTTATGAACACGAAGCTGAAAGTACTTCGGAGTCTAGTAAATTGAGGAGTGCATTGGTTGGGAAGGCGAAAGGGAGTGGAACAGGTCAATTTCTGTATGGCGGGGCTCAAGTTGGTCCTGGTGATCAGAACTTCCCACCTGCATTCTTACCTGGTAATGCCTCTTAGAACTTATATTGCTTACTATATTTGTAGTTTGAAGAATGAACCTTCATCAATGTGTATTGTTTTCAAGTTATATGGTTATGTTAGCGTAACCGTTCTCATGAATTTTCTTTTTCTATCTTGTTTTAGTTTTGAACTGAAGGAATCTCAGAATAATATTGGTATAGCTAGTTTAGCTTTTAGATAACTTTTGTTCTGTTGATTTGGCTTCTAGTTATGCAATTCGGAGGGCAGCATCCTGGTGGCATTGGCGTTCCTGCTGTCGGCATGGCTTTCCCTGGATATGTTTCTCAATCCCAGCACGGTGTAGGAAACTCAGAAATGACATGGTACTGTTACCGTTATCAATAGTTTCTTTCTAACTTCATTTCTGCTGTTGAAGGTATTATCCCATTAAGTGGCTTGATACTCTTGTTCTGGTTTAAAACTAGTATCCAGTAGTTTCAAGCTCCTTATTCGTGGTTGATGATAAGAATAAGAATGGAGTGCCAATGATCTGTTATTCTTATTTGTGCAGGTTACCGGTTTTAACTGGTCCCGCAGGAGGTTTAGGTGCCACATACTGTCCTCCTTATATTACTGTTGATGGTTCTTATCATTCTGGGCAGCCACCCTCTATGAGTTCTTCAAGGTTAGCTTCAAATAATGAAAAGATGGTGCTTATTAAAGTTGGATCAAGACCATTCATGATGTGTGGTCTTCACAAATCAATCTTGCTAGTTGCAGTACACTGACTTTGCTCATGTGCATGATCCCTTGTTTTAATACTTGTTCCACTTTGCAGCAATGAAACCGCCATAACCAACTCGAACAATGAATCGAGACCTTCACAAAGATCTGGTATGAACTGAAATCCTGATGTGTTTGATCATCCCCTTAGAACTGGAAACTGATTTAGGTTTTGTTGTTTCAGATGTTGTAGGTGATGAATACGGCCAACGTCAGAAGCCTCGCAGGCAAGTTGAATGATTTCTCTTTTCTCGTTACGAATATTCCAGCCCCGTTAGGTCTCTCCGCTTATTTCGCTCTTTCCTTGTAACAGATACTCGGAAATGAATTTCAAGCAGCAGCCAAGTACAAGTACCTAGACGCTGTGGAGCTTCTTTCAATAGAGGAAGGTTAGTTTTCTGCTGATTTAGAGCCATCATCTGTTTGTTTTGCGCGTTGGAACCCTATTGGAACCTCAGAGCTTGTTCTGTTTCATCTTTCGGGTTTTACATAGCATTGCGATGGATTACCTTGACATCAGGCCCTTTCACCAACTCTGGGATGGAGTTGGGTGGCATTGGGCGATAGATTCTCCTCGGAAAATGTTAGGTAACCAATTATAACAAACTTCGAGTTTAGATGAAACCATTTCAGGTGCCATAACTTCTGACTTGTCTGGTGAAAATGCAGAGTTATATGTAACAAACAACAAACACCTGATCATGCTGCAAGTCCGAAACCAATAATTGCAGCGTGTCGGGTGGCAGTTTCTTGTTTTAATGTGCGGTACGAATCTCCATTTAAGCTCGAGCTGATATAGAAGAATGTCCGAATGATCGATTGTGATGAACTGATCATATGATCTGCTCCATTTTTTCCAGATTGTCTTGTGGCTTGGTTCTGAACCTAAAGCTTTGTTTGGATGAAGTGTATACATGGGAGGTGCAAGTGGATTTCAGGAGTTGTGCAGAAAGATGTTTACTTTGTGAAGACAATCAAGTTTTTATTTCTTTCTTTTCAATGTGATTTGGCAGAGTGAATTTGGGTTTTCAAGTGAATTAAGTTGTTTGGATCGGGATACCAGTTAATTATACGATTCTATTTTGTAATCAGTGTTTAAAGATCTTTGGTTTGGATTAAGTTGTTCTTTTGCTTGTCTTGGTTGCCTTCTTGCCCGGTCCGGGTGGACATTGAAATCAACTAAACTGCGTAACCAACTCGGCCAACCCAATTCACATAGGGAGGCAATTAATCATGTGTTTGGATGATCTGTTTTGAAGTCGACGAAGATCTCGATTTGTGTGTTTCAAATCAGCCTACTTGCTCATGCAAGTAATTAATTAGCTAATCTTCCCTTTTTCCCGGGGTGCTAAAACAATCCACCGACAACAAACAGTCCCCAACTGCCCCGCAAATCAAAAAGCAACACGTGTCCGGTAACAGTATATTACACAGCGCACCACCGTACTGGAGTTCCCCTCTTGGTCCCCTGATGCCGCGTGTGAGTCGCACGTACGATCCGTTTCTTTTTTATGTCAAACTCCGTCATTCTCCTTTTCTTTTTCCAGCTTCATTGATTGCAGCAGGCAGCAGCTAGTGCTCTGAGCTCACAGAACACTGTGGGGAGAAAAGCTTCTCTTCTTAACTTCGTCCTTACTCTCTTGCTGCACTTATCCGGAAGCTGATTCCCTGCGCGATCGTCGAAGCTGCTCTGGTAATCATCATCTAGTGTTTGGATGCTGAGGTGTTGAGAATCTGGTGTTTCCGCCATTGCTCTGGTATGTTTTAACCGTATAATGCAGTCTCGAAGCTAGGATTGCTTGGTGTTTGTTCATGCTTATCTTTGCTCTATCATGCTTTTTCTGTTTAAGATTTTCGAGAATTCTTGCTGAATGCGGCACCTCTGCGAGATTTGCCTGGTTACTGTCCTTGATTTCTTTTTTGCTTCCCTTTTTTCTCTGGTTTTCCGTTTGTTGCCGGTGAAATTTTCGACTGTAGTTCTCTTTCCGCAATTCCGGTCAAGAAAGATCTGGATGTTTCAGTGATGAGTTGACTTCTTATCGTTAATGCCTTTCTCCGGTCAGGTGAGCTTTGAAGACTGTTTTGCTTCTTGCTTGTAATCATCATCTAGTGTTAGATGCTGAGGAAATGAGAAATGCAGAGAATCGATGTTTCTATTGTTGCTCTGGTATGTATGTTTAACCGTATAATGTAGTATCAAAAGCTAGGATTGATTGATGTACGTTCATGCTAAGGTTTGGTTTCATCATGCTGTTTTGTTAAGCGAGATTTTGAGAATTGTTGCTAAATGAGGAATTGCCTGGTTGCTTTTTTGATCCATTTTGCTACTTCCGGTGAAGAAAAGATTGGAATTCTGCAATTCCAATGAAGAAAAGATTTGTATGTTTCAGTGATGAGTTGACTTTGTCCTGACAGGTAAGCTTTGAAGAGGTTTTATGAAGTCTGCTAGCTTCTTCTTGCGGCTTGGTTTTTGATTCATAGTGGGGGATTAGGACTTGGCGATGTTGGTCAACAAGCGATAGTGATGGAGGAAAGCATAATCAGACCGGATTTGCATGTGAATGTTACTAGGCAATCGCCATTGAGGCCAAATGGAAGAGCAACACCTAGAAACTCTCCTACATACAAGAGGTTGAACTCCAGCAGAACACCAAGGAGGGATGGGAGGAGCAGTGGAGGCAGACTGCAGTGGTTTCGGAGCAGTCGAATAGTGTACTGGCTGCTTTTGATTACTCTCTGGACTTACCTTGGGTTCTATGTCCAGTCTAGGTGGGCTCACGATAATAACAAGGAAGAGTTTCTCGGTTTCGGGGGTAGGAATGGAGTTGTACATTCTGAGATTAGTGAAGCCACTGTTCGTAGAGATTTGTTAGGTAATGAGACTTCACTAGCTGTAAATAACAAGATTGAGGTGGAAGATGGGAAACGGATAGAGGTAAGTTTGGCCAAGAAGGAAAATGAAGTTTCATCCAATCAGACTGTAGCTCCAAAGAAGAAGGATAAGAAACCAGTCCGCAGGCTACGACGTAGAGCACGCGGTAGGAAGAAGGCGAAGATAGAGGATGAAAGCAATGAGCCAGAGGTGCAAGAGCTAGAGATTCCTAAACGGAATACTTCTTACGGTTTGCTTGTTGGTCCATTTGGTACAACCGAGGATCAAATCTTGGGATGGAGTCCCGAGAAGAGGACTGGAACCTGCGATAGAAAGGGCGCCTTTGCACGTCTTGTATGGTCAAGGAAGTTTGTTTTGATCTTCCACGAGCTATCCATGACTGGGGCTCCTCTTTCCATGTTGGAATTAGCAACAGAACTTTTGAGCTGCGGAGCCACTGTGTCAGTTGTAGTTCTCAGTAGAAAAGGTGGGTTGATGCCAGAACTTTCCAAGAGAAGGATCAAAGTACTTGATGACAGAGCAGATCTCAGCTTCAAAACTGCCATGAAGGCTGATATTGTCATTGCTGGTTCAGCGGTTTGTACTTCATGGATAGGTAAGCATTGTTTTGCTGTTCTTTAGTTGAAATATCTCGATCTACTATTGTGGGGTATTCAAGGTTTCTATTCTCTGACTTGATTCATTCAGGATTAGTTGTTTCATTTGGTTACTTGTCTTTTCTTTTGGATGTGAACGCCAATGTTCATTCGTCTCCAGATCAATATATCACTCGCTTTCCAGCGGGGGGAAGTCAAATTGTATGGTGGATAATGGAAAACAGGAGGGAGTACTTCGATCGCTCGAAGATCGTCCTCGATAGAGTCAAAATGGTAGTCTTTCTCTCCGAATCCCAGTCCAGACAATGGCTAACTTGGTGCGAAGGGGAGAACATTAAACTCAGATCTCCACCAGCAGTGGTGGAACTTTCTGTCAACGACGAACTCGCTTTTGTAGCCGGAATTCCATGCTCACTAAACTCTCCATCCTCCAGCCCAGAGGAGATGCTTGAGAAGAAGCAGTTACTCAGGAGTTCAGTTAGAAGAGAGATGGGACTGAATGACAACGATATGCTTGTAATGTCTCTCAGCAGCATCAACCCAGGCAAGGGTCAGCTGTTACTTCTTGAATCCGCAAAGATGTTGGCTGAATCCGCAAAGATGTTGGCTGAACCCGAAGATTCCTTATCGAGCCTGGCCGATAAGCATCATTTGAGATCTTTATTGCAAGATCAACAACACCATACTGGTGTAGCGCGGAAATCAGTTCTCAAAGTTCTTGTGGGATCCGTGGGATCTAAGAGCAATAAGATACCTTATGTCAAGGAAATCCTGGAGTTCGTATCACAGCATTCGAACTTGTCAAAGTCTGTGCTATGGACTCCTTCGACGACTCGTGTGGCCTCTCTTTATTCTGCTGCAGATGTCTACGTCATAAATTCCCAGGTGAACTACCAGTCTTTACTTTCCTATTACAGAATGTTTATATAATGCAAGTTAATGTGCATTAATGATAGTTATGTGATTCAGGGTATTGGAGAAACATTTGGAAGAGTTACCATTGAAGCAATGGCATTCGGTCTTCCGGTAAGTCCATAATCCAGTTTACTTTATGGTTGATCAAAATTGATGATTTTGGTTTCTGTTTGGTTATGATTAGTAGTTTAGAGAATGTCTTGGTTTCAGTGGTTTGGTTCCTTCTGGTTATCCAAAATCGAAACGAAAGAACCAATATATAAATTCACGTGTATTAGTTCAAAGTTCAAACCCAGCAAGTATATAAACTCAATCTTGCAACTCATCTGCCTATAATTTTGGTCTCTGATCGTTTGGATTTTGGATTTGTGGGATATTTAATTAAAACCTCGCGTCCTTTCCGTCCACATAACAAAAACTCCCCGACTTCATAGGATTTCGATGTCGAGGCAAGCAGTGATTGACATTAGTCGAGACTAGTCTATTTGGTTATCATTGAACTGCATGAGTCGAGGCTGATCCATTTGTTCAAAGTTTATATTGAGGTTGTGCTCTTAGACTGCATATTACAACATAGCAACATTGCGCTAGCTTTTGTGAACTGTGATGATGGATGGATGGATGGATGCAGGTGGTGGGAACGGATGCGGGAGGGACGAAGGAGATAGTGGAGCAGAACGTAACGGGGCTGCTCCACCCGGTGGGGAGGCAAGGGAGCCGCGTGCTGGCGGATAATTTGAGATACCTGATGAAGAACGGGGAAGTGAGGAAGGAAATGGGGAAGAGAGGGAGGGAGAAAGTAGTGAGGAAGTACCTGAAGAAACATATGTACAGGAAATTCGGCGAGCTGCTCTACAAGTGTATGCAGATCAAGTGATGGTACGGACACTTCATTCTTTGATTGGTTGCTTCTTCTTCTTCTTCTTCTTCTTCTTCTTCTGCTTCTTCTTCTTCTGCTTCTTCTTCTTCTTCTTCTTCTGGGAAGGGACGAATCCACTAGCGTGGATATACATAAGATGGCGCGCAACCCCTCCTGTGTGTTTACAGTCCTTCGTCTGCAATCTGTATGATTTACAACGACTCTGGGTTGATTATGTTTCGGATGATTATTACTCAGCTCGTGAGTGGGACGATGGATGGATGTACGTATGGAATGTGACTTCTTGGTTTGTTTGTCCTCATAACCAACTCTGAAGTTGGCTGTGACCAGTTCATTATCTGAACTACATCAGTCGAAAGCCTGAAGGGAAAACAGTACTTCTCTTCCCTTTTATTACTTTTTGCCAAATTAATTGATGGGCTTCTAACTAGAGCTCCCAAACAGGCAGGTTACGGGTCGGGTAATCCGATCACAGATCCACTTTATCTATTTAATTATTTATAAATCATGACTACAGATTAATACACATGAAAGTACCCCCTACAACAACGTTGTCAACAATTAATTAAGACATAATCATCAGTCGAAAATCATTAGAAAATAACATTAAGTAAAATTGATTATTAATTTCATTTGTCCATTATTTATCATAATGAAACTTGATATTTTAGCCATTTTCAACATACATGTCAAATATTAATTGATTTTCAAAAAAAATTCCTTCAAAATGTTTTTGGGTTACCATAATAAAACTTGATTTTAAGTCTTTCAAATAATAGTCAAATAAAGATAAAAAAACATTTTCTGACCTGCTAAAATAACACCAAGTAAAATTAATTTTTAACTTCATTTGGCTATTATTTATATGAGTTACCATAATGAAACTTGATTTTTAGCCATTTCCAACATGCATGTCAAATATTAGCCGATTTCAAAATGTTGAAATTTTCATGTCAAAATGGCCAATTTTTGTAGTTTAATCCCTTTGGGAATTGATAAATTTTCATATCAAAATTGAAAATTGAAAGTTTTTAAATTGACTAATATTTAAAATGCATGTTGGGAATGGCTAAAAATTGAAATTTCACTATGTTAAGTCCTTCAAATAATAGTCAAATGAAGATAAAAAAACATTTTTCGACATGCTAAAATAACACCAAGTAAAATTGATTTTTAACTTGATGTGGCCATTATTTATACGAGTTACCATAACGAAACTTGATTTTTAGGCATTTCCAACATGCATGTCAAATATTAGCCAATTTCAAAATGTTGAAAATTTCATGTCAAAATGGCCAATTTTCGTAGTTTAATCCCTTTGTAAATTGATAAATTTTAACATGAAAATTTTCAAATTTTCAAATGACTAATATTTGAAATGCATGTTGGTAATGGCTAAAATTTGAGGTTTCACTATGTTAAGTCCTTCAAATAATAGCCAAATGAGGATAAAAAATATTTTCCGACATGCTAAAATAACACCAAGTAGAATTGATTTTTAACGTCATTTGGCTATTATTTATAGGGATTATCATATTGAATTTTGATTTTTTAGCCGTTTCCAACATGCATGTCAAATAATATCCGATTTTAAATTTTGAAATTTTCATGTCAAAGTGGCCAATTTCCGTAGGTTAACCCCTTTGGAAATTGACAAATTTTATGAAGAAAATTTTAATTTACAAATTGACTAATATTTGACATGCATGTAGGGAATGACTTAAAATTGAGATTTCACTATGGTCCTTCAAATAATAGCTAAATGAAGATAAATAACATTATCCAACGTGCTAAAATAACACCAAGTAAAATTGATTTTTAACTTCATTTGGCTATTATTTATAGGAATTACCATAACGAAACTTGATTTTTTTAGCCATTTGCAACATGCATGTCAAATAGTAGCCGATTTAAAAATCTTGAAATTTGTATGTCAAAATGGCATATTTCCGTAGGTTTACCCCTTTCGAAATTGACAAATTTTATCATGAAAACTTTCAATTTTCAAATTGACTAATATTTGACATGCATGTTGAGAATGACTTAAAATTGAGGTTTCACTATGTTAATCCTTCAACTAATAGCCAAATGTAGATAAAAAACATTTTTCGACATGCTAAATAACACAGTAAAAATTAATTTTTAACTACATTTGGGTATTATTTATAGGAGTTACCATAATGAAACTTGATTATTTAGTCAATTCCAACATGCATATCAAATATTAGCCGATTTCAAAATTTTGAAAATTTCGTGTCAAAATGGCCAATTTTCGTAGGTTTACCCCTTTGAAAATTGACAAATTTTATCATGAAATTTTATAAATTTTCAAATTGACTAATATTTGACATGCATGTTGGGAATGGTTTAAAATTGAGGTTTGACTATGTTAAGTCCTTGAAATAATAGCCAAATGTAGAAAAAAAAATATTTTCCAACATGCTAAAATAACACCAAGTAAAATTTATTTTCAACTTCATTTGGCTATTAGTTACAGGGGTTACCAAAATGAAACTTGATTTTTTAGCAATTTCCAACATGCATGTCAAATATTCGCCAATTTCAAAATTTAAAAACTTTCATGTCAAAGTGGTAATATTTTACATGCAAAGTTCCTTAAATAATAGCCAAATGTAGATAAAAAATCATTTTTTGACATGCTAAAATAACACCAAGTAAAATTAATTTTTAACTTGATGTGGCCATTATTTATACTCGTTACCATAACGAAACTTGATTTTTAAGTATTTCCAACATGCATATCTAATATTCGATGATTTCAATATATTGAAATTTTCCTGTCAAAATTGCCAATTTCCGTAGGTTAACCCCTTTGGCAATCGAAAAATTGACATGAAAGTTGAAAATTTTAAATTGACTAATATTTGACAAGCATGTTAGGAATGGCTAAAAATTGAGGTTTCAATATGTTAAGTTCTTCAAATACTAGCCAAATGTAGATAAAAAAAACATTTTTCGACATGTTAAAATAACACCAAGTAAAATTGATTTTCAACTTGATGTGGCCATTATTTATAATGGTTACCATAACGAAATTTGATTTTTTGGAATTTCCAACATGCATGTCTTATATTCGACGATTTCTAAATTTTGAAATTTTCGTATCAAAATGGCCAATTTTCGTAGGTTTCCCCCTTTGAAAATTGACATATTTTATCATGAAATTTTTCAATTTTAAAATTGACTAATACTTGACTTGCATGTTGGGAATGACTTAAAATTGAGGAGCCGATTTCTAAATTTTGAAATTTTTGTGTCAAAATGGCCAATTTTTGTAGGTTTACCCCTTTGAAAACTGATAAATTTTATCATGAAATTTTTCAATTTTCAAATTGACTAATACTTGACTTTCATATTGGGAATGACTTAAAATTGAGGTTTCACTATGTTAAGTCCTTCAAATAGTAGCCAAATATAGATAAAAAAAACATTTTCCGACATGCTAAAATAACACCAAGTAAAATTGATTTTTAATTTCATTTGGCCATTATTTATACGGTTTACCATAATGAAACTTGATTTTTTAGTCATTTCCAGCATGCATGTCTAATATTCGAAGATTTCAAAATGTTGAAATTTTCATGTCAAAATTGCCAATTTCTGTAGGTCCCCTTTGGGAATCGAAAAATTGACATGAAAATTGAAAATTTTAAATTGACTAATAATTGACAAGCATGTTAGTAATGGCTAAAAATTGAGGTTTCACTATGTTAAGTTCTTCAAATAATAGCCAATTATAGATAAAAGACATTTTTTGCATTGCTAAAATAACACCAAGTAAAATTTATTTTCAACTTGATGTGGCCATTTTTATAATGGTTACCATAACCAAATTTGATTTTTAGGCATTTCCAACATGCATGTCTTATATTTGCCTATTTCTAAATTTTGAAATTTTCGTGTCAAAATGGCCAATTTTTGTAGGTTTACCCCTTTGAAAATTGACAAATTTTATCATGAAATTTTTCAATTTTCAAATTGACTAATACTTGACTTGCATGTTGGGAATGACTTAAAATTGAGGTTTCACTATATTAAATCCTTCAAATAGTATCCAAATATAGATAAAAAAACATTTTCCGACATGCTAAAATAACACCAAGTAAAATTGGTTGTTAACTTCATTTGGCCATTATTTATAGGGTTTACCATAATGAAACTTGATTTTTTAGTCATTTCCAACATGCATGTCAAATATTCGTCGATTTCAAAAAATTTAAATTTTCATCTCAAAATAGTCAATTTCCGTAGGTTAACCCCTTTGAAAATTGACAAATTTCGACATGAAAATGAAAAAATTTCAAATTGACTAATATTTAACATGTATGTTAGGAATGGCTAAAAATTAATGTTTCACTATGTTAATCCATGAAATAATAGTCAAATGAAAATAAAAAACAATAACTCATATGCTAAAATAACACCAAGTAGAATTTATTTTCAACTTCATTTGGCCATTATTTATAGGGTTTTCCGTAATGAAACTTGAATTTTTAGTTATTTCCATCATGCATGTCAAATATTCGTCGATTTCAAAAAATTTAAATTTTCATCTCAAAATAGTCAATTTCCGTAGGTTAACCCCTTTGAAAATTGACAAATTTCCACATGAAAATGGAAAATTCTCAAATTGACTAATATTTAACATGTATGTTAGGAATGCTTAAAAATTGAGGTTGCACTATGTTAAGTCCTTCAAATAAGAGCAAAATGAAGTTAAAAAACAATAACTCATATGCTAAAATAACACCAAGTAAAATTTATATTCAACTTCATTTGGCTATTAGTTATAGGGGTTACCATAATGAAACTTGATTTTTTAATCATTTTCAACATGCATGACAAATATTCGTCAATTTCAAAAAAATTAAATTTTCATGTCAAAATAGTCAATTTCCGTAGGTTAACCCCTTTGGAAATTGACAAATTTTAACATGAAAATGGAAATTTTTCAAATTGAATAATATTCAACATGCATGTTAGGAATGCCTAAAAATTGAGGTTGCACTATGTTAAGTCCTTCAAATATTATCCAAATGAAGTTAAAAAAATATTTTTCGACATGCTAAAATAACACCAAGTAAAATTGATTTTCAACTTGATGTGGCCATTATTTATACGAGTTACCATAACGAAACTTGATTTTTAGGCATTTACAACATGCATGTCTAATATTCGACGATTTCAAAATGTTGAAATTTTCTTGTCAAAATTGCCAATTTCCGTAGGTTAACCCCTTTGGCAATTGAAAAATTGACATGAAAATTGAAAATTTTAAATTGACTAATATTTGACAAGCATGTTAGGAATGGATAAAAATTGAGGTTTTACTATGTTAAGTTCTTCAAATAATAGCCAAATATAGATAAAAATCATTTTTCGACATGCTAAAATAACACCAAGTAAAATTTATTTTCAATTTGATGTGGCCATTATTTATAATGGTTACCATAACGAAATTTGATTTTTAGGCATTTCCAACATGCATGTCTTATATTCGCCGATTTCTAAATTTTGAAATTTTCGTGTCAAAATGGCCAATTTTCGTAGGTTTACCCCTTTGAAAATGGACCAATTTTATCATGAAATTTTTCAATTTTCAAATGGACTAATATTTGACTTGCATGTTGGGAATGACTTAAAATTGAGGTTTCACTATGTTAAGTCCTTCAAATAGTATCCAAATATAGATAAAAAAACATTTTCCGACATGCTAAAATAACACCAAGTAAAATTGATTTTTAATTTCATTTGGCCATTATTGATACGGTTTACTATAATGAACTTGATTTTTTAGTCATTTCCAACATGCATGTCAAATATTCATCGATTTCAAAATTTTGAATTTTTCATGTCAAAATATTCAATTTCTGTAGGTTAACCCCTTTGGATATTGGCAAAATTTTCACATGAAAATTAAAAAATTTCAAATTGACTAATATTTGATATGCAAGTTAAAATGGCTAAAACTTGATGTTTCACTATGTTGATCCTTCAAATAATATTCAAATGAAGATAAAAACATTTTCAGACATGCTAAAATAACACCAAGTAAAATTGGTTGTTAACTTCATTTGGCCATTATTTATAGGGTTTACCATAATGAAACTTGATTTTTTAGTCATTTCCAACATGCCTGTCAAATATTCGTCGATTTAAACTTGACTAATATTTAACATGCATGTTGGGAATGGCTTAAAATTGAGATTTCACTATGTTAAGTCCTTCAAATAATAGCTAAATAAAGTTTAAAAAACAAATTTTTCATATGCTAAAATAACACAAATTAAATTGACTTTTTAACTTCATTTGGCCATTACTTATAGGGTTTACCATAATGAAACTTGATTTTTTTAATCATTCTCAAATTACAATTAATTTTTTAGTCATTTCCAACAAACATTTCAAATATTATCCGGTTTTAAAATTTTGAAATTTTATGTAAATGTACTTAATCCCAAAAAGTTGAGGCTCATGATCGACCATGCGTTGAATTACCCTTTCCAGAGAAGGCAGTTCGTCGCCAAACAAAACTTGAGACCTTGGTCTAGAGAAATTCCCATTCAACCCCCGGAGTAAGTGAATCACTGCATTCGTTTCCTCATACCTCCCAACAAGTGCCATGGCCCTGCAATCAAGGTGACTAACAGCAGTGCAATCATAAGGTACAAGAGGTTGATAGGTTTTTAATTCATCTCGCAGTGTGATGATCGATCCTTGCTTGAGGTTAGAAAGAGCTTTCTGAATCTCAGCTATACGAATAACATCTCCCTGACCATATAACTTTTTCACTGATTGTTAAATCCAACTGAAGACCATTATGTTGTACCTCGTCCATGGCCAAAACAATGTTTGTGAGTTTCTCCGCCACTAGGGATTGGCTTGGTTGCTTGCTGCCGTTAGAAGGGGTATGAAGGGGATAGTGGGATTTGGCTCATTTTCTTTCATTGATATCTGCTAAGCATTTATACAGGGATAATCCTAGCTAGAAGCCAAAAGATCCAGCTGCCCAGAATTGGTGCAGGTCTGGTAATTAGCAGAGTACGATGCAATGGGATTACAGAGTCTGTTGGTATAGCTGGAATCCGATGGCCACCTGCATTGTTGGAGCACGTGCTTGTTGAGCGTCTTGTTGTAGGGTGAAAAATTCCCTTTTCCTAATAACCACTTCACATGCTCCGGCCTTATATTGAATGTCGTCTACGGCGGCATCTGCGGCGGTATATATGAGAGCGACCACCTTGGTTCTGCTGACTATATATTATTAGTTTCAGTCTACGGCTTTGTTGACTACAATAACAAAAGACGACTATTATTCGTACATATACCTACAATAACAATGCAGAGGCTGCTGCTGACTTTTTGTAGGTCTGCTCATTGATTCTGTTAATAGTGTTACATACTTTAGTCAGAGCTGAATCTGGAGATTAATTGATCATAAATCAACTCGTACGTAATAACCATCCACCTGTCTTAGACTTGCATATATTTTCACATTAGCAAAAGCCATGGTCAGATAAGATTGCGATGTGTTTTTCCAGCATTGGTCAGTCTACGTACCAATTTACTGGAGATGAGCATTCGATTGCATGACGTGAAGCAACATGTTAAAAATAGCCCCATAAGAAACAAGACTAAAAAACAAAAACAAAAACCGGAATTTAAATTTCCAAGCAGCAGCCATCGTGAACCACGCCGGAATATTCCGCCGGCGTCACCATCTCCTGCCACTCAATCACCTTATTCTTCAAATCCAACACATAAACTTTCTTCTTCTCCTTCCCCCCCACCACCAACAATTTCCCTTCCCACGCCGCCACGTACTCAGCCTCCGCCACATCAGCAGGCAGCCTCGTCACCACCCGCCACGCGTCCTCCACTCTTTCCACCAGCTCTCCCCTCCGACACATGTACACCACCCCGTCAGCACTCCCCACTGCCACACTCCTTGGACACGCGGCATCATCTAGGAACTCCTCCTCCACCGCCGGGTCCCACTGCCACGTGGCAGCATTAAACACCTCAGCACTCCTCCCGAACCGTCCTTGCTCCTCCGTACAGTATCCTCCGATGACGTGGATCCTTCCATGTCGGAATATTATTTCACACTCGTCCCGTTCCTTTGTCATGTCAGGCAGCGGAGCCCACTTGTCATCCACCACGTCATACGCCCAGCAGGATTTCAACGCGTTCTTTTCCCCGTCGTGTCCGCCGGCTACAAACACGGTCCGAACCCGATCCGACCCGCACCCGAAAAAAGATCGGGTTGGACCGGATAAATCAGACCCCCGACGCCATTTCCCTGTCAAGAAACTGAAAATATAGACCGAACAAGAAGCCTGCCACGTCGCCGGGTCCAACCCACCAATGACTACGAGATCAAACCCGACAGACGCTAACCGGCTAAACATCGACCTCGGCCCGCCTTCAGGGAGGCGGGTCCAAGTGGATGTAGCGGGTTCGAAAATGGTGATAGTTCCGCCGAGGGTGGTGAAGAGGAAGAGGGATTGGGAGGTGGAGGAGAGTTTACGGAGGCGGAGGAAGTTCTGGTGGCGGAGTTCGGAGCTCCATGATCTGGAGACGGAGGATGCGGATGGGAATTGGGGGAAGTTGAGTTTGAGGAGGCATTGGAGAGCGATGTCCTCGGGTAGGCCTGGGATTAGTGATGATTTTGTCATTTTGAAAAAACAGAGTATGGAGGTTTCAGGGGAAAGATTAGTGAGAGTTTATATATATATATAGTAAGTGGAGGGAGAAGGTGAAGAGTGACGTGGCGGTCAAGGGGGGGATCGGTTGACTAAGAGAAGCGTCGGTTCAGGTGAAACGATGTGAGTATTGTTCATTTATTATCATGATAATTATTAACTGATTATTAACGACATAAATAAAAAAACCAAACTTTTATTGTTGTAATTACTAATTAAGCTATAATTAAAGCCAAACATAATATGATTCAATCGTTTCGACGATGTTGTTATTGACTGCTGAGGAGTGAAAGAAGATGGATTGAAACATTGTTTCCTTAGTTCGAGTACGGTTCAATTGGGTTGAATTGTATAAAAATTAAAATATATTGAATCGTGTGTATATAGAAAATATATTAATCAACCTATAAATGGTCCTATAAATGTAAGAGAAATTGCATAGTATCGAAGTTCAAGATATAAAAATGGATTTGGTTTGGACTCAGAGAAGGCCTAATGTATCCGCCACTTACATAACTCCAAGTCGCTGATATGTATCGAATATCGACTGAAATCAATAAAAAATCATTTGGATAACTTCTATTTACAGTTTAGTACATTTTCACTTCTATAAAACCCCACACAGTGTATTGAATCATACGAATTGGTATGGTAGCAATATTCTAGGATAGACAGTAACCGGCCGTCAACACTTGCTTGTGTGTCCAGAAGTCTCACATCTTCCTTCCTGGGACATCGATGACTGATTTGTTACCCCCTTCAAAATGAAATGACCATTAGTGTAATCATATCATTAACTAGTGATTTATTTAATTTCTATATGTATGTTTTGTTCTAAATTCCGCAAGAGCTAACAAGAACCAACCATTTGAATGGGGTGCTTTTTTGCTTTTGGTTTGTCTTTATTTTCACCTTTTCTTAAGAAATGGCTTTATTTATGGTTTAGCACTTTTCCCTTTGTTCCGCCGTTTGTGGTATTTGTTTATTGGCCAACAAATTACATCAAATTAGGTTATTTGTTCGCGCTTTGCTGTGGAACTATTAAACATACCGATCCGTATATTTTATCATCGTCTCTACGTTTTGAAATGTATGGTAAAATATTTTGATTCCTACAAAATTGTGTATGATCGAAATTAACAAAACGCAAATCATGTAACTATGGTTCAACATGTAAAATGCAAGTCAATTTGAAAATTTTCAACACTAACATAACACCAAGTAAAATTGATTTTTTAATTTTATTTTACTATTATTTACTTGGGTTCCTATCGTGAAACTCAATGTTTTAACCATTTCCAACAAACATCTCAAAATATTAACTGATTTGAAAAACTTTAAAATTTCCTTATAAAAACAATCAAATTTCTATAATATAATAAACAAAAAATAATCAATTTTGACATGAAAATTAAGCCATATACAACTAATCTCACCTTTTCGATCTCCATTCCGGTTCTAAAAAGCATCAGTTTGTACATTAAACTTGTACCAAAACAAAACAACTTAATTAAAGACTTCTTTTTACTCCACATAGAAACATTCCATTTTTCATGTCCTCGAACAACATCACAAACCAAGAAACCGCTGCCTAACAACGCCCATTACATAAGACATGTAAAATAGCCATACCGAACCACCCGAGTTAAATGTTCATTTCGGGAAACCATGATTCACAAAATTAGAGCCGGTACTAACTACCAGTCCAACCATTTCACTGATTAGTTTATCTAAGAACAAACCGGTTACTGAAACTCGTCGAATCCCACACAACCCAAACCTCAGATAGCTTCTTCAATCCAATGCAGCTAGCTCCACGAGATGCTTGTACTCATCCGAGACATACGACTTCACCTTCAACCCGGGTGGTCTCGCTTGGTCTTTTGTTGGAGTCTCGTACTTGATCCCGATCACCGTAGCCAAACCTACACCCAAACACGCCATATCAATTCGACTTGTACCTCCACAGATCAGATTACTCATGAACGCCAGGAAAATGCCACTTACTTTCATGAATGCGTCCATACAGAAATCTCTCTCCTTTCCAGTACTCTAAAGGCCTAGACCGAATCCTAGTGCTTCGCCTCACCCCACCTGCTGCGTATGAAGAACCGGCATCTACAACGGGCAAAAGAACAAACAAGATATCAGTGAGTTTGATCCATCTTTTCCAAAAGACGATATGGTGACAGATGCAAGGGGATTCAAAGAAGACCTATAAGGCTTTTCCTTCGGGACAATGCTTCGCTTTCCCTTCCCTTAACCCGTCGTCTTTTCGGTCTGGCTTGCTGGTCAACTGATGCCACAGGAGATTCTTTAATTGTTTCCTGCAGCAAATAGAAAATAGTCGACCGAATTAGTACTTGGTAACTTCTTATCAACCACCTATTCATGAAACTTGCTTAGCAAGGCATTACATACGACGTGAAAAAAGGACTGAGGGGAGAGAAGTGTTTGATAATATCATACCTCACCATCCGGAGCATTTGATTGAGGTGCGTCCTTGGAGTCGAAACGTTCGTCTACTACGCTCGGTTTGGTTGCTACAAGAGATTCGATAAGAACGAGAAATAAATAAACCAGCAATATATCAAATAACAACCTAACATCTAGCTTAGCTGTTGCTCTAGCTTTCCATTTTTCCTTTATATTGAATCTTGCGTTGATTAAACAGATTATAGAAGGTTATTGTCCGATTAACTAACAAGATTTTCCAGAATCACTGGACCAGTTCTATAGGAGGATTGTCAAGCTGTTGCTTTAGGACCTAGTCTACTGTTGGCTCTGGTCATCACTAGATTTTACAAGGTTATCACTAGATCTTGTAAAGTGGCGGTTTATACTTTATAGACAGACACGGGTTCAAAATGCAGACAAAACATAATCATAATCACCATAAGAACATCCATGATCAGAGTATTGTATTGTCCATAGTTAATTACCTGTACGTCTTCGCTTCGTAGTCATCAACTTACTCATGCATCCAGTGCGTTTGCGAGTGTTCCGTTTACTGGGCTCCTTTACACCGACTGCTGAAGGTTCCTGAGTAATATTCTGCATAAAGATCACAGAGTTCAGGGTGAAACTACATATTACTAAAGCGTTAAGGTAAGGACAGAGTTTACTGTATTCCTTTACTTGAAACTAAAAACTTATAAACTACATCAGTACTATTATATGTTAGCTCCATAGAGTTATAATGAAGAATTCAAACATACTTATACACTTGCTGGTTAAATTTCATTGCTTCCGCTGAAAGGTTACATATGTAATACTTTACTTGACAGAGCTTTTGTACAAGAGAATTTAAACCCTATTAAAAAGAGAAAAGGCTTCAAACCAAAATATACTAGAGCTGGTTGGACAAAGGATGAAATGAAACAGATGTCATTCCAGTATTCTTATAAATGATATTGGTCAAGCAAATAAGAGGCGTTAAGCTTAATTCTTAGATAGCAATGACCACAAAGTCACTTTGTATTATCAGAATTTTAACTAATATGATGAACCTAAATTAGTGTTTTAAATATGACATCTGTCTGCCATATATACAAGACGTAACAGCTTATCCACAAACCTCATTGTGCTTATCCGGAGGATTAACTTGGTCTTCTTCTGGAGCACTGATCTGGAATTCTGAGAATCCACCCATCTCACAATGTTCAGATACCTTAGGGCTACATGGATCTGAAAGAGAAACAGCAAAAATGTATTAGCCTTCAGTAAACTGGTTTGACAGATATAAGATGATAATCACAAGCTAACTAATCACAGAAGCTTTATTGTTGGATAAAAATCTCTTACACCTAAAGATGTTAGCAAGAGGCTATAATATATGTCTAAAAACCGTTACTGATGCATCATTCGCTGGATTTTTCTCTGAATGCAACAGAAGTGAAAAAGCGGAACTATCATACCAGGTTCATTTTGATTACTGCAACCTGTTGGAATAGTTTCCTCGTCACTTAGACTAGGCTGTGCGGAATGCACAGGTTCCTGCAACAGATTTCCAAACTACATCATTTCACAACTTATGATAGTAACAGGCTTTTATTTATGAATACAAGACAAGCCACATGAAACACTCACCATCTCCTTCAGCTGCTTTGCCACACCACTGGAACTTATAGTGGCCTTACCACTCTCCTCCAATTTCTCATTTCCCTCCTCATGTACAGCGTCGTTCTTGCCTTCCACCTCAGCACAAAACATGCTGGGTCCATCCTCCCCACCGGAACTTATAGTGGCCTTATCACACTCTACCGATCTGTCTTTTAGAATAGTGAAATCTGCAACCGCGGGAGAATTGCTACCACCAATTTCGTCAGCATCCTCATCAATGATGAGCGAATCAACTTCTTTTGAAGCACCATCCTTGCTGACATCTCTCTTGTGATAAGTATTGCTTTCAGATAATGAATCAATGTCAGGCACAGCAAATGGATCGCTCAATGGGTCTGATTGTGAGTTCAACTTTTGCAGTAAAGAGACTAAAGTAAAAGGGCTTTTTGGTGGAGTAGGAGAACCGAAATTTAAAACAGAAGTTGCTGCTGTTTTCAGTATCAGAGGACTTTTACGCCCAGTTTCTCTCAAGATATTATGAATATTCGAAAGTGCATGTCTAGGCTTGTCGAATTTCCTTCCTCTTGAAGGCTCCAAGTCGATCTTCTGATGCAACTCTGGGAGGTTCAATTTACTGATGTTTAGCGGCTTGATCTGCAATCTGTCCTCCAGCAAACGCACCACACCATCCTCATCAATGCCTTCTTGAGAAAGCAACTCACCCAAATCATCCAAATCCAAATGTTTGTTCGTGGAACCCTCAGCCTCTGCAACTGTACCACCTACTTGGAGGTCACAACTTTTCTGATTAGTTAGATGATAATAGAAACAAACAAGGATAGAAAAATTTACAAAACAGACATATATAATAAGAATAAAAGTCTTCCTACAAATTAATGCAAGTACATATATCAAAGCATGGGAATTACAACGAGCATACAGAAATGGACGTCAAGCAATATATCAAGAGCCAGAGATGTAGAAACTTATTGGCAGGTCATCATGTTTCCTGCCGTAAATCAACATACCAGCGAGTTCTGCTTCTTCTGAAGATACATTATCTGGTTTACGTTGCTCTTCTGATGTACCAATTTTGTCTGCCACCTCTGGTTGCACCCCGTCAGTAGATGGATTGGGCAGCTCTGCTTCAGGACTTTCTTCCATCTGCATTGTAGGGTATAGATGTTTGTATTTTGCAGTCCTAGATCTCCTGGTGAAGTAAACATAAACAAGGAAACAACAATGATACTCATTCAAGCAGTGGGCATTGAACATGTACAATCAAAGAAAACAATCTCCGCTGGCTGATGACGGAAAGAAAGAAATGCCAATACCCGGGAATTCCAGGTCGACGAGGACGTGAAGCCATTAGAGCACCAGGCTGATTGATACCAGTTTGGATATTCCCTGTCTGCTTGGCTATCTCCTTCTTGGCATCTGGAAGGAGGCGAAAACAACACCCAGCATAATTCAAATCTTCAGAGTCCAAAAATAAGCAACCAACGACAATGAAAAGAGCCAAAAACTTACGTTCTAATCTTTCATAAGCCTTGAAGAATTCCTCCGGATCTTTCAGCTTATCAAAATCCAAACTCCGTTCCAAACTAACACTAGGCTGACTGTAGAACAACCCCCACACACATAAACAATAAACCACAACTCCATTTCACACTCGTAGCAGTTAATTATTGGATCAGTCAATCAAACCTGGAACCAGGAAGCAAAGAGAACCGAGCACGCTTACGCCCTAGCCCTGGCCTTCTCTCTCGAGGATTCTCCATAGGATTACCACCAACTACTTCACCGTTCTCTTTAGATGGCGCGGGATCCAGGGTTGGAAGCTTGGAAACGTCACTTAATATACTCTTCGCCTGCTCTACGAGCTTCTCCGGATTCTGCACAGGCTGCAATTTCACATCAAACCACCAGCTATCAGAAGATGAATTGTGGGGAATAAACGAGCAGAGAGATCGGGAGAGAAGTCAACCAGGGATTTGAGGAAATTGTGAGAGGAGAGGGGATCGTCGGGAAGGGAAGGAAATGTGCGAGTGAAGAGAGAGAGGCCGCCATATCCTTGAAGCGGATCCTCCAAATTCGACATTGTTGGAGTTGCTGCAAAACCCTAGAGAACGCAGTGAGAGTGTGGTGAGTGGAAGAAGCGGGTTCGAAATGCTTGCTTGGGAAGGAAAGAGGGAAATGATTTGTTTCGTTTTATTTTGAACATATTAATTATTATATTCGAAAAATATTTCAAAAAAAATCGGAAAACGTGGACGGCAGGATTCGAACCTGCGCGGGCAAAGCCCACATGATTTCTAGTCATGCCCGATAACCACTCCGGCACGTCCACTCTTATTGTTGAAGTTCCGAAACATTTAAACATTTTAAGAATCAATTTGTGAAAATTTTATTTTTATTTACAAACCAAGTGGAAATTTTATTAATGCTTACAAAAACAAATGTTGTTCAAATCGGTCAATAACCAATCAGGAGGGCCTTCTCAGAAATCGGAATCCGCTGATGTGCTAAACGGTGTGCCACTTAATTATTATTTTTCCTAATCCACAAAACCTTGAAACTAGGTCGTAACAAGATTACAATTTGGCATTCAATCACTCTACAAAATTCAGTTCAGATAATTACTCACTACAAAGCCAGTGACACTGTATGCGAATCGAATCTCGAACAAAATATTAGTGTCTCTCGAAGTCCCGTGGTCCACTTTATCCCTTCTAGTAATTACGTACGAGCCTCTACTTCCTTTGGTGGTACCAAGCCCGCAAAGCTATGCTTGAGACGGCCAAGATAGGTCCCGTCGGATTGACTTCGTCACTGCCGCCGTAAACAAGAAAAAGAGCGTGGACGGCAGGATTCAAACCCGTGCGGGAAAAACCCACATGATTTCTAGTCATGCCCAATAACCACTCCGACACTTCCACTGTTGCTGTTGAACTTCCGAACATAAATAATGTACTATTAATGCTTGAAAATCAGTATGTACAATTAGACATTCGGTTATGGTGAATGTTTAAAACAGATTAATTGATTGGTTTGTTTTATTGATTGGGTTGATTTTCTTTTTTGATAGAGACAGTCCTATGAGGGGAATCAAGATAAGAAGACACAAAACATAACTAAATATCGACTCAGACAGTGAAATTGGACTCCACACTGTATGGGACACTGATTAGGTTGATTTTCTATATAGGTTAAGTAAAAATATAATTTTCTCAAATGTCAATTTAACTAACTCGATTCTATTGGGATTTCAGTTGAAACAACATAAAGAAGTTCTCTAACTGTTCTTTGTGTCTCTTCATCTCTTAGATTCGGGTTCAGGATATATTCATATTGACCCCTATAAAATCCTCCATAGATTATGTAAAAATAACTTATTTGATTGAATATTTGAAGCTCATTCAAAACATTAGACTGGGGCTTATGACAATTTTAATTTAAAATGTATGTCCACTTTTAAATTGTTGGTATATACACCGCAATCAAATAACATTGAATGCAAGCAACTCAGAACAAATGAGAGATTTTATTGTGGCATGGACCACAAGTCATAACCCTATGAAGTTACATTCCCAAAAACAAATGAGGATTTTATTGTGGAATTATTAGCTTAACTGCTCTAAGCCAATATAATTAAATTAATCAATAAAACTGACTAGTTAAATCAAAGTATAGTCACACTAACTAAATTAAATTAATCAAATGATAGCGATTAAAATGGTTAACTTAGTATCGATCTGTAATGACAGCCCTATATAGATCCACACTAACAACAACAATCAAAACACTTTAAAAATGTTTTTTTTAACTTCGTTTGGCTATTATTTGAAAAGTTTAACATGGTTGAACCTTAATTTTTAGTCATTCCCAACATCTATGTTAAATATTAGTCAATTTCAAAAATTTCAATTTTTATCTCAAAATTGTCAATTTCCGTATGCTATATACTAAGGAATACCATTTTCAGAAGAAAATTTTAAAATTTTCAAATCGGCTAATATTTGATGTGCATGTTAGAAATGGCTAAAAATTAAGTTTCAGTATGGTAACCCCAGTGAATAATGGTCAAATGAAGTTGAAAAATAATTTTACTTGGCGGTTATGTTAGTGTTAAAAAATTTCAGATCGACTTATTTTTGTATGCGTATGATGAAAAACATCTAAAAATTCAAACTAAAAATTTTATAGTCAAATGATATAAACATTGAGGCACAAACTAACCGTGAATGTCAGTGATATTTGGGTAAGGTTCTCACATTCGTATTACATGGACTATTTTTTAGAACACTTAGATGGACTTCTTGTTATAATTGAGCACAAATCAAAATGTTTGGAAATGTCATAATATGAAAGAAATTGACATTCAAATATGAACAATTTGTCCATATATCTAGGCTATAACACAAAAACTAATGCTTGAAAAAAATATTAAAATATAAATTTATTATACAAAATTCTCTGTGGGTTTTTCTTATTATGTTGGGAACAAAATCTAAAACTCAATACATATTTTATGATAAAGAAAGCTCGTTTTAAGGTGCTTTTGGCTGAGGATTAGGGCAAGGTTCTTCAAGGCGTATATAATCATACATCACTCCGGCAGGTGTCGATTTTGCCTGCCGGAAAAAAATTGTATTCTTTCCTTTACAAACAATTTCGAAGGCACTGAACCGTTGAAAATTTGCGTTGTATGTCCCCACGCCACCCATTGCATAATGTGGCTTATCGAACCAAAACTTATTTTCCAAATTTGGATCGGGATCTGACACAAAGAACTCATTAACCAAACGATCTGAAATACCAATTTCCCATATTGTTGGACCATTTCTTGGAGGCTTAAATGTAACTTGACCTAACTTGATCTCGTTTCCTACAAGTTGATCAACAATGAGAATAATTACTAACTAATAACTACATTGATTGCCGCAGTCTGAGTCAAAAGCAAAGTATTATGGATGCACGAAACCTGTTGACTTTGATAAGTTAAGGATGTCTAAAACTTCCAACAACACCAGGAACATAACCATACAAGTTGTAGTCTCCGGGTCTCACAGTCTTAATCACAAAATTCCCTTTGTCACCAGCTTCTGTCCAAAAATCATAGCCCTAAATACATATTTAAATTAGCATTGAATGATTTTTGCAAATAATCATCATTTTCATTTATTCATTCTTACAAATTACAATCATTTAAATCCATATAATTATAGTAATTAAATTTTAAAAACCATCTACACTAAAGACACATCTTGACGGAGATAAAAAAATGGTATCAAAATAAATATACGAAAGGATATAAAAATGGAAATAAATTTAAAAAATCGATTTAAAAATAGATACATATAAATCCGATCCATTGTCATGCTCATGCCTACATGCAAGGACCAAATTAAACCCTAATGAACAGTTAATGACCAAATTAACCTTACTAGAGGATCAAACCGGTGTACCAACAAAAAAATACTTGAGTGGACCGGCCGGTTCGGTCCATTAAGAACTTCTCTAGGGTTCTTAATGCTGGTTGAGATTGCAGCAGGAGTTTTGCCGCACATAATCGCCACCCGCCACTACCAAGTTCAACTTCTTCTTCCTCCCGAAACCCTATCTTCCTCTACTCCAATGGGCGCAGCCTCTCCACCTCACACAGAGGACGACGACGTCTCCAAGCTCATGGCGGTAAGTTTCCTTGCTTCAATTTTTTTTTTTTGGTTTCGAATCGTTGTTTTCCATTGCGTGTTCATCATATTCAGTTTCCTGTTAGTGAATCAGTGCTCCAGTGTTTTCCACGTTGATTTAAATGGTTGCTTACTGTGATGGTAAGCACATTTATTGTAGCTCGTAGCGAAAGACTTGCTGTGTGGAAAGCGCAGCTACTTCAGTGTTTGTGCCGTTTAGTATATGGTGTTACTAGAACCGTAGGTGATGCTTGCTTATGTTTACTCGGACGAATTTGATTCTTTTTGCAGGAAGCTAGTTCCAGCGATGATTTGAGCTATGTTGAAGAAGAAGAAGAAACAGATGATGATGATGGTATTGCAGTCAGTGGCTCTTCTGATGATGGAAGTGGAGACTTCTTCTCTGAACATGGTCAGGAATCTGGAGAATCTAACTCTGAATACAGTGGTACGGATGGTGATGGGGCAGGAGATGGAGAAGAAAGTGGAGATGCTGACTCTGATGCTGAACGTAATCAAGCCGTTGAAGAGAGCGATTCTTCAGAGGATGAGGTAGACAGCATTTCTCCCTTTTTGCTCATTCATGCTTGCTGTAGAGTTGTTGCTGAAAGGTTTTTATTTTATTTTCTTATACATGTTCCATTTTACTCTTGTATATATGGTTCTGATAGGTGGCTCCTCGAAACACGATTGGAGATGTTCCTTTAGTTTGGTACAAGGATGAGCCACATATTGGATATGACATTAAAGGCAAGAAGCTAACCAAAAAAGAAAGACAAGACAAGCTTGATTCATATCTGGCTACGGTTGATGACTCTAAAACCTGGTACTGTCCTCATCCTTTTTTTTTATTAGGTTCTAACTTAATGATGGATTGATTGTTTTCTTGTCATTGGAGAAGCTGAAACATAGAATGATGCGCCAGTGTTAGATTTTGCATGGCCGTTTGTGATTCTACTGATACCCATCTTTCTTCTCTTGCTTTCCAAACGTTCTACTTTCCAAGCCTGCAGATAACTATAATGAGTAGATGAGGTTTGCGGTTTTTCACTTTATATGTGGTTAAGTTGTCATTATCTTGTAGGTCTCTGTTGTAGACACCACCCGATGCCACATCACTGACGACAGTAGGATAATTTTAATGGAAACCCTCATAGTTCTAAATGAATTTAGTTCGCTAAGTATGGGACACTGTCAATTTTTACATCCAGGCGCACGATTTACGATGATTACGATGATGAGTATGTCGAGGTGACAAAAGAAGAAGTTGGAATGATTCGTAAATTGATCAATGGAGAGGCACCACATGGAGATTTTGATCCATATGCGGTATGAAGTTTTCCTATATCTTGTTTGTCACCGGCCTGCTACTTATTGTTTTCTGTTGATATATATTGTGTTCAATTCAACTCTAAGTGATTTTCTGGTGTTCTTCAGCCATATGTCGACTGGTTTAAATATAATGATGCGATACATCCATTGTCAAATGCACCAGAACCAAAGCGGAGGTTTATCCGTTCAAAGTGGGAAGCTAAAGTGGTAATTGTTGCTGTTCAAGTTTTACCTTGACTATATTTGAAGTCTTAACACTTCAAATATTTGAGTTTAAAACACTCGATGCTAGTTTGAAGTGTGCTATTCTCACATGGTTATCACTTGCACTCTTTCTTCCTCCTTCTAGGTTGTTAGATTGGTCAGGGCTATTCGTAAAGGATGGATTAAATTTGATAAGCCAATAGAAGAACCTCGTACCTACAACTTGTGGGAAGAAGATTCTGCTCCTGCAGAGAAGGCTGGACATTTGTTACATATACCTCCGCCGAAGCCAAAGCTACCAGGTATGTTTAGGCCCATGTTGATGGTTCAGGATTCCAATAATATTGCTATGTCTAATACAATGAGTGACTATATATTTTTAGGTCACGAGGAGTCGTACAATCCTTCCAAAGAGTTCATCCCATCGCAGGAAGAAATTACTGCTATCCAGGTGATGAATGAAGAGGACAGACCTAATTTTATACCTAAAAGGTAAATTAAGCATGTTGTTTAACTGGCTCATTTTCTTTTCAACCAAACCATGAACCAACTGATGTTGAAAGTGGACCTTCAGTTATCCATCTATGAGAAGCATTCCAGCATATGAAGATGCTGTTAAGGAACGTTTTGAGCGTTGTTTGGACTTATACTTGTGCCCTAGAGTCCGGAGGAAGCGAGTAAGTAAAAGCAAATAAGCTTCTTGTTGATATTTCTTTTATAGGGAGTCCAGATCAGATGGTATTGTAGTTGACACATTGTCGTCCCGATTTCAGATTAATATAGATCCTCAGTCTTTGAAACCGAAGTTACCTAGTCGAAAGGATCTGAAGCCTTACCCATCCACGTGCTACATTGAGTATAAAGGTCACAAAGGTGCTGTTGTGTCGATTTCAACTGAAGCTTCAGGAGAATGGTTGGCCTCAGGTACGGGTGTCTGTTGTCAGTGGTTTTTACTACTTGTACAAAATATCCCAATCACCTCATGATGCTATTATCAATGAAGGTTCTGCTGATGGGACTGTACGAATATGGGATGTGGATTCTGGTAGATGTCTTAAAGTTTGGGAGTTCGATGAAGGCATCAAGTTTGTATCCTGGAATCCTGAACTTCCTATTTTGGCAGTCTCCACGTAAGGCAGATTGATTTTCAGTTCATATTAAAATCTCTCTCATTTTTTCTTCTTCTGAAATCAACTACATGATGGTTCTACAGGGGTCAGGATGTGTATATACTGAACACAGGTCTAGGAAATGATGAGACACAAAAGAAAGTCGGGGAACTTCTGCATGTTGAGAAAGCTGAACTATCAGATGATTCGAGTTAGTATCAACCAGGTTATTTTTACTCAACCTTGTGAGAAATCAATCCATTCTAATTTTGTCTTTATATATGCGTTTATAGAAAAACCAATAACTATCTGGAGTCAAGATGATAAATATGGAGGAATCAGGTTGAGACATTCAAAGGTAACATCCACTTGCTCTTCCATATTACTTTTAGTGTTGGTTTCTCATTGTCGATTTCCTGATATTATGCTCAAGTTGGGCATAACATACTGATTGTACTAGTTTGATGTTCGTAATCAAACTGATAACATATAATTGTTTTATTCAAAGCCAAGGAAATAGATTATGATTCTGTTATTCAGCATGAGCCCTTTCATTCCTCAAATTCACAATATTGTTGAATTGGTGATTGTATTAAATGATTGTCACACGGTTGCTAAAGACGTTTGACTATTAGTTCTTGGCATTCAACCTCATTGTCTTTTCTTCATGCTGTTTCAGACTGTCTCTTCAGTGGAATGGCATCGCAAAGGAGACTATTTTTCAACCATAATGCCGGCAGGCGACACGAAATCAGTTCAATTACACCAGCTTTCTAAGAAGCTTACGGACAAGCTTCCATTCAAGTTGAAAGGACTTGCGGTGTCATCGGTTTTCCATCCTACACGTTCCGTATTCTTGGCCGCGACAAAGAAGTACATAAGGGTGTACGATCTGGTGAAAGGGAAATTGATTAAGAAGCTTGACCCTGGTCTCCGTGAAATCTCGTCCATGTCCATTCATCGTGGCGGTATGTCTTTCACTCATTGAGAGATCTTGTTGTTTTGCTTTCTTGATTATGTCTCTTATCTCATCATGTCCATGATCAAGCAGGTGATAATCTGATTGTTGGAAGCAGAGAGGGAAAGTTAGCTTGGTTTGACATGGACCTTTCCTCAAAACCTTACAAGGTTCTAAAGTAAGGATACTATCTCGATTTTTCCATCTGCTAGGCTTAGTGTTCAATATTTAATGTCTCTACGAGCATAACAGAATTGGTCGAAATACCACATCTGAATACGAAACTGAAGAGGGATTTGAAATCACCTTGTGGTCCCCTAGTGATTTGAGAGGTGATTTCAAATCTACTCTATGGACAAGAGATTTGAGTAGGAAATTGCCTTATTGAGTTTAGAAAAATGGGATAAATTAAGGGTGTATTAGTCATTTATAAGATTTACGAAATCTCCACTCCACTAAACAAACAAGGTATTTACGAAATCACTTGCATATATGAAATCCCTCCTATTTCAAATCTCTTAGCTATTTGAAATCACTTTCGACCAAATCACAAAATGAAACAACTCGGTCAATTTTTTCTCCGATGATGATAATTGTCTGTGTGTTTCTAGGTGTCACAACCGGAGCGACATCAACAATGTTACGTTCCATCGTTCATACCCGTTATTTGCTTCGGCTTCGGATGACTGCACTGCATACGTCTTCCATGGGATGGTGTATTCTGATCTTAATCAGGATCCTTTAATTGTTCCGTTGGAGATTCTTCGTGGTCATAAAGCCACTGCTGGACGAGGTTTGTCTTAAAGCTTTCTAGTACTACTGCTACTGCTTTTAAGTGAGTAAACAACAATGCGCGAGCAAGTAGGGGGTGGGGAATCGAATCTGGTCGTTATTGATTATCGAAAAGTGACCGATTCTAGGTCTCTTATATCTAATTGGTTTGGTTTCTGGTTGCAGGAGTGATGGACTGCAAGTTCCACCCACGGCAACCATGGTTGTTCACTGCTGGTGCGGATTCAGTGATCAAATTGTATTGCCATTATTGACAAAAGGGTTGAAAGATCTCTGGAATTTTGGCCGTGTTTATTTAAACTTCTAATTAGAGTTATAGTTTGCGATTTTTCTGTATTGAGCTGTTGTGGCTAGACATTTGTTTTTGTAATTTATGCATCCACTCGTACTTCGTTGCAAGGAAATCACGATCCGAGAACTTGGTTCGAAAAAAATATACCTCAATACCAACATTACCGAATGAATAAATTGTCGTTGGAACGCAAGCCAAGCCAGGTTGATAATAAATGGGCAGAGCTCGAGGTAACCTAGGCTCTACCTGGTATTGAGCTTTGTTAATTGGCTCGACTAGTATAGCTTGCACAAGTCATCGTCTAAAAAATCAAGAATATGGTGGCATAGCTTGTGCAAGTCATCATCTGAAAAACCAGTTTGATGGTGGCAAATAATCTTGTTTTAATAATTAATTACTTAACTATAGAATGTTGTGAATTGTTTATAGGTTTTTTTATCTGATCTGGGTCTATTGTCTGTAAGTTTATCCAAGTTGAACGCTGCTTGTCAAGATTTGTGACGTGCTAAGCTTGACTTGTTAATAGGAGCAAACGAGCTTGTTAGAACCTGCAAAGAAGGGTGCTCGAGCTTGTTAGACCACTACATAATCATCGATCGGGCATCATCTTGGTAGTTACTTTACCGTTTGTTTCGATTTAAGGATCTTTAAATTGAACCAACAAATGACCAGATTGTTCATCTTCAACCTCGAAATCAACCGTAGAACTAATTTTAAACAGACTAAGCGCGGAAATGAATTTTGTCAGGTATAATGCGGACACCGCCGGTCTGTAACAGTATGAGAAATATAACTCTGGAAATCTACACATGACAGGTGGACGTGCCGGAGTGGTTATCGGGCATGACTAGAAATCATGTGGGCTTTGCCCGCGCAGGTTCGAATCCTGCCGTCCACGCCTTTCTGTTTCGCCGTTTTTAGTTACCGGGTAGTTGTCTGATACCTACTGATCTAATGTAATGAAACTTCCCTCAACTTGTTTTTTGATCTGGAGATCAAGCCGTCTCTGTTTATCTCTCGAGGGGGATGATGGTGAGTTGCTTCGGCAAGGAGGCCCCAATGCCTCGCTACTCGTGTTTGGAATTCCATAAGAGTGCAGAGGGCCGCGGTCTTCTTTCTAGTACGATCTCGTTATAGCAAAACATTGCTTCATCATCACCTGGCTTGCTTTGACGGAAAGGTTGGTAACAAATGCTCACATTGCCAAAGTGGAAGGAAGGGTTCGATTCAAGCACTTTGTGGGGGGTATTTTCATCAGCCATCCGTCGGATTTGATGAACCCAAACAAGATCTCGAAATCAACTCCGATTGGATCAAATAACTTAGTTTGTAGTATATCACCTTCAGGTCATAATGACCATGGTTTTCGAAGAGCCAACATCCGAATAATAAGATATGGATGGACGACTTGCGAGGGTGTGTAGAGAAGGAGCTTGAGAGGAGCAGAGAAGAAGGAACTTTTCGTTGTGGTCGAGGGTTCGTTGTCATCGACGACCAAGTAGTAGTCGAAGGAAGAGCGGAAGTTGCAGTGGCCCAAGTTGTTTATGAAATCAAGGAAGAAGATGTAGCCAAACAAGGCAGTGTAGGATGCAGTTCCATTGGAAAGCACCATCCTTTGTTTGATGCCAAACAAGGCCAGATACGCCATCGTTTTGGAAAAATGGATGGATCACAGCTTCATAACCCACATATTATACTTAATATTTTGTTTGTATGCATAGTGATGACAACTGGGTGGATATGGAGATGGATTTAATATTTTGTTTTCCGCCTGTTTAACTGGTGGGTTTTATCTGTATTTGTTCGTTTGTATCATCGGATTTAATTTTGAGACCATCTTCACTTATTTATGGATTACGGTCATTTAGAAAAGAAATATTTAAAATGAGACTTCACGTTTCATTACACTAATAGGTGTATAAATCAAGCAACAAACATATCAATGATTAAAATTATATCGTTTTCTGATTACATTAATATCCGATACTATTAAAAAACACAAGTTGATCAAATGAAAATCTGACTAGCTATCAAATATAGATGGTCAGATATCCATCAGACGGATACCATCAAATCCATCATTGTTTGTTACTTGCAATAAACGGATATTGAATTTACCCATTCTCATCAATTACTCATGTTGACCGAGTTTTAACCGCCCAAAATAGATGGATTTCGGGTGAATATCCGGTTTTCGGCCATCACTGCCAAGCCAATTTGCATGTTTGTTTTTTGTCATTTTTTGAGTAATTATTTTTTATCTTTCAATAAATACAAGATAGATATAAATAAATATATATCGTAATTCCCAAAAGAGTTCAAAATCCATGACCAAATTGTGGTATACATGGCTTTAAAACAAAAATAACTTTGAATCCTACTCCATAAGATCATTTGCCAAATCTTAACGGATTTGAGTAGAAAAATACAAAACTACGTCGTTGGATTCATGGAAAATAGAAAATAATATTAAGAGTATATTAGTTTATCAAAATAAGTTAATTAAATAATGATTTTTCATACACAAAAATTTCTCTTTTCATTTTCAAAACTCCACTAAACAAACAAGCTATCTATGAAATCAATAATTATTTTGAATAATTTTAAATTACGAGCTATTTCATATTACTTTCGACCGAAAACGTACCAGTAATGGCTGAGTAACGATGGAGCAATAGTGGTGGGAGTGATATCAAGAGTAGAGAAAATGGTGGTGTAAAGCTCTGTGAAGCCAATAGTACAGAAACTCAACTGATCCGACATGTATTAACGCCGTCAAAATGACTCCGTCTGTCCCTCATATTAGTAATTTGGACGTTTGTTCTTCAAACACCATCGTCATTATGTACATTATTAAGCCAATCATTATGATTTGGTCGTCTCCACCACAAATCAATCAATTATGTTAAGAAAAATAATAATCACGATGCGGCACATACGACTATAGTTCTTAATTTTGGCTATAATCTTTAGCTAATTATTGATTATTATATACTCGGTTGATGTGGATGACACGTTTTTATAGTGGGTTTCGACTATGATTTGGCAGTAACACCCGAGACAAATTCAATCTATTCGACATCGAACTATTAATAATACATGTTTTGGTGGCATAATGAAGGATTTTTGTAAAAACTCGTTTTGCCGTAGCACGAATAAAGATAAGAGATCTCGTCAGAAATCATCTCTTTGAACCCAATAACAAATTCGTGAGTGGAACAATATTCTACAGATATAAGGTTTGGAGCGGTGTTACTTTGGCAATCAATGGCCATTTCTCGAAACCCTGATACACTAAGCATGAGAACATAGTAATATCCACGCCAGCAAGTTGACCGGATGTTTTTAGAGTTTAAGACTCACTAAACGACTATAAAAAAACTGTTTACGAGATAAGACGGTTGACTAGAGAGATTACGGGTAACTAACTAGCTAACCAATTGCTTTCCCTGTGAAGCTGGTCGGCATCGATGGGCCTGTCGACGATCCTGTTGGCCGGAGTAGCAGTTTTCCATTGCTCTGTATTTATTGTGAAATATGGGATTATTCGATTCAGAATCGAACCGTTACTCATTATCCAAACCATTACTCGATATATATCGAGTAAAAATAATTCTTAATTTGGTATCAGTCTTTGGTCAACAAATTAATAAGTTATTGTTTCAAATCCTAACATACAGAAGCAAACTTCAGACTCTTTAATTCTTAGCATGAACTTGTGTTTTAGGATGCTCTCTTAACAACATGAGTTATTGGGGTATACGGATTCGTCATGTTTCGGGCGAAGAAAGCCAATAGTTAATTTGCTAGTGTATTTGGAATCTATTAATATATTGAGTTAATGGTGTGTCTTTTCATATAAAAAGGTCAAGATTTGGTGTTGCCACATGGTACTTCCACATTGGTGGTACCTCTTATTAAGCGTCGCCGACTGTATATTCTGTCTAACAAAAGGTGCATATCTCATAAATAGGGCTACATAGACGGTGGGATATATAGATCGTGAGCATAATACAAAGTAAAACCCGCCTCAATCATTTTTCTCCATTAAAATTATTTGACAAGGGGAGATAGAAGTCTACACTACTAACGAAACGAACAAATCACATCTAAATAGCTCAATTGTACATAATGGTCGTCGAGCAGAACTCGTTATGGTTATCGAAATAGTTCGTGATAAATGGCGATTTCGAAAAATTCTTAATCGAGTAGATTCCTCAACATCCCCTGGTCTTTTTTATTATATAACATTAAACTTTTGTTTAGATGAACACAACAACCAAAATATAACTGGTTATTTCAACTGCGGTCCGATATTGTCCTTGTTCTCCTCATGATGACTACTGATCTCCATCGTTTCATAAATGTAATCGTAAAACGGCATGAAAAGACTGTAGTTTTTCTGGAACTTGGTGTGATGCACTGAGTGGTATCTGCATAAGAGAGCTAGTCAGTCCTCAAAGTTTATTCTTTTTTACATTTCAACCACCCAAGTCTCTGTCATTCCTTATTCAGTAATGCAATAATTAATAAGATGGACGGGACTTACGAAGGGGTGTAGAGAAGGAGCTTGAGAGGAGCAGAGAAGAAGGAGCTTCTAGCCGTCGATTCGTCGTCGAAATAGTCGAAGGGAGATCGGAAGTTGCAGTGGCCCATGTTGTTCATGAAATCGAGGAAGAAGATGTAACCGAAGATGGCAGCGTACGATCCGGTTCCGGTGAGAAGCACTGTCATCGTTGGGATCCCAAACAACGCTATGTACGCCATTGTTTCCACAAATGGATGGATCACAGCTTCACCCCACAACATGTACAATATTATTTCATCAGTTCAAAATGATCATTCATCAGATTGGTCAACTAAGTTTGTACCTTGTGCCACTGTCACTACAAGAAATAAGGATCTTTAGTCACCAAATATCCCATTTCTCTTCCTTAAAGATCGAGTAACGAAAGATATTTAGCCGCCGGAAACTTTAATTAGTCGGGGGATTAGTAACTAAAAGTAACTTCTTGTGACTAAATTGCTTTAGTTACTTGACCCTTAGTCAAAGGAAATGAAAATTTTGGACACTAAAAGGTCCATTTACTTGTAGTGGGCGGTCGTTAATGTTTAAAACTAGTCCTTCGTTTTCCACCGCGAAATTGGTCGGATTTGGGGTAAATTTTGGACCAATTTGGTGGGATACGTTTTCCACGGGCGGTAGTCGGCCACAAAGCGGCATCCGTAATTTTCTCAGATTTGCGGGTTTTAATTATCCTTAATTCTAGCATCCAAATTCCGTTTGGAAAGGTCCGGATTTGCCGTTGAATCTAAATTCTGACCACTTTAGAAATTCACACAGGAATTGACAATTTCGATTGAAAACTTACCAGTGATGGGCTGAGTAACGATGGAGGAATGGTGGTGCGAGTGATATCGAGAGTAGAGGAAATGGTGGTGCAAAGCTCTGTGAAGCCAATAATATAGAAACTCAACTGGTCCGACATGTAGCAAGATGGTCCATACGATGCCGTCTGTCCTCCATATTTGCAAATTCGACGTTCGTTCTTCCAACACCATCGTCGCCACGTACATTATTAGGCCAGTCATCACGATTTGGTCGTCCCTGCCACAAAAAATTAGGGTTCGGTACGTCTTCTATTTAAAAAGGCGTGTTGTTGAACAAATATAAAAATCAATTTTGAACGTCCCCTCGACAACTTAATTTATTGAAAAGTAACAGTTTATGACTATATAATGTTTTTATACATAAAAAGGACACTATGTATAGTAGTACGCACGACCGTTTACAAGATAACTCGAGATTAAGGGTATTGTAACGTAGCGGACCAGTTACTTTCTCTGCGGAGCTGGTGGACATCGATGGGCTTATCGACGATCCTGTTGGCCGGAGTAGCAGTTTTCCGGCGGGAGATATCGATCCAAATGTTGTTGTGAAGGATCCTGAAGAGGATGAATGGGAAGATAAGGAATCTGGTTGTTTCCTTTGCGTTTGAGCCACCACCACCCAAGTAGTTGAAAGTGCTGCGAGCTACCCATGGAGCCAGAATCAAGTACTGCATGCAACAAAATAACCAGTTGTGATACATAATCCCAAGAATTTGTGTACGTACACATAAATAACCAGTTATCATACCTTGAAGGAGCCTAGAGATTGCCATGGCCAATGTGTGAGAATTCCTGGGTTTGATGCCATTGCTTCTTCACAACAAGTGTCAACTTACTAGCTAGTGATGTGCTCTGTATTTATTGTGAAACTTTTGGTGTATTTATTGTGGAACTTTTGGTGTATCAAATTTGTCCTTATCTTGGTGGGTAGACATCTTTAAATGTACAGTGCTGTAAAATTAAGTACTCTGACGATGGATGTTGGGACTCGGGACTGGCCCGCCCGGTTTGGAACCGAACTGGAATGTACGTGTTTAGGGGGTATCCGGTTATCCGAGATGGGTTGAGATTCTGGACGGGAATCGGTAATGACCGATAAGGGAACAAATTAGGGTCGATGAGGTGGGTTAAGATGTCATTCAATCGGTGGTTAACCGTATATGACTGAATGTCCGTAATTGAATTAACCGCCCTGACCGAAACTCATCTTGGTCCCATGCATTATATTCAGGTATATATATTTGAAGTTTGGCTTCGTGCATTTTTCAAATTCGGCCCATTTATTCAAATCAATAAAAAATTGCCGGTGACACATTTCAAATTTCATTTCACACAAAATATTGTGAACACTTTTATGAACAAGTAATTGTATCAGTAGTCGGAGACAAATAATGTAACATATTAAGAGAAACTAATATATCTAACCTAACATATATAATGTATTGAGCCATTCGAAGTCAACATCTCAGAATTCCGATTCGGACTCCTAAAGCTGTCCGCAACCCTCCTCTTAAAATTCTAAACTTGCGAAATACAAGCCACAAAAATCACCTCTAATTAGGGCTGGAATTCGGTACGATAACATTATTACCGAATTACCGAACCGAACTTCCAGCCCTACCTCCGATCCACCTATACTAAGCATCCGTCGCCACTTTCTAGGGGGAGAAACCAAAACTGAAAAGGGACAAACTTAATTGAGAGAGAACCGGCCTAACAAACAATGTACATAGTTTTGGAAATTGATAGCTACACAAAGGACTGGTAATTTAGAAAGGGATCAATCAATGTTTACCAAAAAGGATGTACCGATCATCAGTTCATATAACTCCCTTTGTACTTCAACGATAACAGTCGTGCCAGACTTCGGAGCTTGGAGTCGTCCTCGTTAGTTGACTGGCTGTTGCTGTCCTTGAGCAACCTACACTACAACAATCAGCATGTCTAACAACGGATAAATTAACACCTAACGGTGGATGTAGCCGCTGTTAGGCGACCACTTATCCGCTGTTAGGCGGGCAAAATACTAATATATTCTAACAGCGATCCCGAATATAATCACTGTATTCTCTCCTAATGGTAGAGACTTTCTCATCTAAGAGAAGGAGATGTTTTCTCTATGATTTTTGTGATCAAGGCTCAGGTTTGACTTGCTTAACTTGTGATCACAGTTGTTCTTTTATTATATCAAATTAGAAGTAACCACTGTTATGCCACGAAAAATGTTATATATGGTGAAGATTTTTAGTGCGTGTATGTGTCAAAATATTATAGAAAAAATTGTATAATGGGCATGAGTGACGATTAGATGATCATATGAAAATATTACATTGGATAAGAATTTGCGAAATATCATCTCAAAAGTCAAAATTACAGTAAGCAAAAAAAAAGATTGTTCGAAGGGTTGTAAATCGTTTTCTCAATTAGAAAGCAAGTGTCCGTAAAAGTAAAAAAGATAACTCATGAGGAGAAAAAAGAGACGATAAGATGGAAAAGAGCACGAAATAAAATAAGATAAGATGATAAAATAAGAAACACATGACGGAGAGCATAACATATACTTTATTTTATTTAAAAAAAATATGAATTATTATTGAATAAATATTATTTAGTTTTTTATGAGAGTTTTATTTTGAGTTTACGAAAGTTTTATTTTGAGCTCACATATTACCTTATATAAATTTTGTGGTATTATTCTTTAAATTGTTTGATGCTTTCATTTTATTAATTGTGTTTTTTTATAAAAAAAGCTTATTGTCACTTATTTTCTAAAACTTTTCACAGCATCGTAAAAATAATTCTAATATAAAATAAAAAGATAAAATGAAGAGTAAGTTACGTAAAATGAAAAAATGAAAAAGAGATGTATGGTGATCGGTGAGCAAGATAGAAGAGAATATATACCCGAGAATCTAACCATTGATATGCAATAATAACTCTCATTGTACTATTATATTCGTAATTTTTGTACAATCAGATATGTTGCCTCTCTCTCTCTCCCAATGTGACTAGTTATTTTTCATCTCCTTCTTCTCTACATGAGCACTCTCCATTGTTCCATAAATGTAATCGTAAACTGGTATGAAAAGGCTGTAGTTCTTCAGGAACTTTGTATGATGCACTGAGTGGTATCTGCATTCCAATCACCCAAGTTTCCATCCTTCCTCATTCAGTCACTATATCATTTCAACACACACAATAATAGTAAGATCGATGGGACTTACGAAGGGGTGTAGAAGAGGAGCTTGAGAGGAGCATAGAAGAAGGAGCTTGTCGTCGTCGAGTCGTTGCCAAAGTAGTCGAAGGGAGATCGGAAGTTGCAGTGCCCCATGTTGTTCATGAAATCAAGGAAGAAGATGTAACCGAAGATGGCAGTGTATGATCCAATTCCGGTGAGAAGCACTGTCATCACTGGGATCCCAAACAATGCTATGTACGCCATTGTTTCCACAAATGGATGGATCACAGCTTTTGCACCACGAACAACATACAATATTATTTCATCAGTTCAAAATGGTCACCGAAGTTTGTACCTTGTGTCATTACAGTCATTTAAGTACGTTGAAAAACTCAATAAAAAGTTTACTACGTCAACGTACAGTTTTCTATATACCATACATTAAACTCTCAGTGACGGATATAAAAGTTGGGCCTCCACCAGACCACGACCTATTCTATATTTACGATCGGCTTCGAACCTTAATTGACCTTTTTTATAAGATATGGTGCATTTTCTTTTCTATGATATGACATTTTTTGTGATATTTTCGATCGAGCCGGAACATAACTGACATCAAATCGAACAAGGTTCAAACTTAAGTCACAAGCCCACGTTTGAGTTCAAGTAACCACGGCATGTACATATCTCAAATTTAGATGACTGCTAAGGTAGTTTCGGTGTTCTAGAGGTATCGAATTCGAATCTAACCATACTTCACAAACAAATACCTACGTAATGATTATTTTCTTTTATCTTGTTGTCTCCTTATCTCGAAAAAAAATAAAGAAGAAAGGCGTACCAGTGATGGGCTGAGTAGCGATGGAGGAATGGTGGTGGGAGTGATACCGAGAGTAGAGGAAATGGTGGTGCAAAGCTCTGTGAAGCCAGTAGTACAGAAACTCAACGGGTCCAGCATGTAGTAAGGCTGATAAAACGACGCCGTCTGTGTTCCAGATTGGTAAATTCGACGTTCGTTCTTCAAACACAATCGTCGCTATGTACATTATCAAGCCAATCATCAGGATTTGGTCGTCCCTGCCACCAATCAAGAAAAAGAAATTACAACGAATTCTCGAGCTTGTTCCAACAATTCAAACTACCGAGATGTTATTGTGTTACATACGGATGCATTAGATATCATTTATTGTAGTCTTTGATTATGTACATTGCCTCGCTATATACCGAAAAAGGGTTTAAGGTGTTACATTTTGGTAATGACTATTTTTCAAAATTCACACAAGCAATGTATGAAACCATATGAACGGTTGTTCTAAATGACACTATAATGACATCCGGAGTAGCACTTCGTGAATGACTATAGTAGTATGTGCAACCGTTTTCGAGATTAAGGGTATTTGTAACTAACCAGTTACTTTCCCTTTGGAGTTGGTCGAAATCGATGAGCTTATCGACGATCCTGTTGGCCGGAGTAGCTGTTCTCCGACGAGAGACACGGATCCAAATCTTATTGTGAAGAATCCTGGAGAGGATGAATGGGAAGATGAGGAAACTGAATACTTCCTTCGAGCCACCAGTCAAGTACTTGAACGTGCTGTGAGCCACCCATGGAGCCAGAATCAAGTACTGCAACAAAAACCCACTTGTCAAAGTTCTAAGAATCTGTGTTCTTGGATTATAAGCTGAAACTGAAGAAGTATATATACCTTGAAGGAGCCTAGGGATTCCCATGGCCAATGTGTGAGAATGCCTGGGTTTGATGCCATGATTATACTTCACCTTCTTCCTCTTCTTCTTCAGAAAAAGTGTGAACTAGCTACTCTGCTGCAGCCAGAGCTCTCTGTATTTATTGTGAAATCTTTGCTGTATATCTCCAACCACAAATAGTATTAGGTAAGGTAGCAAGTGAACTTGTCCTTTTTGGTGGGTAACACACAGTAAATGTGCATGGACGATCGTTGTGATTGGCCCGATCCGGACCCGGACCGGTACATGGTTAAGTACCCGTTATTCGAAACGGGTTGAAATTCACCATTTAAACTAAATTAATTACACTAACCAAAACGAATTAACCATGATCCTCCCGATCAAGCTTTGAATATTTACTTCCTTTTGGTTTGTACAGTTGATGCCTGCAGTATTGTTCCCTTTGGTGCATGACTTGACTTTGGCTTTTTAAGAGTATATAATAATAAATACCCTTTCATTTGTATAGAAATTTATAATAAAAATACTCTTTCATTTGTAGAAAAATTTATAATTTAATTTGGTGGTTGAGGAAGTAGCATGACTATTTATCACCACTGCTACCAAATAAGGAAAGTGTTTTCAATTAACTATAAGAAACATAGATGCACATATCAATCCTACTCGAATCGGAAAATCAACTCCAAGTTAAAAACGATTTAAGTGTAA
The DNA here is from genome assembly GCA_030674075.2 of Linum usitatissimum. Taxonomy (NCBI): domain Eukaryota; kingdom Viridiplantae; phylum Streptophyta; class Magnoliopsida; order Malpighiales; family Linaceae; genus Linum; species Linum usitatissimum. The sequence continues at coordinate 2,498,246 of JAUJYP020001495.1, forward strand.
GCGATTATTGAGGACGAACCGTTAAAAAGCTGATTATACAAAAAGAGAGATTTCTAGATATTCTTCGTATATAAGTACTAGCCCCCATTTGTAGAAGGAGGGATGATCTCTTTGACCTAAAGCGATACTAATATGACAAGAGCAGATGTTGTAACACAATCCTTATCGATGTGAATGTTTGTTCTTTCATGCAATGCATAATGAGGAAATTTTTCAGAGCCAGCGAGTCTAAGAGGTTTTCATTCATCTCTTTTTTTGTTTGAGTTAATCCGGTAACCCATTCCACTCTTTTCGAATATGGATGAACCGAAAACTATTGGACATGCTCGATGACTAATTTATCCTTTTCGACCTCATAACTCGGCTTAAGAAATGGGTAGCAGGTCCGACCGGCGACTTCTGGAACCAACCCATTACTACAACCATTATCTTATCAATAAGCTGGGCCGGCCCAAACCTTTCTCTCTTGAAAGGTCGTCAAGCCCATCCTCTTGAAAAAGGAAGAATCAGCCCACTAGTGGTAAAGGATTTTGACCTTTTTCTTTATATGAGCACTTAAGTTTGGGCCTGTGTCAACATGGCCATCGAAGTAAAAAAAAGCGTCAATTATATCATCTAAGTGGCTAATTATCATATAATATTATCTTCCATTCTATTGAGATTTTTGTTGACTGTGTCACGTCAAGATACCATATCAAACAATATCTCTAGGTTGGATTACATCTATGCGTCAATCCGAACAATTTGATTAGGTTCTATAGCTAACAATCATGATTTTTGTTAACAACAACGATATCGACTAATTGATACTAAATTCCTTTAAAGTTAGAAGTTAGCATGTTGTTATACACTTAAATAATTGATTGACCATGTGGTTCTAACTAATACCAGGTTCGAGAATCGTAACAGCCGACCTATGCGAGCAGCCCGACTCCAACAACTCTAAGGTTCGACCACCTCACATAACGGGTCCCGGGTCCTAAAGGATTTGCCGACCAAATCACGACACATGGTGTTTTAGCTCAAATTCTCAAAGGACCGTAAAAATAAATGGGAGACATATACTATTCACAGATTCCAATTAGCCTCTAGCCCAAACACTATGTTGCCTTAAAAACACCCCTTAGGCTTATAAAACGGTCTATTAAGAGGTGATCAATTAACTCAATTCTCCATTGCCTTACCACTTATGGGCACGATCAACAATCGAACCGTATTCATACCTTGATTATTCCGAACTGGCTTTATAATCAATGCAGGTCGAACCGCACTTGACTCGGTGCATCGTGTTTACACTTTATTACAGCCAAGGAAAGTAAAAAAGAGTAAAATTAAAAACAAAACTAAGTTCAGAGACTAACTGCTAAGCTAGTAGGGTTCCTGGTTTGAGGAACGAACAAGGGTTTGCAGCTGCAGCAGCAGATAAACTTCTTCGTCCGTCGGCTCCAGCTCTCACCGTCCTCCGTCCGATTCTCTGGTTTATCCTTAATCCTTCTTCCTAAATCCCCCGACCTCGTCCTCTCTTCGCTTCTCTGACACCAACAATGGGGGCTTCCTTGCCTCCCAAAGAGGCCAACCTCTTCAAGCTCATCGTCGTAAGTCGGCGCCACTGATTCTAGTCTGTGATTGGTGTTTATTTTTCACTTTGTGCTTTAGTTGATTGTTCAGCTGGTTTTATGCTTCCATTTCGCGCATAACTTCTACTGTCATCTTCTAGCCTTTTTTTTTCATGCAAGATGAATCTTAGACGCCATTGTATTCATTTGTGCACAATCGTATAACGATGCTTTGATGGTTTTTTTTTATCCCTTTCAGAATCTAGGTTGCTCTTAAGTATTTTGTTATCAATAAGTCCAGGTGAATGTTTGGCAGTTGGACGTCGAATGTTTCAATAGATGAGTCACTAGCTAGTTTAGGGTTTATATTAAGTTGAGAATTAGCTTAGTTTACATGAAATTTGATAGACAATGCCTGCTGGCAATCAGGCAGCTAATAAATTGGTTGGGATTTGATTTAGGTCCTTCAAAAGTTTATTTCTCGATCACCATTGTAGTGTCAGTGTGGTTGTCACTGAAGCCGGGGATCAAATTTGGTATAATGACCATGTTAGCATTTCACTCTCTGTATGGTTACTTTCTGTGTTAAGTGGAAAGCTACTTGTGGTCATCAAAAGCGTATATGACATTAGCATAACGGTTTCTCTTTCGGTTTTCTCTGTTATTTAACCAAGTTTATGTTTTTGTGTGGATAACCTTGGCAGAAATCATATGAAACCAAACAGTATAAGAAGGGTTTAAAGGCTGCAGATGCTATACTGAAAAAATTCCCCAACCATGGAGGTAAGTTCTTGTGCTTAATCATGTGAACTTCTCTCCATACTCCTCCAGTTTGTCAAATGTTAAGTCGTGGATCCTTTGTTTGGCTGATGATATTGACTTTTCGATCATATATTATGCATTGGAAATATGAAATCTGTGATCAATGCTTACTGCTAGAATCCTGGGTCCAGAGTTGAGGTTGCTTAAGTATATTGGATGATTGATTACCAATCTGTGGTTTTACTAATTTTATTGTGGAAACCAAAAATAGTTACATGCTCTGTTCTAATGAAAATTTGTGTAAAAGTCTAGGACTTCTCATATTATCTAAACACGTCGATAGACCGTAAAAATCAACTGATGCAAAATATAATTCTGAGCATCAACCTAGTAACTCTAGGTATTACGGTCTGAGTGTAATTTTTGTTATCTCTGGGGGAGTTTTGTTTTGTTACATGAACACTTTTCTCTGACCGGTTTTTTTGTGTGATCAGAAACTCTGTCAATGAAGGGCTTGACTTTAAATTGCATGGATCGTAAACCTGAAGCGTACGAACTTGTCCGCCTCGGGCTGAAGGTTGAGATACTATCTTTGACTCCCTGAAGATTTGGCCTTGTTTGTTAGTTGTCCTAACAAACATGTGGTTTTTCTTAAATGCAGAATGATCTTAAGAGTCATGTTTGCTGGCATGTTTATGGTCTCCTCTATCGGTCTGATAGGGAGTATAGAGAAGCTATCAAATCTTATCGGAACGCACTGAGAATAGATCCAGACAACATTGAAATACTGCGTGACTTGTCACTGTTGCAGGTACGGCTTACTTGCCTATATACTGCATTCTCAGTCTTTTGTAATGGAAGATGGATTTGAGCTACAATGTTTGTGTGGTAAAACTACTTAAGATATTGAGAACATACCATAATCTGAAGGGATTTCGTTTTGTGTTGTCTTATCAGTGTTGCTGTTCAGTTACATGTTTTCATACACACATTGGGTTTTTAGTTGCATACTCGGTTCCAGTTTCCTTCTGTGTATTGTGATCGTATGCATGAAAAAATATCATAGTGAAATTGTCTAGTCAGAGTCACCTTCTCTTGTTTTCTTGCAGGCACAAATGCGGGATTTGGCTGGTTTTGTCCAGACTAGGCAACAACTACTGACCCTGAAGCCAAATCATAGGATGAATTGGATTGGTTTTGCTGTTGCTCACCACTTAAATTCAAAGTATGGTTGACCTTTGAATTGGAATTAGTTTGCTATGAGATTAACTTGCAGCAAGCATGTTTTCTGTTGCTTACTCTGTGCTCAGATTTTTGTGCTCTGTTTTTGGACATGATTCTACCTTTACTCTTCGACTGATCAGTCATAACTTCCTTACCAGTGCATCAAAAGCAATTGATATTCTGGAAGCATATGAAGGAACATTGGAGGCTGATTATCCGCCAGATAATGAGCGATGTGAACATGGAGAAATGCTTTTGTATAAGGTCAGACTGTGATCATAAAAAATATCAGTATATTTCCATGTACCTTCTTATATCTTACATGATTTAGGAATCTGCTTTTCTGAGACAGCTCTTGACGAGTTTATTGATCATCAACTCCTAGAACTTTGTGCAGTGACTAGGAAAGATATGCAGGTTATTGATCCTTAATTGGTATTTTTTCCTGTAGATATCTTTGTTAGAAGAATGTGGTTCTTATGAGAAAGCTCTTGATGAGTTGCACAAAAATCAATCAAAAATTGTGAGTCCCGTAACTGCGAATGTTGGCAAGTTGGTTTGATAGAACATTGGAGAGAGAACTAACCACTGTCGACGTTTTATATTCAGGTTGATAAATTGTCTTACAAGGAACAAGAGGTTACTCTACTAGTAAAGCTTGGGCGTCTTGAAGAAGGTTCTAGCATGTACAAGACACTACTCACTATGAATCCTGATAACTACAGGTAATCTACTCTCCTCCATCCGTACTCTTAGAGAATGTTACCATGATGGTCACCGTGGTCATTGCCTCATTGGAGACTAAACAAACTTGTATATGTTTGCAAAATGGTCATGGTATTTCTTCATTAGAATTGGACAAACAAAGTAACTTCGTTTCGTTTCTACTCTTCAGATATTATGAAGGTCTACAAAAGTGTGCAGGGCTATATTCTGAAAATGGGCATTACTCTTCTGATGAAGTTGATCAGTTGGATGCTTCATACAAGTCATTGAGTCAGGACTACACGTGGTCGTCAGCTGTTAAGGTGGTGGCATACCTTAACTTTGTGATGTTAATGATACTTTTTTATCGAATCCATATCAGGAATTTTTATGTGGCTGTAGAACTAGATGTTCAGTTCTTTAGCTTGTGGTTAATTGCACTTCATTTTAAGGTCATACGTATACATTGGTTTCAAAACCATATTGGTTTGCCTGGTTTAACCATGATTCAAACATCAAACCAATATAGTACAATTGCAGTATTCTTATGGATCTTCCACGGTTTAATTACGGCTTTATAATGTTTTAACTAGAACCTGATGCTGTTAGCTTCTTTGCCTTTCGCACGGTTCTGAAAATCATGCACATGTGACGAGGATGTGTATATGGGATTTTTTCTTTTGAGCTCGTGTTTCAACTTCTGTCTTTTTATATTTTAGAGAATACCACTTGATTTTCTTCAAGGGGAGAAGTTCCGTGAAGCTGCTGATAAGTATATAAGACCTCTCCTCACAAAGGTATTCTGTAATTTAACCAGTATGCTTAATACCTTAAAATTAGCAGCAATCACATTTTTATCTTGTTGGCCTTCTAGGGAGTTCCTTCGTTATTCTCGGACCTGTCTCCTTTGTATGACCATCCTGGCAAGGTTAGTTTCCCATTTTCTTTGCGTTTGTACTTCTTTTCTCCCCATTTGGCATTTTGCATCTTAGCTTTCTGCACTTTCTTTGAAAGGCATGGGACGTTTTGGTGGGCGTCCTAACCAATGCATTATTGATTTGATGACGTGTGTAGGCTGAGGTTTTGGAGAAACTTATTCTTGAGTTGGAGCATTCAATTAAGACCAATGGGACATACCCTGGAAGGTACTGCTCATCTAATTGTGTGGTTGAATCAAACTCTCGATTTTGAATGCTGAAGATATCATGTTTAGGATTTGAAATCTCTTAATATTGCTGTTTTTATATTTTAACTCCTCTTTTTTGCTCTCTGGATAAAGGCTATGGCATGAACAATTGAAAAAAAGACGGGCAATCTAATTTTGACTTAACAATCCTACAGGGTTCTCTGATATGCTCTGCCACAGCTGCTATGTCAGTATAAACATGTGCTATATATGAGATTTGAGACTAATTCTTCAATGAAAATTATATTATAGTCCAACCAGTAGAAGTATTTACATGTCTAATTATCTGTTTGCCAGGGGAGAATTATCACGCTAGTCATTGATTCACTTGCTGTGTTGAGCTTTTAATTTCTTCAAAAGAAACTAGGTTTAATGAGCTGAAAAGGACATGAATGATCTTGTATATGCTTGTCATCTTTATGTGACTTTCAAGTGCAGAGTGGACAAAGAGCCGCCTTCGACGCTCATGTGGACATTGTTTTACTTAGCCCAGGTTTGTTTCTTTTCATCTGATGGTTTTCCCTTCTGTGTTCTATGTTATCTGTAATGATAAGATTTCTGTCTGTGGCCTGGCTATTGGTTTTCATTTGTCTCTGCGTATTTTTTGTGCGCCATGCAGCATTATGACAGAAGGGGACGGTGTGACGTTGCTCTTACAAAGATTGAAGAAGCGATAGCCCACACTCCAACAGTGATTGATTTGTATTTGGTGAAGGTATGTTAACCTGTCTATCCCTTGGTCCTCGTCTTCTTATTTTCTTGTTTCTCCTTCTCCTCTAACGAGGCTGTATATTGGCTAAAATAGTTGTTCTGGCAACAGTTTCTTGTACTTCATCTCATCTCCTCTTTGTTGTGGCCGGTCTTAAGAAAATAAACATGATAAATAGATGGATCTCTGTTTTTCTCATTTTAGGAATTTTGCATAGGTGCCTGAGTTAGAGTCTCTGGTTATTTTCCATTTGATTGCAGAGCCGTATTTTGAAGCATGCTGGGGATTTGCCAGCAGCTGCTGCATTGGCAGATGAAGCTCGGTGTATGGATCTTGCTGACCGGTACATAAATAGCGAATGTGTCAAGCGTATGTTGCAGGCAGATCAGGTCTCTTAGCTTCATCTTCTATCTTTTTCTTTTCAGTCTGCTCGCACTAGGTGGTATCTGCTCCCACCTGATTTTTTTTGACAATTGCATTTGACGTGGAACTTTTGTTTTGAAGGTGACTCTGGCGGAGAAAACAGTTGTTTTGTTCACCAAAGATGGGGACCAGCATAACAACCTTCATGATATGCAGTGCATGTGGTATGTCTGTAATGCTGAAGTAGTTTGTTTTGCCACTTCTATCGTGCTTCCTGCTGTTTAAGTGTATCTTGTATTCTGTTACTGACTTGTTTAATTTCCACGTGTTGAAGGTATGAACTTGCATCAGGTGAAAGTTATTTCCGCCAAGGAGATTTAGGGCTGGCACTGAAGAAATTTTTGGCTGTGGAGAAGCATTACACTGATATTACAGAAGATCAATTTGATTTCCACTCATATTGCCTAAGGAAGATGACTCTTCGTGCATATGTTGCAATGCTTAAATTTCAAGACCGTCTCCATTCACATTTGTACTTCCAGAAAGCAGCCTCCAAAGCTATCAGGTAAAAGCGAATTGGGGGCAAACAGAAAATGGATAGTAATTACGTTAGCTATTCCATCTTTTTGGATGGGTATTGTTTGCGTTCCCTGCTCTCATTGAACCGGTCACGTCGAATTGCATCTGATGCTTTGAGTTAGGTCCCTATTTCTTCTATAGTTGATGTTGGCCCCAATGTTGAAACCCACGATGTTGATACTTTCATCCGACATACAATCTAGGCTACTCTTTGAGGTTGATTTAGGCCCCTGGTCAAAGAAAAGGTTGTAGGGAGTTTTATTGGCCATACAACTTCCGTACCTATCAGGATAAGTGGGAAATAATATTTCCCTTCGGCCTTCAACAGAGGTCAATTTTGGTCACATTCACCCATCTTTTTTGCTACAAAACATAAGTTCATCATGAAATTTCTATGCTGATAATTCTTTGTATCTTTTCAGTTGTCCAGATTGCCTGTTTATACACACGTTTCTGATTTCTCTGTTGTCATTATATATTTCCTTTAGAGATGTTGTATGAAATGCCCTGCCATGTATCTCATTTTTCAGTTTTACTGCTCACTCGATGTTGTAGGGCTGTATTTTTGTGCATTCATTTCTTATACTAGTTTTTTGCTGTGTTTGCCCCTTTTGAACAATTCAAATTTCTACGTAGTCTCTTAGTTTACTCGTGTTTACTGAGTGCAGGTGTTATTTGAAGTTATTTGATTCTCCCTATAAGTCTAGCAATGAAGAAGATGATGAAGCATCAAAGTTGCTGCCTTCTCAGAAAAAGAAATTAAGACAAAAGCAGAGGAAAGCTGAAGCCCGAGCTAAGAAGGTATTCACTGGTTTCTTGGCCTTTCAACGAACATATTTTTTGTCGTGGTGGTAATTGTTGCTTGTTCTTCTACTAGGAAGCGGATGTGAAAAATGAAGAACCCGTGGCTACTGGTGCCTCCAAGTCTGGAAAGAAACATGTCAAACCTGTAGACCCAGATCCAAAGGGAGAAAAGTTGCTGCAGGTTTTATATCCAACTATTTTTCTTCTTTGGGTCTAGTTGCCAAATAAAATTTCCCTGTATGACCTCAAGAAAGTTATAATAAGCATGAGTACCGTCTTATCTTATTCAATTTTGTAGGTTGAGGACCCATTACTTGAAGCTACCAAATACCTGAAGTTGCTTCAGAAGAATTCTCCCAACTCTTTGGAAACACACTTACTTTCCTTTGAAGTAAACATGAGAAAGCAAAAGATTCTGCTTGCTCTTCAGGTACCTATTTTTGTTACTTGATTGACTCGGTTGTTCTTCAAGATTTTGATATCTTTACTTAGACGCCTACGTTTACGAAGGTGTGGAATGTGGTTGGGGATAGTGTCCTAGAAATCTGATGACTGATACTGTCTAATTAGTCGTCAGAAAATGAGTTATATGATGGAGAAGAGAAAATAACTTTATCGTCCAAGTATTTTGGGCAACTTTTAGTCTTTAATCTTGCGACATTTTGTGGATATTTCTGTACTTTTGTAGGCCTTAAAACAGTTGCTGAGGTTGGATGCCGAAAACCCAGATTCTCATCGATGTTTGGTAAGTCGCATCACCATGATTATTTTAGTGTCTTCTTTTGGTGATGGTTTGAAAGTGGTATTTTTATATAGGCATACTTGCCATGGCCCTCATTGATGCTGATTCTGTACATACTGTTCTGTAGATTAGATTTTTCCATAAAGTAGACTCAATGGCTGCTCCCATCACCGATGCTGATAAACTTATTTGGAGTGTCCTAGAAGCCGAGCGTTCCTCACTAAGGTCCTTTTCAACCTCTTCCAGAAGTGTTTCCCCGATTGCCTTTCAATTATTTATCGATTTTCCTTGTCTTAAAATGTAGTCATTTGCACGAAAAGTCGCTGCTGGAGGCAAACATGTTATTCCTCGAGAAACATAAAGGTAATATTCCCTATCTTCGAAAAGGTATCTCCCTACTCAAATGGTTGGTGGCTCCCCGAGTTGAAGAATTGATGTTTACTCCATTTGTCATGTACAGAGTCGTTGATGCATAGGGCTGCGGTTGCAGAAATGCTCTTTGTTTTAGAACCTAGCAAGAAATCTGAAGCCATTAAGTTGATTGAAGAGTCATCCAACAACACCGTCTCGAGGTAATGCTATCTAGAAAGTTATCTCAAGGTAAGAATAGTTATCCAATTCTCTGCTATGGTCTTATTGTGGGTAATTCACGTGTTATTGGCAGTGGAGGAGCACTTGGAGCAGTAAGTGAATGGAAACTTAAGGACTCCATTGCTGTCCACAAGTTAATACACACAGTTCTTGCTGATGAAGATGCTGCAATGAGTAAGCTCTCCATTCTATCATTTCATTCTTCCTATTTTGGTTTGCTCATTTTATTTTTTACTGCTTTATATCATTCACCCTCGAACGGTAAGTTCCGATGTTTGTGGTACTGAAAGGTTGAGTCCTTCATGTTTTTCAGGGTGGAAACAACGTTGCGCTGAGTACTTCCCTCACTCGACATATTTCGAAGGTCGTCTAAGCTCTGCAATGCCCGATTCGGTGTACAATAAAGTAGGCAACTCCGCCGAAAATGGTAAAGTTACAGATTCCATCGTGTCAAATGGGAAGCTAGAGGCATCATTTAAGGAGCTTACCGTCTGAACAGGCAGGGTCAGTGGGTGCACAACATCGCATATCTTCCCTTGCGATCGCGAGGTGACCGATCCGTCAAAAGGTTTCTCTTGTCAGCCCTTGGATCGCCGGTCCTCGTCCTTTACGACAAGTTGTGCATAATAGACTTCGAGCTACTGATGTCTTTTAGGTTTGTTGGTATGAATTCAACTCACATGATGCTACTGGGTGAGATCTGAAAAGAAAAAGGGTTGCTTTCGATGAGATTTTAATCATTTTACGTTTTAGGGTTTAATAATGCAGGCATATTATAGAACTGTAGGGTTGAGTTTGGGGATGCAGTGAAGGTTATGTTGTACTTTCTATTTTGTTAATTTTTTCCTAGTATGTTTGAATTTCCTATCCTTTGTATGAACTCAGCTTCATAACTTGAAATTTTTTGCTGGAGAATTTGTCAATCATACCCGTTTCGTTGAGTCTAGTGCATTGGGCAGAGTAATCCGTACGCCGATGAACTTGTCTTGCTCTTTTAGGACCGTGCACAAGCCGAGTTGCTCTTTTAGGGCTGTGCTCTTCTAGGCTCGTTATGTTTTAGCATAGCCCGAGCTTGAGTTTTGAGCTAGAAAATCGAAGCTGGTAATGAGCTCGGGCTAATTCGAGGATAGTAGCTCGAGCTAATTCAAGGTTGGCTCATTTATTGTGCTTGACTAGCCAAGTTCAAACTAATTTCTCTCAATGCCGATCTGAATGAGTTTTCTAAGTGTCAATCTGAACGAGTTGAGTGTATTGAGCGAGTAAGTTCTATGCCAATGTCAATCTGAACTGCACTACATTCAAGCCGAGCTCGATTGAATCTGGATATAAAAAGTTGAAGCTTGTAACGAGTGTGGTGTCAGCTTATTAACTGTCGTTGACGAGCTAAGCTCGAACGTGGTTCAAGCTTGAAAATTTCTAAATAGCCAAACTTGAGTTCAACTTTTTCTCTCGCCTTCTTTGCATGGAGGGACTCGGCAGGAGTGAAAACGATAAGCAAATTATACAACATTAACAACCTCATTTCAAGCCAGAATTAACAAAAAAGAAGAGCAAATTGCCCATGGCTTGTTTAGCTGATTATGATACAACAAGAACATCCATGTAGCTCAAAACTTAATTTCTTCTATCTATTTGCATGGCCCCATGTTAACCCCCCCAAGGTGAGGGCAAAAAGGTCAGTCAATAAAAAGGGGAAAATAAAAATATACCGTCTCGAAAAATTACAAGACTCAAAGTCAAAGAAGCAGAGAGCAGCTCAGTGTTGGTTGGTGGGAGATGGAGGAGAGGCATCTTCTCCACTTTCACATATCTCATTTTTACAAAGCGGGCATGATGCATTTATCTTGAGCCACTTATCCACGCACTCTACATGGAATACATGCGCGCACGGAAGCTCCCTCAACTCCTCGTCGTCTTCGTACTCGTTTAAGCAAATGCAGCACACCTGCACCGGCAGCAGCAGCAACACCAAGTTCATCAGCATCATTTTAAGAGCTTGAATACAGTGTTATGGTGGTACATTTGCAAGGTGGAATACGGGATGGAATCCTGAGCAAAATTCCATTCCACATTTCACCCTCCAAACAGACCATTAGATTAGCCGGGTTACTAGTCGCTTGTGAAATGGGTAGCGGGTTGACTTGCTTCCTGGTTGGGCCAGTGACAAATTGTTGATTTTGATCGATTCAAGTTAGTCGGGTCAGCTTTCGATAGTTCTAGTTGCTAACCTGCCCATCCACGCACCTAAACCGAATCTACTAATCCTGACTACTATTAGTCCCTCGTCTATGTTTGATAGATGTCTAGCATAGTGTTAAAATCCAGTTTGAATATATTTGGTTATGCGATGCTTAATCAAAAAACTTAAGCAGCAGAGAATAAGAAGTGAACTTACAGCATCTTCTCCAGATATCATACGCTCCTTCTCGGTCCCAGCAGCCAATATCCCGCCATCGCTCGTTTCGGAGGCATCGTCATGATCTCTGAAGCTGCCGCTTTCCTTTGACTTGAACTTGTACGTCGGCAGACTATTTATACATTCAACACTGGCTCCTCTAGTTTGGGAGAACTCCTCTCGGAACCCGAGGAGAGAGATAATGCAAGGCAAGCAACAGCAGATTGTTGCACATAAAATAAACGGCATTGCATAGCCTATACAGCTAAAAGTAAGGAAAACTATACACAATCTGCAAGGCAAGAGGAGAACAAGGCACTTGTAAGCTTTAGCCACGACAAGGACAAAACGAGAGGTCGTGTATCATAAAGACATACTTGTACAATTTCGGTGCATCGTCTGGACTGGCATGACCTCCAAAAATCCACACATTGCCTACAACAAACCACACTGCAAAGAAGCAATCCAAACCCATCTTGAGATGATCCATTACGCCACTGATTCTGAAAATCGACGACAAAAAGTTAAATGAAATTCGAGGAGTAAGTTCTGAATGGACACAATCGTCAATCTTGCAGAATAAAGAGTTGGAGTCAAGATGCATGACAACAACGTTTTTACATATAAGAAAATGTCACTTGTCTACGGATGAACTCTTAAACTTCTTCTACTTGAAGAAAGAACGAACTTAATCAAAACGACCTGTTTTAATCCCGCTAGTGTAAACGTACATCTTATCCATAAGATGAGAACATGCTGAATGTGAATTAGTAGCTGTACAGAGTAATTACTAGATTTATGTTCAAATAGAAAGAAGCGGTATGATAGCATTCAGCTTTAATTATCTTCATAAAAATGTCGTTAGGAAAGGAAGAATCTTTACCTTTCATTTAGATTCCCTGCCGGTTGATCAGCCCTGGTAGGAGTTCCCATGGTCTCCTCGTGATTAATAGAGATGGCAGTATACGGTGCAGAATCAGGAATCCCAGTTTGCAAACTGCCGTCTCGTGATTGCATAGGATCTTGCAGGACACCTTCGTTTCGAGTACGAAACCGCCAGTAAAGTATCGGAAGTGTCGCCACGCATCCCGATGCATAACCCACAACCCAGGCAAATAACGGGGCTTTCGGGTGTTCGTTTCTCGAGAGCGCCAATACCACAACAGAAGCTACAATCTGGCACACCGTTACGAGCAACTCGACCGAGATCCACAACCCGGAATTCAAAGGGCTCCTGCGACGCCTACCGTACGAATCGCCCCTCCTCGAAAACGACGTCGAATTCCTAGAGTTTAATCTACTTGTCATGGTTGAAGAAGTCTGGCGAGTGGCCGTTCCAGCACTTGAAGGTGGTTCTTCGGTATAAAGAAGATCATCATCGTGATCGTGGTATGAGCTGGGTGAAGAAGCATCATTGTTCCTGTTCATGTCGATTATATGCTCGTGGCCATGATGCATTTCGATACGCTCCATCAGCAAAGGGGAATGATCGGTTTGAGCGATGCAAATTAGATTAGAAGAGGTCACATCCATCTAAGGTCGAATCTCAATCCCATCCCCCTGGAAAGCGCCTCTCTTGATCAACCTAGAACCCTAATCTTCAACACCTTGGGCGCCTTCGCAACAATAACAAACCGAAATTACAACCAAGCTTCAACAAGCTTGGCCTCTCCGAAAATCACAATTCGTGCTCAGTCCTGATCTTTGGCTGGCACAACAAGATCAAATTTCTTATCAAAACCGAACCAGCAGCAAGAAAGGTGCAATAAGCAAGCAATTCGGAATGCAATCCCTAATCTAAACTATGATTGTCAAACTCTTGAACGGTCAAACGTAAAGAATCGATGAAATTGTGACATCTTATAGACCAACTTCAGGAAGTCAAAGCCTGATAAAAAAACCCACCACAGAGAAGCTACCAACTACTACATTTCTATGCAGATATCGAAATTCAAACATCATATGAACCCTAATCAAACGAACGGACCCAGAACATCAAATACCCACATAATTCACAACATTCATTAATAAAAATTGAAAATTTCTGATAAAAAAACGGAGATCATCATCAATTATCAATCACTAACATGGAATCACCGATTGAATCGAAAGAATAGCAGGCAAATTGAGAGATAAGCATACCGAGGGATCAATGCAGATGAAAATGAACAAGGATAATAATGAAATGGAAAAGGGAAGGAAAGGAGAAAAGGGTTTTTAGAAGCTCACTTTGGTAATCATCTTCTTCAGCCATTTTTCTCGAGAAAATCTAGGCGTCAAGCTTTTCCTCCTTGCTATTATTGTTAAGCTCTATCTAATGCCCCTCATTTTTCTCCGGCTTGTTTTAATTTCTTCTGTTTTTTTTTCCTTGAAGTTTCCAGATTTTGTAGAGTTGGTAGAGAATGGTCGGAGAGCATCACAGCCGTCCGATTTCATTCAATGGGTAGTTCTGTCAAATCTGATTTATCAATGGTTGATCACGTTTGACCGGTTTGGTTCAATACACCGAGGGGAGACATAATCGTAGGAGTGAAATTCCGGTTACGAGTACGTCAAATTGTACATCGGGTGCATCCCCCTAAGTCGGAACACTTAAACCCGTTCGGTTTAATAGTAAGTCCAATAAGGGGAGGCCGACCATACTCGTTCAAATTATTTCTGTCAACATGAATATCGTGAAGCGGGCCTTGAAAAGTTTTAGAATAAGTCAATTTGATGTCCAATTGTCTTTTTAAGGAGATTGTGCTTGCCCTTAGTTGGCGTGATAAGAGGACATTTCCATCGCGTATGACTCATATTCAACTCAACTATAAGTCTCCCTACGGCTACCACTTCAGCCTAGTCGAAGGTCCCACATTAGTATGTAAGGGGATTCAACATCGATTTTGATGGAGTTCAAATGGCTATTCATCTCTATTTTTATTGCCGGAGACTCAAGCAGCGGCTCATTTACTTATGTTTTCTCATATTATCCCAGTTCAATATCAATTTAAGATATGCACCGGTGAGTGGTGAAGACTATGACGATTGTTGAAGTCGGGTGTTAAAGATGATGTTGATCACGATGACCATGAAGACGGCGACGATGAAGTGGGGCGATGAGGATGAGTATGGCACTATCTCATGCCACATAACTTAAGGATAGATTTTCGGAGATAGAATAATATCTTTTGATTTCCCCTATTTCGATTTATGATTTATAAATTATCTCGACACAAAATAAAAGACGGTCTCTCCAACACAAATGACGATATTAAACATCAATAGTAGCAGTGAACCAAAATATTAAACATCAATGCCTTAAAGTTCACATTACTCTGCCACATAATTACCTAGCTAGCCATCCTTCTCCCCATGGTCTTTTGGCGCAGAGAAAAAAATACCATCTTTTGGGAAATTAGAAAGGGTGTCTAAGCTAGCTATGAACAACATTTTACCGTAGATGAAGGTTGGTTTAGTGGTCTAATGGTACTGTACAAAGAAAAAAATGACGGATTTAGGATGGTTCAATGCATTGGCAGAGTCAGAAAATATGTCAAGAGAGTTCGAAATTCATACATAACAATATGTGGTGGGAAACAACTAGAAATCCAAATTAAAATTTTGTAATCGAAAGCACATACATCCTCACTAACATCAGCAATCAAAACGTACCCTTAAAAAATATTTTTTTTTTAACTTCAGTTGGCTATTATTTAAAGTGCTTAACATAGTGAAATTTCAATCTTTTAGCCATTTCATGTTAAATATTAGCCAATTTGAAAACTTTCATTTTTTCTGTCAAAATGGGTCAATTTCTGTGTGTTATATTATGCAAATGTGATCATTTTCACAAGGAAATTTCAAAATTTTCAAATCGTCTTATAATTGACATGCATGTTGGAAATGACTAAAAATTCAAATTTCACTACGGTAACCCAAGTAAAGTTAAAAACAATTTTATTTGGTGTTATGTTAATGTTGAAATTTTTCAAATTGCCTTACTCGCTACATGCATGATTGCATGTGGTGGGAAACAACTAGAAATCCAAGCTAAAATTTTGTAATTGAAAGCATAGACATTCACACTAACAACAACAATAAAAACCGTTAAATTATTTTATTTATTTCATTTGGATATTATTTACAACATGAAATTTCAATTTTCTAAAACGTATGATAAACTCTAATTTTTTATCATAATTAAAAATAATAAATTCTACCTAAAAAATTAAACTCTAAACTTTTAACACTATATTCTAAATCCCGAATACAAATCTACAACTTCTAAACTATATTATTAAACATAAAACAAAATTATAATATAGAGGTTATCGATACTTATAAGTACCAAAGTGTTACTCATATATAGATATTTCTATTATCTTATTTAATGTATGAATAAGGTTGATAAAATGTTTATGGTTAAAACTATTAACTACTAACTGTATAAAAAAAAGTTGTTAGTAATTACACTATTTAAACTCATTTACAGTTAGCGGTAGGATTAGTCCATATATATATGGATGTTTTGAAGGGCTTTTGTTTGCAATAGGTGAAATTTGTTTGTAAATCAAGGGGGTTCGGCCGAATCCCTCCTTCCTTAATAACTTCTCTATCACTGATTAAATGCATTGGGTCGAATTGTATAAAAATTATAATAAATTAAGTCGCTGCATATAAAAATTATACTAACCATCCTATAAATATAAGAAAAACTACATAATATCAAAATTTTAAATCCGAAAAAACGAGTTGGGCCAAGGCTCGAAGATCTCCATGTATCCACCACTGGTAGATCAATCTACAGTTAGTTTGTTTTTACATGAAGTTTTAAGTTTCATTGAAGTTTATCTTGAACTTTCTTCATTGCCATCAAGATTTATAAGTCACCATAGCTGCACTACATTATTAGATCTCCAAAAGATGCCCATTTATACACAATGAAATCAATCAAATAAAAATTACAAATAAAAAGTAGCAAGATTTGGAAAAGGAGAAATAGGCAAAAAAAAAAGGAAACTAACTACTAAAAGTAATTAACAAAGGGACAAAATTTGATTTACCAATGGGGGGGCTAACTAGCATTGCAACTAGGGGAAGTTGTTCTCTAACTATAGCTAGCTACCCAACTTTCACTCTATTATTATTGCTACCATCTCTTGCATCAACCAGTCCATTCATGGGAGTAGCACCAGCACACAACCTAACTGAAGACAAAGCTTTGTTGAAGTGTTTGGCCTTAGTCCCAAGGTACTCACTCCAAGTCACCGCCCTATACAATGGAGGTTGCCCCGGCCCCACGAGTTTCCCCACCGGCGAGATCCTAACATTCGAAGGCGGCCCGTATAGGTACGCAATCGACATCCTGTTCTTCTTCCGGTTCACCACCGCCCGGTGGACCACGCTGGAGTACAACCCGTTCGACAAGATGTGAAGCAGGTCGCCCACGTTCACCACCAGCGCGCCCTTGATGGGAGGGACGGTAACCCACTGGGCCCCTCCGTCCCTCAGCACCTGCAGCCCGCTGGTGGCGTTCTGGTGGAGTATGGTGACCAGGGTCGAGTCAGTGTGCGGGCCCAGACCCATCGCCTGGTCCGGGTCTGGGCAAGCCGGGTAGTGGTTCAGCTGAATCGCAGCCGACGAAACCGACTTGGGGGTACTATAGTCCCAACTCAAGTCTTGGGTTGTGATCCCAAGGGAGCCAAGGATTAGGTCCATCAACCTTGATGCTAGCTTTTGCATTTCCTTCTCGTACCCTTCTACAATGTCACTACATGACATGGGAAAAGACACCAAAGAATTAGATTTTGATAAATGAATCAAACTTTTGTGAATGGGAGACCAACAATATGGGGAAATATGAGTAAAGTCCAAAAAAAACAAGCCAATCCCATCACTAATCCAAAATCTTGTCTTCTTTTGCACAATAGACCCACAATTATTTCTTTCTTTCTCAATCTTATCATCATATATTCAACCATTAATCAAAATCTTAAAGCGGTTCCTCTTGTCTGCCACAAATCTTTCTTCTTTTCTTCGTTTGTTTTTTATGGAAAACAACCAAGGAAAATTTCGAGGGGGAGAAATTGTGATTTTTTGATACGATATATTATACCGATTCGATTCGTAAACCAGTTATATGTCGGTTTCGATATTTTTCTCGACCGTTGTAATTGTTGTGCTTAATTATAAATAAACGATTTCAATTCATTTTCACCAATATTTTTATATGTCTAACACGATCTTCATTGAGTTAAGAGAAACAAAAAGAAAATATGTGAAGTAAAAGAGGCAATGATTAAAACCATACACAGAAATGGTGGGCGTCGCCGGTGGCGCATGTGATCAGGTGTGCTTTTTTACGAATCACGGTCCAACCTATTTTTTAAATATTTTTAATAATAAATTTATGAACGTACGGTTCGTTATTTTTTTAATATTTTACGGTTTCATTTATGTACTTCAATTTTTTATAAATCTGCGGTGAAATATATCGGGAACAACAAAAAAAGAAGAAGGATAAATTTAAATTCTTTTAAAAGACCAATGAAAGAATTTATGGACATTAGCATAGCGGTGGATACAGGATGGTGCTTTTCTAGCCGGTTACGGTCGAATTCACTTTTTACGTTTTGAAAATTACAAAAAAGAAAAAATTTTATTTATGATACGGAATAGTTCGAGTTCTATACGGTTCGATCCAATTATGAGCCATGGTCGGCCATCGAGCGAAACACACAAGAATAAAGTTATTAACTTGTCTTCAAAAATGCTTACCAAAATTGTCTGTAATCCTCCGGCCAAACTTTCATGAAATGCTCGGCGGGGGAGCCAACCACGGTGAACCCTTCGGACCACATGAGCTTAGGGAAGAAGGTTGAAATCCGAGCCAACCCAAACCCAGAAATCCCGTTGGGGGGCCGGGCAGCCTTGAGTTTTTCGTACATGGGCAACCCGAAGAAGTTCTCCCCGACATTCTTCTCTATGCGGTCGACAACCTCGGTGGGGACACCGTGGTTGACAACTTGGAACACCCCCCACTCCCTGCATGCATGTCCGATCTCCCTCATGGCTTCTGGCCGGGAGAGGTCGATGACAGGGACCGGTTCGTTGGTCCGAACATCGTCGTGGTTAATTCGGGTGGACCATTTGTAGGAGTCGGGGAGTTCTTTGAGGGAGGTGAAGTCGTTTAGTTGGTGTTTTTGGTGGAGGTTGACTGGATGGGATCTGAAAGCATCGGCTAGTTGGATGGATGGCATTGTGTGTGGTTTTTGTGAAGAAGTGGTTTGGTTTTGTTGGGTTTTTCTGGGGTTGAGAGTGGTTTGGTTTTGTGGGGGGGGAATATATAGGGGTGGGGAGGGTTCATGAGAGAACATTTCATTGTGAAATATAATGTTTATTTAAAGAAGGGAAACAACAGATATGACAAATGAAACTATTCTTCTGTGGGGAAAGGGATAGGGGTTGGGGGAAAGTTCATCAAGTGTTATCAGGTTTTTTCATTTTAAAAATTCATTTGTTAGGTTCGACCGTATTATTATCGGTAGTATTTATTTACGTGTTTTGATCGGATCTTGTGAGGTACATATGTGTTGTTAACATGGACTTTGATATATACGAGAGTTGGTTGTAGGGACGAATCTAGATGGTAATTATAACAGACTACATACACTCATAATCGGTATTTAATTCTTCATAATTAATTTTTTTTTTAATAAGTTCAACTGTATTATTTGAGTAGGCATTATTCATTTACCGATTTTGATTGGATCCTATAAGGTATATATGTGTTGTTCATTCCTAAGCTCTGATATATAGCAAAGTTGGTTATTATTAGGTTTTCTTATCTCCAAAATTTACCTCAGGGATAAACTTTCTTACGTACTTATAAATAGCTACCATCTGATTAATGATTCCTCGTTAAACATTACGCATTATCTATCGACTTTAGCCGGATTTTATAAAGTGATGTCACCACTTAATTAAAATAACACATAGGACACTCAATTTAATTTAAATCGATACATGGTCATATTATTAACTTTGGTATTCATGTAAGGATTTCCCCTAACAAGTTTGACTTATGATCATCATAACAACAGAAACACTCTCGTAAAGCACACAACTTTGATAAAATTTGTTCTAGTGAACCATCAAGCTAATTCCATATATCACTCATGTTGCTGTTAAGTTTTTAATTTGTTCAAGAGCGGTGGTAACAAACCCTAACGTCAGATTTGGGGCGTCTCCACTCTCCAGTGGATCGATCGGCGGACGGAGACGGCCCCGTGGTTGTCGCCGCCTCGGGAGAGATCGGCCAGCCGGGAGCTCAGTTCGTCGTCGACTGGTTCAGTCTACGCTGCTCCCTCACAAATCTCCCGAAGTTGATGATGGCTACCGTAGTTATTACGCTGCTGCTGGTTGTTGGGGGGACACCACCACCATCTCCGAGTGCATTCATTCGTCGATGCCTTGCTAGTGCTTGGTACAGTCGTCGAGGACCACTGAACTTCCGTAAAGCAAGGGGATAACAACATTAGCAATGACCTGTACTCTTTCAGGTTGTATGGAATTAGCCAATTGGGTGCAAACCCAGGAGGAGAACCTATTCTTGTATGGCATCTATCACATGTTTGTCCAGTCGGTTAACAGAATTTGCAGTAAACTTTGGGGGGATTGTTATGAACTTAGCCCAGACAACTGTGTGAAAGTTTGATTTATCTACAGAATTATAGTCATTGTCTCAGATTAGCTACTCATACAAAAGGCCAAACTAATTGCCGTAATATGATGATAAGGGGAACTAGGTTCTTGATGTGGTCAACAACGGGAATGGGAAGATAATGGAGGGGCATAGGGTCCCTATATGAGAACAAAAAAAAATTTAAGTTGAAAGCAATACAAGTCGAAATAAGGCGGGTATTTCAATATTCATATTTATTTTATAATAAATAGGGTTTAAGGTAGGTGGTTCCTACCATCTTTTATTGCTAGTCCGACAGTTGTCAAGCATCGATGACATTAGGACGAGGTTCCTATCACCTTTATGGCTAGTTATCGTTGTTTTTACACGACTTAAAAACTAGTTATTTCAATTATCTATTACTGGTTATAGTCGGCTATACGTTATTGGATTTAATAACTAATTAAAATATTAACAAGTTACACCCGTGTAACTAGTTGTGAATGAGTATAGGCAGTCGTTCGACTTAATAACGTAACTGGTTATACAAATAAGTAACTATTCAGTTATATGGCAGGTTATAATCACGATGACGACGCTGCAATCGAATCCCCGGAAGAAAGCCCCGCATGTAAGGCTTTCATGGCCGAAAAGCCTCCTCGATATAACACCAGATCGTTCTCGCACGATCCAAATACGCCGAGATAAAATTAATAATAATTAATTTAAGGGGACAAAAGATAAAATAAAGTAGATTTTGGAATTATTCGGTTAGATTCCTGTCTAATTTGTCGTACGTGGCCATTTGGGTGAGTCGATCCAACAGAACCGGTCACTGTCTTGTTCTAAAAAAAACAACCGGCCAATGACCCTACGAAACATTTGTCTATTGGATTCTCAAATCGTATCTTGCAAACGACAACTTTCACGTGCATCCCAAATATTTATTTAGCTAATTAATCACCTAATTATACGAAAACAACAAAATATTAGCTGCCATTTTCACAAAATTATCAGTTCCCTTTTACAATTATACTTGATTCCCTATGATTTAACAAAAGTATAATTAGCGGCAACAATGAATACAGAATGATTTAATGCACTGAATTGAAGTTGTCAAGTTTTCCCCTCCCCAAAAGTCAAAATTATGGTTAAGATCGCATAGGGTACATTTTTGATCCGCCAAACTATGCATAATTGGTAGTTGTTAACGGTCAATTTTATCTATTAACGATGCATAATCAACTTTATATGTCGTTGGTTGAAAGTTAAACACATTACTCAAAACAAAGGTCAAATGATAGTTCATTTGTTTTGAAGAGATATCATTTGTCGCACGTCTCAGAGTCCATCGACGAGTGTACTGACGGTACCATGTCATGTACTCATCGTGGAAGTGCCATCTCTCCGGATTGTCGAGAAAAGCACTCGCCCCCACGTTGTCCAATCTGCTCACCCACTGGACAAGGTACTGATCTACCCTCATCTCCCATGAGTGCTCGCTCCTCTACGTCAGTTCGAGTAAGAACATGACCTCGCCCTCTAACATGTCCCCAGTGGGGATGGCCTGGGACATCCCAAATATTTAAGGACACGGTCTGGCCGGTGCTAAGAGATGTTGGGGGGAGAAAGCAATGGGGCAACGACCCTGTGTACTATAGGAGAGTGTGTCGAATCTGCACGGCTGCGGTAAGGGACCCATTGAAAGACAAAGAGAGCTGGAATATAAATAACATCCTAAGATGAAACTATTAGAAAGAAATAGAAGGACGCACTAGCTCTTACCACAAATGGGGTTCCCTCATCGAAAAATTTATGTACTTCAGAAGTAAGAGGTGCCGACTCCTTTTATACATCCAGTTCTTCCACAGATATAGAGGAGTGTTGCCAATAAGTCCCGACGCATCTGGACCTCTGATTATGTCCTCATGCACTCATCATGCTATGGTCGGGAACCTCTACAGTGCTCAAACTGTAAGTAGCACGGTCCAACCATTGATGTCACCGGCCCCCTTCATAGCAGCAAACTTCAACCTAAACGTTGAACGGCCAAGCTCCCGACAGAACCGTGCACCCCCAAGCGAACGACCTCTCTTCTTGCAACACTAGCAGGTACGATAGGTGGACGCAAGTAGCCAACCTATCTGTGAACAGAAACGCCTCTATGCACGCCAGCATGTATGCTCGTGCGTACTGTCCCAATGTACGACCATCATCGACGGGAATGCATTCCGGTTTTTTGAACGTGGAGTGCAACCACCCAAACCTCAGTCTTTTGTCCCGTAAGACATCCTTCACCATCGGCCTCGTTCCCAAAACCTCCTCTATCAAGTCTAGCATCTGCAGCCTAGAACGCTCGAGAGGGTAGTAGACCGCATCACCATCGACTGGCAAATCGGTCAACATCGCCACGTCCTCCAGAGTCGATGTGCACTCCCCATGATACATGTGGAAAGTGTTCGTCTCCGGACTCCACCTCTCCACCAGCGCCGTCACAAGATGTGGATCCGGTGAAAGGGTCACAAAATCAACAATCAATAAGAGTCTGACAGCCTCCAAGAAAGTACCTAATATGTACTACGACCTTGTAGGTTAAAGTTAGGTTCCTATTCGATATTATAGGTAATGATTATTAGTATCTAACATCGCTAAATAAGTACCTAATATGTACTAATAAATAATAAATCTAAATATTATGCATTTCTTATTAGTATCTAACATAATATTAGCCCATTACTAATATTTTCTAACATTAGGGATAAGCACACTAATTATTTTTAACACTAGGCATAAGCAAGTATTAATATTTTCTAACATTAGGCATAATGAAGTATTAATATTTTTAATACTAGAGAATATTATTTAACACTAGGCCGTTATTAATATTCTCTAAGCATTATTCAAATGGTATCAACCTCATTGTCAAAAATTTCATCGGCTCAATGTCGGTTGCGCTCGCCCCAAAGTAGTTCACCATCGATCGGCTCAGGGTCGACGCACGGAGGTGTTGGTCCATACAAGTAATCCATCCTACAACGGAAAAAAAATATTAGTATGCAAAAAATTGAGAAAATTACTTAAAAAAATACTAATATTATCGATTAGTTGATTGCGGAACAAGAATTTGCTTGTCGGTATCGAAAAACCAAAG
This sequence comes from Linum usitatissimum, assembly GCA_030674075.2. Lineage (NCBI taxonomy): Eukaryota > Viridiplantae > Streptophyta > Magnoliopsida > Malpighiales > Linaceae > Linum > Linum usitatissimum. The sequence goes on from JAUJYP020001495.1 coordinate 2,521,678, forward strand.
AAGGGAGGAGGAGAGAATTAGTGAATGTGTGCAAAATGAAGAGGGGGAGGTTATTTATAGCAGTCGGAAGAGGCCATTTAGGACGCGCCGCGCATCCTAGCTGGTCTCCAACGGCTAGTTTCTAACGGTCACGTAACGGCCAATAGAAAGTAATCATTGGAGGAACCCTACAACGCGCGGCGCATCATAAGAAACACGGAGCGCTATAAGTTCGAATAATTACAAAATCGTGTAATTTACGTTTCAACTTAATTATTTATATAATTTTCTATTTAATCTTGTCGATATTTTTTTTTTCCTCTGTATTACATCATTCGTTGATATAGTGATTGCGACATGGATCTGATGAGCAAAAGTGGAATGAGGATGAAGTTCTTGAAACGAGTGAGGGTAGGAGAGGAGTCGTCGCCGGTCTGCATAACTGATAGGATTTCGCCTTCTTTCTCTTTCTTATAAACCTTAATTATGTTTTTAATTTGCGGCTAACTTTATGACGGAGATAGGAGAGTTGTATTATAATTTAGGATATAGAAGTCAATTCTAATGACTTTTTAATCTCAACCGTTGATAAATGTTTGAATTTTTAGTTTGAATTAATCAATATTCCACCCATACATCTCCACTAATAATAACAATCAAAACTTAAAAATATTTTTTTTTAAACTTCATTTAACTATTATTTGAAGGGTTCTAACGTGGTAAAACCTTAATTTTTAACCATTTCCAACATACATGTCAAATATTGGTCAATTTAAAAAATTTCATTTTTCATGTCAAAATTGTCAATTTCCGTGTGTTTATACTATGGAAATTTTTCAAATCGCTTAATATTTTACTTGGATGTTGAAAATGACTAAAAAATCAAGTTTCATTATGATAACCCTCGTAAATAATGGCTAAATAAAGTTAAAAATTAATTTTACTTGTTATTATGTTAGTTAATGAACTAGAAAATATATATGAAACACTCCCTAACTAACAAGTGTCGTTTTTATCTCGAAGGTCGTTCACTAACTCCTACCCGACACTTAAAATACACGGTTTAAGCGTGATTCACTACAAGGTTACCGGCATAGAACTTTTTATATTTCAGTAACTTCTCATGAGTCATGGTTCAAAGATGTAAAGAGTTAAACTTAACCTTTATGAAGTAAAGGCCAAGAGTTGCAATTAGACCAGGTTAAACCTGACCTTTTTCTGAAGTTAATGCCAAACAACACCTTCCCATTCAACCAATGATACGAGACTGCAATAACGGCTAACGGCTTAGGTTCTGTCTGGAAAAGTCTATTTCTTCAAATTAAGAATTTTAGCTTTAGAGACCAAATTTATATATACAACAATTTACTAGTTACAATGATATCATTTGGTGCTCTTTGAAACCAATAGCATTCTAGATACTTGGTCTCCTCCAAGTATGACTAAATTCATTCACTTGTACAATATTTGGATTGATAGGTTCGCGGACAGAGCGGCCCACTCGAACCCGGAAGCTAACCCAAAATTAGTCTAGAGCTATAAAACGATCATCGTGATAAAGCGATCAATATATCTCATCGATAAGATAGGACGTCTGCCGGGCCAGCAGAGATCCAACAACCCCGTCGTTAATTAGGGCTAGTCACTAATTGTCGTCTGTCATGTGAAAACTGGGCTCATGCCGGGTATTTACAAGGGACTTCACATGGCTTCAAGAACAATAAACCAAAACTCTGAATTAATTAACTGAATCAAATGTCTTTATAATGTCAATTTTCAGCCCCACAACGGGGAGCTAGAGGACTTGTGTCTTGTGGTACGAGCTCACTAACTCATGAAGCCAGACTGACTGTAGCTAATGAGTCGAGGAAGCCCACAAGCTTTCTCGACCAAGTCAAATCTAATTCGATACATATTTCTATTTTGAATTGCGATTATAATGGAGATGGAGATGTCCATTTATTTAATTTGTTCATCCATGAATTGATTAATCAAACGTCCTCTCGAATCAATCCAATTCAGTCACCTCATCAATATTATAATTAAAAATTGAACAAAATTGACGATCAATCAGAAAGTCACAAACTCAAGACATAATTCGAGTATGTTCTCTGCATGCATTATGGAACCTCACGTGGCGGCGGTCGCCCTGCTACGTACGGCAGTTTCTGTGTCCCAAACTTCAATTATTAAATATTTACCCCCTTTTTTTTAGTAGTGCGGATGGAATAAAATTAATAATTCGAGAGATATAATAATATCTGTCTAACGCTAATATTAATAATTACTACCATTATATAATAATGTTGGAGTAACATGCATAATAAACTAAAATATATAAGATTAGCATTAAAATAATATTGAACCACCGAACGTATAAAATATTATTTACTATCATCATATAATAAATATTAGAGTGATATAAATGAAATAATAGAACAGTAATTGTCAATTTGGTAATGAATAGAAAATAACTGAATAAAAAAAAATAAGAATAACCCGAATACATGTCATGAATCGCCAAATCTCGTGATCCAATATGTGCATCAATCCATCAATCACCAAATCTGATGATCCAATATATGTGTCCATCACCAAATTTAATGATTTAATATGTCAATTACCAAATCTTATGATCCAATTGAAATATGTCAGTCACCACAATTTCTTATGATTGAGAATATAAACACCCTCATTCGATGATCCAATGTATGAATGTAATCATGGAGAGATTTAACAGAAAACATTCATACACTTTTTAATTGATTGATTGATTTAATTGATGAATATTGATTTGGCATTTCGAATTTACGGGAATGAAAAGGTTTCGTGTCCCGAGATAAATTTTTTTGATTTTATTATAATAAAATAGTAGGATCAGAGAATTGCTTGTCATGATTAAACAGAAAACATTTAGTAAATTATGATTTAAAATCATCCCATAGCAAATCAGGTTTGAAATTATTTACAAAATTCCTTCCAGATTCACTAAATGATTTCAATTTACCTTCGAATATCTTTCTTTTTTATGTCAAAATCACCCCCTAAATCCAAATTTTAAATGAATCAATATATTATAACGTTAAAAGGATCCACATTAAAATCATCACACAAAATATGCATAAAACAAATAAATTTGTTACACAAACCGGAGTCTGCTCTGGTTATATTTTTTATTTTGTTTATTTTGTGCCGAGATTTATCTTTTTTTCGTTCACACCTTTTCATAAACTATACAAAATGAAATCCTTTCTTCACTTTTTATACATACGGAAAAAACATTTCTACTCGTTAAATCATCTTCCTCAAAAGTTCTCATCAAGAGTTTTTCAAACTCAAAAGTTGAACTAAAGTAGTTTTATCCTCCTTGATAACCCTATACCGTGGATCTAGACACACCATTGTTTAAAGTCGATAAGTTCACATATACCACATTTGATGTTGAAGAGAACGATTGTAACACAACATACTCGCAGTTTCCAAACATTAGTTAAGTTAGTAAATTGCTCGATTAGTAAGTCGCATCATCGATCCTAGTATCATCATATATGGGTGAAGCTAAGTCAGCAAGCATATATATCATTCAAACTTCACTCAATCCGATTATATATCATCGCAATATCGCTGCTCTAAATTTACACTTCTCGAAAAGACTAGAGAAAAAAATTCGTATTTGCATTCCATTCTCCGCAATATAATCTCCTAATTTAGAGTCTTAGCTCTAAAGTATTGAGGGTCGGCGGCGGCCGGGGGTGGAATTTTGTTGGTAGCGAACTGATTACCAGCTGCAAATAGCTATATATATATATCTCAATAATTCAATCACAACAGTACTAAGTTGTGTCTGTTGTTGTAATTATTGGGCGATGATTCCAACCAGACCCATCTCTCTGTTTCTATTCTGTTCTGTTTGTTACTTTGGATTATCATTGGTTAGATTCACTGGGTTGGGGTGGCTGGCTCTGAACCCCCCAGCTGTTATGCACATGTTTGTTTTAACTTCCAATGGGAGTTTTGTGAAAACACCATCATCTAGTGCGTCACTGGGTGGTGGGTTCGTGAACGGATCACCTGAGATGTTGAAAGTTCAGTCGTCGGATGATGAGTTGCAAGTTGGTTGTGTTTCTAAGTAGTAGGTAGGGTAGGCAGACTTGGTAACTGCGAGGTTCGGAGAATGGAAGGGGAGTCGGTGTTTTTTAGATCATTATGGCGCGGTACTTCATGTGTGGCGGGCGGCGGAGTTATTGCAGGAGTTTTGACTTAATCTTTGGTGGTTTATCCTCGTTGTCTTTATAGATGGTTCGGCATGGTGTTTATAGAGTTGTCCATTCAACGGTAAAAAAAGATTTTTACATATCTCTCATGGTGTGTTGAGAGTTGAGATTGATCTTACCGTTTGGGTAGATGTTTAAATTTGTTTTATCCGGTTGCTATCTTGATGCCTCCCATCGAAAGCTATCTGGAAGAGTTTGATATTAGAGCCAGGGGATTTTCTTCCTGCATCATATCTCAGAGCAATTTGAGCCCTTGGATGTCCATATGATCTAATTAAGGGTCTAAATTAAATATGGGCAATATGGTGTTCTCGTTTTAAATATTTTGGTTGGACCAGAATCCAACCATTACCGATTGTTGAAGCCCATCACTGGTGACAGGACAACCGATCACCACTCACCAACAATTTTCCCGATTAGTTTTCCGGTCAATCCGACCTATGTTGACGAAAGTTCTTTCACCCACGTAATCACCATCGTCGGCTTTACGTTTATGGAACGAATTTATTTTTCTGGACATTTTTTCTAATGACCAGCCGCACAACTTTGAATGGAGAGTTGTACATATCATACAAATATGTATAGGTTTGTACAAATCGGTACAAAAATGTATACACATTTACATGGTTTTGTGCAAAGTATAATACACATTTGTATGTCTTTATAATTATTATGATTTTAGTACGAAATGTCATTTCTGCTCCTGTGTTCTCACCTGTTAGATCTAGAGTATAATTTTTGAACGGCTAAGATTTGGTAAACCTTCTTGGATCGAATCCTAGACCGTTCCTCTAGCTCGAAATTCGGACTCCTATCTAGAAACTCAAAAATCAAAACCGGTTTCGATTACCCAAAAATCAAACCATCCAACATTCCACTACTTTAAACTTTCTATTAAATTTTCCTTCCACTCAACCACTTATTAGTAACAACCAAAACAACGTAAAGAACATCAAACAACAAGCGATGCATCTCATGAACTTTCTCATAAGATCCCAACCCTACCAGCTCTTCATCGCAAGTATCCGCATAGCTCTGTGCAGCCCCCGCGTAGATGTTCGCCGAATCGAAATAATCGACAGCGAACGAAGCCTTGGCTTTCGAAATCGACTTGCCCGCGTCCCCGTACAGTGCTAAGCACGTCTTGTACCTGCCCTGCTCATCACTAGTAGCTTGTCCCGCAAGGTACTTGATGTAGCGCCGAGTTTCCGCTGGCCGCCTGGAGGCTGAGGTCCAGGGCTATCTTGCCGGAGCCGCCGATGTCCATTGACGGTTTGTAGGCGCGGGTCAAGTTGAGGAAACCGATGCAGAAGGCCTTGTCGGCTGCTTTGTCGCATATCACCGCGACGTCGAAGGAGGCGGCGGAAGAAGCTGTCGTTGTTATGCAGATGAGTAGTGCTAGTAGTAGTAGTAAGAATGGTAGCTTCGCCATTGGTGTAGATTTTGGTTTTGAAGATTTTGTTGCAGAGGAAATTTGGTTTTAAATACAGAGGAATGACCGTTTTTGGACTTTGGAATGCATGGAATGTCTCGTTTTGGTAGTAAATGCAATGGTCTTAGTTGTTGTTTTACCATAAATGTAGGTTGAATGATGAATGTAATTAATGACTAGTTTTATGTCGCGGAGACTATGGGGATCGGACTAGCGAGATATGATAGATCGAGGGTCGTATTAGATATCGTAAATAGGGTTTTTGATGAGTTTTCGGAAAAAGTTTATTTGTGACTTAGCTTGATTTTAAATGAGGCAAAGTTTAGTCGGGTATGCTTGACTTGATAGGCTCACGAGTCAGTCCAAATTTGAGAGACAACTCGAATAGTAGCTTGAGTATGTGGCTCATTAGTAGACTCCATAATGCAACATGTGTTTTGTCTCGAATACCATATATAGTACATCATATGTAACTTGTGATTGTGTTAAAGAAGACGCAAGTGTTATATTGTTTGTGTTTTTAACGTTTTAAAATGAGAAAAAGTATTTAACTTTGTAAAAATCTTAGGATAGTTTGTGACTGAACTTGACTCGTCGATATTTTTTTGTCAAATTTAATTAAATTGGATTCATGGGGTATTTTAACAAGCAAGGTTCGAGTTGAACTTGAATTTAACTTGTCGGTAGTAGTTAATGAGCCAAACTCGAACTCAAACTCGAGCTCCACATAAGCTTAAATTTTGTTGCTTGAGTTCGCCTAAAAAGTCAAGCTTGAATGTAGAAAAATTTACGGACGATGCATTTTAAATTCTATACAATCCAATTTAATAAATTGAATCATTCTGAATGACAGCGGCAGCTCGATACTAAAAGTTCACCATATGACTGTCTTGACAGAGCACAAAGAAATCGTCAACATTCCAATTCCAGAGTTCAAAGAGTTTTTACCAGATCGGATTACACAACTGAATCAATATAAAAAAACAAAGACCCTGCCAACCAAATCGAATCCCAACAAACCGAGCAAGTTTTCTCCTTTTAAGCCGAACCAAACTCATTAAACCATTTCTCGTGCTTCTCAATATCAGCTTGAGAGACACTGGGTTGGACCTTCTTAATGGCCTCCTCGAAATCACACATGGCGACCGGATCGTTCGAGATCTCGTCCTTGGACATGTTCTTGATCTCGTCTCGAGTCTTCCCGGCTATCTTGCGCCTCATCCCGTTCAGGGAGGCATCGCGGCAGACATTCGTCAGATCGTCTCCACTGTACCCCTCTGTCCGACGCGCCACATCATCGATGTCGACATCAGCAGCCATCTGCAGTAATGGGAAAATGTGGATAAGGATCAGATTTTTACACTTCTACAAACTTGGGTTTAGAAGAGAGAACTCTACTCTTACCTCCACAGTTTTCAAGTTTATCTTGATAAGCTCCCTGCGACTTTCGAAACTCGGAAGCGGAATATATATACGCTTCTCCAATCTCCTCCTGCATATTCCATTGTCAACAAAAGAACAGATGTGAAAGGACAAATTAGTTATACAAAGAGGAAAGATGGCAAACCTCAGAGCTTCATCTATGTCCCATGGGAAATTTGTAGCGGCAAGAACCATCACTAGTTTCTTGGTTCCGTCTTCATTCGTGGCACTGTTGCTTACACCATCAACTTGAACTAGAAGCTCGGATTTCACTCGTCTCGAGGACTCGTGCTCCCCTGAAGCACTGAAATTCGGCTTTATGAGAGTTATACTTACTAATAAAAATGTAATCTTTTTGAAAGATCCAATTGCTTACCCTCTGGAATTGCACAAGGAATCAATCTCATCGATGAAAATGGTACTGGGTGCATAAGCACGTGCGAGATCAAACAAGCATCGAACCATACGCTCACTCTCACCACGCCATTTGGAAGCCAAAGTAGCAGATGAAACATTGAAAAACGTGGTACCGCATTCAGTAGCAACAGCTTTGGCAAGTAGAGTCTTTCCGGTACCGGGAGGTCCAAACATAAGAACACCTTTCCAGGGTCTTCTAATGCCCTGCCACAACAATACTAGTATATCATTGATCGATCATAAGCCAATTAGTTAAGAAACCTGAACAGTGAGTATCAGAAGTGAACATAGTGAGACTAAACTTGCAAAAAGTCTCCAGGTCACCTTTGAACTTTCGCACATACCTGAAAATATTCAGGCATCCACAAAGGAAGGACTACAGCTTCTTCCAGAAGCCGCTTTGCTTCACTAAGCCCAGCGACATCATCCCATCTAACTCCAGGTGTTGTTTCTAGGACATCCCTTTCAAGCATTGCGGCTAAGTCTGCATCAGGCCCTTCGTATTGAGGCTTCTTAGGTTTATCATCATCAACATCGCCATTCTGCAAGAATGTTTATTACAATAAGTTAGCACAAGACTTTGGAAAATCAAAAGATCATAAAGTTCACTAGGGAGGAGCAGACAATACATTGAACAATATCAAATTGGGGTCCATGTAATAGTTCAATCAATATCAACTAGGATCCTTGTTGAAAGTGTTGGCTTTTCACTCAGCCAAAAGCAATACTGCAATGCTTGTGAAACATCCGGTTGCAGTATTCGGAAATAACTGGCATTAGCCAACTATAGAGTCCTACTGATAGCAGAATTCATATCCTCTCACCTTAAGGTAAGATGCTGAATTAGTAACCTATCAGTTGTGAGCATCACAAGCAAAAAGACATGATAAATTCTTATCGATTGGAATTCAAAAATAAGTGTCGAACAATGATGGTGAGTATCCAAGCTCCAAATCAGATGAAAAGGCAACAAGGTAATTTTATGCATCCAACTGACACCAAAAATGGTATCACTATGGAAATTTCTTGCTGATAAAGTTGAGGAGCATCTTAAGGTTTCAACCATCTGAATAGACAACTACACACAAACAAGGAGTTGACTGAAACTGAAAAGCTCAGTTTTTCTTTAGCTGGTATAATGGAGATTTAAAACCATGACACGAAAAATTGCATCACTATGGAAAATTTCTAGCCAATAAAGTTGACTAACATCTTTAGCTTCAACCATTGGAATAAACCACTCCAAATTCTAGAAACTACGAGTTGACCGAAACCGAAAAATCAGTTAATTTTTGCATATAGCCGGTATAGAGGGGATTTCAAACAATGACTTGCACAATCAAGGTGTCGCTACTTATCTACTTGCTGTATGAAATACACGGACTCCCGTGAATCATAAACGCTTAAAATCCAAGTAAAGGTAAAGACTTGGGTTGTATTAACAGAACTCACAATTGAATCTGGCTTGCTAGACTTTCCAGCTGCAGTAGTGGTCTTCTTTCCAGCAGTTGAAGACCGAATTCCCGTATTCACCTTACTAGAAGCCGTAGTAGTCTTTCCTCCACGGCCAGTTGGTCCAGCTTTCATCGATCCACCGCGCGCCCAAGCTCCATCCTGTGGCGACTTCCTCATTCCCACTTGGCCAGCTCTACCACCCGGTCTCCTACTCGCATTGTCTCGACTCGGTGGCCTCCATACGTCAGGATCGTCAAAAGAAGAAGCATTGGAAGAAGAAGTGGGATACTCGTCCAGAGGTTGGAACACAAATGACGATTTCGTATTAATCGGAGGCGAAGCAGCACGTCGGGTAGCAGCAGGAGCTTCCTTAAATGACCTTCTCTCCACATCCAACTGCTTCACAACTTCCGTCTCCTCCGAGATTGCCCTCTTGACGTTCATCCATTTCGTGCGAAGTAAAGGGTCGTCAAGTGAGTTAAGGTGCCTGCAGTCGAATTCAAAGTTTAAAACTTTTAAAATCTAATTCAATCAAACGGTGAATCATACACCATAATTCAAATTTGAGGAATCGTTCAGTTAACGATCTGCAAACCAGCTACCATATGCGTAGTATAATTCAAACTCGCGAGTCTTAACTTCAAGCATTCAAATTAAGCATCTCACGTATATAAGCAATTCCAATTTCATTCTAAACAAAAGTTGAAAGCAACCCAAATCGCAGATTCAGTGCTGAAAATGCAATGGAGGAAGAGACATGGCGGAATCGAAGTAGAATGACAGGGGGAAGTTACTTGTTGATCTGAGCAATGGCGCCATCGAAGAAGATGATGGCAGTGTCGTAGAGGCCTTCAAGGGCGTACTCCCTTGCTAATTTCAAGTGGTCTTGAACTCCAGCTAGCGATGTTCCCACCATTTTTCACAAATCTAGGGTTTCATTACCATATCTCTGGATCTTTGAATCTGTGAGCTTTGCGGTTTAACTGGTTTCTCCTCCTTCCTTTCTCCTTCTGCGGCTATGGCTAACTGAACTGCCGACGGCAACATTTAAACCATTTTCAATTTACAGACCATGAACATGGAGGAGGGTGATCTTAACAAATTACTGGAATACCCTCTATTTTGTTGAAAAGGTTAGTGTGATTTTACAATACCCTCTTGTACTGCAAGCTTCTTTTTTCATAAGTTTTTGTCGATGGCGAAGATGGTTACAGCATATCGAAATTTGTGGTGTGCAACAGTTTTTTGTAATATAAATTTATTATCATCGTTTATTTTTAGTTTGTGATTTCGACGGTTCATAATTATTTGAATATTAAATTTTTATTTCACATTTTATTTTTGATTTCAGTTTGCGATATGAAATTGGATTGTAATTGATCCAAAATTTCATGTAATTTCAAATAAAAAAATTCATGTGGTTTAATTAAAATTGTTGCTGCTGTTTTTTGCAGTCACTTTGGGGTGTCATACATGGTGTTTTGTTTGATTTTTCAGTTGCAGAATGTCCCAAATCTTGTTTTGAAGCAACGAGATTTTGTTATCTTCCTGCATTTTTTCAGAGTTGTATTTCCTTCATCTTCCTCTCTTGCTCTCTGAGCTGCTGCCTTAGCTTGCTAAAGCTCCTTTGAGAAAGTAAGATCTTTTTCCAAATTGAGAAAATATATGAGATCAAAAATATAATGTGAAATAGAAATTTAATATTTTCATAATTGTGAACCGTCGAGATCGCAAACTGAAAAAGAACGGTGGTGATGGATTTACGTTACCAGAAAAAAACTAAGCACACCAAAAAATTTGATATATTAGATATACTGAAAAGTCCACCCATAAAATATAATAAATTTAAATATTATTTCAAAATTATGCGATCAATTTTTACATAAATTGAAAAATATAAAAGAATTTATCTCACCATTTTTATGAACAATTTTATTGATACGGATACATCTAAATCTATATATATATATATATTCAAAATTTATATTTCCATTTTTACCTTTGAGTTTAGGAAAAAAACAGTTCTCTTTTCTCAATTCCCTAACTCTTAAGTCTCAACCGTCCACATCTTCCTATTTTTTTCATTAATTATTTATAATTTATTTATAATTATAATATATTAAATTCTTTCTCCCTCCTTTTTTCCCTTTAATTAATTTTCACTCATAACTTTTTATATACTTATTAAAATATATTTTAATCTTTACAAATATTGTTTGTTATAATTTTTTGAGTCCATTGACATCAATTTTTGATCATTCAAAATCTCAAATCATTCTAAACTATTTTAGACCAATTCAGAATACTAATCGGATTGAGCCGGTTTGAATTAGACAAATCCTTCAAACCTAACAATAGTTCATATAACACGATTCTTATTTAAATTTTCTTTTAACGGGTCAATTGAGGTTATATTCTCTTAACTTAACCAGGTTACAAGTTATTAACTTGTGAACAATTTAGAACACTAATAGTGTTAAACTGGTTTGAATTGGACATACCAATCGAACCTAAGAATAACTCAAAATATATTTTCCTGAAATAGCATAACTCATAACATGATCCTTCTTTTCATAATCTCTTAACTTGCTAATTGAGGTAATATGTTTGCAAGTTAATCGGGTTATGAACAGTATCTCTTGAACAATTCAGATACTGATTGAGGTAACATTAGAGATGTTCTAATCAGCATTTTTAAACTGTTACATATTTCCAACTTAGAATTAAAATGTTGGGTACCTATTTTCAGAAAGTTAATTCTTAATTACACTACTAGAGTAAATTTTATTTAATCTTGCTCTATCAATGATCTCTTCATATTTGTGGTCCAATATATACATTAGTTTTAGTTCAAATTTCTAATTTTTTCTTTCAATTTAAATTTCAATTAGCGTGTTTTCTTTTTCAAATTCTCATATTAGGTATTTAAATATACATCAAGTTTTTGCAGTATGCATGCATATAAATCAGTTAGAATGTTGTATTTTAAGATTTTTCATGTTAAATGTTTAAAAATATATCAGGATTTTGAAGTAAATACATACATTACATTGATGCATGAATATTTATAGTTCTTTTCAAATGTAAGGTTTGATAAGAATTTTCCACTTTCTGAATTTGTCCATTAAATGTTTGAAGGTACATCAAATTTTGAAGTAATAATGCACTGATGCATATCATATTCTGAATTTTGTTCATGACACAGATTGATATTTTTTTTTAGCATTCCTCCAATTGTAAGTGTGCTGACAGAATTTAAAAGTTAAGTGAGTTTAGTTGCCTTGGAATCATAATAACAATAACCATTTATGGAAAAACTTATTGACAGTTATACTAAAATTAATCTATCTCAATTGTCAATAATAACATAAACAAAAAATCTCAAATTGATCAACGGACGGAATATTATCTAGTTCAAAACTAAAGCTTTCATAATTATGTTTTTCCTTTTGGCTTTTTAATATGTTTGTGTAGATCTTCCAATTGTTTTTTTTTTTTGCATCAAACTCTCTTTATCTTTATCTCATTATTAGCATTTCGAAATTTGATTTGACCTCCCAAGTTATCTTTTTAACTGATGAAATCTTTAATCTCCCACCAAAAAAATTTCAAATTTAAGTGGATTATGTGTAAAGTGGTAGTTCAACCTTGAATCACTCATCAATATAATTTGATATAGCCTCGAGATAATTATAGTTCAATCACAATTCAACTATAATTTATAATGATTTAAATAGTGGGTTAGATGAGCAACATATCTTCCCTCTTTCGGATCCGAACTAGGACAAATCCATAATGATTCAAGTCATTATGTCAGAATATATGGAATTTGAGCCAACACATGAATAAAAATATCTAAATTGACTTTTAAATGTACAGAACTTCACAGTATTATCAGAGTTTTGGACCAATAACTGCATCCTTATTCGTCGGCTGAAATTAAAACACATGGAAGTAGACAAAAGAGAAGGAAACCTCATCTAACCATCGATAAGCATATAGCAGAGCATCAGTTTCGTCTAAAAAACAAACAGTCCTAATTACTGCGATATCCAAGCAAAACCCAACAAGCTCTCAGATCAGGTAGCAGAAGAGCTAGACGAAAGCCTTGCCTTCCTGGCCTTATCGGCCTTGTCCATGTAATCTTGATGTGACTGATGCTTTGATCCTGCAAAAAGGTTAGGTACATTGGTTAATCGTCGGAGCAAATTTCGACAATGAGCAAGGCTAGCAGCAGATTATCATCATACAACTTATCATACAAACTCAGCAGTCAGTTAACTCGAAGGCCATAGATAAACACCACACGTTAGGACAAACTTCAAACTTGCGGAGAAAAACACGAACATGAACACTTGAACTGTATCAGGAAACAGTTCGCATTCAATCTATAGATGCTAACTTTTTAACATGTTGATTGCTAATTCGCTTCAACCCCTTAAATGTCAAACTGAGATCATCCATTTTCGAACAGCATTGCCATAACTGCCATGTCTACATTTCCAGCATGTTGATCTTTGAGACAGCACCGAACTACAACATGCCATGTCAGATCAAATAACACTAATAAAGCACCACAAGATCTTAGAACACACAGCTCATTCCAGTTATTCTGACAATTACCTTACATTTCCTACCAAAATACTGAGGTTGTTTGGATAGCGTTAAGGACTATAATAACTGAGACATCTGCATTTAAAACCTATTGATCTTTTGCCACCCTTGAATTCTGGTATTCTTGAGGATCAAACAAAACACCAGCCTTTTTCGTCATATCGTCATAACAGTAGGTTGTATTATTGCTACATCACACTGGAGTACCTATTCGACAACACTAATAATCACCAGGAATGGTTCTGACATCAAGTTTTCACAGACAAGATCTATTGAGCACAACCATATATATATATCAATCTAGACATGGCTACAGCTTACAAGTTCACATTGAGTATAGCCACAAAAATGAAAGAAACACTCCATTCAAATCCTTCTAAAACTGATAAAAACACTGAGTGAAGCAAGGGCTGGAAGAAGCAAATAGGGAATCAATCAAAATGAGTGTCATCTGCAAGAACCCTAATTTCCCAAACAAAATTTCTCTAAATACAAGACTTTGAAAACCTTGCGTCCAAAATCCATATCATCGGCGTCAAACCCCTACCATCAAAATCATTCATCTAAACGAGACAGACCAACCTCACCGAATAGCTAGCAAAGCACAAACTTGGGATAAAAACTTTCCTAGTCAGCTAACATTTCAGTTCAATCAGACTATATACCATACACAAACTTGGAATCGAGAGAGAATCAGACCTCTGTTCATGAGGTACCAAGGGATGCCGAAGATTACAGATATGACAGCTATTCCGCCGATGACATACTTCTTTTCTCCGCTGTACAAGGCATGCTCTACCTTCGACTTGAACCCTCCCGCTCCTCCTCCTCCATTGGTGGCGCCGCCGGTTTTCGACTCACTTCCCATTTCGCGTTGCAATATTAGTTAGGTTTTATTTGTATCCCCTTCGGCGACTATGCAAAAGCCTACGGATTGAAGAACTCGCTTCCAACCCTTCGCTGTTTCTCCGTCGTGGAATCGGATCTCCGGTCGATGAGGATGACTCCGATCCTGGATTGGCACTTCAGTTCTCTCGAATCTCACTGTTCTAACTCCGCGAAAAGGAATTTTACCACTGAGCTGAATGCTGAGGGTTTAGCTAACAGCATTGGCAGTCATTCAATTTTAATGTAGGTAACATTTTGATCCCTCTATTTATTTTCTTAACAGAATCATGCCTCAATTTTTTCTAGATAACACATCAATTTTTCTAAACTATGAATTGCATATGAATTTTCCGTTGCGTATGAAATTTTTTAATTAATGGGCTGTTTGGTTGAGGTATTTTACATATATAATATTTTGGAGTAAAATAATATGTTATTATAGAATGTGGTTTTTGTAAGTTTGTGATGTATTTCTAAGATGTAAGATTTCTATGGTGAACTTGTTGGGCTAATGAGTTGATTGAATGTGATATTTGGTAAACGGGAAGGCTAAGTAATTTAAAATATCATGATATTTTTTATCAGTATTCACATACCTCCTATAGAGGAGGTATATGAGTTGTTTGAAATACTTGGGAGAGTGGATCTTAGAAGATATGATTGTAGTTGGATTCGCATGTTGCGATTCAGTTTCTACCGGGAGATAGCTCACACACTAGCACTTTTATGGGTCGCCAGGTTTTGTGAGATGTTGGATCGAAACTTACTAATCAAAATTGAGTATATTTATTAGGAAGGCAACCAAATTATTAACTATTTAGCTGGCTTTAGTTATAATTTACCACTTTATCATATCTCTATTAGTGATCATAATTGTCTTTACATCTATTGTATGACTTAAAGTTTCTCAACCTTGTTTAATTATAAATACTTAGATGGCTTAAAAAATATGGTTTTGAAATATCACAATCTCGTTTTTTTAAATGTCAAATAAGTTAGATTAAACAAAAATAAGTCATTATAAATTATAAACAATATATTTAAATCAGAATACTTAACTCAAATATCTCATCCAAACGACCTACACTCGTTAACCATACATCCTCATTAACAACAATAACTATCAAAACCCTTAAAAATTGTCATTTATCTATTACTTGAAGGGTTTAACATAGTGAAATTTTAATTTTTAGTCATTCCCAACATGCATATCAAATATTAGTCAATTTGAACATTTTTAATTTTCATACCAAAATTGATCAATTTCTATGTGTTATATTATGAAAATTTGATCATTTTTATACGAAAATTTCAAAAATTTTAAATCAATTAATATTTAATGTTAAAAATGACTAAAAAATTAAATTTTATTATGATAGCTCATCTAAATAATGACTAAGTGAAGTTAAAAAATAATTTTATCTAATGTTATGCCAGTGTTAAAATTATCAAATCAATCTATTTTTTGTATAGATGTAATAAAAAATAATTAAAATTTTTATAGTCAAAAGGAGAATGATATTGTATCGACAAAATTAAGGTAAAACAGTGAAGAAGACAAATTGGAATTGGTAATTGTTTTGTCAAACCACGCATGCGATTCCGAGCCATGTCATCTTCAACCGTAATCATCGGGCGGTTCGCAATTGGCCATGTCAACTCTGAACTTTCACATTCAAGTAAAAAAAGAAAAGATCAACGCTTCAGAAAATCCGTAATTACGTTTGCTCAGCCAATCAGCTGCTTTCTAATTAATCATCATCGCCATTAATCTAATCATACCACTGTAAAGCGCCTGACCTTTTTGGCAAGTAGTGTGGAAATGAATAAACCCCTTTCCTTTTTCACTTTGGCTTTTCCTTGTGGGGGTTGTTGACGAACACATCCATCCAGCAAAACGATAGATAAAAAGACCTTCTTCCATTCGTCTTACCAAAAAAATCTGCAGAGAAAGGTTGAACGATTATTGATTCAAGATGGGTTCGTATGAAAAGCTTGCAAGGAGAGCTCTGGAGACGGAAACCCCTGTCATGGTTCAGGTAAAACAAACAGCTACAGCAATGATCAATCTGGGGATTCTGAACTCCCTTTTGGGGGTTTTTTCGAGGGTTTGTTTAATGTTATTACAAGGATCGAGGGCTGGCCACCAAAAGTGTTCTTTAGTTTATTGAATTGAGAAACAATTTCTGAAGTTGATGGCTTGCCTTTTTTCCTGAAGGGAAAGTTTATCCATTTCTATGTAGATTAGGAACCCTTAGTGTAAAGTCTATCAAGAACTTTGATTTTGATCGAAGGGATGCGTCTGTTTTTGTGCAGATGCAGGAATTGGTCAAAGGAGCTGAGAATGTGATTTCATTAGCTCAGGTAATGGCCTATTTAATACCATGACTAGAATTCTGCTGGAATTTCTAATGCTGATGGATTTTATATGGTATGAATTTATGTTACCAGGGTGTGGTCTATTGGCAGCCGCCGAAAGAGGCGATGGAGAAGGTGAAAGAACTTATATGGGAGCCTTCTGTTAGCCGGTATGGTGCTGATGAGGGCCTTCCTGAACTCAGAGAGGCACTAACGCGAAAGGTATGGGTTGTAGTTATCGTCTAAAATTGGGCTAATAGTGCTTGTATATTGAGCAATAACAGAAGTTTACTCTGATAACATGATTCCTCACTTTAGATGGCATTAGTTACAGTTATAAGCTCGTACCTTGATATTTTCTGTCCTTGGCATGTCCATGTGTTCCAAAGAGGCTCTGAGTGGTTATTCCGACTAGCATATTGATTTGTTTTGCAGTTGCAAAGAGAAAACAAGTTGGTGAAATCGTCTGTCATGGTTACTGCAGGTGCAAACCAGGTATTCAACTGTGCATTGTTGAACTGAGTTATTAGCGTATATGGGTTCAGTTAGGATCAAAACCGAAAAAGATTTTAGCTTGGTTGCTTAAACTACTCTTTACCTTTCTGATGGCAGGCTTTTGTGAATCTTGTGCTTGCTCTGTGTGATTCTGGAGACTCTTCGGTTATGTTCGCCCCCTACTACTTCAATGCATACATGTCGTTCCAGATGACGGGTGTTACCAACATATTAGTAGGCCCATGCAACCCAGAAACACTTCATCCTGATGCAGGTAAATCTTCAGGGACATATCATTGCATACTGCTTTCAAAGTCCATCTAAGTTCTTAAATCAACTCTGCATATGTTCTTGCTGGGTATCCGGAGCTCTGGTTTAGCTGTGTAATCTATTGATTGACAAGTAATCATCTTTCACCTGTTGTACAAACAAAACAGCTATTTGCTTGTGTTTGAGAAGAGTTATCATTCAGATCGGACTTTGAGAAGTTTCCATTTGCATTTCTTCTCTGTGGGGTAAATTGTAAAAATGTGAATTGCTCTGAATGCAGATTGGTTAAAGAAAACGCTAGCAGAAACCAAGCCAGTGCCAAAAGTTGTCACTGTAGTTAATCCAGGGAACCCGTCAGGAACCTATATTCCAGAGGAGCTCCTTAAGGTATTCAAATATCGGAACTTTTTGCATACCGGGAGGTGAACAATAGACTAAGTTGTTAGCTTTCCTGCTTCCGAATATGGGAAACTCACAGTGATGCTCGCTTGGCTATTCTTATACTTCCTGTCGAAGTAATTTCAGACATTCTTATATGTCTTCTAGAAGTTATTTGACATAGGGGTTTCTCTTTGTGTAGAGGATTTCAGATATTTGCTGGGAGGCTGGATCCTGGCTTATTGTAGATAATACATACGAGTAAGTTCTTGTTCTGTTCTATACTGTGCTGTGTTCAACTTCGGTTTCCTTACGGAATTATCGATTTAAACTTACCCTTACGAAAGTTTGGGCTGAAAAGCTATCTTGTTGCAATTTTCAGCATGCAAACTTGATCAGATTCCTAGTGGGTTTTCTTTCATTTTGTTCTCTTGCATTTTTACGGGTTCATAGTACCTTTTCTCCGAATGGTTCGAGTCTAAACAACCGATCTTGTAGGTATTTTATGTATGATGGGCTAAGACACACTTGTATAGAAGGAGATCACATCGTCAACATCTTTTCGTTTTCCAAAGCCTATGGAATGATGGGTTGGCGTGTTGGTTACGTAAGTAACGATACCTTTCGTCTCCTTTCGTTAATTTCTTCATAGTTACCTAAGTAGCAAGCAAAAGAAGAGGTTAACCTTTTCATGTAACTAATGTATTGCCTACAGATAGCCTACCCTTCAGAAGTGGACGGTTTCGCATCATCTCTTCTCAAAATCCAAGACAACATACCGATATGCGCGACACTAATCTCGCAACACCTCGCACTCCACTCCCTAGAGATGGGTCCCGAGTGGGTGACCGAACGAGTAATGGGTCTGGTGAAGAACAGGGAAATCTTGACTGAAGCACTCTCTCCGCTGGGGGAAAATGCGGTGAAAGGTGGCGAAGGCGCAATATACCTATGGGCAAGGCTACCGGACAAGTACATGGACGATTCTAAAGTCGTGCATTGGCTAGTGAAGAAGCACGGGGTGGTGGTGGTGCCGGGCGGTGCATGTGGGTGTCCTGGACATCTCCGGATCTCGTTCGGTGGATTGGTCGAGGATGAATGCAGAGCTGCTGGTAAAAGGCTGAAGCTTGGGTTAGAGGACTTGGTAATCAATGGGATGGTGGAGTAGGAAGATTTCTTGCTCTGTACATTTGAATGATAGTCTTTCTCATTCATTCAGCATTGAGATTGGAACGACGACTTAATAAAAAAAATGTTTGAAAGTTGACTAACGGACTATTAGTCATCGTTAAAGTTAACGATTTGGATGGAGGAGCTTGTTTATTAAATATGTAGTATAGTAATAATAAGATCAACACTTAGCCTCTGTTCATTATGAATTTCATTTAAATGTCGCCTCGATTAGGGTTCTTGTCTTCATGATTTTTGTCCCGCTTTTTTTTTTAATCGGACTCAACCGGTTGGTCAGTCTGCGAAAGCCGAGAACTGGTATAAAAGAATCTCTAAAAATCATCAACAATTGTTTGAATGAATAGGACCACTGAAACTGCAAAAAACGGTGAAATGAAGTTATTGTCATGTACGATCATATTCGGTCTAAAGGATGTACACAACTCTCCAGTGGTTCCATTTCAAAGACCGAGCTGACCGAAACCAGATCGGTCATATTCAAAGTCTTCGAAAAGATGATCACTTTCTACTTAAGTTTCTTGATCCCAGGAAATGAAGGAAGTATTGCTATCAGAGGATCTCCATATCCAACAGGATCTGTTAATAAACAACAAAGCTTTCATAGTTTCAGCACAAGTCTTGTGACATTGGATATGCAGAATATTTGACATAAGATTAAACCCATGAAAAAGGAACAAACTTTGTACCTCCTTCCTGCTTTAGTATTCTGATTACCTCACCAGAGACATCAGTCTGGACAGGGGAAAGAAAACAAAAGGTGATTACGCAACCTGGATTTTTGACAGCGGAACCCATAGAAGGCGAAGCGCAAAAATCACACCTGAACAGGAAGTTCGCCTCCGAGCTGGTGAATGTAGCATAGGACCTGACCCTCTCTCACAATTTGCTTCTGGTGGATTAGCAGAGAAATAAAGTTAGCAGCCGTTTCACAGTACTCCAGTTCAAGCTAGTAACTTTGTCCAGATCTAGCACAGATGGGTCTGTGGCCATAGCTACAATAGTCGACAAGCTTAACCTGTTCATCATAAACTCGAAGTGGCTGATGGAGGAGATATGTAGCCATGTACGTACCTCTTTACATGCATCCGGTCCGCGTTTCTTCTTCTTCGTAGTTCGAGATCTTTGGAACGTACCGACCTGCACAAATTGGCACAAAATCAACAACATGAGTTAAGCAAACAAAGACATGAAATCTTCTGCTGTTTCTTCTTGATGGTTTTTCTCACCCTTGGTGACTTCACTATCACGAAACCTTCGTCGACAGCTCGATCGAGGAAAGGCCTGATTCGTTCCGATGATGGTCCCACCAATGCTGTACTGGTAACAGGTCCATTTGAAGCATCTGTATCCATATTCGAAGTAGCAGGTGGTGAAGGCACATCAGCTCGAGGATCACTAGGCGATTCAGCTTTATTCCTGGACAAGTCTCTAGTCACGGACAGCTCAAATGCGCCTAGCTAACGAAAGGTTAGACAAATTATGACAAGCAGAAACATCAATAATAAGTTACAGTAACTTATTGATAGAGAGAACGCATCAACAAGAATTCTTACTTTTAACTCGACTTCCGCAATGGAGTCTGTGTCGCAAATTTCGGAGACCAGAGATTCAATCTGCAAATCGTCACAAAAGGGTTTCAAAGAAATCTTAATTGATCATGGATTATCTATGTCTACGAGAAAGTGAGAAGGAAAAGAAGCTGTGGAAGCAAACACTGTTAGTCATGAGCCTTTACATTTCAATAATTCGAGTTGTTGAGAGAGGTTAAATATTATCGATCTTATATCATTCATTATATTACAGAATCATCAAAGATAATCAATCACCTCAGATAAGTTCTGAATACGGTAGCTTGGCTTGACTGGTGACTTGGACGCTTCTGAGTTGTCAACTGCTAAAGCAAAAAAGCAACAGACCAAAAATTAGCCACTAATCTCAGTTGTTGCAGGTATTAAGAACAATACTGTAACGGACAAATGGATTGTGGTTCATCAAGGCATTGAGGTGAAAGATAAGAAAGGATTATACAGTCTGCTCCAACAGATAACTTGCTGCTTATTCTAAATGCTTTCGACGACACCGGGAGAGGAGCATACTGTAAAGG
Organism: Linum usitatissimum; assembly: GCA_030674075.2. Lineage (NCBI taxonomy): Eukaryota > Viridiplantae > Streptophyta > Magnoliopsida > Malpighiales > Linaceae > Linum > Linum usitatissimum. Next base: position 2,542,955 of record JAUJYP020001495.1, read on the forward strand.
CCTCATCTTGACCGATTTCTGCACGTAGCTCCGTCGGCTTGGAGTGATATCCTTTTGTCCAACAATGTCTATGGTTACGACTTTGAAGTTAAAAACTCCAAGACTACCTGCAACACCAGCAAGAAAGACTGTGAAACTGGTTTTTCAAACACACCAGAATTAGTAAATTCATACAAACTTCAATCCTCTTTTAGAAGTAATGATTCCAGATGATTGAATTACAGCGACTTGCTACGTAAAGTCAAAATCTTTTCAAGGTTGAAATTGCTATTTACAGGCAGACAATGATTGAGACCTTCAGACGAAATTAGTCTTAAGGTAGCACGCTATGGAAACTGAATTCGCCTTACCCATCATCGTTATAAGCTACCGTCGCCGCCGTTTCTTACTAGTCACGCCGGAGTTGGTAGAAAGAAGGCGTCGTCGGAGCCGGAGGTTCCGAAGAGCAAACTGTAACGGCTATTGGCTGGGCGGGTTGGAATTGGCAGAAGATGTGATGGATGTTATATCAATCACTGGCCACTCAAAATCTCAGTTAAATACGTGAAATCAAAGTGGGTATTATTTCGTTGGTAGTCACTGAATTCTTGTAACATTGATGACCCGATAAATTTAACGGTATGCGGTCTGACTGTCGACCTGAGAGGAGCATATCTCAGGACGATCTGAGATGCGGCCAGTCGTTGGATTGGTCTAAACGCATCTGACGGCTGATTGAAACGTATTGGTGCCGATGGACAAGGAAGGTTTCGAGTAGATGCTGATTGAGACGTATTGGCGCGGAAGGACAAGGAAGGTTTCGAAAACATAGTGAAAAACAAAAGAATTGACAATTGTTTATTAAGATGGATGTTCACGACGACGTTTTTGTTGAAGATGAAACTCAAACTCTAACCTCTACAGACTCACGACGGTCACGAAGAACATGTTAAAGATCGAGCTCACAAAAAGATGGTGAAAACGGTGTAGTTGAAAATGGCATTGAAGATGATATAGCCAAAAAGGCTACTGAAGATCATGTAGCTGAATACGATAAAGATGGCATGGACTGAGTTTCTGCGTTTGCATTCCTCTTCGAGTTGATACTCTAATGAAGTCCATAATGGCCGAGAAAACTAAAATAAACTCGTCCGGCCACAAGGGAGTCTGTAGCCATACGCTTAAATGCGCATTCGAAACTTTATGGAGAGGAGACCTCCCCTAGCTAAACTTCAACCTGTTGCAACTTGCTTGTTTTAGCTCCGATTATGATCCCGTAAACAAGTACGAGATCGCCGCAAAGCCCTCGTGACATTCACATATTAGGGTTTCTTCCACTGCAATCAACCAGCAAATTTCTGATATTACTAGCTGAAGCACATTGTTGTTACTTGTTGATCAGGTTCAAACATCACTAGAACCTCACTCATAGTTTCCAGCAGCGGAGGAGTTAGAACAAGTTCATGCTACTAGAAATGCCAGAAAAGTAAACGCAAGAGATGATACATAAAGGAAATTCAATCCTTTTCTTTTCCTAAAAAAGGAAAATTATCATAAAATCTCAAACCTGCCAAATGGAAACATTCTGCTATCTCTCTACCCTACACCATTTACCTGAAAAGCTACTGTTTCTGACATAACATAGGCTACTTAAATAAGTCATAACATCCTACTTGTCGTTCCTTCAGTAAGTTACAACTCAAGGCATTGCAAGGCACTGCATGAAACAACAAAGTAAAACAATCAGGACAGAGATTTGTTAACCCAGTTCGTCGCAAGTTTAAACTAAAGATGTAAAGATCCTGAGGGTCGTCAATGCTTCTTAGCATATTACCTAAGATTAAGAATAGGACCAAGACATGCAAAAGAAGATTGTACTCTGCCCTATCGTCATCTCTGAGCTTGTTCTGAACCCGAGGCCCCCACTGATGGCGTTGCTGTAGCACTGCTCGCCGACCCATTCTCGGGTGGTGGAGGGACACCCCATTTGCCTTCGGATTCAACGGGTTCGAAAACATGAACCCCGCCATCTGATAGCCCGATGGCAAACTGATTCGGTTCTTGTGGGTGTGCAGCGATTACAAGTGGGTGCACATTAGGGACACTGCATTACATGTGAAGAAAATGAAAGAACCCGATCATTGAATATCCAATGAAAAAATTACTTCAGGCAAATCCTTATCGCGACTGCATGTGATAATACCTGACGTTTGCCGGAAGATAAGCCGAAGGATTGATACGACAACGTAGTCTGAGATTTGCAGCACTAAACACACAGATACTAGCATCCAAAAAGCTAGCATATACCAGCTGACTATCACATGAGAATGTTGCATGAGATATTGGGGCAGAAGGTTCACGTGGGAGCCACTGCGAAAAACAAATAAAGACAGCATAGGTGAGACCAAGAAGATATCAAGTTACTATACAAAGTGAAAGTAAACAGATGGAAAGTGTACCTGTTTTACACATTCAAGTTTCGAAGCTTCATAGATGGCAAGCTGGGTTTCGTGTACAACAAGGAAGTGAGTTTGGTCCTGATGAAATTGCACACGAGTGTCTGACTGTGCTGTCGCTGGCCTTCCAGCCGGGACTTGTAATAATCTCGCCTTTTGCTTCTCCCATCCATCCGAACTCCATACACAAATCTATAACAATGCAAAAACAACAGCTTAACTCATAGCACAAACCAACATAAAGGGCACCTATAGCATGATGAATAATTTGTCGCCAGCAAGCCCTATATTTCCGTGAAACAAGGTGTTCTAGCATAAACCGACTTCATGGAATCAAACGACTGATGGAAGGCATTAAAATGAAAATAACTTTTAAGGAGATATTTTAGGTATCATTATTACCTGGGCATCTGCTCCTGATGAAACTAGCACATTCAGCACGTGGGAGAATGCAAGGCCAGTTATTCTCTTAGAATGTCCTTTCAGCTTGCTTTTTACCTGTATTCATGAATAGAACTAGTCACAGATGGTTTGGCAATAAGCATCATATGATATTGAATTGAGCAGACAAATGAATCGCACCTCATCCACACGAACGTTATATATCTGAATTGTGGAATCATCCATCCCAATAGCAATAATATTGTTATCTTGAGGATGAAAAGCAAGAAACGTTGCAGCCGGTGGTGGAGGCATGAAAGTTGTCATGGTCTGCATTTTTTCAACCACGGGCGAGTTCAGAAAACGAGATTGCAAAAAGGAATCTAGGCCATGAAAGGTGTTTTACCTTGAATGTCATCATATTGAACAGAGAAATCTTGCCACCGGATGCTGACATAACGTAAGAATCATTTTTGGACAAAGCAAAGCAGGATACTGAATCTTCAGGGTTAGTGTCAGTCACGTCATTGGTCATCAAAATGCCGCTAGATGGTTGCCATAGTTGAGGTGATACACCAGCAGTAACCTGCGGAAACAATTCAATGAGCTAACTTTCTAAATATATTCACAGCAAAAAGCTAACCAAAATGGTGATGATTGTTCTACACACCTTCCCAGTAGAATTGCGGTCACTTCGTTGCCATTTCCATAACAAATGAATTGCATTAGATGCTAATGCCAGAATAGCATTGCCTGAATTGGTATAAATTAACCTTGATATCTGCACCATTCAAAGGAGGAAAGGCATCAGGTACTTATAGCGGGAAACAAATGTACAACTTAAAATGGATAGCATTTGTCGCCAATAATAATAATACCTTTGTTACTCTCAAGTTTTCTGGGAGCCTCAAGGTCCGACATTGAGTCGGTTCATTTATTTCTGTAAGTTTCCAAATCTTTGACTTGTCGTTGGATTCTTCTGCTATTCTAGGCTTAACATCTCCCAAGTTCCGTGCATCTCCATTCTGTGAACGGTAGATCGTCAATGGAAGAAACATCAATGAACCAGCGTAGCAATAGAAACTACTGTACTAAGTTTAATACCATACAGCGCAAAATTAGAGTCGATAAAACTCACGGATGCAAAAAAATAAGAACCGGACAGTTTAACTAACCATGCCAGAAATGTTGACAGCAGAGTTAGCCCTTTCAGCAAGTCCAGCACTAGTACTTGTTGCAGCAGCAGCTGCTGCTGCTGCAGCTGCTGAGATTGGGCTTATTGCAGGCTGCGCGAGATAAACAATAAATAAATACCATAAGTCAACATTTTCTTAAATAGGCAATTTTTTCTGATAAATAAAGCTATAATCATCATAAATACCTTTGATACAGCTTCAGATGCTCGTGATGTATCGTATGAAAGATTTTCAAACGTGCGCAACAACCTAGTACCATCATTATTGGCCAACACCTTTATCACATTGTCATTGCCAGAGACAGCTAAAAGTGTGCCATCTTTATTGAAGCGGATCCGGGGGCTTGCCTAATAGATGTAATAACAAAACATGAGGGTGGACCATTGTCAAACAATTGGTCAACATATAAGAGCTTGCATATAACTCACCGGAAGTCCTCCATCAGCATCTATTGAAGTCAAAAGCTGGACATTATCCATATCCCAGAACTTGATTACGAATTCATCACCAGCAGCCAAATATCTGTTCTTCATTGTATCAAATTGAACAACACCCAGAGACCGCTTCCGGAAACCCTGGTAGTGCTTCTTGACAGCACCTTCACTCTCATTCCACTCCACAATATATGACTCACCATCTTTGCTCGTTCCACAAGAAAATAACCTAAAATTTTGTCACAAGAACATAAAAGTCTTATTTCAAGGTGTACTAAGCAAAAGTTAGGACTAATATTTCCTCTTAACAAGTGTAGAATATCAACCTTGTACCATCAGCACTGTAAGCCATAGTTGTGCACCACCGACCCGGAGCTTCATAATCTACTCGGGATCCCAAATTATCATATAACCAGGCTTTTATCTTTCCATCAAGGGCAGTAGAGAAGATAAACTACATTGAAAAAGAGTAATATATATCAGCCAACCCTAATAGCAACCAATTATAAACAAATGAAAATGACAGAACAAGAAGAAATAAACCATTCGGGAGGGGGGGGGGGGGGGAGGGGTGGATGGCGTTTCTACCTGAATGTTCTCTTTATAGTGAGGGCAGACAGAATATACAGGAGCCTCATGACCTTCAAAGGTATATTGTCTTGCACCAGTACCAGCATCCCACACCTAAGATTACAAATTAATTAGTGGTGGACCGATATAAATCAGCAGTATTCTTAGTGGCCAAAGGAAAATGAATGTGGTGAATGTGTAGCATAGAACCAACCTTAATTGTCTTGTCGTCTCCACAGGTAATTACACAAAGCTGCTTATTTGGGGTGGAAAATGCAATATCATTTACGCCGCCAACATGAGCATCAATCTATTACACATGAATTTCAGTGTCATTACATGGATAGAAAGCCAGAAAACAAAGCTAATAAGCTTCATAAACAGCCAAGTTCCCTTCTATATACCTCCAAGTGTTGTCTTACATCATCACCTCCGTGATAAGAATATATCTGCACAATGTGCCTGGAATATGCAACTCCTGTAGTTGAGAAAGATCGGATTCAATATAGATCTCAGAATGAAATTTACTGGAGGATTCATGATTCATGTATGATACTCAATGGAACTGGCCTACCAAACAAGTTGCCATCAGGGCTCCAAATCACACGGTTAACAGAAACAGCAGGATCCTTGACAAGAGCTGACTGGATTTCATATAATTTTGTCCAAACACCAAATATTAGACATTTTTGCAGTACAAACATATTGCATAAACGGTGAACCCCATATGATCTTCAAGACAATAATATAAGAATACCTGTAGAGGCATAGAACATGCGCTTAAATCCCAGACCTTGAAGTTTCTTAAAACCAGCCGCTCTCTCGAACCAACTTCCCACAAACCAATGTCCCCCACATTAGTGCCAACTACACCATCAGAGTAGAGAATAAGAAAATAAGTCAGATGGCTGTCCAGGAGAAAATTAAGAGAGACATGCATTGAGCAAAGGCAAACATCAAGCATACCTAAAAGAAGGGTCTGCTGAGCAGGATGGAAATCCATACTCATAGGAGATGATCCCTGATTCAGACTCCGTGATACTACCTTGGGCAAGTCATCTGGTGTATTATAAGCTGGACTGTGACCATGTCCAGGAAAGGATACTGGCATAACATTGACCGGCAAATTGACCTGCTTCAAGAGGATGCAAGAATATAGATGACGCCGTTGAAAACCAAACAATGATCCACCGGTTAACAAAATATGCATTAAGATCTGGAAGTGAGTGAAGTGGCAGGAACCTCATCAGTTATTCCCATAGGCCTTGTTCGCTTTGCAACATGGTCAGGATCTCCGGATGGATAATCCACAGATGGGTTAGTAGGGGGTGTCCTAGGGTGCTTCAGAGCCGCTATTCACAGAGAGAAAAATTATGTTTTGTCAAACAGTGGCACATGCCAATACATCTTCACAGATGAATGTGGTGAATCATGAGTTATAAAGGGCAGTCAATGAACACTCTACCTGGAATTGATGAAGTTCCAAGACCGATGGCAGCTCCTCCAGAAACAGATGGATGAGCAACAGAAGGATTAGACATCCAACCTGCAAGGGGTGCTGGAACAGCTGCGGGTGTAGGCTGGAATGGCTGAACACATAATGGAAAGCCCTTAAGATATGCAGAAATATTGTTAAGAGTTAGTATAAATCACGAAGCCAAAATAACCTACCCCATGAGCACCCAGAGGAGGAAACCCTCCAGCTTTTGGCAATGCCCCAAGTAATGCATTATTTGCTGGTGATGGAGCTCGAGCACCATTCGTTTGCCCACATGAATGATCCACAAACAGAGTTTTTATATCTGGATTTGGCCTCGGATTTTTACAAAGTTGGTGTTGCCAGTTCAAGCTGAAATTTGCAAGAGGAAAAAAGATTTGTATCAACTACAAGACATATCATAAGAAAGGTATCAAAGGAAATTAAAGTCGTCCTGTCTAGCATCATCATGAGGTCAAAAGTCTTTGCAACGAGCCAGAGCTCTCACTTCCTTACTACTTCAAAGACAAAGGACTGTGAAGTAAATATGTCTTGTAAATTGAAGCAGAACTCCAAGAACATATTCATTAAAAAAAACTCTAAGAACACAATAAAGCAATAACTCATTAGACGCTATGGATGGAAGCTCGCTACTATAAGAAAGGCAAACCCCCCGCCAAAGAAATAATAGCAATTAAGTCAAAGTGGGGTTGATATAAGACAATCAATTTAATTGGACTAACCTTTGATTTATGAGTGTCCTTAGCCTCGAATTTTTCAGGTTTGGAAACTGCAATTTATCACGAAACAAAGGATTTGCTTCAATAAGCTTCTTGAGCTCCACCAACATAATTGCTCTTGCAGATTTTGTATCCCCATACTTGGATAGTTGCTCATTCTCCCTGTGTTCATTATTAGAAGCAATTATCAGCTTGTCCATCTCAGTTGACTGAAGAATAATCTACCAAGGTCCATACCTAAAATTCTCCAACGTCAACAACTGAGTGATCTCCTTGAAAAGCTCCTCGTTAAATGTGGCAAACACTTTCAAATCCTTAACCAGTATATCCACTGCCTTGGACCGGTCATGCCTAGCAAAAGTTAACCACTTCCATATAGTTAGCAGAGGAACCAAACGAACCCACAACCGGACTCTTTCTACTCTAGAGAAATGAAAAACCCTACTTACTTATCCAATGCTTCAAGGTACTTCTGTTTCCTTATCTCGAAAAATATTTTCATTGAATAACGATTGTCATCGACCTTGGTGAACCCAGAGAGATACTTCTCGACCTCATCCCAGTTCCCGCTATGCACTTCATCCTCGAAATACTTCATGTTGAAGTAAAACCCAGATTCCTGCTCAAGCCTATTCGCAGTTCAAAAAAGCAGCATTCTTTAGCATCCCCTCAATCCAGCTAATAAGTACCCGAAAACAAACCAACAAGCAACCAAACTGGTGAAAAAATTAGAAACATTACTTGTGGACAGTCTCCTTGAACTTCTCTTCATCAAGGAACTGCAAGATCAGGAAGACCAGCTCTCTACTGAGAGATGACATCTTAACTGCGCCGTATTCGCTACCAGATTCCTCCCTATCTCCAAAATTAGCGCTAGATCTGCAAAAAAATTACCATAAGGACAGGCTGCTATAAAGGGAAAACTAATCCTGTTCACAAACTTAACCTAAACCCAGATCAGCTTTAGCTAAAGTCAGCTCCAAAACCCCCAAAACATGAAAAAAAATTAGGGTTTTGCGATGGAGGGCCTACGAGGCAAACCGATTTGCACCCCTGATTCACGGACTACAAATCTCAGATGCAACCGATGCCAAAAACATAGAAAAAAACGATAAGCCAAAAATGCAGAGCAACAAATTTCTGAGAAAACCCACCAGGAAAAAAAATTGAAAAAGCAAAAAGAACCCTCCAAAGCTTTAACAGAGAAGAAACAGATCAGCCTCCATAGCAACTGGTACGGGAGAGCTCAACATAAACAATAAGAAGCTTCTCCTTCTTCTTCTTCTTCTTCTTATTACTTCTTCGTCGTCTTAGCTACAGAAGTTCTTATCTTTCGAGGAAGAGAGAGTCACTCAGTCGTCTCTCTTTCGACCCCTTTTTGAAAGAATTTATATGGATCACACAAACTCGTCGACTCCAACTCTTTTATATCTGTAAAAACAAGAAATTTTGTTTTAAGTTTTGAAAACTGGGAAAAGACAGTGAAAGGGCGTTTGATAAGAGGAACGGCTTATCTTTTGACTGATAATCGATCTGTGAGATAAGTACACTGATAAGACATTTAGCTTTTCTCGGTTAGCATTTAAAAACTACAGGACTTTGCTTTTCGGTGGTCCCCACCACCGAGCCGGCTCGAATTTTGTCCGGTTTCTAATGCTGACAGCTGTCTTTAAAGTTATTAATGATTTTAGTATCCATTATTGGAATAGCAATATAGTCATTAAATTTTAATAAATTAATTATCATCAATAATCTCTTTTAATGATGAAAAATGTGTTCAGGGTCTTTAACCGTTTTAGTTATAATGTTGTATTCAACTTAGCACAACCTAGTGCTTGAAACAAATATATTAAAAGGTGATGACCATATTATTAGGTTCATGGCCAAATAAGATATTAGGCCAAGCTTTTAACTCGGTTGGGTTGTGTTCCGGTGGAGATGAGGTGCATGGTGAGTTCATGGTTTTCGGAAGTGTGAGATGTTCGAAATCATTGGTTATGGGGTTCTGGAGATTCTGAAAGTGTCATTTGTCGGTTGTTGAGTGAAGTTAGAATAAAATAAAGCTGGATACCGAAAGTTAGAATTGAATTTGTTGCCTTGTTAATTATTGGTAAAATTAAAGTATTTATAAAACTGAACCGTTATCTCAATTCTCGTCGAGAAGACGAAGTCCTTTTTAGTTTATTGGTTTTGTCAGATAAAGTTGTACTCGGAGTTGGTGCATTCCTTCAGGCCCCTCTTTGTTGTCAAACATGTGGTTCAGGGTCTTTGGTTTATACGGGTTAAGAATTAGTTGAAACTAAATTTGTTACCTTGTTAATTATTGATAAAATTAAAATATTTTATAAAATTAAATCGGTATCTCAGATTTGGCCGAGAGACAACAAAGTCCTTTTCAATTCATTGATTTTGACAGATAAAGTTGTACTCGGAGTTGGTGCATTACTTCAAGTCTTCCTCTTTGTTATCAAACATGTGGTTTAAGATCCCTGTTTAATCGGATTAAGGATTAGTTGAAATTAAATTTGTTACCTTATTAATTATGGATAAAATTAAAGTATTTTTACAACTAAATTGTTATCTATGGTCTGGTCGAGAAACAACAAAGTCCTTTTTAGTTAATTATTTTTAACAAATAAAGTTACCATCAAAGTTGGTGCATTACTTAAAGTCTTTCTAAAATTGGACCGTTATCTTAGGTTTGATCGAAAGACGATAAAATTCTTTTATAGTTCATTATTTTTTTACATATAAAGTTGTCCTAGGAATTGGTGCATCACTTTAACTCTTTGAGCCTTTCTTTTTGTTGTCAAACGAGTTATCTAGGGTCATGGGTTTCATCGGATTAAAAATTAATTGAATCGTTTAATTGGGTTAAGGATTCAATCAGATTAAGGATTCATTGGATCGTTAATTGCAGGATCATTTGGGTTGTGGGTTTTTAAGACCATCTCCAATGCTAAGTCTCAAATGGCTATATTTGGATCCTATATTTGGCACTTTACATTTTCCAAAAAGTGTTTTACTCCAATGGTATAGTGCTATATTTAGGATCAATATTTTTATAAGTTCAATCTAATGTTGATTTTGTCATTTTAGTTTAATAATTAGATCATTATTTTTATATAGATATAATTAAATAATTGAAACAAACAATTTAATATTAAAGTTTTAGTTTTTTTAATCAATATTTTTTTTGAATTTGCACATAATTTTTTTAATCAATATAACCACATAAATAAATAAATAAAAATTATTATAATTATAAAAATTAAAGTTTATTTTTTAGTCATTTGACTCCAACTTTAGTCAAATATAGGACTAAAAGTTACGTTCTTTAGCCATTTAAAATTTTAGCCTTGTGCATTGAAAGAATTTTAATTCTATAATTTACCCATTTGAGACTCTCCATTGGGGATGGTCTAAGAGTTTAGAGTCGGTACAATTATGGACTATTGCATTTGGTCATTTTAGAATGGTTGAATAGGGTACTGCCCGAAATCCTAACCGAACTCGATTCAATCATTAATTTCCAATAACACAATTTTAACCAATAAAAGGCAACAAAAACATCAACAATGAATCGACTCTACATTAGTGTTTGGTAGTTAGCTTTCCTTTTGTAAATTTACAACGAACACATCACCAAATCGAACTCAGCAGCCCAACCAGAATCAGCAAAGAAACCAAACATTTACGGACGACGACCATCCCTCGAGCTCGAACTCGAGATGATGAAGAATCTTTGAGCCCAGTGAAGCCGATGTCGTAAGCGATGCTGCCATCAGGTTTAAATAGCCCAAAGTTCCTCTCAGAGGTTGGCCCTGGCTTCAGATTCTCGTTGAACAAAGCAAACACGTATGCCCTAACTTTACTCTTTGGCCTGTAAGGCGTCCCTTTCTTCTTAGCCAGCCTCTTCTTCAGGTTTTTGTTGTACGTCTTTGCGTTCTGCAAGTCCGCGCCGGCCTCGTTTTGGTCCCCGTTCGATGCCCAACCTGTCTCCGACACTATCACTTCCATCTTCCCGAACCCAGCCTTCTCCAGTGCTGCGTAGGCTGCATCGACCTGATAATAGACCTGGTTTATTAGAATCTTATGGCTCTCCTACGTGTGTATTCAGTGGACATAAGTCATCCGAGTTCGATGGTTCCACCTTCTGAGACCTCGAAAAACGTACCTGAGCATCAAACATGTTGTCGTAATGTAGGTTGGTCTTAGAGTCCCATATTCCGGAGTTGGGCTGGAAGAGTGCGTATTTGAGGTCGATGTGTTCCGGGTCGCTCTTGTACGCCAAAAAGGGGTAGGCATTGATGTAGAACGGCGACCCGATTCTCGAGAAGAACTGTAGCAGCGGAACCATGAATACCTCAACATCGGGCCTGAAGATGCAAGCCGAAGGAGGGAACGAATTCGTGAAAACAGCTTCCGAGTTGGGGCTCGAGATCTCGATCTTGTCGTGCAGTCCGAGCCTCTGGAGGGCAGAATAGACATTTCTAACGGAAGGAAGCAATGCTTCCCATAGTTCTATGTCTGTGCCGCCTAAGATCTCGTTGCCAACTGCAATCCCGACGATTTTCGTGCCCGGTAAGTAGGGTTGCACGTTCTCTTTTATCCAGTTCATGGCTCGGTCCTCTCCCAGGCTGATGTCCTTGAGGAACTCGTTACCGAGGCCTACGATTAGCTCAAGCCCGGACCCTTTGAATGCAGAGAGAACCTGACTATCGGTGTCATAGATTCTGACGTTCTTTATCTTTGCAGCTTTCAGAAGGGTAACCACACTGTGCGGTGACGGTAAGTTGTCAGCTATCCTGCCGTAGTTCACTCCGTATGTTCCTGTAAACGCATCTGCCGAGTAATCTGCAGAGGAAAAGAGCAATATCACGTCACGTAACAGAGTAAAGCTACGACCTCAAACCAAAATAAAATTAAGAGGGTAATGCGTACCGGTGGAATATAGAAGACACAAGAGAAAGAAAAGCCTGAAGTTAAGAGAGTTGATGAATGAACTAGAGGAAGCCATCATAAACAATGATGATCTGGAGGATGAATTGCCAAGGAAATAGGATTCCATTTGTAGAGAAAGGAATGTGATGATGAAGAAGAAAAAACACAATCTTTTTGTAACTCAAAAGTGTATAGAAAAGGGTTAACCCTTTAACAATTATTCTTGCTTATCAGGCTTCTCAGGCAGCCATTGAAGAAGGAGCTGCTGCTGCTGCAAAGTTAGATTCTCTGCTTCTGAAAAAATACCTTTTCTTCATTTGACAATGAACCAAACCACAAGATCCCCAAAAGCCATACGAGGGTTGGAATTAGATCCTTACCTTTACTTGGGGAAGTGTACCTTACCTTTGTATGTTTCCTGATCAACGAAACCAAAGAAAAGAATGATGCTTTACTTGTGAAACACCCCATCTGCCTCTGCAACTCTGAGAAAAACAAACGGCACTATATAGGGCAAAAACCCTACAATTCACAAACATCGAATTTGAATTCTATTCTAAAGTAAATCAACATCACCCCGTCTAAGTTGTAAGGAATCGGACTAACATCTCACTCAAATCAACAGCAGCAGAATGTAAGAATCTAAGCAGAAGATAATGGAATTTGGCTTATGATCATTCCGAAAGGAGGTGTACCATTCATATGATAAAGGTTGAGCAGAGGAAATGAAAAAGGCAAGGTCTATATTTCACAAACATAGATCGAATTCGAATTGAGTTCAACACTAAACATTCCGGTTAAGACTAATATCTCATTCGAACTGAGCTCTACAAAAAAGTAAAACAATGGAGGACGTCCGTCATATTCACCAGCAGTAGGAGGATGTAACAATCTAACCAGAATTCAACGAATCTTGGCTTACGACATTTCCAGAAGGAGGAGGAGAACCATTGCCATTATGAAGCAGTTTCTGAATCCTAGGCCGCTCCTCTCGACCAACTTCGGAATCCCCAAACAACTGCTTCCTATAAGCTTGATGCAACTTCCCAAACAAATCCATCTTAATAGCTTCAAAAGCAGTCTCCAGCCTCTGCAGCTGCTCCATGGCATTCTGATTATACATGAACAGACCGTAATACAGCTCGAAGCTATCCCCGGAGGTGTTCTCCACCAAATTCAGCAGCGTCTCATACCCTTTAGTGTTGATCGGAGATGACTCCAGTCCATACTTCTCCAGCACTCTCCCTAACGTGTGCGTCACAAACTGCGATCCAGCGGCATGCCGATCGTGCTCGGCACAGCTCATTTCCACCATCCTGCAACCTTCCTTAGCAAAGCTATCCAAGAATTTGGCACACCTAGACATCCTATCCTCGTCGTTTCCGATCCGGACCTTGTCGTACATAAACGTCAACCCTGACCAAGAATGCTTCCCACTCTCGGGGCCAAACATCGGGTGAGTACACAGCACGTCGAACTCGACAGGCAAATACTTCAATAGAATCGTCTTGGCGAATTCTTTCACGGAGAGGACATCAACGAAGAGAGTGTTGCGTTTCAACCTCTGGAACGGGAAAGACTGGAGTACCTTCTCGGTAGAGAGGATGGAGGTGCAGAGGATCACAACTTCCGGATGGCTCTCGCAGAGGTCGTGAGGGTTGGAGTAGAATCGGACTCCGATTGCGGCGGCGGCGTCGGTGTAGTCGGTACGGGAGTGGGCGAGGACGGTGTGACCCTGTCGGGTTAGGGTTTTGGCGAGGAATTGGCCGTAGTTGCCGAATCCGAGGATGGCGATCTTCAGGGCTTCGGACTTGATGTGTCGGGAGCGGAGGTGCGCCTCGTAGTCGTAGGGCTGGGCGGCGTCGATGCAGCGGATGCGGAGGGACCGCGAGTAGGAGGAGGAGGAGGAAGGTTGCCGTCGAGAATGGCGAGGGAGGGAGACGGTGGAGCGAGAGGATGGGAGGAGGGAGTGAGTGGCGGGGTGGAAGGAAATGGAAGGAGGAGAGTGTTTGGTGGTGGCGGATCGGAGTGGAAACGCCGCCATTGTTTGCGGCGGCGAGAGAGTCGACGGAGCGGAAGTCGGAGGTAATTAATTTGCTGAGACGTCGGTGGTGGAGAATTCAGCAGCTTAAAGTAACTAAAAAAGTTGTTGGGACGTGCGTTAGCTGACGCCTTTCGAATGTGTGGGTGGAACTTGGTCGGTTAGTTAATCAGTCTTGGTTGGTTAATAATTGGTTTGAAATTTACTGCCCACCGACCGAATTTGAACAGTTTTCAAAACAAAATACGTACAAATGTGAAGATAATATCAAACCCTCAACCATTGTACCAACCGAGTTGGTTTCAACAGTGAGTGAGTTAATCGATATTTGATAACCATCAACCGTGACCAAACCTTAATTGTAATAGCTCAATCATACATGAGAGTGTTTTGAAGTTATATAGCCGTAGAAGGTTTCCTTTCTAATAGATTTTTAATTTTACTGATAAATAAATGCTTTACTATTCTTCGTTTTAATTTTTGAAAAAAATGTCCTAAAATTCAAATTCTATACATATAATTACGCGAATGTCCTTCGATCCTCACCCCACCTCTTCCGGCTTTACCACCTTAACTTCCGCCGCCGGCCACTTCCTCCTGCACCCACCATCACCGCCACCGCCTCCTACACATCCACCACCACCACCACAGACACACCCATTGCCACCACCATCATAGGTACCGGCTGCCCAAAGTAGGAGTCCGAAACAGGTCCCAGCGGCCCAAGTGGTGGAGCCGAAAGAGGTGGAAGTGGAGGTGATGGCGTTCGCGTAAATATACATACCAAATTTGAACGTTAGAGTGTTTTATTTTTTAAAAAACTAGGCGGCGAATAGCAATTCAACATCAAACGGTAAATATTAAATAGCCGTAAAAGGTTTGCTCATTAGGTGTATTTATATGAATTACTTGAATAAACAATTGTATTAGGTGCTATGGTAGTAGAATTATGTGTTGATGATTCGGTACAACTTTGCATTAAGTTCTGCAGAGTTTGCAAACACGAAGATTAATTTGAATAATGCTCATTTTTCCAACCAAATTTGAATTGGTATAGTAACTGAAGTGATTTCCAGGCTCAATTTCAAGCAAAATAACTTACTACTCCCGTTGCAATTCCCCAGCAACCCATATACTTTGAATTGAAGGGCACATCCTAAAAATAGTTCGAAATCCCAAGTTCTTCAAAGGTTGTTCTTCAGCCATTTCATAGCCCCATTCACAGCAGCCCTGCACACACATTGAAGTAACAGATTATCGTCATCTTCGACAAGCATGCATGCAGCAAATACTGAATCAAATGGAAACCGATCAAAGATCGAGAATCAACGGAAATGAAACTACTCAGACATTTACCCTGCTAGATCTTTTAGTTGCTTCCAGACGTCGCTCTGCTCTCCTCCTTCCCCGGCTTGTTCTGTGGCCCTCTCCTCTTTAACATCTGTTCTTGCTGCAACATAGAAATGATCTTAATAGTTAGGGCTCCAGAAATATGAATGCACAAACCAAAATCAAATTATATGGTAACCAAATTATAGATCCACCGACAAAATGAAGATGGCTTACTTGGAGACTGAGGCTTGGGCTTAGGTGATGATCGAGCGGCAGTGGTATTACTCAGAGAAGCAAGTTCTTCAAGCAATTCACGTTCTTGAGCACTACAAGCATGATCAAACATATAGATACCTTTATCAAGTAAAATTGTCCGGTCTTGGCGATACGATGAAGATTAGATGAATCCAGATTCTTACCTTATTCTTTTTGGTATCCCGACTTTAACTGAAAACAAGTGATCGCCGCGTATGGATGGTTTATTCAGCTTAGGTGCCCCTTTCTTCGACAGGACTAGTACATCCCCTGGTTGAGTACCAGAAGGGATTTTAAGTTCACTTTCACCATCAACTGTATTTACCTGCTCACATCCCAATAAAACTAGATTACTATTCGCTTCCTGAAAGCAAGGGAAAAGATCTATACGCATAAAGAAATTAACAAAGAGTACGACCTTGACAACGGTTCCAAGAATTGCATCAACATAGCTGATTGATATGGTTGATCTGAGAGTTATTCCATCTCTTTGGATTCCACTTATCTCTTTAACGTTGAGATACACATAAAGATCCCCCGCAGGACCACTGCACAGAACCACATAATTATCAGTTATGTATCATGCTAACATAAATATACTACTATAGCATACACTGTACGCCCAAATGACTAAGCTCAAAGTCGAGGCCAAGTAGTCGGTGAGAATACAACAGAACTTCATTATCACAAAACTGTATATATCTCAAGTAAGATACTGCTAACAGTATACCTAGACAATATTTATAAAAAACTGTGGACCTAGACAATGAATAAATCAACAAGGAGATGTAACTTAAATCTGAATCCAATCTACTATGAATTATGCAATCAGTATAGTCATTTTATTCATGCAGCTTATTCTGTTCAATCAATTTAGCTATTTCCTTTAAGTCTTTTGTGAATCTAAACTAAAATAAATCCGCCCAGAGGATCAACAGTGTATGCACGGTGCATTAGTCTCAGTTAAGTGCTAATGCTATTAAGAATTTGAGCGGAAATTTCTTATAGCTGGAGCAAACACATAAAAGACCAATCAAATGTTTGTAGCATCACCAGAAGTCAACAACAAGCAAGATATCCACTATATCAAGAAAGAAAATAATTTCTTACAATCTTCAAGATGCATAGACATACCCTCTTGGTCCAGCATCACCTTCTCCAGCAACTCTGAGAATACTGCCCGAGGTAACCCCAGGAGGCACTTTGACTTTGATGTTTTTTTTAGTACGTAAACGTCCTTCTCCAGAACATTTTCGACAATATTCAGAGATGACCTCCCCGTCCCCACCACAATTAGGACAGACAGAAACCTAACGGTTTGATCAATCAGAAAAGAATTACTAGGAGTCACAGCAACTAATAGTCAATAAAAGGGTGTGTCTAACTACCTGTGAGAACAGGCCAAAAGGGGTTTGTTCAGTTCTCATAACTTGACCTCTGCCTCCACAAGTTGAGCATATCCTCTTCTTGGACCCAATCTTGGCTCCAGTGCCAGTGCAAGCTTCACATGTTTCCAAATGAGATAGCTCAAATTCCTTCTCAGCTCCAAAAATAGCCTCGGAAAATTCTAAACTGATGTCGTATCTGAAACGATATCACTTTAGATGTAGTGTAAGAACTAAATAACTCATTTGTAGCAATTCTCAAGTGTAAAAAACTGAATATCGCTCACAGCTCATCAATTTGATTAAGCACATTATTAAGAAGTCAGTATTTACAGCACCGTTTTTTATCAGGAACAGCATACAACTCGATGAAACCATGTCCCAATTTAGATGGTATTGTACAGAGTCAGGGAATTTTCTTGTTCAATAAAGAGAAGAGGCCTTGAAATTATCATTATAGTAACCATAAATACACTAATAGTAACATTTTCAATCTCAATGAGTAAAGCGTAGCACCATAAGTATTGAGCTGCAGTAAGCAAAAACCTTTTCAGATGAACTAAAAAGAAGCAAAATTTCAATATTTACCAGCACTGGAGTAGCAAGATATCCAGATGCAGACAAACTACTATATCTCAGCCATTAACCCACCTTATGTCTTCACCCTTATTTACTGTACTACGACCTCTTGTCCTGAAGCCAGTTTGGTCCATGCCAGAAAAACCACCAACATTTGACCCAAAGAATGTCTCAAACAGATCAAAAGGATTCACCTGCAGAAAGAAAATACCGTCAAGTTACGTAAATCTAAGCTGCTGGAATGCGTTTGAAAGTACATGCTACCTATGTACATTATCTAAAGCCTCAAAGGGAAAATACACCTCTTATATACAATCAAAAACCATACTCAAGTTGTTAAAGAAGAAGATGGCCACTAACTATAATTTTCTTTATGAACATATAGTTTTCAGGCAGGATCCGAAAAGAAAAGGATCCGACAGAGGGAAAACATAATTATGCACATAACGGTTCATACATGTACATATATCTCAAAGTGATAAATCATAAATATCACATGGCTCAAGTGAAGTCAATAGAAGACTCTCAATGTAACACACATTTCAATCTTGAGCAGAGAGAACAAATTAGCCCAGTACCGTCGTATAAGCATCTGATTGTCCGCCAACTGTACTCTTCACTCCAGCTTCACCAAACTGATCATATCTAGCCCTCATTTTATCATCTGAAAGTACCTGACAGCGTTGCACTTCAGAAATCAAAGGAACCCCCATAAATGAAAGACCCAAGTAGAATAAAAGGCACACAGAGAATAGAAGTAATAGGAACAAGAAGGGATCAACAGGATAATATGACTAGATAGGTACATGAAGTGCGTCGAATTTTCTGTTTTCTGTCCAGTCAAGCCAAACCATGCACACCATCTTGATCATACAAAGAAGACCTTTCAAGAGATCATGTTAACCCACTCCAGAAGTCTAGATTTTATTTGAATAATATAGCTAGGCGACGTCATAATTTTTCAGAGTACATAACTAACAATGCCAACCCATTCCTAGCCATATTAATGAACGAACTGGCTGCACCGAGTATGAGACCATATTACAAGGACTAGGGAAGACTTGGTACATAGAGACAAACTTCTAGGCAGCCAAGGTACTAGACAACTAAAGAGAAATACTAGTCTGAAATGTATATGCATACCTCATATGCAGCACTAATCTCCTTAAACTTATCAGTTGCTCCAGGCTCCTTGTTAACATCAGGATGGTACTGAAATTAAGGGAATAAATACGAAATTCATGAGCGTTCCATCACCAGAAAAGAATGTGCAGTATAGAAGGAAAAGGTTCAGAAGCGTTAGCATAGTATCCAGCCGCATCGCAATACTATCCTACTAAGCAAACATGTTCTAGTTACCTGGCGAGCTAATCTCCTATACGCAGCTTTGATATCCTTAACGGAAGCAGACTTGGGAACACCGAGAGTGGAGTAGTAATCGGCAGAAGCACGGACCACCACAGGGGCGTAGCGAGCCTTCCGCTTGAGCTTGAGAGTGCGAGGGAAAGAGCAAGCCGAGGTTGCTGAACCAAGGCTACTGCGATGATGAGCTAAATGTGCAAAGAATGGCGACGATTGAGGAGTAGACGAGGAAGAGAAGGAAGCGGGGGAAGGGCAGCTGAGAGAAGGGAGTAAGGAGAAGGTCGTGGCCGCCGCAGCAGTCGCCATTGATGGAGCAAGAAGATAGATAGAGTAGTTTTGATTGATCGGAAAGTGGGATCTGTCAAGAATTGAAGCTATGTGTGTTGCTCATGGCCGCTGGTTTTTGTTCGTTCTTTCTTTTGCTGCGCTAAATAATCGCTTTGGCTTAGAGAAAGGAGAGAGTGTCACTGAGGATGAAACTCGGATGCTGGATTATGCATCTTCGGTCCCTTACTTTTAACACTAGTACAAGAAAGGCCCTTACCTTCGTCCGAGATCCCGAAAATCGAAAGAGTTTATGTCGATGGTTTGACCTCTGTCTTTTTTTTTGGACGTCGGTTGCTAATCTTCTTTTTTTTATTTTTTCATTTTTCGATTAAAATACTTTTCATCGGAGCACTCTCTTTTAGAGTTAGTAAAAACTTAAAAAGATGAACTATATTGTTAAACTTGATTAGCTTGTTTTTGTAGGCAAGAATTTCTATTTCACGTTCATTTATCAATTTGTTTTTGTTTTATTACGCTTCGTCTTTTTCACCGTCGAAGAACTATATGGGTTTGGTGCATAGTGTCATGGATTCATGTCTATTTTATTAGTTGTGTCTTTTTTCTTGAACTGCATGTCTATCATACGGTGTCGAATCCTTCTTTATTTTCGATGTTGTATTAATGCTAAGTTACTGCTCATGAAAGTATTTTTCAACAAGGCTCTTTATTTTGACGTTCTATCAATCTGGTCATCAAAGTTTTGATTTTTTATCTCGTATGTGACATATTCAACCGAGCGTTTTCAAAACATGGGATGACGATTGCTCTTTGGTACATTGATAAGAGACGCATTATGATATAATGAGAACGAAAATCTATTATGTATTAGTTAAATTGATAGCTTCCATATTTGATTTTACTTGAACAACAACATCTCATATACAAAAGAAGTATAACCACTTCGTATGTCGTGTTTGTTATAAATCGTTTTAGGAGTCATTTATGATCGACTTGTCAAAATGAATCACTAGATTGGGAATTCCTAGCAGCGGAGAGAGATGAGTAGGGAGAGATTGCGAAGTGCGCCGATAAGTATGTTTCTGGTCGAACCAAAGTAAACCGGTTCGGTCGATAATCGAGATATATTCGAATTTTGAGTTCGAGTGTAAGATGAATGAACAAATAAAACGGTACATTTCACGAACCATAACTGAAAAGATAAAACATTGCAGTCCTTGGGAAACGGGAAGACTGGACAGAGAGCTCGTCGCTGCCGGATTTTTTCGCACCCCGCCAGCGGAAGGGAGAAGTCAATCGGAGGAGCTGCCGGCCACATTTCTATTTGCTCGCCAGAGTGAGTTCATCATGCGTTGCTCTGCACACTGTAACTTCGATCGTTCGATTTCCATCTTCAGCTCATAGTCATGCTTCCACATGGCAGTGACTGTGATTAAACTGTAATTCGAATTCTGTCGTTTCAGGTTCCGATTCATGATCATTTGATTGGGAAAGAGCCTTTCTTTTTCCCTCTATTGAATTCCGATGGAGTTCGAAGTACACCATGTCTCTGGCGCAGAGAATTGCTTTGTTTCCCTCCCATTACAACTCATCCAGACTTTGGATTCGCTCCGGCCTTCTCTTCTTCCTCAGCCTCAGCTGCTTGTACTTGAGCTCCGCTCGTTTAGTTCCACCGCTGACCATCATAGTTGGACAGTGTCCTGGTCTGGTGCTACTTCCTCTTCTTCCGCTATTGAGGTAGATCATACATCAATGTTTCGAATCTTTCTGGCTTTTTTTGGTAGAGTGACATTTCACAACAGCTCTTCTTGGCCTGCTATTTTTGTTGTCTTCGAAAGATTGGTAGGCAGTTTGCAGAGTGCATTTCGTTGCTTGATCACTCGAGAGTTCGAGTTAAAGTGGTTTCAAATGTGGAGCATGCTGAACGAGTGACAGTGGAGCCTGATACTGAAGACGACTGGGAAGTAATGGAGCTCAAAGCAGAGTTTGCCGAGGCATCCATGTTAAGCCAGGTGATTTGGAGCTGCTTTAGGACTTTTGTACTGCATTTGGTTAAGTTAAAATTGACAATTTTTTGGTCGAGTTTATGAGTCTTGTGAGATATGTTTCAGCAATGAAATCATGTGGTGCATTTTTTTTTGAATTCCCATCTACATATGAGTCTTGTGACATATGTCTCAGTTATTAGTTTGTTCTCATATGTTATAGGTTACAATGTTCTGATTGAATTTCATGGAAGGTTGCTCTTGGTTATGCTGTATATGGTGCAGACGTTAGTACTGGATTACAGTGTCTCACTTTCAGAACTTATTCTTCACATGCCCTATTTCGCTACATGCAGGTCAAAATCGTTAGAGAGGGAATGAGATTTCCTTTATGGTTGCATGGCCACTCTGTTGTTACCTTCCGTGTGGTTTCAACACTTCCAAAGAAAGCAGTGGGTACATCTGCGATTTCTGTCACTTTCTTATTTCAGAGTCCTTATTCTCTCTGGCTAAGTTTCTTGAATCCATTTATCAGATTGAGGATCGCAAGGTTTGAGCCATTTGAGTAGTTTTAATTGGCAGTCAATTTCTTCTTATTTGGTATGTTTTTGTAACTGTTGCCCATATTATTTGTGGATAGGACCTTTTCATTGCTTATGTAGAGTCTAGAACCTCAATTTTTCCTTATCTCTTATATAGTGAAATTGTTGGTGACACAGTTCAACTTGGTCAAGATACAGAAGTAGAAGTTGCTCCTAAGATACGCCAAAAGCTTGTGAATAAATCAGATGCCTCTGTGCAGTCATCTGATAAGCAACACAATGCGAAGGAGGCATTGCTGCGAATTCAAGATTCAGATAGAAGATTGTTTCAGCGATGTAATGTCAAAGGTGTTGATTTGGAGGTTGCTCTTACCACTGTTGCTTATATCCACCCGGAAACGGCTAAATGCTTTTTGTTTGAGTCTCTTCAGTTGGTTGTTGTCATTCCAAAATTCTCATCAAGAGAGAAGGTAGACAACGAGGCATCGAGAATGAAAAGCACTTCAGCTCCCAAAGATATTGCTGATGCGACAGAGAAGGAAGTATCTCGTCGAGCGATTATCCGACTTGTGTTTTCAGACTCTGTGTCCAAAGGGCATCTGATGATAGCTGAGTCTCTTCGTTTAAGCTTAAGAACTGGTCTTCATTCATGTACGTGGATCTCTTAACATTTTAATAAAGCATCTTAAGTTCTTAAGATTATTCCTTTTCACAATATTTCATAAACCTTTTGCCAAAAAAAGGGGAAAGGACAAGTTTGGAAAATTATTTTTGTATGAGAGAATGACTCTTCTTGAGTGTTGAGAAATAAATGTTCATTTATCTACCATGCTGTGTTGTTCTGAGTTAATGTTATTTGCTATTTGCAGGGGTTTACGTGAAAGAATATTATGGTGGTCTCAGGGAGGATATTTCATTGCTCTCAATTTCTCCCTGCAAGATAAAGACGATTGGAAAGGACAGGTCGGTGGGAAAATTCGGCATGGAAGGGCTTAGTAGCCATAGAAGGGCGAAGCTGCAAATGATGATTTCAAAAAGTACTCCTGGGGAAAACTTAGATGAAACAGATACTCTTACACATGGCGACTTAATGGCCTCTCTTTTGTCTGATTTCTCTCATATAGAAAGTGCAGAACGGATGAATAGATCTGATAGTACAAAGACACTAAACATACTTCTTCATGCTTGGCTTGGTGCACAACTTGAAGCAATTGCTTCAGCTTCGGGTGTAGAAGTTAATTCGTTCACTTTAGGAAAGGAGACTGTAATACACTTTGAACTGAAAGGAGTTGATGATGGGACAGGAAGAAAATCTGATTCTACTGCCGTTCTACAAGATAAGATTGGTGAAGTGCCAGTAACATTCCTGTATCTGCTGACAGCTCCAGAGGATTCTCCACAAGAAAATGCAAATGCATATCAGCTGTCTTTTGATAAATGCAAAAGCGATGATTTGGTAGTTAAAGAGTTGTCCAGCAATCTTAAACTTGGTGAACCTGTATTCATATATTCTCCGAAGGAAAGAACCTCTGGCAAGGGCTCCGAATCAGATGCATCTTCTTTGAGCTGGATGGGTTCAACTCTTACTGATGTAATTAATAGTAGGTATTTTCCTTTGAATCTTTTGGTATGCACTTGGTCATAAGTACCTATCCTTGCATTTTTGTTTCAAGAGCGTCAGTGAATTGTGCTTTTAGTATCTCGAGATGAATTGGCCTATGTTCAACGTGTTCAAACTTTGCTCTAGTCCCACAGACTGATTTTCATTTGTTTCTAAGAATCACATGGGACTAAAAATAATCAAAGGGGAGAAGGGTGTAGAAACTGGAACTGCAGACTATTTTGAAAGATTTTCCAAATACCGGCACAATAATGTTGTACCTTGGTAGAAAAAAAAATGTTTTTTCTCTCGCTCACGCCATGCTTACAATTTTGTATGAACTCTTCCTGATTCTTCAATTATGTTTCTGCTGCCTACACATGTTTTATTCTTGTCTTCAATCATCTCATGTTCTTCATGCATTTCACTCCTTACAGATTCTTAATTGTTGTAAAACATTCTTGATGTTTTCCTGATGCAGGAGTGCACGTTTTGCTATCGCCTAGTTCTGTTTCTTGGTTTGGCACTAACAATCTTCGCCTCCCTGGCCATGTTCTAATATATGGACCGCATGTAGGTTAAATTTCTTCGCTCCTGTTTACAATATTTACTGTTATGAATGGTTTCTATAACCTCCTCCCTTGTTGTTGGGATCATTCTACATGTATGCTTCAGAAGTACCTATGATGTTACTTAGTGTTCCATGTGTTGTGAGTCAGAGGTGGATATTTACCAACTCAGGTTATATTGTGCCCTTGTTGCAAATATGAGAGAAAACCCATCTGTCATTCGTCCAAATAAGAGATCTCGGAGCTTCAATGAATCGCCTTTGATGCGATAGTTAAACTTTCTTTGGTATTATGGTATTCAAATTCTAAGAAGGTTTTGTTGCGTCAATAGCTCATGTGATGATGTTGCACATCTTGCTCCTTCGCAAGATGTTATTGTTTTTCCCTCTGTATGTATGGGTAGTAGAGAGATCTCCATTCCCCAATTCTCTTACTTGGGATAGGACCTCAAATTTAGTGATGGTATGTGCATTGATAAACCATCCAGCCGGTCATTTTGTTAGGGTTCTGGAAAGACCATGTTAGCAAAAGCTGTGGCCAATTTCGTTGAAAGACACGGAGACATATTAGCACATGTGTAAGTATACCTGTATCCTACAATGGCTCTTCTTGTGTCGATCATTTTAGTTGTCCACAAAAATCTGGTATTTAGACAACGTATGGGAAGTGCTATTGATGCGTAGTACCTGGCATGAACTGGTATCTGCAGGGTTTTTGTAAGCTGCTCTGGTCTTGCTTCGGAAAAGCCCATGACCATTCGTCAGGAACTATCAGCTTCTATCTCTGAAGCGTTAGATCATTCACCTTCAGTTGTAATCTTTGATGATCTTGATATCATTGTTTCAGCATCTCCTGATTCTGAAGTGTCTCAACCTTCAACTTCTGTTGTTGCACTGACAAAATACCTAGCTGATGTTATTGACGAATATGGGGTAAGAAAAACCATTAATGCTATTCACTAAAAACATATAATTTTATCTGCTTGATGCTGCATTTTTCACTCATGATTGTTTCGCACTGCTGCTTTGAGGCTTTAGTGCTTTTTGAATGATACTATTGTTTGCTTTATGTTTTTGGCTACCTTCATTTGCCATTCAGTAGGTAGTGTGCCAGTGGAAGCCATCATTGATATCTCTCCAAGTATGAGAAATAACTTTATGCAGTCCATTCAGAATTTTGAATCCTATTTGCTTAGTGCTCTAATGCCTTCTAATTGATAGTTACCTTGGATATGATTTGGTTTCTTTAGCTTATATGTTGTATATCTGAGCAGGAAAAGAGGAATAGCTCATGTGGCATTGGTCCAATCGCTTTCATAGCTTCTCTGCAGCGACTGGAGAATATACCTCAATCACTGAGCTCTTCAGGTTCGTTTTGTTTCCTTAAAGAGCATTGACAGGCCTCTCAGACCGTACATGATACGATTTGGTTCACATCAGTACACTCATCTTGTTTGCGTCTGTTGATATATGTTTGTCCAGGTAGATTTGACTTTCATGTGGAACTTCCTGCTCCTGCTGCATCTGAACGTGGGGCTATTTTGAAGCATGAAATACAGAAGCGTTCCTTACATTGTCCAGAAGACGTTTTATTGGATGTAGCATCCAAATGTGATGGTTATGATGCATATGATCTGGTATGCCTGCTGTGTTTCTATTCATTCATACGTTCGGGGATATTCTTAAGAAATTGTTCTTGACATGGATACTGTGGTTAATGGTAGACACGTTTTAGGATTAGTTTTTTTCTGGCACATTCAGTATTAAAGTATTGATTCAACAATATCTATAAATGATTACCCAATGAAAGATAACAATCTCAAATTGCCTTCCTAACTGAATATGCATGCATGAACTTTATATGACAGCTGTTGTATTGTGTCAGGAAATATTGGTTGATAGGGCGGTACACGCTGCAGTTGGCCGCTTTCTTCCTTCTCTTTCTAATGGAGAACATCAAATACCAACTTTACTTATGGGCAACTTCTTGAGGGCAATGGATGGGTTCCTTCCAGTTGCTATGCGTGATATTACTAAAACTGCTTCTGAAGGTGGTCGTTCCGGATGGGAAGATGTTGGTGGACTGAATGATGTCAGAAATGCTATAAGAGAGGTACATATATTTGTAACTGTTATGACCAATATTAACTTGGCAAGACTTCCAACAATGAAATTTCGTAATGCTAACCTCTGTATTCTATACCAGATGATTGAGTTGCCATCAAAATTCCCAAATATCTTTGCACAAGCGCCTTTAAGATTGCGTTCAAACGTTCTTCTCTATGGTCCTCCTGGTTGTGGCAAGACTCACATTGTAGGTGCTGCAGCTGCTGCTTGTTCACTCCGGTTTATATCAGTGAAGGGACCTGAGCTGTTGAACAAATATATCGGTGCTTCTGAACAAGCGGTATGGTTTCAATCAGTGTACTCCTGCTTTTATATTAAGAGCTTTAGTTGCCTATGACTGCTCCCATTTTAGGACTTGCTTGAGAATCCACTCAAACGGATGAGTTTGAACTATGACACTCTAGATTTAAGCTACAGATATGAATTGAACCGGCTTAAAACGAGTTTGGTCTATGCTTCGGATCAGGTTCGTGATATTTTTGCAAAAGCAGCTGCAGCAGCACCTTGCCTTCTCTTCTTTGATGAATTTGATTCAATAGCGCCTAAAAGAGGACATGATAACACCGGCGTAACTGATCGGGTTGTCAACCAAGTAGGTTTAATTCTTTCCCCTTTATTTTCAACCAACTTATTCTTTTCTTCTTCCACATGGTTCTTTATTTTAACTTCCTTTCTGTCTTCTCCAGTTTCTGACTGAATTAGACGGTGTCGAAGTTTTGACTGGCGTTTTCGTATTTGCTGCCACAAGGTTAGTTATTCTCAAGAAATTGATGTTAAAGCTTTCTCCATCATACAATATGTCGATATTTATAAACTTATTGTTTTGTTTCGTTGTTTGATTTCGATTCAGTCGACCAGACCTGCTTGATGCTGCACTGTTGAGACCTGGTAGGCTAGATAGACTTCTTTTCTGCGACTTTCCATCCCAACAAGAAAGGTTGGATATCCTTAAAGTTCTCTGCAGAAAGGTTGGTTAACACACCATTTCCTCATCTTTTCCGTTGGTAGCCTACATTTTTGTTCTAGTTTTGACTTACTTCTTTTCGATGCAGCTGCCATTGGCCGAAGACGTAAACTTGCACAATGTAGCTCGCAAGACGGAGGGATTTAGTGGAGCTGACCTACAAGCTCTTCTCTCCGATGCACAACTTGCCGCAGTTCACGAGTTTTTGAACACCGTCGACGCCGCCACAACAACCTCGCCGGAGAAAAAGCCAGTGATGACTGATTCTGTGTTGAATGACATCGCCACCAAAGCAAGACCATCGATTTCGGAATCGGAGAAACAGAGACTGTATGGCATTTATAGCCAGTTTCTCGATTCTAAGAAGTCTGCAGAAGCACAGGTTTTACTCTCTCGTTCTATTGTCTTGCGTGTTTCTCATTTGCACTTTGCTCCATATGCTAACACAGCTAATCTGAATAATAATATGCAGATGAGGGATGCCAAGGGCAAACGGGCGACGCTAGCCTGAGGAGCTACCAAAAACAATTTGATTATGGGGAGTTTGTGTTGGATATTATTTTACTTGGACTTAAAGTAACATGGTTCAAGTTTACTTGGATCAAAAGTAACATTGAGAGATTTAGTAGTTTTAGTTGCTTAAACTCGGTTTTGGTTGTTTATCACATTATGTTGTAATGTTGGGGGTTTGAGTACTTGATAAATAACTCAATAAAACTCGAATAAGCATGGAGGAGGAACTTGATTACTTGATACTAGCTCAACAAAACTAGAAGTAAATCAAAGCTAGCTTGAAGTAGCTAGAAACATCTCACGGTAGCTAGTTGCAACTCATATTAGCTTGAAGCACCTTTGTGTAGCTTTAAAGCTATGTAAATTGTAATGGTAGCTTTATGTTTATTTATTGAAGCTATGAGTAGTCCATGGTGATTTAAGGATTGCTATTACAATCATTAAATATCTCTAATTATGTTTGAGAAGCTTATGATTAGGAACGAGTAGTACCAACAATTATTTTGTAGTAGTGATGGCTCTATCTTGATTAGTCATGGTTTAACTCATGATTATCCTAGCTAACTCTAGTTAATATTAGCTCAAAACACTTTGATCTAAGTTGGAAATGAGTTAGGAGAGTGACAGAGTGTCACTGAAGAATAGCTCAAGTTGAGCTCGGAAGGTAATGACACTGTTTCAGGAGCTAAAGTCATCTAGTGAATTGTCTAGGTGGAAGCTAGTCTTCACTTTTATTTGAGTTCAAATTTGAGTGGATAAGGATGGTTATATCCTTAAACGTTGTCACTCTCCATTTTCCTTCAAAAGAGGTAGTTATCTTTTGATTTGAACCAAAAAACACCATCCAAAAATAATCAAACAACATCTTTGTCCCTCTCTTTTTGTTTGGATGAACACCCCCTTCATGAAGGGTTGCATATGGATGACCACTCTGGTATAAATAGAGGTGGAATGGCTTGGAGAAAGGACATATGCATTCTTCATACGACATACAAAACATTCAACACATAAATGCATTTTGGTAATAAAAGTGGCGGAGTAATCTTTCTTCAAAAGTTCTCAAAGTTTTACTCTTGTCTCTTGAGTCTAAGAATAAGAATGGTGATGGTCTTATCCTCGGAAGAGATCTCGTGTAACGCAAGGCTTATAAGGGTCGAAATAATCTTTTCAGAAAGTGGTATCTACGATTCCGTCACGATCCAAGATCCCCCTAGATTATCTAGAATGTTGTTGTGCATGAATGTACCTAAAGAAATTATTCATAAGATTGTCGGGATTTAAGTAGTTCTTGTAACTCCTTTACTTCCTGAGAACACAAGCGATTTTATGTTCTGCCAACAAGGTATCGTTTCTAGGAAATCCTCGCCATCTTTTTGATACCCATTGTTGAGTAAAATCTCAAACAGTTTGTAGCACAATGCGCCGTCTTTTCGAGATATTCATGTTTGTTTAGTAGCGGATGGACCATCTGCTTTGTTCCCATGCGATAAGTTATGATACGATGCACTTTATCGATCTCTTTGAATTGTGTAGCATGTAAATACCACGCTGCGTCCATAATAAATTAGGTATATAAGAACTTAGCCAGTTTTGCGATCGTCGTTTGGCACAGAAACAATTTGGTTAGAGAGAGGTTGCTTGAAACCTCTTAGGTATCCTTGTTTGTTTAGTGATAAATGACGATGAGTTTGCTTAGAGCTTTGGATCACTAACTCAGTCATTTCTCCAGTAGGTAAAGGATTTGGAAGCAGATCTTGAGACCACAAGCCATAGCTGCAAAGAAAACATGCAACAAGCTGCCTTACTCGAAAGAGAGAGATTTACTCAAATCCAGTGGGATGTTGAGGAACTAAATAAAAAATTGCTGGAGGTTGAGCTGAAATTGAAATCTGAGCAGGTATAGTTTCCTGGAAATTTCTTATGGTATGTTCTAAGAAATTCAGGCATGTTAAAGTATGATGGCATGCCCATGTTAACAGGATCAGAGGGTTCATCTTGACACGGTCAACGATTCATTAGTCAAGGAGAATGAAACGTTGATGAACCAGTTGGCTGCTGCGAAGCAGGAGCATGAAAAGTTGCATAAACAACTGGACGAGGTAGATCTAAAGTCGAAATCGGAGGTAAAGCTTCTTGTAAAAGAAGTCAAGCCTCTTAGAAGCTCTCATTCGGAACCCAGAGACGAAATTACATGCTTGATGAAGGAAAAGGAGGATTTAGAGGTAAACGAATTTCTGGTATGGAGTATAATGCTTTTGTGTTCTTGCATGGAGCCACTCCTTAACTCTATGGTTACTTTTCCAGAGTGCTCTTCTGAAGGAAAGGGAAACGAAGGCAAATTCAACCACTGCCAATGGGAAGTTGCTGCGTGAATGTGAAATTCTTTGCGACAGGATTCAACAATGCTGCGGATCTCCGGGATGATGCAACGGACATGAAGCTGAGGAAGATGCTGGCCGAGACATTCATAAACTACGGTAGATCGAAAATGGATTTGAATTCGGGGATCCGCTTCACCCTCAACACTGCTGACGCCACAGAGGAGCACAACGAAGATGCTTCAGAGAAGTCCGAAGCATCAGCCCCTAAAGAGCGAGCCGTGTTGTTGAGCAAGATCCTGGAGAAGTAGATAGATATAACTAGTACCGATTTCCTTCCAATAACACATTTCCAATGTTGATTTCAGTAGCTTGTGAAGCAAGATTCAATCTTTTTCCGTTGTTGATCGACAGAGATGACAAAAAAATAGTTTAAAGGATGCACTTGAAGTCTATTAATTCTCGTTGGAGGCGAGAATCGCATCATCTTTCACCGGGAGGAGGAGGTGGAGATCGGTAGACGAAAAGTATGAGAAGAGATAGAACAACTGGAAGTGAGATCATAAGCAGTGCCTGAGAGAGGTTTGGTCTGCTGATCTCAGGGAACACTATGCTTCCATACTTGATTGCAGCTGCTCCCACGAATGAACCTCCCCCGAGTTTCGCCAAGAACCCTAAATCATCCCTTACATCTCCCTGCATTATGCATCAAATGATATAACATATTAGCTACATTGGTTGTTCTTCGTTAGGAAACAATAACAAACGAGTCCCTCTAAGCTTACTGTTGTAAATTTCATCATCAAACGGACTATGTTTGGACGGGTTATTAATTGTCGACTTTTTAGTCAATCGGGTCACAAATTAGATTGGGTTAGGCTGGGCAGGTGGGTTCATCGTGTCGGTTCAAGCATTGCCAACTCTAACCGTAAGCGGAAGGACATATTTTCTTTACTTCGATCAATACTAAGTGACTGCTACATTACAAATAAAAGTTGAGTGATCACGTCGTTACAGTCTAAAGTTAAGTGACCGCAATGTGACTCGACCTACCCGCATGATTCGGGTTATGGTTTGTGGTTATATCATTAACTATTCCAAGCTACTAATCACACTAACTGGTTAATCTACCACCACCATTTTGAACCGGTAGATTACTGGTTAACCCTCCGGTTAAACCGTAACCACATTTCCAGCTGAAAGAAACGAAAAGAGATAAAAGACAACCTGAAAGAAGCCAGAAGTTGAGCCGCCACTAGCTTCGGATTCACCACGGCGGCTGCGGACCACTCGGAATCGGTCGGAAAGTCTAACCACCGGATCCGGCCCGGACAACCCCCCAAACCGGACGGTGCTCGAAGCATTGCTACTTGCTGTACCGATCTTGATTTGGGGACTTGCAAAGCGGACTCCGGCGGCCGTCGCGGAAACAGTCCCGGTGGTTGTGATTGTCATGTTCTGCTGGGGGTGAAAATTTCACGGCGGCGAGCGGCGTCTCAGATCGACGTAACGGCGTTGAACTGAATTTGGTTTGTTTGTATGGATAAAATTGGCTCCCGAGTTATGTGGTAGCTGATCAACCAGCGGGGTCCTTAACTTTTGGCTATATGACAGATTAGCTACTCAACATTAGTTTGTAACGTGACGGTCCTTTAACTTTGTTAGACATGACATAATAATACTTTTCCTCGCTCCGTTAAAAATGAAGTTGTTCCATAACGGAGGAAACTTACATTTTAAATGCAAACAAAAAGAGTAACGGATTACAGGACTGGTTTTGGAAACGCACGCGTAATCGTCCAGCTATCATAGCAGTCAGCGAAAGCATACATTACTTTCAAGACTGGCAAGCTATGACACAGACGAATAAGTCACCGCCGATGCCAGATGTTCCTTACTGCCCTAGGTGGCACCCGCCGTCGTCGGGGAAGCTCAAGTACAATTTTGGTATGGCATCATTCGCAGATATACATAGGACAGGAAGTGATTTTGTTATCCGAAACAACGCGGAGGAGATTATATAGACCTCTATGCAGACGAAAGCAGGTCTATGGCCAGCAAAAGTGGCATAAGCGGCAGCTTTGTTGGAGGCTATGCGGTGGACGATCTCCTTGGGGGTACCGAGACTTACCCTGTGCGGCGCACCGTGCAATGGATGAATGCATTATTTCAATTGTTTCACCAACTCCGATTAAAATTCTCAATCGCTCAATTTAAAATTTGGTTACCGTTAATCCAAATTCAGTCCATATATGAATTGAGCTCACATTTTAACTGGTTTCGTGCATTGAAATAATACATTCATACATTGCACAGTGCGCCGAGCATGGTAGAATGCGCGACACACTGTAAGTCTCAATAATTGCTATTTTTTGTAATTTAGGTTTCGACTTGACTGTTCACGTTATTTTCAATTTAATCGTGCCTACAAAAATTCCAAATAAACACCCAACCGTCATTGTCTTACCAATTATTTTGCCTAATAAATATACATATCAAACAAGGCATCTAACATCCTCTAATTTTTAAAAAATACTCTTCTACATTTCCTTTATCCTCATATTTCTTCTCATTTCAAAACTCTATATCACACGATCCGAATATCAATACTCGTATCACATCCTATATCACAAGTTTGAATTAACATTTTCCTAACCCGTTGGAATTCGAACCAATAAATACCTTAATTAACTTGATAATCACATAGAAGGGATTCATTATGAACAAATCGGGAGACATTTGCAGATGTGGGCACATTCGTCAATTCAAACGCGGTTACTTTGCCGTCATATATACTTTTTTATATTGTAACGAAGTCTCGTTGTTAGACCAACGTTGATCGTGAAAACTAGGCAGAGGTTAATTGTCTCAATATAGTATTTAATAGTCGTTCGATCTAATATATAAATAGTGGTTCTCTGTTTGAAAACATCATGCTAGATAGCCAACAACAATGTCGTCTGAGCATGGACGGCCGGTTAGCCGTTGATCATGAGACCAGACAAAAAAAAGGCGTGCAAGGTGACGGCGGCGACAACATATTCAGACGGCGGCCGGCATGCAGGCTGGATATACACAGTCTTCTGTCTGGTGGAGTGAGAGCTTCAGTAAAAGTGAAGTTATGGGGTAAAATATTATTTAAATTATAATCTTTTTTTAATCATTTTTTAATCATTTTTTTAACTGCTGCAGTAAGAATTAGGGTGGTCTCTGCGATTGAACGGCAAGCAAAGTCAGAGTCTGCTTCTGCACGCGCCCCACTACCCGAACCAGAAAACCAACCACAGACCTAGAGAAACCAAACCAGTACTGAAACTTTTGGTTTATTTATTATTAATTAATTAACAGTAATAAAATAAGTAAATAAATATAGTAATAATATTACTCCAACATTCGCCTCGACTAAATTTACATTTATTTACTGCACGCTCATCACTAGCCTACTACGTACACCTTTTTGCTTCTCTAGCTTCTTCCTTTTTTTTCACCTTTTGAACCTGTAAAATATCATTTATGAATTTACGAACGAAGTTGAGTCGAATTTTATTATATTACGTTCAAGTTTGATTTGTTATTATTTATTGTTTAGGTAAATTCGGTTTGAGCTTATTTGGATTTGGCTCGTTAATTATCGTTAAAGGGCTAGCCAAACTCAAGTCAATTCGAATTTTGATCATTAAAAGTTTTATGATAAATCCGATTTAAATTGAATTTGAATGACAATATACCGCTAGCTTGGCTTTTTATGAACATAATCACAAATTACTTATGAGTATTCAATGAAAACTGCATGCATGCATGTTGCATTATTGAGTATACTAACTAACGAATTAAATACTCAGGGAGTTAGTATTCGAGATGGCTCTCAAGTTCTCGAACGAACTCATGAGCTTATCGAGTCGAATCTCACGTATTTAAAATCGAGCCGAGTCACTTACGAGCTTTTTCTTTCGAGCCACCCAGGCCGATGTCCAACATGCCTGAAATTTACCCAACGGCGATCGATATCACTAAAAGTGATGCCCGTCAAAAGAATTTTTGATATTATCGTATAAAAAAACGAACGCGATCTTTTTTCGAACTAAATATCGAATTGTTCACAAGCGGCATGACTCTGTTAGTATAATTCCAAATTTTCAATTCTGCACGACTCAGAGAGGGAGAGAGCGTGCCTTGAGAGAATGTTTGCGTATGTGCCGTACTGCCGTCTCTTTCTGACGGCAGTTCATTAATTAATTTAATCCCTAAACAATTATTAATAAGACAATATTAATTAGTACCGGTACCAGTCATATAACTGGTACGTACTAGTTTCTCCACCTATAAATACAATACAAATTCCCACCAAATCCTAACTTAGAACAAACCGCCATCGACACTTTTTCTTCTTCCCCGAGCTTCCATATTTACTCTGGTTTTTGAAAAGAGGGATATCAAGCTCAGCCAAAACGGGTTTACCAGTGTGGATCTTGCTGGGTTTCGGGGCGGACCGACTTCTCGCCAATATGAACCGTTTACTCTCCCTCCTCTTCCACCAGGTATGTATGTGTATACGTCGTACAATGTATATTTGATCAGGTTCGATGTAACGTTACTAAACGATGTCGTGTTGATGACCGAATTATATGTTATAGGGAGTGCTGGACGAGCAGTTCTTGCAGCTGCAGCAGCTCGAAGACGAGAGCTCCCCGAACTTCATATCGGAAGTAGTCAACATCTACTTCCATGAGTCCGAGAAGCTCCTCACTTCCCTCCGCCGACTCCTGTATGTAAAATTTTCGAAATCAAACTCTTTTTCATGTCTATAAGAAGATGTAGTTTAAATAAAGACATAACAAAACGTCGGTCCTCAAAACTCATCATACAGTCACTAATAATCTGTCACAAACTATGCTTTCGTGACCGTTAGAATAGTGACCATTTTCCGACGACAAAATTACATTATTTTATAGTGATTTTATAGTGGTTACCCATTCTCATTTATCCATGTCCTAACTTAGCTTGTTTGGTCGAAATCCAAGTTATTTATGTTTTCCTTTAATATTATTTGACCTTCTCGAAATCAAATCAATTATTTCTTCTTTTTCGAAGAAAAATAATTCATTTCTCGACTATTCTGATTCTGCTATTGGACTAACGGACTAACTTGTGTATTTGGCCGCGGCCAGGATGGAGGGGGAGGAATCAGAGGGGTGTGACTATGGGAAGATAGGGATACATTTGAATCAGTTTATGGGGAGTAGTTCAAGCATTGGTGCTAAGAGGGTGAGGAATGTTTGCCTCGCTTTTCGATCCGCTTCTGACCGAACCAATAGACACGGGTCCGTATACATCTCTACCGACATGGTTGATTTCGCGACTCGAATTTTGAAAGAACACTGAGTCGAATTTTTTGCGCAGGTGTTTGAGAGCTCTAGAGGTGTTGGAGCATGAGTATTGCTACCTCAAGAACAAGTTACATGAACTCTTCCAAGTAAGTCAGAGACTCTGGACGGGATTTTAAGACTAGTCCATTGATACATAACTTTCGTTTCGAGAAAATCGATAGAAACTAACGACATTTACAAAACCGATCGTCGATTTCTTTTGGCTAATGCAGTTAGAGCAGCAGAGAGTGCTGGCAGCTGGAGTGAGGTACCCAATGCAGCATCATCACCAGAACACCAACATCAACATCAACAGCTAATTAATTAAAGAAAAAGGCATGAACTAAAACTTTGTGCATAATGGTCCTCGAAGTTCTCCCAACTAGATAGCTAGCTCCTTTTTCTTTTAAGTGGTTTTTTAATTACTTCTTTCTTGGGGTGAATGCATGCCCAATATTTCAGTGCTTTTGAGCTGTCGGATGGTTTGCTGAATTAATTGTTCACTAAAGTTTGTACCACATTTCTGGTAGTGCTGTTGATGAAAAGTTCATTTTGAGTCCGTCCAGTTTCGATTCAACATCAGTGATTGTAATGATTAGTCACTCCGAAATTTGTGATTGGTGCGGTAGTCATGCACTTTTTAATAATGTAATTAGTGGTTAATCGCAAAATTTCAGAATTCAATCTGCCTAAAAAATATACCTCATCAAGTCTATAGTCATCATCTCTGGCTACAAGTTTTGTTTCTTTAAACCATGCCTATACAAAATTTTGATATGCTTGACTAAATTAAACGAAAGCTCATGACTCGAGGATTCCACCCCTGTATAGCATATATAGGGGTGGATTCAGGGTATGCTCTCCTGGCTAAATTATCGAAATCCCTTTTTGGTCCAAAACTATATATGATACTCTCCGTAAAAGTCATAATATTTTGGATTTTACCCATGGTATTTTCGAATATAGGCCGAGTGTCCTAAAAAATTCAATTTTATTTCAAATTTTAGTTTCTCGCCACTCTTTGACCATTTTAGATCCGCTGGTGGTACGTATGCGAGATTTAGAAACCAAGTTACATGGCGTGGATCGATTACTCACTAATTTATTAGGAAGTAATAATAGTACGATTTGATCACCATTTAAAATCATGCTCTCGAAATTGTTCCAACTCTGGTTCTGTTTCAGAACATCGGCACAAACTAGCGCCAATCAACCGATATATACCTTAATATGTTGTTCTAGTCCCAAACGAAGGCTGGGTCGCGACACGAGACAACCTCCCGAGCGAGGACTCACTCGTGAACGTGCTATTCAACCTTCAAAACCCATCATCATCTTCTTCCTGTGAGACGCGGTAGGAAGCTTAACGTCGGAAGCCAATCGAAGAGCCTGAAGGATCCTGATAGTATACCATGTCATATCGATCTCCCACCATTTCAAGCCATGTCTCGCTGAGTACTCGAATGCGTGATGATTGTTGTGCCAACCTTCTCCAAACGCCAGCACCGCAACCCACCTGCATCGAATCGTAATGAAACAGACTAAACATATTGCACTTTGAGAATTATTAAGCCTACTTGATCGAGTTGTAATTCAGAAAATCAATTTTCATGCTGTATTTGGTGTTTGTTTTTGAAAAGCGTGAATGAAGATTAGGCGCGATGAATGAGCATGTTTATCGAAAATATTAAGAATGTGTTACGTACCAATTGTTTCGAGATAAGTCGCCGGTATCCCAGTCTTGAACTCCCCAAACATGACAAGCTGAGTTCACCAGCCACGTTATATGGTAAACCCATATTACCCTCACACCCTGAGGAAAAAAAACAAAGTCAAGTCGATGTGGTATACAATTAGTCAATTACCCGCTCCATAGCGGGTAATTTTATTCGTTACGAGCCATGTATTATAATTTATATATCCAACTTTTAACAATTCGAACCTGATGGAGTCCAGATTGTCATTTATCACGACATCCTATCTAGTTTCGAATGGTATGAAATACCTACTTCCAATTAGGGTTGTTATTACGGATCGCCGGTTACCAAGTTAACTATTTTAATATAACACGAAATAAAAATAATTTTTAACACTTATCTACTTTCAAACATGATGGATTATAATAAATAGATTAAATAGGTTTGATGAATAACCCGACCCAATACACACCCTCATATAAATTTGACCTAAGTAAAGTACTAATAATCTTTGTAACTAGTTATATCAAACTAATTGCATTCCAAAAGAATTCAAATGGAGTAAGGGTAATACTGACCATTCCCCATACGAGAAACGGAAATCCACCGAGTGCATAGAGAAGCAATCCCATAGCAATTGGATGAACAACATAGGTAGCTCTCATCAACTGATAGAATGGTTGACTCTCCAAATCCACAACATTGTTCTTCCCTCCACACTGTCCCACATGGCATACAATTTTTATCACAAGATCGTTATATACAGTCCGTGTCTTATTTCACGCTTTATGTATACTCATAATAAAAGTGAACTCCATTTTATTATTGTAATCAATTCTTTTATTAAATTTTTACTAACG
Organism: Linum usitatissimum; assembly: GCA_030674075.2. Classification (NCBI taxonomy): domain Eukaryota; kingdom Viridiplantae; phylum Streptophyta; class Magnoliopsida; order Malpighiales; family Linaceae; genus Linum; species Linum usitatissimum. The sequence goes on from JAUJYP020001495.1 coordinate 2,580,911, forward strand.
TGATCCATTTTTACTAATATTGTCTTTTTTATTAACACCTTCATAAATATATGGAATAGTCAGGAGCATTTAAATAAATTGTATAGGCAAAAATATCTAGATGAATTTTTGACAAATACAATGGGGTAGTTCATGAGAAATACGGAACATGTAACAAAAACGAATTGCATTATAAAAACAGACGATGCGAAGTAAAATATAAAAGATAATAGATTACATATATACCCTTTGAGCGATATAGTTGGTGTCGAAGAGCCAGCTCATGTGACTGAACCAGAAGCCTTCAAGTGGGCTGTGTGGATCCCTGTCCGAATCGCAGAACTGGTGGTGGTACCTATGTGTACTTACCCAATCTATTGGATTCCCCTGCATTTGCGACGAATTCAAGATGATTCAATACTCAAAATGGAATTATAATTTTTTTTGTATAATCAATTGTCAATGATTGGATGAGTCTGGTCAGGTCAATTGAGTTTTACGGATTTATCGTATCACGTGTGGGATGCTCGTAGTTGACTTTGTATCAATACGAATGACATAATGAACATGTTTGTTATCCGGTCAAGTCTAACAATATATGTGGTAGTCCAACGCATAATCTAATTAAATCGTAATTGAGTCGAACCGGGAGTGATTAACTCGTAATCCTATGTACCTAACCCATACGACCCGATCGACCCATATTACCCAAACCATTCAAACTAACAACAATGCCGATGAGCAGAGTAAAAGAATGGCTCACCTGAAGAGCATGAACGCCACAGTAAGCGAACAAGTATTCGAGCCACTTGGGGAGCCTGAAGCTCCGGTGGGAGAGATGTCTATGAAACGATAGAGTAATTCCGAACAGTCCGGTGACGACGTAGAGCGAAACCGCGACCCAGAACGCCGGCCAGCTGAAACAGAGAGGCGCCGGCAGAGCAAGCAAATGCATCGCCAGGACCACCGCCGCCGTCGATACATCCAACGTGTTCCATTTCCTTCCGAACAACTTCCTCTCCCTCTCCACCTCCACGTCCGACAGCAGGATTTTCCTCCTCCTCCTCTTGTTATTAGTCTCTTCCGCTTCCAAGTTGCGAGCTGCTGCTGCTACATTGAACCTCGTGGCGACGCGGGCGGCGACTTTCGTCGGAGAATATGGAGTAGAGATTGTGGTGGGTTTTGAAGTTGGGGTGAAATTGGGGCTTTTGGGTTGTGGGTTTCGTCCAATTTGGGGAGGAAGTAAGGGTGAGGCGGTTATGGCGGCGGTGGGTTTTAATTTGGCCGGCGTCGGGGAAGTGATGAATGTCATCGGAAATGAAAGTTTAGTGGCTACAGTTGGGAGGTGGATTTTGGATTTTTATGCAAGGGAGGTGAGAGGATATCTGCCGATTATGGATGTTACATCTTGTGATCCATATTGGTTTCGGATTCACTTTAGTCCACTTTGTGATTTGTGATGTATTGTCCTTTGTACGTAGTTTATACTCATAATATCTAGGTTTGTTCATGAATCGAACGAACCGCTTGTGAGTTGCTCGATACTCAGCTCGGGAAAAGTTTGTTTGACATTTTGGTTGGCTCGATAGTGAATGAATCAAGGTCTAACCAACCCAATTCGACTCGCTTGGTTCGCAAGGATGTTGGGCCAATCTCACAAGCCGACTCGATTGGAACTCGCACCCTAGCTCACGAACTGATTTGATTCCGGGCTCACAAAAATCAAGAATATGCAGTTTTTCCTCAATAACTAATGGGTTGATTATAACATATAGGGAATATGTGACAAGTTCCTCTAATTTGAATTGAGATTAGTTTAAATTGAGCTCGAAATTAAACTCATTTTGTTATTTATTTTTGTAACTCAAGCGCTGTTAGGGTTGAGAATGATTTGAGCTCAACCTTGTTACTATTTGAAAACAAATCGAGTTTACAAAATACAATTATTTTCAACTATAACATAACAAAAAAAAAGTCTAAAAGACTCGAACTATTCATTCATTTCATTATTATAATTTGAAAATAAAATTTAGGAATTACATTAGGTCATGAATGATAAAAAAGGGGCTATAAACTACGAATAATCCATTATCCAATTCACCCATTGTGATTAAATGTATTACCTAAATCCACCCACATCATTCACTTTCAAACAAATCGGATTACACCAGGTGGTTTTATGAGTGACACGGTCTAACGCTCAACTAATTATAACTTATGTTATGACTTATTTGTGGGGGTTAAATGTACTATTCAAATTCACGCATAACATCCATTCATTTTTAAGCGGGTTGGGTTATGGCGATGGTTTTGTGGATGACCTAACCCACTGGCTCAACCAGTTAGAACTGATGTTATGACTAAAGCTTTAGAGTGGAATACAAACTGGCCCGTAAATAAACGAGCTGAGTAAATCCGGGCTTGTCACCCACCTAGTGGGTCCTAGGTCGGCTTCAAAGATGGGCTCATAGACTAAGTGGTCCAATAAGACGCGAAATTTTCAGAGGCGGTACACCCGTTAAGCTCTGTGGATAACTTGCCACCGTCGTTAACCAATTTTGATTTCTCGCTGTTCATACAAAACTGGACTCGGAGCTCCTTTTCGATTGGTTTTCTTCATTTTTCTTTTTAACGCTACTCTCTAGTCAAGTACCGTCACTACTAGTGGAGTGGAGGTCGAGCTGTGAACTCCCTCGCAAAACCCTAACCACTGCCCGAGGAGGGTTTTTCCCAACCTCGATTTGTGGATATCAGATCCTTCCGAATCAGTAGTCTGCTAGGGTTTTCAGAAGAAGCGGAAACGAATTCCGCGCACAAGATGTGGAACGGCGGAGGAGGAGTGCCTCCAGGGGGAGAGCAGCATCTTGCTCCCCCGGGAACGATGTCTTCGTCTATGGTTCCGCCACCTCCAGCTGCTCCGTTGCAGCCTTCTTACACGGTCCTTGCTCCTCCGCAAGGGTCGACGGCTTCTACCGAGGCGGACCCCGAGGCTAAGCTCGAGGAGAAGGCTCGTAAGTGGCAGCAGCTGAACACGAAGAGGTACAGCGATAAGAGGAAGTTCGGCTTCGTCGAGACGCAGAAGGAGGACATGCCGCCGGAGCATGTACGCAAGATTATACGGTACTTTTCTTTCTCAACTGGTAGAATGCTTGAGTGAAGAAACGCTTTAGACGGTTCCTTTAGTTTAAGCCTAAATCAGTATGTATTGATTTTTCTGATTAGTTTCTTGGTTGAATTGGTTTCTCATGGTGTATGTGTGCGTGTTTTATGATCTATTGCAGTGACCATGGAGATATGTCGTCCAAGAAATACAGACATGACAAGCGTGTGTATCTTGGCGCTCTTAAGTTCATTCCTCATGCTGTGTACAAGCTCCTTGAGAATATGCCAATGCCATGGGAGCAGGTTCGTGATGTGAAGGTCCTGTACCATATTACAGGAGCAATCACCTTCGTCAATGAGATACCATGGGTTGTGGAACCCATTTACTTGGCACAGGTATGCTTCTGTCTGCTCTCTTTCTCTGTGCTTTGTTTTTTTTTTATCTAGATTAAGAGTTGGCGTGAAATGCAATTCTGTGCTGAATTTTCTGCCTTCTTAACATTGGTTTGAACTCTTTGCAGTGGGGGACAATGTGGATTATGATGCGAAGGGAGAAGAGGGATAGGCGTCATTTCAAGCGGATGAGATTTCCACCGTTCGATGATGAGGAGCCCCCTCTAGATTATGCTGATAATTTGTTGGATGTGGATCCTCTTGAGCCGATTCAATTGGAGTTGGATGAAGAGGAGGATGCTGCTGTTCACACATGGTTTTATGACCACAAGCCTCTTGTCAAGACAAAGCTCATTAATGGTCCAAGTTACAGGAAGTGGCATCTTTCTCTTCCTATCATGGCAACACTTCACCGTTTGGCGGGACAACTTCTCTCTGATCTCATAGATCGTAACTACTTCTATCTGTTTGATATGGAGTCCTTCTTTACAGCAAAGGCTCTGAACATGTGCATTCCAGGTATGTTCTCCTATAACTGTTTTTGAGTCAGAAATCGACAGCTTCACTCATTATATAGTAATTTCACTTGATAATGAACTGCTTTAATCAAGGATAAAAATAAATAAAAAGAATCTTCCCTTGCACATTGGACATAGCTCATATTTTGTATAAGCACTTGGAGAATATCCGCTTAAACTATAAATTTCTGCAGATATTATTTACTCGGATTGAACATAGTAAGCATTGTTATAAATTGTTACATTCAGAATTTTCTGTTATATTGTGCAGATCTACCTTAGTGGTTCTCCACGTCATATGAAATCTAATTGCAATTAGTTTGTGTAGGTGTTGATATTGTTAATGCCATTATGCTGATAACTGGCTCTTCTACTGCATTACTATTATATGGTTGTCTTATCTATGTTCCACGTTTTAATATTATGCAGGTGGACCGAAGTTTGAACCCTTGTACCGTGACATGGAAAAAGGAGATGAAGACTGGAATGAGTTTAATGACATTAATAAACTCATCATCCGGTCTCCTCTTAGGACAGAGTACCGCATAGCATTTCCACATTTATACAACAATAGGCCTCGGAAAGTAAAACTTGGCATTTACCATACTCCAATGGTTATGTTCATAAAAGCTGAGGACCCTGATTTACCTGCTTTCTATTATGATCCTCTCATACATCCCATTACATCCGCTAACAAGGAGCGGCGTGAGAAGAAAGCTCTTGAAGATGAGGATGATGAGGAGTTCACCTTACCAGAAGGGGTGGAACCGCTGCTGGAGGAGACACAACTCTACACAGATACCACTGCAGCTGGCATCTCCCTGCTGTTTGCTCCCCGGCCATTTAATGTTAGATCTGGTCGCATGCGTCGGGCAGAAGATATACCTCTCGTGTCCGAGTGGTACAAGGAGCACTGGTGAGATTCTAGTGCTATGTGTTTTTGACTGAGTATATGGAAGTGGAATGAAGTACTTACTTCGCTATTTGTTTGGTTTTGCAGCCCTCCATCTTATCCAGTGAAAGTACGTGTTAGTTATCAGAAACTGTTGAAATGCTTCGTCTTGAATGAGCTGCATCATCGGCCACCAAAAGCACAAAAGAAGAAGCATCTGTTCCGTTCGCTAGCAGCAACCAAGTTCTTCCAATCTACAGAACTTGATTGGGCTGAAGCAGGTCTTCAAGTTTGCAAGCAGGGCTATAACATGCTGAATCTGTTGATACACAGGAAAAATCTGAACTACCTTCACCTTGACTACAACTTCAATTTAAAGCCTGTGAAAACACTTACGACAAAGGAACGTAAGAAGTCGCGTTTTGGAAATGCATTTCATCTTTGTCGTGAGATTCTTCGTTTGACGAAGCTTGTGGTTGATGCCAATATTCAGTTCCGATTGGGTAATGTGGACGCTTTTCAACTGGCCGACGGGCTGCAGTATATTTTCTCTCATGTTGGTCAACTTACTGGGATGTACCGTTACAAGTACAGGCTCATGCGGCAAATACGTATGTGCAAAGATTTGAAGCATTTAATATATTACCGCTTCAACACTGGTCCAGTGGGGAAAGGCCCTGGATGTGGGTTCTGGGCCCCTATGTGGCGTGTCTGGCTATTCTTTTTGCGTGGAATAGTTCCTCTGCTTGAGCGTTGGTTGGGAAATCTCCTGGCACGACAGTTTGAAGGGCGGCACTCAAAAGGGACCGCAAAGACTGTCACGAAACAACGTGTGGAGAGTCACTTCGACTTGGAACTTCGTGCAGCTGTTATGCATGATGTTCTTGATGCAATGCCTGGTAATCCATCACTCTTTTTGCTTCATTTAGATATTTAATACCCCTGTTTATTTGATGTTCATAATTGATCCTCTTTCATTGATCTTACAGAGGGTATAAAACAGAACAAGGCTAGAACTATATTGCAGCATCTTAGTGAAGCTTGGCGTTGTTGGAAAGCGAACATTCCCTGGAAGGTTCCTGGGTTGCCTGTTCCTATAGAGAACATGATTCTCCGCTATGTCAAGGCTAAAGCTGATTGGTGGACAAATGTTGCACATTATAATCGTGAACGTATAAGACGAGGTGCAACTGTTGATAAGACTGTTTGCCGGAAGAACTTGGGGCGTTTAACTCGCCTTTGGCTCAAGGCAGAACAGGTAATAACTCATTCTCACATCGTTTGTGGCGGATCGTTCCTTAGTTAATGATACTCACTTCTCTGTATTGTTTGAAGGTTCTTCCTATTAACCTGTAATCCATTTTGTTGCTTCTGAGGCTCTTTTCTGTTCGAATGCATTGTAGGAGCGTCAACACAATTATTTGAAAGATGGACCATATGTTACTCCTGAAGAAGCTGTCGCTATCTACACGACAACAGTCCACTGGCTGGAATCTAGGAAGTTCTCCCCTATACCGTTCCCACCATTGTCTTATAAGCATGACACAAAACTGCTAATCCTTGCTCTTGAAAGGTTGAAGGAGTCCTATAGTGTAGCTGTAAGACTAAACCAGCTGCAGAGGGAAGAACTTGGTCTTATTGAACAAGCATACGACAATCCTCATGAGGCTTTGTCAAGGATTAAACGTCATCTACTCACCCAGCGTGCCTTTAAGGAAGTAAGTTTTCATTTTTTACCTGCTTTCCCTTTGATGTTTGTTGTTCCATGCATTGCTAAGTTTTAACCATTTGTTTGTTTTTTGACAGGTGGGAATAGAGTTCATGGATCTGTATAGTTCCTTGATTCCAGTTTATGAGATTGAACCTCTTGAGAAGATAACTGATGCATATCTTGATCAGTATCTGTGGTATGAAGGAGACAAGCGTCATCTATTCCCAAATTGGATAAAGCCTGCGGATTCTGAACCACCTCCACTGCTTGTGTACAAATGGTGCCAGGGTATAAACAATCTCCAAGGTATATGGGACACAGGTGATGGGCAGTGTGTTGTGATGCTTCAGACCAAGTTTGAAAAGTTCTTTGAGAAGATTGATCTTACAATGTTGAACAGGTACAGCCGTTATCCCTTGTTTGACTTCTATTAGAAAGTTCAAGTGATTTTGTGACCTTATTCTCCTTTGCTTCAATAATGTTGCAGGCTTCTACGCTTGGTTCTGGATCATAACATCGCAGATTATGTGACTGCAAAGAATAATGTGGTGTTGTCCTACAAGGATATGAGTCACACGAACTCCTATGGTTTGATACGTGGTCTTCAGTTTGCTTCATTCATTGTGCAGTATTACGGTCTTGTGCTAGATCTGCTACTGCTTGGTTTGACTCGTGCCAGCGAGATTGCTGGTCCTCCCCAGATGCCCAATGAGTTCATGACTTATTGGGATACTAAAGTTGAGACAAGACATCCCATTAGGCTGTACTCTAGATATATAGACAAGGTGCATATTATGTTTCGCTTTACACATGATGAGGCTCGTGACCTAATCCAAAGGTACCTGACTGAGCATCCCGATCCCAACAATGAGAATATGGTTGGTTACCAGAACAAGAAATGCTGGCCTAGGGATGCACGAATGAGGCTCATGAAACATGATGGTATGTGCTGTTCTGTACATCTTGTTTCTTCATGCCAATTCATTATTGGATATCCAGTCTTCACTCATGATATCTTTTTTTTCCTTTGCAGTGAATCTTGGGAGGAGTGTTTTCTGGGATATGAAGAATCGACTGCCTAGGAGTATCACAACGCTTGAGTGGGAGAATGGCTTTGTCTCTGTGTACAGCAAAGACAATCCTAACTTGCTTTTCAGCATGTACGTGAATATATATTTTGTCTCCCATTTCTTCATTTGATATCATGAATTTTTATCTTGCTTCATTATTCCGATCCTTAATCTTGCGCTAAAAGGTAATATGCATCATTTTTGTAGGTGTGGGTTTGAGGTCCGGATACTTCCTAAAATAAGAATGACTCTAGAAGCATTCAGCAACACGAGAGACGGAGTTTGGAACTTGCAGAATGAACAGACCAAGGAACGGACTGCAGTGGCGTTTTTGCGGGTTGATGATGAACATATGAAGGTGTTTGAAAATCGTGTTAGGCAGATTCTTATGTCCTCAGGGTCAACTACTTTCACCAAGATTGTCAACAAGTGGAACACTGCCTTGATAGGTAAGATAACTTCCAAATCATCGTCAAATTGCCTTGTTGCAGTTTTTTAGCGTTTTCTGAACCCTCTTATTTCTGTGCAACAATTTGTAGGTCTGATGACATATTTTAGGGAGGCGACCGTTCACACACAAGAGCTTTTGGATCTACTTGTTAAGTGTGAAAATAAGATTCAAACCCGTATTAAAATCGGTTTGAACTCTAAAATGCCTAGCAGGTATGTCCCTTATGCTCAACTTTTGATGAATTGTGATGGATTGATGATTTAAAAGATGTGAGTACTGAACTCTTCCTCCTCTTTTAGGTTTCCTCCTGTGATCTTCTATACTCCAAAGGAGATTGGTGGACTCGGCATGCTGTCGATGGGTCATATCTTAATTCCACAAAGTGACCTTCGCTACAGTCAGCAGACAGATGTTGGTGTAACTCACTTCCGGAGTGGGATGAGTCACGAGGAGGACCAACTGATTCCAAATCTGTATCGTTACATTCAGGTAAAACCATTGGCCCTTGTGAACCCGTTGTTTTGTTATTTGTTCTGTCCAATTAAATGATCTTTTCTAATGTTGGTTCCTTTACAGCCGTGGGAGAGCGAGTTCATTGATTCACAACGTGTCTGGGCTGAATATGCACTGAAGAGGCAGGAGGCACAGGCTCAAAATAGGCGTTTGACACTTGAAGATTTGGAAGTAAGTTCTTTTCAGATCTGCTATGTTCTTTTATCTCTTTCATAGTTTACATATCCTTCTATAATGTTTTTCATGTTGAACGATACCGATGGTCTGATGCATTCTTCTATTATGTGGCGGATCCCTGAATATTTTGTAATACATTTTTGTATTTTGAATGCAGGATTCATGGGACAGAGGTATTCCCCGCATAAATACTTTGTTTCAAAAGGACAGACATACATTAGCGTATGATAAAGGGTGGCGTGTTCGTACGGATTTCAAGCAATACCAAGTTCTCAAGCAGAATCCTTTCTGGTGGACGCATCAGAGACATGACGGAAAATTGTGGAACTTGAACAATTACCGAACTGATGTTATTCAAGCTCTTGGTGGTGTGGAGGGGATCTTGGAACACACACTATTCAAGGGAACCTAGTGAGTGAACTGATCTTAGATATTTAATTGCTTTATATTGTTACATATGGCTAACTTAAAGTTCTGATGGATGTTCAGCTTAGTATGATCGTTGTAATTAAAGTTCTCTTATTTTGAAATTTCAGTTTTCCAACATGGGAAGGTCTCTTCTGGGAGAAGGCTTCTGGCTTTGAGGAATCTATGAAGTATAAGAAGTTGACAAATGCACAGAGATCTGGTCTCAATCAAATTCCTAACCGTAGGTTTACTCTCTGGTGGTCTCCCACAATCAATCGTGCCAATGTCTATGTTGGTTTCCAAGTGCAGTTGGATCTAACTGGCATCTTCATGCATGGGAAGATCCCTACCCTGAAGATTTCACTAATCCAGATATTCCGTGCTCACTTGTGGCAAAAGGTCCATGAGAGCGTTGTTATGGATCTTTGTCAAGTTTTGGACCAAGAACTGGATGCTTTGGAAATTGAAACTGTACAGAAGGAGACAATCCATCCTAGGAAGAGTTACAAGATGAACAGCTCTTGTGCCGACATCCTTCTCTTCGCCTCTCACAGGTGGAACATGTCCAAACCCAGTCTGGTAGCTGAGTCTAAAGATGTCTTTGATCAGAAATCGAGCAACAAATATTGGATTGATGTTCAGCTTCGATGGGGAGACTATGATTCCCATGATATTGAGCGTTATACACGAGCCAAATTTATGGATTACACCACGGACAACATGTCAATATATCCATCTCCAACTGGTATCAACCCAACTCTTGCGCTTTTTGTCTCTTCTTTTTATCTGACTGTTATAATCGTATAATTGTGATCCTTGTTGCACTTATATAGGTGTCATGATTGGGCTCGATCTGGCATACAATTTGCATTCTGCATTTGGCAACTGGTTCCCTGGATCTAAACCTCTGTTGGCTCAGGCAATGAACAAGATTATGAAGGTATAGTATTCATCTGTTTTTTTTATAAGTATTCATCTGTTAGTACACTGCTTAAGTTGCTAAATTTAATCGCTATCTTTAGACTAATTTTGATTGCTTGCATTATTGCAGTCTAACCCGGCTTTGTACGTGCTGAGAGAGAGAATAAGGAAAGGATTGCAGTTGTACTCTTCTGAGCCAACAGAACCATACTTGTCGTCTCAGAACTATGGAGAGATCTTCAGCAACCAAATTATATGGTTTGTGGATGATACTAATGTGTATCGAGTTACAATCCATAAGACTTTTGAAGGGAATCTCACAACAAAGCCAATCAATGGTGCAATCTTTATTTTCAATCCAAGGACTGGGCAATTGTTTCTGAAGGTTTGGCTTCTTTCCTAGCTGCTCTTGATCTTCATTGATCTAAAAATATGGTTCCACATTCTTATATCCAAACCAACTTTTCTTCGTTTCAGGTGATCCACACTAGTGTATGGGCTGGACAGAAGCGTCTTGGACAGCTTGCTAAATGGAAAACGGCGGAGGAAGTTGCTGCTCTTGTGCGGTCTCTACCAGTAGAAGAACAACCTAAGCAGATTATCGTCACCCGTAAAGGGATGCTTGACCCGCTAGAGGTTCACTTGCTCGATTTCCCAAACATCGTTATCAAGGGCAGTGAATTGCAGCTTCCGTTCCAGGCTTGCCTGAAGATAGAGAAGTTCGGCGATTTGATTCTGAAAGCAACAGAACCGCAAATGGTGTTGTTCAACATATATGATGATTGGCTGAGAAGCATTTCCTCTTACACTGCATTCTCCAGGCTCATCCTCATACTCCGTGCTCTTCATGTCAACAATGAAAAGGCAAAGATGTTGCTCAAGCCAGACAAGACAATAGTCACCGAGCCGCACCATATATGGCCTTCACTCTCTGATGATCAATGGATGAAGGTTGAGGTTGCCTTGAGGGACCTCATTCTCTCGGATTATGCAAAGAAGAACAATGTGAACACCTCTGCTCTAACACAGTCAGAGATTCGTGATATTATTCTCGGTGCTGAGATTACTCCACCTTCTCAGCAAAGGCAACAAATAGCTGAAATAGAGAAGCAGGTAATTTGTCTTCCCATTTATCGCAACTTCAACTTTGTTTGTTGTTTTTGGACAGTTGTTCACTGACATCCATACATATTTTCAGGCGAAGGAGGCTAACCAACTGACTGCTATTACGACGAGAACAACAAATGTGCACGGTGATGAACTCATTGTAACCACCACGAGTCCTTTTGAGCAGAATGCTTTCGGGTCGAAGACAGACTGGCGCGTCAGAGCGATTTCAGCTACCAATCTTTATCTCAGAGTCAATCACATATACGTGAATTCTGAGGATATCAAGGTATCTATTTGATCAGTGTGGTTTTGTGTATGTTATCTTATCTCGACACAAGATCCTTCTTTCCTAACACCATTGCTTGTTTCTGCAGGAGACTGGATATACCTACATCATGCCCAAGAACATTCTGAAGAAATTCATCTGTGTTGCTGATCTGCGAACTCAAATCGCTGGGTATCTGTATGGGATAAGTCCACCTGATAACCCGCAAGTGAAGGAAATCCGGTGCATTGCAATGCCACCTCAGTGGGGATCACACCAGCACGTCAATATCCCATCGGCTCTTCCAGACCACGATTTCCTTGGCGATCTCGAACCCTTGGGGTGGATGCACACGCAGCCTAATGAGCTCCCGCAGCTATCTCCACAGGTATAAATTGCCTTCCTCTGTGTTTTCAGTTAATAGCCATTGTTATGTCGATCTGTTGTCTGAGTTTTTTTATCTCTCCACAATTTACAGGATCTGACCAACCATGCTCGTATCCTGGAGAGCAACAAGCAATGGGACGGGGAAAAATGCATAATACTGACATGCAGTTTCACTCCCGGGTCTTGCTCGTTGACCGCGTACAAGCTTACCCCGAGTGGGTACGAGTGGGGTAGGGCCCACAAGGAGGACATAGGCAGCAACCCTCATGGCTATCTACCGACGCATTACGAGAAGGTCCAGATGCTGCTGAGCGATCGATTCCTCGGGTTCTACATGGTGGGTGTTATTTATTCTCTCTTTTGTCGTTTTTTCTCGATTTTCTGCTCGATGCCGATGGTCATTTTTTGGGTTTGTGGATGGGTAGGTTCCGGATAGTGGCCCTTGGAACTACAACTTCATGGGGGTGAAGCACACGCCAGGCATGAGGTACGGGATAAAGCTGGGAGCACCGAGGGAGTATTACCATGAGGAGCACAGGGCGACCCATTTCCTTGAGTTCAGCAACTTGGAGGAAGGCGATCTTCCGGAAGGCGACCGGGAGGACACTTTCACTTGATCAGAAATTGAAGCCCTTATTTCGAAACGAAATCTGAGATGGTTCACTGTTGTGTAACGGAACCAATACATACCTGCAGCTAGCTTTTGTTTGTTCCCTTCTGTTGTAGTTATTATGTTGAGATTGTTGTAGTAACTGAAGTGGATTTACCTAGTTACCCCTCCTGTAGTTGCACCAAGGGGGTGAAAAATCATGAACCCTAGATTGTACATAGTGATCCACGGTTGGATGGGTGCTGTTTCATATTAAGGAGGAGACTTTTTTATCCATTTAATGAACAAGCTAAACTTTCAATTTGTTTTTGCCAAGTTAAATCCGAAATCGGTCGTTTGCTGCGACCTCAAAAAGTTCGAAACATTTGGGTTGCTCGTGCTCGAGAATTTTGGGTCTACTTTGGAACTCGTCTTTTCATCACGTTGTAATTATTCTGGTTTGGTAACATTGAACCGTTGGAGCCCGTAGTCTAGTACATAAGCGAAAGTGCTCATGCTTCGTGATTGAACGCATCTGATCGTGTGCCAACCACTCGTGTGGAATCGTACTGTGCTGTGTGGTTTCCTTTTTCGGATCAACATTATCTAGAATTTTAGGAATCAGTTTGAATTGAATTGAATACACATAAAATCGATGATTGTTCAATAATGGTTTTTTTTATCATCTTATAAGTTTAGAGTCGAATCCCTTGTCCCTAATTCTCTTTTATGTTCGAGTATCCTCATCGTAGACCTTCTCTCGATCCTTCCGAAACATCACAGCAGGCTATGACATTGATCAGTGACAAAAAGTGACCAGTTACTTTTACAGATTAATATTTACACAACCAATATGATCAAACAAACAAACAGCAGTGAAAAAAAAAGTCCTGCAAGTTTCCAAAAACGAATCCTTGAAATAGACAGAAAGAATCCCACAAATCACACTTCCAAACACCACTCTGAAAACGGAATCTCTCAACTTGGATAAACACCTTAGGTACATTTCACAAATCACCAAACACTGTTGCTGCAGATTCCCACCTCGCTAGGAATCCTTAGCAATCTCCTTCTCTTCCGAGATCATGTCGGAGCTTTCTTCCTCTGCAACTTGTCTCGATTCGCCACCCTCGGGAGTGCTCCTGAACAACTCATCATTCTCCAGCTCATTCAACTTCTCCTTCGTATCCCCCTTCAGTAGCTCGACCACTTCCAGCATCGTGGGCCGTTTCTCGGGCTTCGTCTGAGTGCAAACAAGAGCCACAAGGATCACCCTTTTCATCTCCACTTCCTCGAACTTCCCGTTCAGCCTCGGGTCCGCAACTTCATCGAACCTCTTGGCACACGCCAACGGAAGAGCCCATTCGGTGATGGTTCGTTTCACGGTAGCGTTCACTTTTTCGAGCGGCTTCTTCCCGCTGCAAAGCTCCAGCAGCAGGATCCCGAAGCTGTACACATCGCAACTCTCTGATGCTTTACCCAGCATCGCGTACTCTGGAGCTAGGTAGCCGAGCGTTCCCTTCACTCTCGTGGTCACGTGTGTTGCGCCGTCCGGTATGAACTTTGCGAAACCGAAATCAGCCACTTGTGCTTGGAAGTTCGAGTCCAACAGCACGTTGCTGGCCTTCACATCTCGGTGTATGATGTGTGGCGTTGCGTGGTGGTGAAGATACCTGGAAACAAACGTGAAAACAAGACCAAGTCATGGAAGGTTTGAATCTTTACTATTCGTAAAAAAAATAAAGAGCTTACACAATTCCTTCAGCGGATCCGATTGCAATGTCCATCCGTTTCTTCCAATCCAAAAGGCATTCTGCGGAGTGCTGTCCATGAAGATGAGAAAGCAAGCTTAGATTCGGCATGTAGTCGTAAACGATCAAACGCTCTTGGCCTTCCGCGCAATAACCTCGAAGACTGAGCAGGTTTTTGTGCCGAACTCGTGCCAGTATTTCGACTTCGACTGCGAATTCCATCTCTGCCTTGTTGCTCCAGACTTTCAGCCTCTTAACAGCAATCTGTATGATGTTTATAAAACAAAAACAGCAATCTGTATGATCAATCATAAAGAGGATGTCACAAATCACTTTTTACGTCACAACAAACAGATAGATATGCACAAAATGCAAAAGTCTGAGAGATTTTCCTACAGGAACCCTAAGGCATCCGTCAACTTCTTCGGAATGTTGATCAACTAATTGCATTGTAGACCAGATGATCACAAACCGACCAAATTCTCATCATTCAGAGACCAATCAGCTAAAATAAGTCGCACATTTATGCAACATAACAGACAAAGTTGCCATCTTTAGCTACTGAAGGACTGTAAGAGCAGTTTTGATCATAGCCAAAACAAAGTCATTCACTCGAAACATGTCCCCGTATATCAAAATCGAAGGCTGAGACCACTAAATACTCTAGCACATTGCAATCGAAGTTCAAAACTGGAATTAAGAACGCAAAGCAATCACTTAACAATGGGTTTACAGGATTCTCAGGGGCCAGGACACACCATATGACTACCAGTTTTAATAGCAGAATCTATTCGTATGTGAATTCAACATAGCAGATTTCATAAATCCTAGTAAGCAGTAGTAAAGATTCGAGTTTGAAAGCTATAAAACCTGTGATCCATCCCAAAGCTGACCCCAGTAAACACTGCCGAATCCTCCTTCACCCAACTTATTATCATAATTGAAGTTGTTAGTAGCAGCGTGTAGTTCCTTCAGTGAGAAAATCCTCCAACTTGCCTGCTTCTTCCCTTGCCCTTTCCTGCAGCAAGCAAAACACTAACAAATTCTTTCAGAGTCATGATGAAACCACCTAACCCAGAAATTTCAAAATCTGATTCCAGAACCCCACATCGCCAAAAGTCAAAATCCAATTTCAGAACCCACATGATTGATACCAAGAAACCACAACAAACCCCCCTAAAGAACCGAACTTCCGTTCCAAAATGATAAAATGGAAAGAGGGAAGAAACGTACCGATCCAATGCTTTCCCGCAGCAAATCATGGAACTGAACCCCATAGCTATACAGAGTTCCTCCCTAAGCCCAGCAAAGAAGCCAAGTAATCGCTGCTGCAGTCAGAGGAAGCAGCAGAAATACGATTCTACCTCTGCGGGGGCTGCGGCTTGCTTGTCTGTTGGGCGGAATAATAAAATGTGCTTTCTTTCTTTTTTCTTTCGTTCTTTTTTTTTCTTCTTCCTGGGTAAGCTTATTTCAACAGTGGAATGCACAGAAGCAGAGAGAGAAAGAGAGTTTGAGACAAAAAAGATTGGAAATTTTGAAAGTAACCGACCAAAGTGCTAAAACAGTAGAGCCGTGAAACGTACGGATTGGCCACGGTACAAAGTTTTGGTTAATCGGGTTATGGTTGATATCATCGAATTAACCGATTCAAAAAGTAAAAGCGCTTTCAAACGGATAAGTTTGATGCGTCATGAGTTGGATTAAACTAAAACCTACTTGAAGGATGCACTGTTAGGATCGTCGATGGTTTAAGATACCGGAGTCAGGTGAGTCTAACTTGACATTGACTCTTGATGTCCTGTCCAACTCCTCGAGTGTTGATTCTCTCAGAATCATGTTTATTTTATTTTTATCGACCATGCTCAAAAACTTCCTCATCGAGAATGGGAAGTGCATATTTTACACGTTTAAAAAAAATTAATTATGTTAATAATTACCTTGTTAATAAGTGAGACTCTCTTTTTATTTCTATTATTTTAAACTTTATGATTTTATTTTATTGGTACAAAAAGTTGTTTTGGTAATAAAATTATATATTTAGTGATTCAGAAATTTCAAATTTTAAATTCAAATTCAACATATCTTACGAAATAAACACTTATGTAATATTTATAATTTTATTTTCTTATAAGAGCATATTCGACCTCATCTATCTCTAATTTTAAAAAATTCCTATTTTATTGTATACTAATCTTTTTATAAAAAGAATCACGCTTGAATTTGAATAAAAAATAGGGTCCATTTGTAAAAAATAAATTGATTTTTTGTTTTGGCATATAAAGAAAATGAATTCATAAATTGGATAAATCTAATTATGAATTACGAGTCAATTATTTAAATTACGGGTAATCAATTTTGGAATTTTGAAAAGCCACCTTATTATTATATGATGTTTGGGCCGGGGGGCCCACCACTCTGATGTCAATGCGTCAACCAACTGCTTAATCAGCCCAGCTGGGGCCTACCACCCATGACTAACATAATCTTTTTTGTTAATGGGTCAAAAGCATCTGTGGCCACCTAAGTTTAAGGTTGTAACACAAAACTCACCTAAGTTTAAATAACGTGCCCGCCTTAGGGACATTCTTTTTCAATCTTCGGGGTCGAAAAGCTTCATATATGTTTTTTAATAGTTGAGCGTTTAGCTCTTCACGAGGCTCTAACTATAGTATAATGGAAAGTATTGTTTGAGGTAGGTATTGAGGGAAATGTAACTCTAGTCCAAACAAAATTTCTCGATTTATTTGTTTTTAAGAGTGATGGAGTTCTACATAAATGTGAGAACTCTTGCGTAAATATTTAATGTTTAAATGTTATCTATCACATTCGATGTTAGAGCAATTATATGATTTATTATATCACACATTTTTGTCTTTTAATCCTTATCAAATTTAAATTTAATTAGACCGCAAAATAGTGGCAAATTTAGATTTAGATGGAGCTCCACAATTTAGTCCATTTTTAAATATGAGTCTTTAATATTACATAATTTTTCGTATGTTTTGAGAAAATTAATATATTTTTCATATGCGACATATTATATTAATTTTTGTAGACAATTTGACTTTGCTGCGTTATGGAAACAAATCAGACAAATTTGATAATCGATATTAATAATCCCGTAAGTTTAATATTTTTAAGCACACATTTTAAGATCATATTTTTTCAACTTTTTTATCTGAATAATAATTTATCATTAACGTTGTCCTCCATTTTTGTCGAGTTGCATTTTGTAAGTATGTGACCATGCCACGTCAACGTTGGTCTACTAGTCAGTAATAAAAATAAAAAATAAAATAAAAATCTTCCCCCTACCCTCTCTCTCTTCCCTTCTTTCTTCTCTCTCGCCCTATTATCTCTCTGTTTGGCATCGGGTTCATCTTCATCGATCTCATCCCTCCCCGATCGATGCGAATCCGATCGATCGTCTCCTCCTCCGACGGAAATGGAAGATTTCTCAGGAGTGTCCATCTGGCCGCTGCCATGAGTAGTCCCAAACAAGTGTTCTCGAATCTGATCTAAATCTAAGCATCATGATGAATCGCATGAGAATTCGAAAGTAGTGACCGAAGAAGCGGCGGAAGACGATCTCTGGTGGAAGGAGAAATCGTCTGGTGGAAGGAGAAATCGGAGGAGATATTGAGGAGCGCAATATAGATAAGCTCGAAAGACAAATAAAGTTGGAAACAGAGGGGAAGAAGAAGAGAATGAAAGAAGAAAACAGAGGAATTACAAATAATTTAACATCAGTTGGGGTTGGAAGATAAAGAGATATTGGAAGAATGGGGGCTGAGAAAGGACAACTAGAGCCCAGAGAAAGGGGAAAGATGTTTGAAAGGTGAAGAGATTCTCGCCGACGGGTCATCTGGAATGCAAATCTTAAATTATGAATATTTGTTAGCTTAATCGTGTTGTGTGCACAGATTCTTCTGAGCGTGTTGCTGCTTGGGAAAGAAGGGGAGGAAGGAGGAGAGATGGGGAGAGAAGGAAGAAGGGTAGAAAGGAGAGGAGGAGGAGGGATGGACTTGAAGTTGGGGACGCCGGAGCCTCTCCTCTCAGGGATGATTCTGATGACAGAGAGATAATATGGAGAGAGAGGAAGAAAGGAAGGAAGAGAGAAAGATGGATTTTTATTTTTTATTTTATTTTTATTACTGACTAGGACACTAAGTGTATGCGTGGCCAGTATACGTTAGCATGGCGGACGGAACTCGACGGAAATCATGAACGGCGTCATTGGTAAATTACCGCTCAGATCAAAATGTCAAAAAAAACGGTTTTAGGATGTGCGCGTAAAAATATTAAACTACGAGGACTATTAATGTCGATTGACCGGATGATACCATATAGAGCCAAACTACTGTGTTTGCATTAATTTTGAACCGGGTATATCAGCCGGTGATGAACCCTAGACAAACAGAAGTGTGACAGAGAAATCGCGAAAGAAATTGAGGAGAAACGAAACGAAAAGGAAAAGAAGAAGAAGATTACTGCAATGGGGTGGATCGGAGACACCATTGATTCCGTCAAGTCCGTCCAGATCCGCCAGCTTCTTTCTCAGGGCGTCAGTCTTGGTGAGTCTTCCTCCGTCACTAGCCGCCGGCCATTTACATTTCACTTCTCTGATCGGCCGCCATTTGTCAGATCACATGACTGGCTAGTTTCAATTTGCGATTGCTTGCCACTCTGATTGTATTTTGATGATGTTGGCAATTTGTGTTTCCTTCATTCGACGATCGTAACAGTGATTGTGAAATGATGTTATGATTCCCATTATCGATGGGTGTTACTCTCAAGTCGTTAATCTGTTATATGTCTGCTGGTGCTGATGCAACTTTGGGAGGATTTTAATGGTTTTCTTCCAAGCGTTTGGTCAGAAATGAATGTTTTTTATCTGATTATGTTATCATCCATTCATTCTCCTAGAACACCAACATCAAATACATAAAAAGAATCTCAAATTTTGACACAGTTAGTCTCAGCTCTGTTGTACTTCCCCTAAAGAAATAGGATATAGTTGATATTTTTTTACCTAGGTTGATTGCATAATGTTGGTTACTACTTGTCTTTCGCTCGGTTTATTGGTTCTCTAATCCTCTACCCTTTGACATTCTGTGCACGGGTGTTTGTTTGCCCTTTGAGGGGATTGATCTGTTTAACCTATTCACGTGGAAATTCAATTTTATCTCTTTGGTGGTTTCTGATAAACCGTCTTCTTGTTTTCAGGAATGATTGTTACCTCTGCTTTGATAATATGGAAAGTGTTAATGTGCGTCACTGGCAGCGAATCTCCGGTAGTGGTTGTGCTTTCTGGAAGCATGGAACCAGGATTCAAAAGGGTAATGAGAATTGTAGACTAGGCTGACTATATTCCTTAAGCTGTATATATCACTGATAGGTTCCTCCATAGAAACTATTTACAGGTGTTCTTTTTGTTATCTAGCTCCTGAAACTTCTACAATCTTATCACAAATCTCTACATTCTTCGCACTCTGCTCATTTCTACAGTCTCTCATTTCTTCTTATTCAAATGAATGTTTGGGTTTCTTATATTGGTTACCTTAGTATGCCAAAATGTCAAGTTTTTCAATTCTTTGAGATGCCAAGCATTCAGATTATCCTTCACACGTATCAAACCCACATAAGTCTAATGAGTTGAAGAATGTTGTACACTAAAGGAAACACATTTCTTTGTAGGGTGATATTTTGTTTCTGCACATGAGTAACGATCCTATTCGTACTGGAGAGATAGTTGTCTTCAACGTTGATGTAAGAACCTCTGAGCCCAGCATCATCTCTTTAAAATTTACTTGCGTTATCTTCTGTTGCTGATTTTGATCAATACACACACTAACTAGTGCTTCTATTTATTCTTTAGGGAAGAGAAATTCCAATAGTCCACCGCGTGATTAAGGTATAGATTTGTTCGTCCTCTACTGGACGTAACTGCAACCAGAACATCAGTGCAAACTTCTAAATCATAATGTGTCTCGATCCCAACATCAAAATTGTGCCGTCTTTCAAGTTTATGTTTCTATTAGATTTTTTGTTCTTTCTAATAGTGCTCATCGTGATTTTGGTGTAAGGAACACATATAACCTCGTTTAATCAACGCCAATGGGCATATCCCTGTGCAGGTTCATGAAAGGCAAGACACTGGCGAAGTTGAAGTCTTAACAAAAGGTGCTAGCTTTTGTAAATGAACTCTCCGTCTTTTAAACAGGAATTCATATGTTAATTACAGTCAGGCCGTATTCTAAATGTATATATATTTGGTATTTACTCATCCATGATGCGCCCTGCAGGAGACAATAACTATGGCGATGACAGGCTTTTGTATGCACAAGGTCAGCTTTGGCTGCAGCGGCATCACATCATGGGCAGGGCTGTTGGGTAAGTGTGCTTCAGTGGCTGTTCATCTGTGCACATACTTAAAATCTGGTTCCTAAACTTGGACGAGTTCTTATATGGCTTCAGACTTTTAAACTTGAAATCCTGCCGAGGATCTCGGACCATGCGGTTTTATTTATTGATGTGTGTGTGGTTTGTAGGTTCTTGCCATATGTTGGTTGGGTGACGATCATCATGACTGAGAAACCCATCATCAAGGTACATTCTTTTGTGTACTAGGGTTCATTACTAGTATGAACACAGTGAGTGAAGCTAATCTTACTGATGTTTTGTTTTTGTTTTTTCGGCAGTATATACTGATTGGTGCTCTGGGGCTGCTTGTTATAACGGCTAAAGACTGAAGCTTGGAGTGGGAATGTTAGGGTTAATTTGAAAGTGTAGACAAACACAAAACAAGAGAGCAGAAAACTGTTTCAGTAGCAGAAAGGATTTGTTGAACTGTTAGGTTCTGTTGGGTTTATTGATCGGAATGGCACAGCTGAATACAGTTAAGTTAAAATGGTTTTAACTAACTTTTTTGTTGAGTAGAAACTCTATATCAAGCGGTTAATCTTATCTCGAATTTGTACCCAACCCATATTGTCGAGAAATGCATCCCCAAATCGAGATACGTATAAAGTCGAGATAAGAATACTAAGTTGATCTAGACTACACATGATGCTTCACTCGCTCCAACACGAGCAGCTGATGATGATGAAGTGTCCGCTTGCTCAACAACCCCCCATGAAAGGAGGGAATAGGGAATCTGAAAATTCGGGAACGGGGTCTCATTTCCGTCCGATTTCCACCCCAACCCATTGCTCCATGTTGATGCTCCTAGTGGCATCCACATTGACCTTAATCCACATTAGGGATGGTGCAAGTCGATCACCGTTCGCCAAAATTCGGGATCAAGCTCCATTGGTAGAACTTAGGAGTTAGGACGATTTGGATGCTCATTTGGCACACTTGTTTTTTTACTAATTTAATAGTTAACTGACTATCTGTTATGAATTTGATAGTCGAATGACCATTTTGAATAATTACCAACACACCTTCAAACAAAAAGAGCGAGAAAAAATCGGGGGTCGTTAGATTAGTTAGTTCCGTGTTCACCATTTCCACCAACAAAATGGCGGCCTGCAGCTTTTCGACCACCGGCGCCGGCGGCAGCGGCAGCGGCAGCACTGCAATCCAAGGCCGTCGACTAGCGCTCCCAATACATCGTAGCCAAATTACAACCTACTCCCACCTTCCTTCTTCTGTATCTTCTAGCTGTTTCCATGGAGGCTTCAGAAGAAATCCCGACCAATACCTACTCTCCCACCGCCAGCGCCGCCGCCGGATGTTCGCTCAGCTGACTCCGCCGCAATCCGACCCGCCTCCCGATGAGGAACCCCTCACACTCACAGGTGTGCTGACAGTCAAATTGCCACTTTTCTGTATGCAGAATCAATGGATTTCTTTCTAGGGATTAAAATAATCAAATTCCATGGTTGCGCCTTTGTTCTGGCGGTGCAGGACTGGTAGAGAGAATAAGTAGATTCCAAGACAGGGTTCTGATATTCTCTGCGGTGTTTCTATGGATGTTCGCCTTCTTCTGGTATTCAGCTTGGGACGGCAGGAACAAGGGCGGCGGCGGTGGCGGCGGTTTTGGGAAAAGATCCCGACTTCCGCCGTTTAGATAGTGAAAACAGCGTCGTTTTGACGTAAGATCTGTATATTCTGGACATGAATGTTCCATATAGTTTGTATCGTCTCGCAATGAACTAGAAAGGTTAATCTCTAGCTGTACCGGAGATCTAATCGATACAATGCAGCTTATAGTATACATTCGAACCGACGAATCTTGGCATCAACAAGCATGAGAAAATGATCAAACTTTGGATAAAAATCATTAGTTAGAAAAGAGTCAATGTAGCGAGCCATTTTTATATCAATTCAACCATAGCAAATAGTGTACTGAAAAGTGAAAACCTTTGTCTGAAATCTGATCTCTGGCCGGGATTACTTGCGAACACCCTGCTGAGGGCAGCCATCGGCAAGAGGCAAGTCCAGATTCTCGACCGTTCTAAACGTTCTGGGAACCATCTTGTCAACATAGAGAGTTCCATCCAAATGATCGCATTCGTGCTGTAAGATACGAGCCTGCCACCCCGATGCTTCGACCTTGATTGGCAAGCCGTCCCGGGTCAGCCCTGTAACCTCAACGTCCAGATACCGCTCCACCATTGCTCTGAATCCATCAACACTACACACCAATGAAGCAAAACGCACAAAACAGAAGAGATCAATGAGAACCCATAAACCACTTATAGAGTACCCTGAGACCCTCCATTAATCATCCAGGGCCAACAATCAGAAGGGTTCATGTAAAAGATCGAATCGCAACTGAAAAGATTCCATATTTAACATTCGCAACAACATGAATTACTAGTTGGCTCGGTATGGTCATATCCATTGACCAGTTACCTTAAACAGCCTTCGAAAAATAGTGCAGTTCTGTTGCTTTTCTTCTCAAGCTTGGGGTTCAGGATAACCTGTCTTGACAAAACTAAAGCATTGTCACTGCAAAAAATCACTCATTCGATACGATATTTACAGATCGATGGAACATCAATAGAACATCCCCCTTTTTCACATACTACATACCAGAAGTTCGAAAGCCCGCCTATCCTGTGCTTGAGTCTCTTCTTTTGGAGCATAGCTAATATATTCTGGTTTATCTTCCAATACTATTATCTGCAGCCAAAGGAAAATGTTGATGATGCCATTTTCAGAAAATGCAGAAGTATACATAACATCTAACGTACTCTGTAGCAATGGAAGCAACAGCACAGAAAGTAAGCAATATGATGAAAGACACAATCTTGAGCATTTGCTAGACCGTTCAAAGATTTTTGGCTGTGATTCACCTTGGCAATGACACCACCTATCGTTTATTAAGTCCATAAAGTCTGTAGATTAAAGATTCCCTATTTAGTATCCAAAAAAAGGGGTTCAGGAAGGGTTCTCCTATTTAGATTCAAGTGCTACGAAAGTGGTTCAGAAACTGCAACTAGAAAACAAAGATGCAGCCAAGATTTACAGTCAAAATTTGCATATATCCCACTGCAACTCTGCATTCAAGTTGAGAATGAGTGCTCTCGTTCACTGAAGAAGTAATAATGAATTCAAGTTAGAGATAGCATGAGTTTGGACGTAGATAAGATTACTAGACGTGGACTAGAGAGCAGCTAAAGGGTTAGTTTTTCATGTTTTAGTATGTAGAAAACCATGTAAATCTGAACAGGTAACGATGAATCTTGAACTAAAACTTTATGACGAAACCAATGGCGTAACCAGGATGGGCGAACCTAGGCCACACCCCAGGATCCTCGGTATCAAAAGTAACAAAATTCTATGTAAATTTTTCAAAATTGAAGATTTTGGCCAGTCAGTTTTACAATTCCACCCGGTGTCCTTTCAAACTCACTCGAAATTCAAAATCTGTAAACTTTGAAATGGAGCAAGTATGTGTCCCATATAAATCATAGCAACAGGAAGTAAATGTGATCAACTACCAACATCCAACCAAATATCTGATGAACAGCTAGTCAATGCAAATCGCAAGCAGTCAAGATAATTGCAGTTTCTTCCAAATGCAAGGAATGGATAAACTGAGAATGGACAAACCTTCAATGGGATTCCAATCTGAGGAGCAGCAAGGCCAACGCCAGGAGCAGTCCTCATGACATTAACCATGTCATCAATTATCTTCTGTATCTTCCCCGAACCAATATCCGCTGGGTCAACTTCACGAGCTGGCTCGTGCAACACTGGGTCGCCAGCTCTCACAATCTCCGGCAGGACTGGTTTCGATTTTGCCCCAAGACCCAGAAGCCAACCGGCCTTGGTTCTTGCAGAGGAAGACGAGGATTTGCGGCTTCTGAAGTCTATGTTGGAGTTCACGAGCTTAGAAGAATTGGAGATGAGATGGGGAACCAAAACTTGTGCTAAGGAGCTTATCGGTGCCGCCATTGTTGTTGTGGAGGAGGGTTTGAAGTGTTTCCCTGGGCGAGAAATCAACAAGAGATTTGTTGGGTTCCATCTGAACAGTGC
This sequence comes from Linum usitatissimum, assembly GCA_030674075.2. NCBI lineage: Eukaryota > Viridiplantae > Streptophyta > Magnoliopsida > Malpighiales > Linaceae > Linum > Linum usitatissimum. The sequence continues at coordinate 2,605,639 of JAUJYP020001495.1, forward strand.
TTTCATGGCGTCTCCCGCCCTACTGGTTGGTTCCTCTCAGCTGAGGCTTTCGGCTTTCACTGTGGGGGAAAAGACAGAATTTTGGATGGAAAATTGAAAATGTACCGAAACCAGTTTTATTTGAACAAATAATCGGGCGGTTGCTCCAAATGTGTTTGTTTTCGGGTTTAGTTAAACTCGATTTTAGTCGCGGTTTTTGGGACATCTCAGTTTGAGATTTCCTGCACTCTGACTAAGTACGTGGTGAAATCTGCTACGATAACACTCCTATTTGTTGTCACATAATAATATCATTATTCATCATTAAATTAGTATTAAGATCTTAAGGCTAAAATAAAAATAATAAATACGAAAAATTACTATCTAATTTCTATTCTATTTAACAATCCACCCACCTACAAAACAACTTACGACGGAGACTAGTTGTATGACAAGTGAAGTAGTTATCATAGCATTCTTGTCCTTCTTTGTGGCATGTCTTTGTTATAGAGTGATTCTAACATACTTGTCCATAAAGTAATAAAACATGTTCTTTCGCATCTCCTTGGTCATATTGCAATCGATCTTATGGCCTGAATAGATTCTTATATTTATTTATATTTGTTATCTCGATTCTTTCTAATAAGAACTGGTTTGGCAAGATCGAAGATTGAAGAAAAGTAAAAACTTATTGAAGAGATTAACCAAAATGAATAAAAAGGATCCAAACATTTATCATGAAGTAAAAATACTATACACTGAAAACTACTGATAAAATTAAATCGAATACTAATGCTGCTGCTGATCCTCACGATCTATGTCTCTCACACTTTGAACAATGTGTCTGATTTTGTTGGATAGACTCTGATTCTGTTCTTCGATCTGTTCAAATATCAGTTCCAGATGCCTCTTGTACGTTGCTGCTCTCTTCTTCTCCGCCGCTAGCTGCTGCGACAGCTCCCGTATCTTATCGTGTTCATTCTGCAAGGTAGTCGGAACCGGACAGGATGAGCAAGAGGTTCAAAGGTTAGAGAATACGATGACACAGCAAATATAACAAAGGCGACATTCATAATTGTTCAATCTCATGGTTCATATTCATAGGTCATATATAAGGCTATATTGTCACTGTTTCACTTTTGAATTGAGTCGAATGAACTTCAAAAGTTGGCTTTGAATGGTTCCGACGGTTTTGGAGATTCAACGAAATCAAAGTCTCGAACTAGACGATTTAGTCTAGTTCTAATCGTAGAGAATTTAAATTATCAAATGCAATCATGAATAGAAAAGAGAGATTTGTTAACCTAGTTCTCATTTGCGAGAAGAGCACGTCTGGAGGCGCTCCCAAGTCAGGGATATCAAGTATTACGTTGAAATGATACAAATTGCAATGAGTGAATACTGACTATAAATAAGCAACCGGATTCCTCCATTGAAACGGACAAAACTGATAAGATCAACCCGTTCACTAAACCGATCAACAATCTGACCATTCTATTTCATCTAAGCTAAACCACAGCAACATTATGCATATCAGGATAGATTTAAGAATTCAGATATAGCAGAACCACAATGTAAACGAGCAAGTACTAACCGGATACTGATCATAGATGCAATCTCTTCGGCCTCTACCAGGCGTCAAGGGATGAGTGTGCTCCTTTACAAACTTTGTGATGGTCCACTTGCCGGAACTTACTTTCCTGACCAGAATCATTGCCCTGCAACCAACTCTAGTCTCTGCTCTTTGCCTAACGATCTTTTCACGCTTGTCCGGCATTCTAAACCCCTCCTTGTTGCAAACAAGTGCCCGGCCAATTGCAGAACCGTCTCTTCTAGAACGAGACAGTTTGCTTACACGGATGACAAATCCGACTCGTGTTGCATAAGAATTATAGAATGCATGTGCAGCTGCTTCAGAGTCGAATTCCTGTCCAATGTAAGGCTCGTCTGAAGTATCGGTAACCGATTCTGCAAATCCATCTTGGAAGGCTTCTATTCCAGGAGACTCCTGGTCCAGTTTTGCACACAGATCCTGCCGAAATTCGCCATCTATAACATTGACACCATTTTCACTTTGGTTGTCTGCTTGACTATCGTCCAGTTCGATATTTCCTTCTAGATCTCCATTGACATCATCATCAACCTCAAAATCCACTGCCATTATAAGTGAAATCTGAATCAAAGGTAGCTAGCATTTGATAAAGGATTGATACGTTAAGAAGTTCACTTACTCAACTGATCAGCTCGCAAGAAAGTTTCGTTTAGTAACCACAGGAACCTGAAACCCAAACAGATATGGGGAAAAATCAGAGACATTACAGTGTCGTGCATCATGCCACTACTCAAGTGAATACGTTAATCAAGAACAAACATAAAGCACAAAACTTTGGTCCTTTTAAGGATCTGTTAACACTGCGGACTAAAGTCTTAAATCACATAAGGCATGTCCTGCTATTGGCTATCTAGTTTCAAACATTCATCTTTCCAGCACCAATGAGGATACAGGATCCTGAAAAAGGTAACAACTAGAAAATGCTCCTACGGCAGCTTCGAAAAAGCCTTCTCTTCAATAAACAAAATAAGGACATTTTCTTGCAAAAACAGACATACCAGCGAGGATAATTGAAACATGTTTGTGTGATTCTTGTCTGTGAATCATGGTTTTGAATAGAGAATCAAATAACTAATGTTGGATGAAGAACATAAATGAGATATATGCAAGAAATAGGTCCATGCAGAAAAGGGGGAGGACACTGAATAACACAAGCTCCAAGTCACAGAGCTTTAAACTACATGCAAAGCTGCTAAATATGAACTTTGAAACCAATACCCAAAATTAACTTGAACAGAAATAGAGATGCCAAAGCTACAAACGTTCATCATCAGATAACATCTCAAGTCTATTCAAGGAACCAGGAAAACAAGGATCAAGCCAAACAGATAATCAATCTCAAATCCATTACCAAGAGCACTCAAGAACCCAACTCAACGGTTAGAGTTCGGTTCAGCTAGCTTATGAAATCCCATCACAATAACTTAAGCAGCCAGCTAAAACCTGAAAGAGAGAACGATAGTAGATCATAATTGTTCTGCCATCGTTCATAACAGTCGGATGAAGAAGAGGAATAATATATTATAGAAATCCATACCGGAGATTGGAGAATAAGTTTAGCAAATTCGAGAGCTTCTACCCTATTCTATGAGCTGCTTCATCGTCCATTCCAGATTTTTTCTGCAGCTACTTCGAATCGAAAGTCAGTAGATAACGACACTATTCTACAACTCTCCGACTGGCTTGCAATCGGTTTTTTTTGTATCTTCCCCGACGATCAGCCGAAACCCTGCCTCTTCCTCCTTCGGAACCTTTTTCCGGTTGACAGCGTCCACGGCGTAATAAGTCTCTTGTTAGCTTGTTGTTCGTTCTTTTCGTTCTGTCAAGCTCCCGGCGACTGACAGTGTCGAAATCGGCGGCGGAATGCGAGACGAAGGAAGTGAGATTGGCTATCTCTTTTCTCCGACTGTTTCTAAGTTGGTTTCATCCATCACTTTTCGTGGTCGCCCATGGGCCCAAAACGGCCAGACTGGTCTCCGAAACGGCAGTTCATCTCATTTTACTTGGAATTTCTTTTTTACATCGCTATCAAGATAGCAAACAACAATAAAACTTTAAACAATCGTTTAAATTACGAGATTAGCATGAAACGACTCGAAATGAATGTATATGTTAGAAACATGTCGAACGACATAAAGATGGAAAGGATCGGTAGAATAGCACCTTTGTAATGATGGCAAGTACACACCGAGTCTGCTAACATAGAATAGTACACTTTGTAATCCGAAACACCACCAATTCGCGATCACTCCTAATGTCAGCCACCAATATACCGTATAGCAAAAACACCACACACGCACATCCCTAAAACTAACAAATCCAAAACAAGTAGTAGTCGTGTAACATTGACCTAATGAGAAACACAACTCCATTTGCATCACCAGGCTAGTAGACCCGAATGAGAAACACAACTTCATTTGAAACACATCTTTATTTGGGGCATTACATACAATCGTACGATTCTACAATTCGTTTCTACACTTCCGCATTTGCTCAACTTTTGGCTTTTGCACAAAAGCTATAGTTTTGACTACGTTCAATTCACATCAATCTTCATCCTATGAGATGTCGAATTGATCTCGATATGACATCTCGAAAACGAAGATCACCCTCGTCACAAGGAAGGCCACTCCACCCAAATGTTCAATCAATCTCGAACTTCCACAATCCAAACTGACAACTTCTCAACAAAAGATAACGTTCTTGCAAGAGATAGATTGGATCATATAGAAGAAATCTGACAAATCCAAAAACTCCCCTCCAAAAATGTTGCAGAAACAAAGAATAGAGGGATCAGAGGCAGAGCCATGAATTTATTTCTGAATGTACTATACTTCAGTTCATTTTGTTTTAACAAAGATTCATGGTCCTCATAGATGTGTATCATCTGAGGGACAAAAATTTGGGTAAAAAAGAAAACCAACCAAAAAGCAAGAAGTCATCGATCAAGCTTTCTTAGCCTGAAGCTGCATTCACCCTCTCCCATATTCTTATTCCAATAGGAAAAGTTGAGGTCTTAGCAGAGCATTTTAGTGATCACCATGTCCAGCTTCCCAGTCTCCTCCAGGGCCCTCAACCTCCAGCTGCAACCACAATGAACCAGTTCAGTAATCAGGTTCAAGAACCTAAGAACTGATGGTTATTTGGAACAAAGATCTAAAACTTACCACAAAGTACTGTGCGCAGACAGGGCATTCAGCAGGCTTGCCCTTTTCCAACCAAAACCAGACAACATCATGTTCATCCTCTGCAAACCAAAGAAGTGGAGATTAAATGACAGGATTTATGTATGATGCGATACTTTTCAAGGTATTAACCCGGAGGAAAGAAACAGGGAAAGGAAAAATTCGGTGTTCTTCTCACCTTCTTCACCTCCGGGGCATCCAACTATCCTCCTATCATAATAGGACTTGACAACAGCAGGTTCTTCCTGCAGGAAGCACAAATATAGTTTAGATTTTGATCAACTTATAGCAAGAATGAAATTAATGAAGGTCAGAAACAAACATTTCAGTGGAAATCGACAAATCCAGAAACATCATCAAGATTGTGACCAGTGCAGTTAAAATGATGTGGCACACTTTCAAAGAAGAGATAAGATCAACCAATTATAATTATAAGACGAAATTGACCAGCACTTCACTTCTATATAGTCAAGAAAACAATAACAGTCTGCATAATCCAAAAAAAAAAACAATGATCTAGCACCAAGAAGTAAAAATATTTTAGAATAAGATTTGAATTTACGGGCATGGCTGTCTAGAGTGAAGGGAATCAACATAAGGCAAATCAGGTGATAAAATCTTGTCATTGGAAGATCAGGATGGAAACAATAATAAGCGATGTGAGTAGTTCTTCTCAACAACTAAGCACACACGAGGATACCTATGATTTAAAACTGACCCCTTTAAAGAAAACCAGCCAGTGCAATAGATGTAGAAGACCATTTATTATGGAAGACTCTCACTGCCAACATGAGCATGACTGCCACTACTGGAAAGTTTTTACAGGATTTTATGTGGTTAGTACTTAATCCTTTGATATCCAGTTATTATTACAAAAAAAACACTTCATATCCAAACATGCACAGATCCTGGAACCTGAATATTGAATCAAGTACATAGGTTTTCAGCAAGAGATCACAACTCCATTTAAACGTGGACAGCCTCTTATTTCCCTTGAGTCAACCAATAGTAACAATGCTACTAAATAGCAGTCTATCTAATCAAACTACTGAAATTCTAGGTTGAAATCAAAGAATCACATAGAATATCACAAGACGTCAATTCATGTTTAACACAACAGCATACTGGACTCGAACATCTGAAGCACTAACCTTTGTGCCAAATGGACCGACGGGGAAGTTCATGTCAAGGATATCCTTTCCCTGAAAATATAACACATTTGACACACGAAACTGTTACCAAATTGCCACAAGAGTATACATACAAAGACAACACAAAATCCAACAAGAATCACTTAGGTGGGTTTGTGCGTGTGACATTTTCAAGTGGAGCTGAAACAATGAACTTAAATTAGGCAATAAACAGTAAATCATGTCCTAGTCATTCACCTGCAACTCAGCTTCAAGTTCTTCACGTTCATGTCCAGTGGCAATAGGCATTACATCCTCGGGCTTTTTCAATGCTCCATCTGCAAAGGAACACAAACAGCGTCACCTCACCAACCCAATTGTCCATCGCTAAATCCATATCAAGAAACATAATTGCAGGAAAAGACGAGTCGAATCTGAATACCAGACAGCCCTTTTTACCAATAGAACCAAAAATAATTCTAACTATAAATCTAGCAAAGGGAAACAAGAAGCATATCGCTATCATCTTCCGCTCATTTCACATCAACGGCTCAATTACAGAAACAGAACAAAGAGCCATCCATCAATCCCGCGAAATAAATAGAGAATAGTCATATACGCAAAGTACACCCGAGAAATGAACAGTCAATCAAGGAAAAGAGGTGTATAACGCTGTTTCCATTTGGTACCTGTTCCGGCGCTGAAATAGCGGTTGAATGGAGAGGAAGGCGCTGCCGGAGAAACGAGGGATCTGTGAACATTAGGCAATCGAGATGACACAGATGAGGAGGCAGCGCCTCGGGCGGCGGCTAGGGTTTTGATCTGTGAACAGACTGTTCTTCTCCACATCTTTATACGGTCACCGGTTGATCGTGATTCCGAGGAGATGGATCTCAGGTGGTCGAGTCGCCGTGCAGCTGAGTTTGTGGCTAGCTTCAGTGAGTCTCTCTCTCGATTGAGTTTTTTGTTTCTCTTTCTCCGAACGAACTCCGGGGAAACGAAAAACGTTAAAAAGGGGGGAATTAACCAGAAAAAGGGGCTGGATTGGGTCGTCGGCTCGCCGATCGATTCAGAGCTGTTCGAGTAAGTGGAGAAACGGTCGGGTTTGAGTTGATTTCGGTTTCTCAGTTGATTAATAAGGAGATATCTAAGTGTGTTTTTGGACATTGAATGGGCAACTCTTTTACCATTCTGTTAGACCACCGATAGGTAAGCTTTCAAATACGCAAGAACTTTCACAATCATGACTCCCCTGGTCGCGTGACTACATTAGCTCAATATTGTCCTCTATATCAACTGTTTAACTTGGAGGAGAGGAAGAAGAAGAAGGTGAGATTCTCGTCGTGCCCGTACGAAGGATGCAATCGGAACAGGGAGCACAGCAAGTTCAAGGCGCTGAAGTCGGTGATCTGCGTGAGGAACCACTTCAAGAGGAGTCACTGTCCGAAGATGTATACGTGCAGCCGATGCAACAAGAAGAACTTCTCGGTGGAGGCTGATTTAAGGAGCCATTTCAAGCACTGTGGGGAGTTGAGGTGGAAGTGCAATTGTGGGACGAGCTTCTCCAGGAAGGACAAGCTGTTTGGGCACATGGCATTGTTCGAAGGTCACATGCCGGCTGCTAGGGAGGAAGAGGATGGAGGAGAAGAGGTGAAGATGATGGTGCAGCAGGAGGAGGATGATGGGAATGGAGAGGGGTTGTTGTTTGATGATGGATTTGGTTCCATGGAGGATGTGTTGGAGTATCCTGCTTCTCCTGATTGGCAAAGGGAGATGTCACTGTTTTGTGGGTTTGGGCAGTGATTGATTGATTTATGCTGATTCTCACCATTCCAGGTACTTACACAGTTCTAAATCATTCTGCTTGATCTTGATGATGATGATGATGATGATGATGATGATAAATGTAGCAATTGCCGCCTTCATGGTTAATGTTTCTTGCAACAGAGAATAATAGTTATGACTGAACATATGCTTGATTATGCTTCTGCACTTGGATTGTATAGTATATATATTGCTTCTTTGCCACCTTGATTGTCTCAGGGGATGGAGCTAATGTATGCTTTTACTTATGTCCAACGATCTCTTCCATTCTTTGTCGATGTGGAATTCACCTAGTACTGTGTTAGTTGATAAGGAATATCGAAAAGGCTTTTTCTTTCGATTTTCTAGCTTGATCAGAATCATGCTGTTCTGGTTTTACAGTCAATATTGTTGAACTGTAGTTGTTTTTCGTTCTGGTATCCGTTCTCACTCGAAAGCTTTCGACTTTGATGTTTGATATTGGTTTTGATCACTTGGATTGTAACCTAGTAGTCTGTTATTTATAAGCAGAAGCCGAAAGGCTTTTGCTTTCGGTTTCTAGCTTGGTCAGAATCATATTGTTCTGGGTTTACTGTCAATATTGGTGAAATATAGTTGTTTTCGTTCTGGTTTCCATTCTCAGTCGAAAGCTTTCGACTTTGAAGTTGGATATTGGTTTTGATCATTTGGATTGTAACCTAGTAGTGTGTTATTTGATAAGGGATATCTCGACCGAAAGGCCTTTGCTTTCGGTTTTCTAGCTTGATCAAAGTCATATTGTTCTGGTATTACGGTCAATGTTGTTGAACTTGAACTATAATTGTTTCTGTTATGGTTTCCATTCTCAGTCGAAATCTTTCGACTTTGAAGTTCGATATTGTTTCCGATCACTTGGATTGTATCCTATTATACAGGAGATGATGCATGCTTCTATTGTCCCCGATGGATTTCGACCGTTCTTTGAGGTCGTTCGTCGATGTGAGATTCGTCTCTAGGCCTCCAGGGTGTTAACTGTTAAGTAAATAGGCAGAATGCGTTAGCTACTTAGCTTTCAGTTTTCCAGCTTGACCATAATAATCACATCGTTCCAATTGCAAACTGAAAACTGATTAGTTCTGGTTACTTGATACTGTCGAAAACTCGAAATATATTAGCTTGTTTTTGGTTTGGTTGTTATTTTTCGGTTTTTTTCAAAGACTCTCAAACAACACTTAGTAACATGAAACTGTTGCCTGGTTTGGGAATTTGGGTTATTATAAGTTAATAAGATAGTGCAATTTAGTAGTGGAATTTTATGTGATACTGAATTATATATATGACGTGTATATATATATTTGGTCGATGGTTAGAATGGTTAGCGGGTATATTGATCGCTTTAAGTTCCGTTTGGATGGGATGGCATTCGGGTTTTGATATCGTCAAGTTCCGTTTCGAGACTTCGGGACATCAGCTTGACGAGTGAGAGTAGGATTGTCGAAACGGTTTGGATACCGTTAGTATCCCTTCTAACAATACCAATTTCGCAATCTCGATGTCCTGTTTTCGAATGTAAATTCTACACACCAACCAATTTCAGTTCAAAAGTTCCGTTAAACATGCATGGTCAGCTAGCTTAGCATTAAAATCCGATTAATCGGACGGGTTCGGGCGGAAATCCGGTAAACCGCGGGGGACGGGCGGTGAAGATCTCATCCCCGTTTTGCCTCCGGGGCCGGGTACAGGGAAATTCGATGGTAGTGACGGGCGGGTATAGGAGGATGACTATCCGTCCCCGCCCCGACCCGGTGCCAAGTCTAGCTACCTATGTCACTCGCAAGTCATCGAGACCCAGACCTGAGTTCCAAGCCTATTACCGCTAAACTTTCAACTAATCAACGAATATAGTAATAACTCATTATAACGAAGCAATTCAACCGAAATTTTGAATGGAATTTACTTATTGGATAGAAGTATTACATTTATATACGGAGACGATTCTTATGGAGTTGCAAGTAGATAGTGGACTTGCATATATTTCGCCGAATCTTTTCATTAACTTTTCGTCGAAAATGCTGACACATCGGTTAATATCAGATTTTGTATTTATACTCAGAAATCTTCCTGTCATTTAGCTCAACATAAGATTTACGTAAGAGTATTGTCAAAGTGGATGTTTGAAGAATGATGTACTATGTTACGTAGTGTAATCATCATAATCAAATGGCCATTTGTCTTGTTTTTATGTTTTGGGTTGATGATAAGTTTTATGCATTTGGATTATGACGTGCGTAATATTTCGTTGCATGGTATCTATCAAGGCATTTTGGTCTACAAAACAAAAAGATGTGTTTCGAATCCTCAATAGTCTTCGATCCATTGCACAAAACTTATCCGATCTCGAGATCGAAAGCGAGATCATGACAAAATGTGGGATGACCCCCACTGCTTCGTATTGAAATTTGAAACCTTGAGGTTTGTAGCTTGTAACATTCAATGGAAGAGTTGCGCTGCATAGTTGACACCTCTGCTTTTGGGAGAGAAGTGACAAGAAATAATCGCAATCTAGTTGGGTGATAGCTAGAGGTGTAATAGTCGTAGTAGTACGTGATTGCATGGAAATTAGGGCCAAGTGTTTTGATGTCGGGTCCGAGAGCTAGATTCTCCACTCACCTTTGGAAAGAGTACGAACAAGTAGACCAAGACAAAAGAGAGCATCTTAATCGAAATCAAACAGTTGCTCAAGTGTTTGTTTGATTCTGCCTACTGATTCCCTACCAGACGTAACTCAGCTAACTATGCACCAGAGATTGCGTCTCCTCTTTGGTTTTCTTATCCCATTTTTCGTATTAACAATTAACTTATTCAACAATATCAAACCATATCGTTTCTGCGGTTATTTAACAATTTGAGTTAAACGAGAGGTAGGCAGGTACGTAATTTTACAGTAGAGGCAGTAAGAAATACGTGACGACATATTAAAAAATGCAACGATTAATTAAGATTCGCAAAATGGATTTATATTTTCGTGCTCAATTAAATACTACATTATTAAATATAAAATTAGTGAGTGAGTTTATAATTTTACAGCCATCCTCCTTTTTCTTATGGAAATAGAATACTAGAGTAGTCCAATAAGAATAAACGTGCCGAATTAATCAATAATATATACACATTATTAAATATGAAATTAACAAATGAATTTATAACCTTCCGAGCTGACGACAACAACCATTGCCAATCAATTGAATTATAGAAAAATAATTAAAATTTGAAGGTCAGTACTCTTTGTCATTGTTCATTTCATTTCCTTCAGTGATGTCATGCATGACGAGCTACTTAATAATTCATTTGGGATAACCTTTTGCCGAATGAGAGCTACCTAATTTAACGAAGGAATTTATTCTCCGGTATCAGAGTTGCTCAGAACATTCTGTTTACGATTTAGAGATATTAAGTTCAAAACTAACTACATCTTACAAATGGAAATTTATGTATATATTTTAATTTTTTCTCACTTTATTGAGTGAATTTATCGATTTTGTGTCGCATCGAATTTTTCCCATACGCATTTGTCTCAATTTACATGGCCCATGACACAGATAGCAAGCCACCGTTGACTCTTGTAGTGGTGGTTTGACAAGTGAACATTAAAGGAAAACAGAACTGGTGCTTTAATCCAAACTATTATATAATGAAATGCACCCACTGTGTTCAAAGTAGCATAGTTGTCGACGTCGTCATAAAAATAACTAATTTTTCTGATAACTTGTCCTCGTTTATATTTGCAAGTGATCTCGAGTAATGCTTATAATAAACCTGCTCATTCAATAATTAATTAGATAGCCTTTCCTGCAAAATAAACAAATAAAAGTAGCAACAAAAGCATTGAAGAAATGGGGGGTGTAGTACTAAACAAGAGAAGTAACACTCAATTCATTGCTTTTGTAAAAAAAAAGTGGAAGAGCCACACATACACATGGCCACTTGTCGCAGTAACCCCCACCCAACACGAGGTTCGTCATTTCGGGCTCTTCGGTACCCTATAACATCAAGCCAGGATATCGGAAGGACGGGTCTTTCAGAACTCTAATCCCATTTATTTTCGAGTTTGAATAAAGCTATAAAATCATATATATTTTGGTATACCTGAAAGAACGAATTTATATATACAAACAATAGAAAACACTCAATGTAATGTGATTTGTAACTTTATATGGTGTAACATGATTGGTACTTGCGAGTCACATATTAAATGATCAATCCATAACATGTAATTTTAGTACGACCGGATCTTTACCCCTATAATGAAAGTTGGTCTAATGATAGAGTTACATTGTGTGTTTGGTGAGTCGGAGGTCCATTGTTCGAATCCAACACATTTCACAAATAGATATTAATGTAGTGTTTAACTATTAATTTCCTGTTTTTTATCTTATATTGACCGAAAGTCTCGGCCTGCACGCACCGGAAGAAAAATCTACCATAATGAATAGTACCTCTCATAACCCTAATCCTGGTCCACTTCAAACGTTATGAGCTGGAGCCCTTCAAAGATGTGCTACGACCAATTAGAAATAAATTCCAACCAACCACGTAACTTATATTTATTGTAACTGACTATTGACTAACTGACATATTTATGTAAAATATATTTTAACATATAAATATATATTTTTAATTTGGTCCAAATAACTCAATTTAATCGGGCTAGAAAAACGACGAAACAATTATTTCTTCATGATAGATTTGAAATAGAAATGAGCTCTAATTAATAACTCAAACAATAAAGGATTAATGATATAAAAGATCATTAGGGCTATAAACCATCATCCATTTAAATGGATGGAACCGTTATGAATAAGACTTGAGAAAAACCAAAACAAGACTTAAATCTCAAAACTGTAAGCGTACGACGATATAATGAAAAGCCTTTCTGGCCACTAAACGGACGATGCAATTATTTTATCGTAAAAATAAATAATTAATGTTGATCATATATAGGAGTTGAGTAGAGCACGATGCGAGATTCATCGAACATTAGACCATTAGACCATCTCTGATGTGCGATGATGAGCAATCGATATATTAATTAAAAATAATAATAAGGATAGGGACAGGTAAAATGTATTAATAAATGAGGGCCAAGTAGGGAAAATTGCCAAAAGTGTACTATTAATTACTTGGAAAGGGACAAGTATTGGAAATTAAATTGCGAGGATTCGAATCGTCGAACTCAAAAGGCATCCAAATTCAAGAACATAGACATTGTCTTTTAAGAAAAAGACAAAAAAAAAATTAATCAAAAATTTATATACAATTTGTGTTTTATTTCCTTCAGGATAATTATACATTTAATCAAATATTTATTTACTATTTTTCTATAATAACTCTCGTATCGTATTAATTGTCAATGACGACTTCGTGATTCTCCCCTTTTTTATAAAATTCATAAGTTCAATAATGCCGGTTTTAAAAATCTCTCTTCATAAATTACTTTTTACAACTTAATTTTTATCATTATTTTAGTAAAACAATAAATATATGAAAGAATATTAATTCATTACACGCAGCCGCCTGTAGAGGATGGATGGTCGGACAGACATTCATATGCAAACTCTGTCGTGTTTCTTTTTGTTCAATGGCTTTTGTCATCTTCAGGGCGCAATTAATCCGGTTTGTGGGCGGCCGGCTGGCAGCTAGCGATCGAGATTATAAAATCTCAGTCTGGTTTTGGTTTTGTTTTTATATCGATAGAGTACGACTCATCCCAAAAGCTAGATGGTAAGTAAATAGTGTCTCATAAGACTATAAATTAATTCACTAATTCCATATTTAACTAGCAATAAGGATATTAAATAAGGTACGGAACATATCATCACGTTTTCGAATCAACGTTCACGTCTCGATGATAGTCTATACCGGTTGGCCTTTACTGTTTTCAGGTCGCTCTTTTTGGGGATCGCTCCTTCCGTAGGACTTGATAGGCTCGCGAGTTGACTCGAGCTCGAGAGCCGACTGGAATACTAACTCGAGTATAGAGCTCGTTAGTAGACTCAATAAAACAACAGGTGTATTGTTTTACCTCGACTACCATATACAATGAATTATATGTAATTTGCGATTGTGCTAATGAAAATGTAAGTAAAACATTATTTATGTTGCACTATTTTAATTGAGAAAAGTAGAAACTTATACATTTTAGATTATCTTTTTCTTTAACTTGACTTGTCAATGGTTTTTAGTGTACAAACTCCAACATCAGTTCAAAATAGACTCATTGACAGTTTTTATGACCCAAAGTTTGAATTGAATCAAATTTAGCTCGTCAATTGTAATTAACAAATTAGACTCGAAGAGGCATAACCTCATGACAAGTTAAAATATTCTAACTCGAATTCAATCTCAAACTCATCTAAAACGTAATAATAAAATTCAACACGACTTAATTCATAAAAATTGCTAGTCGCGACCGAGAAAAAACAGTGAGTATAGAGCGTAACTATTTTCAATTGAAGCGGCTAGCGGTGATGGCCACAAGGGTACGTAGTTGTTAGTTAACCTCTTCCCTCCCCAGACGTCATATATATAATAAATTTTGCAAAACCAAACATCATAAATGCCCATCACCATTCACCACCTCCGATCAGTGGCGGTACGTGCTGTGCATTCAATATTCATATACGCCGATGCTGTCGAATTCTAAGGGTTGTTTGCGTAAAAGAATTGAGTCGGAGATTTTAGATAGTCGAAATTTCAATTTTTAATTCTTAAAAAATTGGTTCGAAATAGAGTGTTTGTAGTACGGTGAGCTGGAGAAGTATTAAGGTTCATAAGAGATTGAACCGGATTATGAGCAATTGAAGGGTTATAGGAACTATTTGTGTAGGAGAATTGAGTGGGAAATTTTGAATGATTGCAGTCTCAAATATTTACCTTTAAATCAAAAAAAGTGTTTGAATTGCAAAAAATGGAAGAGATTTAAAGAGAATCTCAATCACGAGAAATTCTAAGTGATTTAGTTATTATATTCCTAATATGTCCTTGTCTTATTTATAAAATTACAATGATTTTCATTACTTCACTTGTCTTATCCACATTTATGGCATTTTTTGTTTTGATTTTTTAATGTATTTTTTTTAATCATCTAAATTAAATTTATTTTACGATTATGTTTGATTTTGTGTGTTTGAGAATGGATAATTTTTTTTAAAATGGTAGTTTTTGAAATGATATTTTTCAAAATCTTTATTTGAAAATTATTTATTTATAATGGCGTTTTGACAGAAAATATATAATTTTTAATTTAATTACTAAATTATCCTTTGTCAGGGGCACTTTTGCCAGAAAATGATAGTGGGACTTTGGTGTATCTGGAGGGAGAGGTACAACCGAGCTTGGACTGCCATACACAGTCCACCATGGTTGGTGATCAAGGATGGGGTCCAACATCTTCAAGAGTGGTTAGCAACAAGGGAGAAGGGCTTTTACCGTCACGGCAGGATCCCCGCTATTTCTCTAAATGGCACCCGCCGGCCATGGACACGTTCAAGTGTAATGTTGGCGTTGCTCTCTTCACCGCTATTCGAAGGATGGGGATGGGTGTAGCACTTTCGGGACCATGCTGGTACGTTAATTCACTGTAAGATGTTGGTTCAGGACGGTTTTTGGTCCGTCAAGGCGGGGAAGCGGCGGAGCTCCTCAAGGCGATGCGTTGGGTGTTCAACTCGTTATTGTTCAGAACTCATGCGTACCTGTGATAAACAGTAGCTTGGTTCGGGACGGGACCCATGAGTGGCTGTTGTGTATTAATGGCGGATGGCACTGGCCGGCAGCCAACCCGGCCACGACATTGCTCTTTTTGGTGTTTATTATTATCATTCATTTATGGTTCTAGTTTCATTTCGAAATGAATGGTTTGAGAAGAGTTTTTGTTTTGCAAGATGTGGCAAAAAGGGAAACTAAGAACATGGTGTGTGTGTTCAAAACCACAATTTTAGGTATTGTTTGGTAGCGGAGTTCAACCCACCTTTCTAAATATCTGAAGAGAATGTTTGAGTAGACATGTCATTTTTCAGACAGGTCGATTCGGTTAAGTTTCAATTTTGTTGTAGAGATATTGTTGGCACGAGAATGCTTCTTTTATTATCTCTTGATAACCACCTGCTATTCATTGCACTCCAATCTTGGGCTGTTCACGAATCGAGCCGAGTCGAACTTTACTGTGCTCAAGTTTGGTTTATTATGTGTTAGGTGCGGGCTAAAAAAATGAGCTTCACATGAGCTTGAGCCTATTCGAGCATGACTCGTTAACTACACTTAACGAGCCAAATTCGAGTTTAACCCCGAATTTTGGGTCATTAAAAACCGTCGATGAGTATATTTTGAACTGATTTTGAAGGTTGTGCACTACAAAATAATGACGAGTCAAGCTAAAAAAGAAGATTTCCAATTTAAATAGTATAACCTAGATAAATAATGTATCACTTGCCTTTTCATTAACGTAATCATAAATTACATACAATTTATTGTATATAGTTTTTTTAGGTAAAACACATCTTTGCATTATTGATTTTATTAATGACCTATATATAACTTACAAACCTATCAAATCGAATATACCCGACTTGTTTGATTTATTTAAAATCAAACCAAATTACAAACAAATATTTACCAAATCAAACGCCATGTTGTCTACCAACAATTTGGTTCGTCAACGACCCAAATCCAGAAGGAAAAGGGTGAGAGGGTGAAACTTGTATATATATTTTTCCTTCCAACCGGGACACCCAATACTCAACCCCACGTGGCACATTTTCCTGACAAGTGAAGATTCAGAAGATTGCAGTGAGGGAGAACTCACTTTCCTCCCTTTTATATTGTTTCACACATTATTGCAGAATAATTGATTATTCATCCTAATTTGAATAGCCAAACAAACTAAATATTAATATATTCAAAATTTTATACGTTATTTTAATATTATAATATGTTTAAAAGTTTTGCAATAATTATAAAAATTTAGAAAGAAATAAAAATAAAAAATTATTAAAATATCTATATAATTCCTTAAAATTTTTAATACCTATTTTATACGTGTTTAAACATCACACAAATATAAAAAAATTAAAAAGTTCTATAATAATATGAAAATTGAAATTTTAATCATATACAATACATGCTAGCTAGAGGTACGGATATAGTGTGAATTTTATTATCCGAAATGTTATTTGGAGATTATCATCGAATTCAAAACTACAACGAGATAATGAATTGATATTAACTCGACCGAACCACGACCGAACCGTCGCCAAGTCTTGGTATCATTCAAAAGACTAAATAGACTATTATCGTCACCTACCACCGAAGACGCAGCCGCAGTTTAATTACCAGTGAGTTAGTCTCCTCCTTTTTCTTCTTTCTCCCCAGTCTTTGATTGCTCCACTCCACTCCCTGATTGTGCGACATTGTTTGTTAACATTTCATTCATAGATTTCAATCAACAAGCAAATTGAAAAACCCCAACCAGATTCTGAAGTTTCTGATTCATACCAGTGATTTCTATCCTCCCGTGTTTTCAGCAACCCCCAGAAACAGAGTCACCGGCGATATTCACAGATGATCGTTCATAAAGCCTGATACTTTGTTAGAGAACAAGAGGGAAGATGATGGGTTCCGATTGGGCATGCACAAATCCCAAAGCCGGCGGCCAATGGGTTACGTTCGTTTTGCTGTCACCATGTCCGCAGAGGTTGATGCTCTCATCGCTCGATCTCCTCTTCTTGCTCCTCCTTACCATCTTCGCAATCTCCAAGCTTGTTCAACGCCGGTCGTCGTCTGAACAGAACGACGACGTTAAGCCTCTGTTGCAGACGGGGCCTTCTTCTTCTCCTTCTCCGACCACAACAGACGTCTGGTTCAAGCTAGCTCTCATATCCACTCTTCTATCAGCAGCTTCCTCCGCTGTCTTCTGCATTCTCGCCTTCATTGGCGCCGGGGAATGGAAGAATCCGGTGAGCGGCGTTTGTTGGTTAATCCAGGCGATGACCCATTTGGTCATCGCCGCTCTAATCATCCACCAAAAGAGATTCAAATCGGTAACTTATCCTGTCTCCCTCCGCATCTACTGGCTCATCTACTTCATCGGCGCCGCTCTGCTCTTCTCCTCCGCCGTCACAAACTTCTTTTCCTCCGCCGCCGGAGGAGCCGACGACATCGGCTCAATACTCGTTTTCCTCTTCGCAATCCCGCTCCTCGCCGCCGCAGTCCGCGGCTCCACCGGGGTAAAATCGGAATTACCATTTTTGCTCGAGGAGGAAGAACCAGAAACTCTAGATCCGGGGAGCCCTTTCGGTTCAGCTTCGATATTCTCAAAGGCGTTCTGGCTATGGATGAATCCACTACTGAGAAAAGGATACAACACCACTCTCCAGCTCCAAGACATCCCGTCGTTAGCTCCGTACGACAGAGCCGCCACCATCTCCGCCCAATTCGACTCCAGCTGGCCAATCTCCGCCGCCACTGACAACAAATCCGCCACCGCCACCACCACCTCCCACCCCGTCGTTGTCACTCTGCTCCGAGTTTTCTGGAAGGAAATCGCCTTCACGGCATTCCTCGCTATAGTCCGCCTCTGCGTCACATACGTCGGCCCTGTCTTAATCCAAGACTTCGTCGACTACACAGCCGGCAAACGAACCTCGCCGTATGAAGGATTCTACCTTATCGCCATCCTCCTCGCCGCCAAATTCCTCGAAGTTTTATCCAACCACCACTTCAATTTCAACACCCAGAAGCTCGGCATGCGAATCCGATCCGCCCTCATCACTTCCCTCTACAGGTAATTGTTTTACGATTTATGTCTAATGCGTTGTTGACATGTCTCGGGCAGTTGTTCGGAAAAACTTTGCGAGATTTAAATCTACGATCACGATTCCACCGGACTTTTCGATTTTCGATCTTAAGGCACCGTGTTCATAATTAGTTGTTATAGCATTCCTTTACGGATCTTACATAAGCACATCTAATGTTTCTGTTCGCATTTATGTTTAATTAATGCGTTATTATTGAAATGTTTCAGGCAGTCGTTTATAGAATTTTACGATTTAAATCTACGATCACAGTTCCTCCGATTTTCGATTTTATGGCATTGTGTTCATAATTAGTTATTGTAGCATTCCTTTACGGATCCCACAGACGCACACATCTAACGTCTTGTCTTTTGTGTTTTGTGTGGACTCACGATTTTGACTACCTTGTTTTACAGGAAAGGGCTTCGGCTGTCCTGTTCAGAGCGGCAGGCTCATGGAGTCGGCCAGATTGTGAATTACATGGCGGTCGATGCTCAGCAGCTCTCGGACATGATGTTACAGCTCCACTCGATCTGGCTGATGCCCTTCCAAATAGGGGCTGCTCTGTTCTTGCTCTACGGAGCATTGGGAGCTTCGACTCTAACCGCATTGGTCGGGATAATTGTGGTGCTCGTGTTTGTCTTCTTCGGCACCAAGAGGAACAACAGCTTCCAGTTCAATCTGATGACGAAACGGGATTCGAGGATGAAGGCCACGAACGAGCTGCTCAACTACATGAGGGTGATCAAGTTCCAGGCATGGGAGGAGCATTTCCAAAGGAGGATTCAGGACTTTCGAGATTCTGAATTCGAGTGGCTCTCGAAGTTTTTGTACTCGATTGCGGGAAATCTGGTCGTGATGTGGTGTACCCCGCTCGTGATTTCGACCTTCACTTTCGGGACTGCGATCCTGCTCGGTGTGAAACTCGATGCTGGGACGGTTTTTACTACCACAACGATATTCAAGATCCTTCAGGAGCCGATCAGGACTTTCCCTCAGTCGATGATCTCACTCTCGCAGGCGATGATTTCGCTCGGGAGGCTGGATAAGTTCATGTTGAGTAAAGAGCTAATCGAGGAGAGCGTCGAGAGAACGGAAGGTTGCGACGGTAGAATCGCTGTCGAAATTCAGAATGGTTGTTTCAGTTGGGATGATGAAGCTGTTGATCAGCCGATTCTGAGAGACATTAATCTCAAAGTCCAAAAGGGGGAGCTTACTGCAATTGTTGGTACTGTCGGGTCCGGGAAATCATCTCTCCTTGGATCGATTCTCGGCGAGATGCATAAGGTTTCCGGGAAGGTTAGGGTGTGCGGGTCGACTGCTTATGTTGCGCAGACGTCGTGGATTCAGAACGGGACCATCGAAGAGAATATCCTGTTCGGGTTGGCGATGGATCGGAGTAAGTACAACGAGGTTGTTAGGGTTTGTAGCCTCGAGAAGGACTTGGAAATGATGGAGTTTGGAGATCAGACCGAGATTGGAGAGAGGGGGATCAACCTTAGTGGCGGACAGAAGCAGAGGATTCAGCTTGCTAGAGCTGTATATCAGGATTCTGATATTTATCTTCTTGATGATGTTTTCAGTGCTGTTGATGCTCATACTGGAACTGACATCTTTAAGGTAATTATATTACACCAAAGACTTTTACTTTTTATCCCGTTACATTCCAATGACTCGAGTTGTTGAATTCTGTGCAGGAATGCGTGCGAGGTGCACTGAAAGGCAAAACAATCTTGCTAGTGACCCACCAAGTAGATTTCTTGCACAATGTGGATCTCATCACGGTGATGAGAGACGGTAAGATTGTACAATCGGGGAAGTACAACGAGTTGCTCGAGTCCGGAACGGATTTCGAGACACTAGTTGCCGCTCACGACACTGCTATGGAGCTCGTCGAAGCCGGTACGAGTAATGCAATTATCGATGAACATGATGTTGTCCCCAAAACTCCGAAATCTCCTGGAGGAGAAGCAAATGGAGGAGTGGACAAGGTGGTGTCATCTTCGGAACAACAGCCGAAATCGGACCAAGGGACCTCGAAGCTGATCGAAGAGGAGGCTCGAGAGACAGGCAAAGTTGGTGGCAACGTCTACAAGCAGTACTGCACCGAGGCGTTTGGATGGTGGGGTGTTGTGGGTGCGGTCGGGTTGTCGCTTGTCTGGCAAGCGTCTCTGATGGCCGGAGATTACTGGCTAGCTTACGAGACTTCGGCTGACAGAGCTGAAACTTACAATCCAAGTTTCTTCATTTCTGTGTATGCAATCATTGCGGCTGCATCGGTAGTGATCTTGGCGTTAAGAGCGGTGTTTGTTACCGTCATGGGACTCAGGACTGCACAGATTTTCTTCCATGGCATCCTTAACAGCATCTTGCGAGCTCCGATGTCCTTCTTCGATACCACGCCCTCTGGCAGAATCCTGAGCAGGGTAAGGATCTTATAACTGGTTACTTGGGAAGTTTGCTTCTGTTTCCTTATTATGTTATATCATTTGTGTTTTCCAGGCGTCAACCGATCAAGCAAACATCGATCTCTTCCTGCCGTTCATCCTAGGCTTGACGCTGGCGATGTACGTGACAGTTCTGAGCATCTTGATCGTGATTTGCCAAAACGCTTGGCCGACGATATTCTTGGTGATTCCCCTTGGTTGGCTCAACCTCTGGTACAGGGTAAGTTATAACTAGTTATTCACAAGTTCATCACAATTCACTCGTTCTCCCTCTGCTGACAACTTAATCTCCAACAGGGCTACTTCCTGGCTTCATCAAGAGAAATTACTCGGCTCGACTCGATCACGAAAGCCCCAGTGATCCATCATTTCTCGGAGAGCATTGCCGGGGTGATGACGATCAGGTCATTCAGGAAGGTTGGGAGGTTCTGCCAAGAGAATGTGATCAAAGTTGACTCCAACCTCCGGATGGATTTCCATAACAACAGCTCGAATGAGTGGCTAGGGCTCCGGCTCGAGCTTATTGGCAGCGCCATCCTCTGCTCTTCTGCTGTCCTCTTGATTGTCTTGCCTAGCAGCATCGTCAATCCAGGTACAAAAGTCCGAGCAAAAGCCGAAATAATAATTGAAAATGGACCTTAACCAACTGTCCACTTCGGTCGTTTAATTGGTGGTTAACTAACCAATCATCACCATGTCGGTCGGTGAATCGATAACATATATTTTTTTGATCAAATCCTAATTAACCGACCAAATATGGTGAGTTATTAACCTTCCCTACCGACTCCCACCCCTGGATACAAGTCATTCTGGTTTTTAAAGTCAATGGCCAACCGAGTTCCCACCCCTGTCAATAAATGTGGGAACTCGATTGGTCACGGTCAAACCAATTTAAATTCGGTCAGTGTCAGTGGCATGAAATCGACCCAAAGTCGTGACCTTGACCATGACTGAATCGAATTCGACCATCCCAAATAAAGAATTACACGAAAACCTGGATTATCAACTAATTTGATACAGAGATACTGACATCAATCGTGCTAATTTCTATAACCAATTTACTTGCACAAAATTTGGTGAACGACTTGTGTAAACTTCAATCCCTGTTCTTTTTTGCAGCAAACGTTGGGCTCTCCCTATCTTACGGGCTGTCCCTAAACTCGGTCCTCTTCTTCGCAATATACACGAGCTGCTTCGTGGAGAACAGGATGGTTGCAGTGGAGAGGATAAAGCAATTCACAAACATAGCATCAGAAGCAGCTTGGAGGATTCCTGACAGGAAACCTCCACCAAGCTGGCCAACTCAGGGCAGAGTGGACCTTCAGGATTTGCAAGTCCGGTACCGACCCAACACTCCTTTAGTTTTGAAAGGGATCACCCTCAGCATCAATGGCGGGGAGAAAGTGGGGATCGTGGGGCGGACCGGGAGTGGAAAGTCAACTCTGGTTCAAGTGTTCTTCAGGCTTGTGGAGCCTTCTTCAGGGAAAATCATCATCGACGGGCTCGACATCTCCACCCTGGGCCTCCATGATCTCCGGTCTCGATTCGGGATCATCCCTCAGGAGCCTGTTCTGTTCGAAGGGACTGTCAGGAGTAATGTCGACCCCGTTGGTTTGTACTCCGACGACGACATTTGGAAGGTACGTAGTTCAAACCCAGTTTGGTAATTTTCAATTTCAGGTTTTTCCTGAATGAAACCTGAAGCACTAATTTGTTTTTTAATGGCAGAGTCTTGAACGGTGCCAACTGAAGGATGTTGTAGCTGCCAAGGCTGAAAAGCTGGATGCTGCTGGTGAGTGTTTGTTTACTGTTGTCCACTGTTTTACAATACTCGATTTCTACCGCGCTTCGTTGTGAAAATCTCGATTTTGATCTTAAAATCTTACGGTTTCGTGATTTCGTTTGTGTCTAATGATCCCGATTTTGTTTAGTGAGCGACAGCGGGGAGAACTGGAGCGTGGGGCAAAGGCAGCTGCTATGCCTAGGGAGGGTGTTGCTAAAGAAGAGCAGACTTCTATTCATGGACGAAGCAACGGCATCGGTGGATTCGAAGACCGACGCGGTGATACAGAGGATAATAAGGGAGGATTTCGGTTCGTGCACGATCATCAGCATCGCTCACAGGATCCCAACAGTCATGGACTGCGATCGTGTCCTTGTCGTTGATGCCGGTAAGTAAATAAGCCAATCTCGAAAAAGACAACTTCTTTCCTGTCGCGAAACTGAGAACTCAATGAATGGATGGACGAAATGCAGGTCTGGCGAAAGAGTACGACAAGCCGGCCAAGTTGCTGGAGAGGCAGTCGCTGTTTGCAGCGTTGGTTCAGGAGTATGCGAACCGGTCGGCTGGTCTATGATTAGTGAAGAGGCACATTGTCTCTCTGTTGGCAAAGCTGAGGATTGACAATTCTGTGTGGAAGAGGCCGACCAAAGGGAGAAATCAGAAGGGGCCTTCGATTGATTCTCTGTAATAAGATTGTAACTTGCACAGATGATTTCAGTAGTTAAGGATTGTGTAATGTGTTACCATTTTAATTGGCTGGGTAAGTGATTGTTCTTGATAAATGCAACTATTTTACATATAAGAAATGGCCTCATACCTTAACACCTAACCCCTTCCGTTTTACTACGTGAGATAATCTAACGACCTATCTTCTCACACATCAGTTTTTCGGTAGGATTTATTTATCGATCGATTTTGACAGGATCCTGAGAGGTATTGTCAACCTGAGCTCTAATATTACAATTGGATGTTATTGGACATTCTCACACTAAAAACTAACTCAAGAAGCAAGACTTTCTCTCACATTTATAAAAAACACTCAACTCCTTCCACTAACCGGTGTGAGATAACAAAAGAGATAATAAAAGATATAAATGATTCCGATAAAAGATTAATTTTTTAAGAGTTTGAAAACCACAATTCCACTTAAATTGAGGTTTTTCTGTCCTATATAAAAATTAAAAAGGGTTAATAGTATTTTTACTCCTTTATTTTACCAAATTAACAATTAAGTCTTTATACTAATAAAATCTGTTTTTGCCCTCTCTCAGTTTAACAGCTTGTTAAATGGCTCATTTCGTTATCTTTATAATTTATTTCCGTTAAATAATAGCTTAACTCGTATTATATATTAATTCCAAATATTACACATTAGTCTCGGTACGTAACATTTAAAAAAAATTAGACTTAGATGGAGTAAGTATTTGACCCCGTATTTTTAATCGTTGAATTTGGTATACTATACATAATGTATTTTCTCGGAGAAAAAAGGAACGCGAATGCCATTATTTAGTTGCACCAAGGGCACGACCCTCAAATACACGGCCAAAAGCTCCAAGACAAAGGAGTTCACTATCCCACCCCGCACCATGCGGCTGTTGGGCTGATTTTATGCAATCGTTGTGATCACTGATCATGGCGACAGTAAGTTTGAAAAGATGGTAAATAAAGCAAAGACAGAACATTATTTATAGCTACAGCCAACATAACCATACAACCAAACAAAACAAACTACAAAACAAAACACAATTTTTTTAAAAAGCAAAGATATTATTAGTTATTACTCACTGATAATGATAATAATTGATTTATTATCCAATAACGTCCATCAAAATCATGATATTTTATTAGAAGACATGGGTCTTAGGGATAAGGATAAGTTCATTCGTGTTGTGAATGGTGAGCCCACCGGCGGGCACCAACTTGAACTCCTCGGGCTTCATCCCGTCGGGGAGCTCGTAGTCGAAATGGTACAACAAGTTCGCCAGCATGTACTTGACCGCGGTGGTCCCCATCGCCAATCCGGGGCAGATCCTGCGCCCTGCTCCGAACGGGATAAGCTCAAAGTGGGACCCTCGGTAGTCAATGGTGCTCCCTTCGAACCGTTCCGGGTAGAACGATTCCGGATCGACCCAAGTCTTCGTGTCGCGCCCGAGGGAGTAGTTGTTGATAATGATTTGGGTCCCCGGGAGGATGTCGTAGCCCCCGACCTTACAGTGCTTCATGCAGAAGTGCGGGACCCCAAGCGGGGTCGGTGAGTGCTTTCGGAATGTCTCCTTGAGGATGAGCTCTAGGTACTTGAACTTGTCGAGGTCGGTACCTTCCGCCCTGTGCTGGTTTGGCCCGACCACCGCTCTCACCTCCTCCTGCGCTTTCTTCATGATCCTCGGGTTCCTTATCAGCTCCGAGAATGCCCATCCTACCGTCACTGCGCTTGTGTCGATCGCCCCCACGAACATGTTCTGCAAGCGTATCGAAACCAAATAACTCGCAAAATCAGTCAATTTTTCGAAATGTGACAGTATACTCATACTCTTAGAGAATATGAGTGTACCATGAGAACAGCCTTGAGATGGTCTTTGGTGATCTGAAACGACGCCGTTTGGTCCTTCATGAGCCCAACCAAAACGTCAACAACATCCTCATGCTCAGGCTTCTTCCTGTTAGGGTCTTGGTGTATAGCTATCACCTTCTCGAAGTAATTGTCGAGTTTCTTGAACGTCTTCTGCCATCTCGCGGTCGATCCTGTCAACCAGTCAATAACCTTACCAGCTGTCGGTAAGAAATCCTCTGCGTGGAACCCGTTCAACATGTCCATCGCCTCCTCGAGCACCTGAAGTACCATTAGCCCAGGAATTATATCAGTTCGGTGTTCGTAACGAATAAACAATACAAGGAAAATGATCAATAGTTACAGGAGTTATCCAGATACTGAAAATCGATATTTAGTGACAGAAAAAGTATATTAGTTACGAGAAATCTTGTAACTATTAAAGAAAGTTTTAGCAACAGAATTTCTGTCCTTAAACCTAAATATTTGGTGACTAAATTGATATTTTCATTTACTAAACATATTGTCACCAAGATATTTTCATGACTATCTGTCCTTTTCTGGTAGTGAAATATTAAAATGATAATAAGTTTATTATTACATAGCTAATGATCATTGATTAATGTGTTCAATTGTATATTTTGCAAATGTTTCACACTACATTTCAAATTTAACTATGTCAGCCACTCTAATATTTAAATTTGATTTAGTATGGATTATTGATTTTTGTTTGAAACGCAGTTCAAATGGGGTCTAAAATTCGAAAAAATGAGAGTTAACGAGCACCGACCTTAACGAACCCTTCCTTGAACTCTTCCTGAGCGTACATCCTCCCGAACGCGACGGTGCCGATGATCCCGTCGGTGAGGTTGAACACCAGCTTGTTAACGTTGACCGTCTCCCCACGCGCCGCCGCTTCCTTCATCCGTCCCACCATCTTATCGACGTGCTCCTCACGCGCGTACCAGAAAGTGTGGACCCGCTTCATGCTGAGGAGCTCGAAGATGAAGAGCTTCCGCATTTCGCGCCAGTAGTCGGAGTAAGGGGAGAACGCCACGTCGAGGTAGTTGTACGACAGCAGCTTGGCCCCCGCCGCCAGAGGCCGGCTGCAGCACTCGAGGTCGTTGTCCTTCATCACCTCACGCGCGCACTGGCTGGAGGAGATCACGACGGTCGGCGCGTGGCCCAGGCGGAGGAAGGTGACGGGGCCGTACTTCTTGGACAGGTCGTCGAAGGATTTGTAGAGGCAGCTTCCTAGCTGGTGGAGGTTGCCGATGAGCGGGAGAGGCGGCGGGCCCGGCGGGAGTTTCATCCCCGGCGGGGGTTTGTTCTTGCCGGCGCCGCCGAAGAGGAGGTGGATTATGAGGAGTGAGATTGCGGCGACGGCGGCGATTGAGAGCCATTCCGATGGAAGGTTGGTTAAGATCGACATGGTTGAATTGAATGTTTGTGTTTTGGTCTCAAATGATTGACGAAATGGTTCCCCTTTATGTAGACTCGTGAAATTGAGGCGCGTGTGCTTACTCACTTTTTTTCTTCTTGACACGTGGCACGTTCTGTTTAAATATATTTTTTGAAGAATTTACCTCGTTGGAAAATTGTTGAAGTCCAATAGTCCATAGTCCACTTGCTTAAAGAAGCTTTAAGTACGACATTTAAGCAGATATTATGGCTAATTAACATAAATGGTCTCTTATATTTCGATTAAATTATAGACAAAATTCTTATTTTTCATTTGTAATTACGCAATTTTTTTTTTACTGTTGAACTTTCATCGAGTATTTGAGACAATATTCATACAAAAAGAGCGAAGTGGCATTTTCCCTTAAATATTGGTAAGAGTAAATTATGCATCCATGCACGAAATATATACCTTATCAATTGATATATTCCTTCGTGTAGTCTCATATTATGAAGCCACACCTATTAGGGAGCAACTTGTTTACGATATGGTGGAGCAACATGCATATGTCAACTATCATTAATAATATGTCATAGGCCACATGCGGAAATAGATGAAAACATACACTTAGTTGGATTTGAATCGAAATTTTGTATATCAAGTAATCAATTGACGAATTTATTATTTTAACCTAAGATTACATTAGAATAATATACAAAAATAACATTTGGTATGTTTTTTATTTAATTAAAACGTAATTAAATGTGTCACAAATGATTTTTTATCATAAATTTGGATTATGTGAACTAAAATTTATTAAAAAAAACGGAAAGTCTTGTTTCAACAGTGAGATTAAATCCTCTCTGCTTCGAGTTCCCTGTCAATTATAATACCAATATTTAATTAGTTAACGTTACTGGAAAAAGTTCAAATCTTTATGGGATCCAAAATTATGGGCAACAAGTCAATTTACTACATATCTTCTTGTTCTACTTATTATAAGTGACACCCCAGCCGCCGGTGCAGAAGCTCCGTCAACTTTCCGGCGACCATCCATTTTTTGGTAACTTTTCCTACACAATTTTCCCTGGGGACCTTTTATACATTTTTATTTCCGGCAACTTTACGTAAATATTTTTCCCGGCGAAGTTTCGTGTACCCCTTTTTGGTGACACAACAATTTTACATGATATATTGTCATATGTACATGTTTTTGTACTCGTGTACACATACACGAGTACAAACACGTGTATGCTACAAAAATCATAAATACTTTATTATTCACTTTGCTAGGAAAGCATACTATCATAAATTTAGAAGGAATATTTTTTGATTGATACGTATTCTTTTGTCAAATTCTCATTTCTTTCTTTATCTTATTTGGTCAATGAGCTCACTATATTACAACATCTAATTCTTATTAGGGATTTAATTGCACGTGGAGAAACCCCGAGATCGACCATGCCTAAAATTAAAACCCCTCATTGTTCCCATCTCACCGATAAACCGTAAAACCAACCTTCAAAATTCAAACAAGTTTCGAAAGTTTGAATGGTCCAACCCCAACAATCCATACATTTGTTCTTGAAAGATGTTTTCATCAGAAGACTATACCACGTATAAACAGTGTTTTTTTCTGGTCGGACCAAACGATTCGGTCTGATTGTTAGGACTAATACTATAGTTTAAAATAAATAATCTATTATCCGGTGGAGAATGAAATGAAGACAAACAAGGTAGATGTAAGTGGTGGAAGAATAATATAATTGAACATAAGGCTTAAAAATAAAACGTGCAGAGTGGTGGGTGGATGCTTTGGTCACCTAAAAGCTGGTAGGTGGGTTTCTTTCTCTTCAAATTCCCAAACGAGAATTTTGTGCTAAATCCAAGTTGGTGAATTATTGGCCATAATCTAATCCAAGTTGTTCTAATGTTTTAAGTTAAAAGTTAAAGATTGAATATGTCATTATGGTTATTACTTATTATAATTGGTTACAAGTTTAAGTTTGATAGATTAATTAGTCTAAACAAATAAATATCTAAACGATTGATGTGATGTATTATCGACACACTTATTCTCGTTATAAACTTTATTTTTGTGTGTCGAAATGTATTCAAACTCAGGATTTTGAGTACATGTTTAGTTCTTTTGCCCCTCGGGGCCGTGTTACGTTGTTTGAGATGTTTTTGATGCATTTCAGACGGTTTACGGCGTTTGGGGATAAGCGGGAACTAAGACAGACGACTTAAGCTGCTCAGAGCGAAGATTTGCTGGAATTAAAGGGGAACACGACGTGTTCCTCAGGGTCACGTGTGTGTCCTTTTTTCTGGAAGCCACGGCCGAGAAGTGCATTGTCTGAGAACACACCCGGGAAAAATACCCTCGTAGCAAAAGGGGGTGCACGACGTGTAGCCATTTTTTCAACGAATATTTTTTTCAGCAAAGGGGGTGAAAGGCGTGCATCCCCTGCACCGCGTGCACCTCCCAGATTCAACAGTTTCCCTATAAAAGGCTGATTTTGAGGAAAGAGAAAGAGACTTCCCCATAACAAAATCCTTGGACTTTTTCATGACCTCCCCTTTGCAAAAACACCATTCTCCATCTCTAAAAGTCCAATTGAAGATCAAAAGGAGTCCCCATTGAAGATTGAAGTTAGGATTGAAGCTAGAAGGTTAAAAGCGACGATTGGAGCAAGATCGATTCATCGTCTTCTCATCAAGATGATGGTTAGGTCGAATTCTGATTTGTTTTCTTCTAGAATCATGAGTAGCTAATTCTTTAGAGTTCTTGGTTGAGATGTAGGATTTGAGCTATGAAACTCTCCCTACAAGTATAGGGTCGACGATTGTTGGATAATTGGATTCAAATGAAAGATTGCTTTGATTGTTGAGTTTTCAACCTAGTTCTTGTTACGACTTGAATTAGGTGAAATCTATGAAATCCTTTATTTGATAGATTCGCGAATTCTTACGATTAACAATCTAAGATAGATGAAAGTTATCGGTGGGGTAAGCCAATAGCTCGATTCTACCTTTCATATTTCTTTTAGTTTTAAAGGTTGTTCATCTTGTAATTGGCGGGCTCTATGATTTGCACCTAATGGACCAAGTTGGGTGTAGTTATCAGTAGTTTAGATATTGATGAACCAAGTTAATACTAATTCCGATTACTCGTGATTTCCTTTAATCCTGAAAGAGCACCTTATCACTTTGTAGAACTTCTCGGTGTTCATTACCGGTTAGCCTAGTTGAGGTTATTCCAACCTAGATTGGGAAACTAGTAGTGGTAATCCGCGTGCATGATCGTGAAGCGGCTTCATACGAGTGATAAGAGGAATCGTATTATTTCATCCAAGTCCAAAGTTTGTTCGATCCGACTGCTATTAGGAAGTTGAACTTGATGAATCATCTCATTCAAGAGCTTGTTTTCTCCCCTATGATCAAACCTTCAAACCTTGATTGTCTATTTTAATTGAATTAATAGTATGGTTAGAAAATGGTCAGTTTGTTGTCAAAATATTCAATTTCCAAAGGGGTTAACCTATGAAAATTGACCATTTCCATAAGAAAATTTCAAAATTTTCAAATCAACTAATATTTCACTTGCATGTTGGGAATCAATCAAAAATTAAGTTTTATAACGATAACCCCTATAAATAATTATCAAACGTAGTTAAAATTTAACTTTACTCGATGTTATTTTAGTATGTTGAAATCTATTTTCAACTTAAATTGGCTATTATTTGAAGGGCTTAACATTGTGAAATCTCAATTTTTAGTCATTCCCAACATGCATGTCAAATATTAACGAATTAAAAAAATTTCAACTTTCTTGTCAAAATTTTCAATTTCCAAAGGGATTAACCTATGAAAATTGACCATTTCCACAATAAAATTTCAAAATTTTCAAATCGACTAATATTTCACATGCATGTTGGGAATCGTTAAAAAATTAAGTTTTATTATGGTAACCCCTATGAATAATGATCAAACGTAGTTAAAATTCATGTTTACTCGGTGTTATTTTAGCATGTTGAAATATGTTTTTAACTACATTTGGCTATTATTTGAAGGGCTTAACAAGGTGAAATCTCAATTTTTATTCATTCCCAATATGCATGTCAAATATTAGTCAATTTAAAATATTTCAATTTTCATGTCAAAATTGTCAATTTCTAAAGGGGTTAACCTATGTAAATTGACCATTTTCACAAGAAACGTTGACAAATTTCAAATCGACAAATATTTGACATGCATATTTAGAAAACATAAAAAATCAAATTTCATTATAGTAACCCCTATAAAAAATGATCAAATGTAGTTAAGAATCAAGTTTACTCTGTGTTATTTTTGCATGTTGAAATATGTTTTTAACTACAGTTGGCTATTATTTAAAGGGCTTAAATTGTGAAACCTCAATTTTTAGTCATTCCCAACATGCATGTCAAATATTAACCAATTTATAAAATTTCAATTTTCTTGTAAAAATTGTTAATTTGCAAAGGGGTTAACCTATGAAAATTTACCATTTCCATAAGAAAATTTCAAAATTTTCAAATCAACTAATATTTCACTTGCATGTTGGGAATCGATAAAAAATTAAGTTTTATTACGATAACCCCTATAAATAATTATCAAACGTAGTTAAAATTCAAGTTTACACGATGTTATTTTAGCATGTTGAAGTATGTTTTCAACTTAATTTGTCTATTATTTGAAGGGATTAACATTGTGAAATCTCAATTTTTAGTCATTCCCAACATGCATGTCAAATATTAACGAATTAAAAAAATTTGAACTTTCTTGTCAAAATTGTCAATTTCCAAAGGGGTTAACCTATAAAAATTGACCATTTCCACAATAAACTTTCAAAATTTTCAAATCGACTAATATTTTACATGCATGTTGGGAATCGTTAAAAAGTTAAGTTTTATTATGGTAACCCCTATGAATAATGATCAAACGTAGTTAAAATTCATGTTTACTCGGTGTTATTTTAGCATGTTGAAATATGTTTTTAACTTCAGTTGGCTATTATTTGAAGGGCTTACATTGTGAAACCTCAATTTTTAGTCAATCCCAACATGCATGTCAAATATTAACCAATTTATAAAATTTTAATTTTCTTGTCAAAATTGTCAATTTGCAAAGGAGTTAACCTAAGAAAATTGACCATTTCCATAAGAAAATTTCAAAATTTTCAAATCAACTAATATTTCACTTGCATGTTTGGAATCGATAAAAAATTAAGTTTTATTACGATAACCCCTATAAATAATTATCAAACGTAGTTAAAATTCAAGTTTACTCTATGTTATTTTATAATGTTGAAATATGTTTTCAACTTACTTTAGCTATTATTTGAAGGGCTTAACATTGTGAAATCTCAATTTTTAGTCATTCCCAACATGCATGTCAAATATTAACGAATTAAAAAAATTTCAACTTTCTTGTCAAAATTTTCAATTTCCAAAGGGATTAACCTATGAAAATTGACCATTTCCACAATAAAATTTCAAAATTTTCAAATCGACTAATATTTCACACGCATGTTGGGAATTGTCAAAAAATAAAGTTTAATTATGGTAACCCTTATAAATAATGATCAAATGTAGTTAAAATTGAAGTTTACTCGGTATTATTTTAGCATGTTGAAATATGTTGTTAACTTCATTTGGCTATTTTTGAAGGGCTTAACAAGGTTAAACCTCAATTTTTACTCATTCCCAATATGCATGTCAAATATTTGTCAATTTAAAACATTTTAATTTCAGTTTCAAAATTGTCAATTTCTAAAGGGGTTAACCTATGTAAATTGACCATTTTCACAAGAAACGTTGAAAACTTTCAAATCGACTAATATTTGAAATGCATGTTGGGTATACCTAAAAAATCAAATTTATTATGGTATCCCCTTTAACAAATGATCAAACGTAGTTAAAAATCAAGTTTACTATGTGTTATTTTAGCATGTTGAAATATCTTTTTAACTTCATTTGGCTATTATTTGGAGGGCTTAACAATGTGAAACCTCAATTTTTACTCATTCCCAATATGCATGTCAAATATTAGTCAATTTAAAATATTTCAATTTTCATGTCAAAATTGTCAAGTTCTGAAGGGGTTAACCTATGTATATTTCCATTTTCACAAGAAACGTAGAAAAATTTCATATCGACTAATATTTGACATGCATGTTGGGAATACCTAAAAATAAAATTTTCTAATTTAGCTAATATTTGGCATGCATGTTGGGGATGACATAAAATTGAGGTGTCACCATGTTAAGCACTTTTAATAATAGTCAAATGAAGTTAAATAGCATGTATTTCAACATTAACATAACAACGAGTAAAATTGGATGTTTTACTTCATTAGACCATTATTTATAGAGGTACCATAATGAAACTTGTTTTTTAGCTATCTCCAACATGCATGTCAAATATTAGCTGATTTGAAAATTTTAAAATATTCATGTCAAAATGACCCATTTCCATAGGTTAACCCCTTTGGAAATTGACCATTTTGACATGAAAAAATTCAAAATATTCGGCATGCATGTTGGGAATGACAAAAAATCAAGGTTTCACCATGTTAAACACATTAAATAATAGTTAAATGATGTTAAAGAGCATGTTTTCAACACTAACATAACAACGGGTAAAATTGGATGTTTTACTTCATTTGACCATTATTTATAGCGGTACCATAATGAAACTTGTTTTTTAGCTATCTCCAACATGCATGTCAAATATTAGCTGATTTGAAAATTTTAAAACATTCATGTCAAAATAACCCAATTCCATAGGTTAACCCCTTTGGAAATTGACCATTTTGACTTGAAAAATTGAAATTTTTTAAATTGGCTAATATTTAGCATGCGTGTAGGTAATGACCAAAAGTCAAGGTTTCACCTTTTTAAACCCTTCAAATAATAGTCAAAAGAAGTTAAACAATATTTTTCAACACGAACATAACAAAGAGTAAAATTGGATGTTTTATTTCATTTGACCATTATTTATAGAGGTACCATAATGAAAATTGATTTTTTAGCCATCTCCAACATGCATGTCAAATATTAGGTGATTTTAAAATTTTGAAATTTTCATGTCAAAATGGCCCATTTCTATAGGTTAAACCCTTTGGAAATTAACCATTTTGACATGAAAAATTGAATTTTTTTAAATTGGCTAATATTTGGCATGCATATTGGGAATGAGTAAAAAATTGAGGTTTCACCATGTTAAGCACTTTAAATAATAGTCAAATGAAGTTAAAAAGTATGTTTTTGAACATTAACATAACAACGAGTAAAATTGGATGTTTTACTTCATTTTACCATTATTTATAGAGATACAATGATGAAACTTGATTTTTAGCTATCTCCAACATACATGTCAAATATTAGTTGATTTTAAAAATTTGACATTTTCATGTCAAATGTCCCGTTTCCATAGGTTAACCCCTTTGGAAATTGACCATTTTGACATGAAAAATTGAAAATTTTTAAATCGGCTAATATTTGGCATGCATGTTGGGAATGACAAAAAATCGAGGTTTCACCATGTTAAACACATTTAATAAGAGTTAAATGATGTTAAAGAACATGTTTTTCAACACTAACATAACAACGAGTAAAATTGGATTGTTTACTTCATTTGACCATTAATTATAGAGGTACCATTATGAAAATTGATTTTTTTGCCATCTGCAACATGCATGTCAAATATTAGGCGATTTTAAAATTTTGAAATTTTCTTGTCAAAATGGCCCATTTCCATAGGTTAACCCCTTTGGAAATTGACCATTTTGACATGAAAAATTGAATTTTTTTCAATTGGCTAATATTTGGCATGCATATTGGGAATGAGTAAAAAATCGAGGTTTCACCATGTTAAGCACTTTAAATAATAGTCAAATGAAGTTAAACAAAGATGTTTTTCAACATTAACATAACAAAGAGTAAAATTGGATGTTTTACTTCATTTGACCATTTTTTAAAGATATACCATCATAAAACTTGTTTTTGTAGCTATCTCCAACATTCATGTCAAATATTAGCCGATTTGAAAATTTTGAAATTTTCATGTCAAAATGGCCCATTTCTATAGGTTAACCCCTTTGGAAATTGACCATTTTGACATGAAAAATTGAATTTTTTTAAATTGGCTAATATTTGGCATGCATATTGGGAATGAGTAAAAAATCGAGGTTTCACCATGTTAAGCACTTTAAATAATAGTCAAATGAAGTTAAACAGCATGTTTTTCAACATTAAAATAACGAGTAAAATTTGATGTTTTACTTCATTTGACCATTATTTATAGAGGGACCATAATGAAAATTGATTTTTTAACCATCTCCAACATGCATGTCAAATATTAGGTGATTTTAAAATTTTGAAATTTTCATGTCAAAATGGCCCATTTCCATAGGTTAACCCCTTTGGAAATTGATCATTTTTACATGAAAAATTGAATTTTTTTAAATTGGCTAATATTTGGTATGCATATTGGGAATGAGTAAAAAATCGAGGTTTCACCATGTTAAGCACTTTAAATAATAGTCAAATGAAGTTAAAAAGTATGTTTTTCAACACTAACATAACAACGAGTAAAATTTGATGTTTTACTTCATTTGACCATTATTTATAGAGGTACCATAATGAAAATTTATTTTTTAGCCATCTCCAACATGCATGTCAAATATTAGCTAATTTTAAAAGTTTGAAATATTCATGTCAAAATGGCCCATTTCCATAGGTTATCCCCTTGGGATATTGACAATTTTGACATGAAAAAGTGAAATTTTTTAAATTGGTTAATATTGGGCATGCATATTGGGAATGAGTAAAAATTGAGATTTCACCATGTTAAGAACTTTAAATAATAGTCAAATGAAGTTAAAAAGTATGTTTTTCAACTCTAACATAACAATGAGCAAAATTAGATTTTTAACTTCATTTGACCATTATTTATAGAGATACCATGATGAAACTTGATTTTTAGCTATCTCCAACATACATGTCAAATATTAATTGATTTTAAAAATTTGACATTTTCATGTCAAAAGTCCCGTTTCCATAGGTTAACCCCTTTGGAAGTTGACCATTTTGACATGAAAAATTGAAAATTTTTAAACTGGCAAATATTTGGCATGCATGTTGGGAATGACAAAAAATCGAGGTTTCACCATGTTAAACAAATTTAATAAGAGTTAAATGATGTTAAAGAACATGTTTTTCAACACTAACATAACAACGAGTAAAATTGGATTTTTTTACTTCATTTGACCATTATTTATAGAGGTACCATAATGAAAATTGATTTTTTAGCCATCTCCAACATGCATGTCAAATATTAGGTGATTTTAAAATTTTGAAATTTTCATGTCAAAATGGCCCATTTCTATAGGTTAAACCCTTTGGAAATTAACCATTTTGACATGAAAAATTGAATTTTTTTAAATTGGCTAATATTTGGCATGCATATTGGGAATGAGTAAAAAATTGAGGTTTCACCATGTTAAGCACTTTAAATAATAGTCAAATGAAGTTAAAAAGTATGTTTTTCAACATTAACATAACAACGAGTAAAATTGGATGTTTTACTTCATTTTACCATTATTTATAGAGATACAATGATGAAACTTGATTTTTAGCTATCTCCAACATACATGTCAAATATTAGTTGATTTTAAAAATTTGACATTTTCATGTCAAATGTCCCGTTTCCATAGGTTAACCCCTTTGGAAATTGACCATTTTGACATGAAAAATTGAAAATTTTTAAACTGGCTAATATTTGGCATGCATGTTGGGAATGACAAAAAATCGAGGTTTCACCATGTTAAACACATTTAATAAGAGTTAAATGATGTTAAAGAACATGTTTTTCAACACTAACATAACAACGAGTAAAATTGGATTGTTTACTTCATTTGACCATTAATTATAGAGGTACCATTATGAAAATTGATTTTTTTGCCATCTGCAACATGCATGTCAAATATTAGGCGATTTTAAAATTTTGAAATTTTCATGTCAAAATGGCCCATTTCTATAGGTTAAACCCTTTGGAAATTAACCATTTTGACATGAAAAATTGAATTTTTTTAAATTGGCTAATATTTGGCATGCATATTGGGAATGAGTAAAAAATTGAGGTTTCACCATGTTAAGCACTTTAAATAATAGTCAAATGAAGTTAAAAAGTATGTTTTTCAACATTAACATAACAACGAGTAAAATTGGATGTTTTACTTCATTTTACCATTATTTATAGAGATACAATGATGAAACTTGATTTTTAGCTATCTCCAACATACATGTCAAATATTAGTTGATTTTAAAAATTTGACATTTTCATGTCAAATGTCCCGTTTCCATAGGTTAACCCCTTTGGAAATTGACCATTTTGACATGAAAAATTGAAAATTTTTAAATCGGCTAATATTTGGCATGCATGTTGGGAATGACAAAAAATCGAGGTTTCACCATGTTAAACACATTTAATAAGAGTTAAATGATGTTAAAGAACATGTTTTTCAACACTAACATAACAACGAGTAAAATTGGATTGTTTACTTCATTTGACCATTAATTATAGAGGTACCATTATGAAAATTGATTTTTTTGCCATACGCAACATGCATGTCAAATATTAGGCGATTTTAAAATTTTGAAATTTTCTTGTCAAAATGGCCCATTTCCATAGGTTAACCCCTTTGGAAATTGACCATTTTGACATGAAAAATTGAATTTTTTTCAATTGGCTAATATTTGGCATGCATATTGGGAATGAGTAAAAAATCGAGGTTTCACCATGTTAAGCACTTTAAATAATAGTCAAATGAAGTTAAACAGCATGTTTTTCAACATTAACATAACAAAGAGTAAAATTGGATTTTTTTACTTCATTTGACCATTATTTATAGAGGTACCATAATGAAAATTGATTTTTTAGCCATCTCCAACATGCATGTCAAATATTAGGTGATTTTAAAATTTTGAAATTTTCATGTCAAAATGGCCCATTTCTATAGGTTAAACCCTTTGGAAATTAACCATTTTGACATGAAAAATTGAATTTTTTTAAATTGGCTAATATTTGGCATGCATATTGGGAATGAGTAAAAAATTGAGGTTTCACCATGTTAAGCACTTTAAATAATAGTCATATGTAGTTAAAAAGTATGTTTTTCAACATTAACATAACAACGAGTAAAATTGGATGTTTTACTTCATTTTACCATTATTTATAGAGATACAATGATGAAACTTGATTTTTAGCTATCTCCAACATACATGTCAAATATTAGTTGATTTTAAAAATTTGACATTTTCATGTCAAATGTCCCGTTTCCATAGGTTAACCCCTTTGGAAATTGACCATTTTGACATGAAAAATTGAAAATTTTTAAACTGGCTAATATTTGGCATGCATGTTGGGAATGACAAAAAATCGAGGTTTCACCATGTTAAACACATTTAATAAGAGTTAAATGATGTTAAAGAACATGTTTTTCAACACTAACATAACAACGAGTAAAATTGGATTGTTTACTTCATTTGACCATTAATTATAGAGGTACCATTATGAAAATTGATTTTTTTGCCATACGCAACATGCATGTCAAATATTAGGCGATTTTAAAATTTTGAAATTTTCTTGTCAAAATGGCCCATTTCCATAGGTTAACCCCTTTGGAAATTGACCATTTTGACATGAAAAATTGAATTTTTTTTCAATTGGCTAATATTTGGCATGCATATTGGGAATGAGTAAAAAATCGAGGTTTCACCATGTTAAGCACTTTAAATAATAGTCAAATGAAGTTAAACAAGATGTTTTTCAACATTAACATAACAAAGAGTAAAATTGGATGTTTTACTTCATTTGACCATTTTTTAAAGAGATACCATCATAAAACTTGTTTTTGTAGCTATCTCCAACATTCATGTCAAATATTAGCCGATTTGAAAATTTTGAAATTTTCATGTCAAAATGGCCCATTTCTATAGGTGTTAACCCTTTGGAAATTGACCATTTTGACATGAAAAATTGAATTTTTTTTAAATTGGCTAATATTTGGCATGCATATTGGGAATGAGTAAAAAATCGAGGTTTCACCATGTTAAGCACTTTAAATAATAGTCAAATGAAGTTAAACAGCATGTTTTTCAACATTAAAATAACGAGTAAAATTTGATGTTTTACTTCATTTGACCATTATTTATAGAGGGACCATAATGAAAATTGATTTTTTAACCATCTCCAACATGCATGTCAAATATTAGGTGATTTTAAAATTTTGAAATTTTCATGTCAAAATGGCCTATTTCCATAGGTTAACCCATTTGGAAATTGATCATTTTTACATGAAAAATTGAATTTTTTTAAATTGGCTAATATTTGGTATGCATATTGGAAATGAGTAAAAAATCGAGGTTTCACCATGTTAAGCACTTTAAATAATAGTCAAATGAAGTTAAAAAGTATGTTTTTCAACACTAACATAACAACGAGTAAAATTTGATGTTTTACTTCATTTGACCATTATTTATAGAGGTACCATAATGAAAATTAATTTTTTAGCCATCTCCAACATGCATGTCAAATATTAGCTAATTTTAAAAGTTTGAAATATTCATGTCAAAATGGCCCATTTCCATAGGTTATCCCCTTGGGTTATTGACAATTTTGACATGAAAAAGTGAAATTTTTTAAATTGGTTAATATTGGGCATATTGGGAATGAGTAAAAATTGAGATTTCACCATGTTAAGAACTTTAAATAATAGTCAAATGAAGTTAAAAAGTATGTTTTTCAACTCTAACATAACAATGAGCAAAATTAGATTTTTAACTTCATTTGACCATTATTTATAGAGATACCATGATGAAACTTGATTTTTAGCTATGTCCAACATACATGTCAAATATTAATTGATTTTAAAAATTTGACATTTTCATTTCAAAAGTCCCGTTTCCATAGGTAAACCCCTTTGGAAGTTGACCATTTTGACATGAAAAATTGAAAAATTTTAAAGCGGCAAATATTTGGCATGCATGTTGGGAATGACAAAAAATCGAGGTTTCACCATGTTAAACAAATTTAATAAGAGTTAAATGATGTTAAAGAACATGTTTTTCAACACTAACATAACAACGAGTAAAATTGGATTTTTTTACTTCATTTGACCATTATTTATAGAGGTACCATAATGAAAATTGATTTTTTAGCCATCTCCAACATGCATGTCAAATATTAGGTGATTTTAAAATTTTGAAATTTTCATGTCAAAATGGCCCATTTCTATAGGTTAAACCCTTTGGAAATTAACCATTTTGACATGAAAAATTGAATTTTTTTAAATTGGCTAATATTTGGCATGCATATTGGGAATGAGTAAAAAATTGAGGTTTCACCATGTTAAGCACTTTAAATAATAGTCATATGTAGTTAAAAAGTATGTTTTTCAACATTAACATAACAACGAGTAAAATTGGATGTTTTACTTCATTTTACCATTATTTATAGAGATACAATGATGAAACTTGATTTTTAGCTATCTCCAACATACATGTCAAATATTAGTTGATTTTAAAAATTTGACATTTTCATGTCAAATGTCCCGTTTCCATAGGTTAACCCCTTTGGAAATTGACCATTTTGACATGAAAAATTGAAAATTTTTAAACTGGCTAATATTTGGCATGCATGTTGGGAATGACAAAAAATCGAGGTTTCACCATGTTAAACACATTTAATAAGAGTTAAATGATGTTAAAGAACATGTTTATCAACACTAATATAACAACGAGTAAAATTGGATTGTTTACTTAATTTGACCATTAATTATAGAGGTACCATTATGAAAATTGATTTTTTTGCCATCTGCAACATGCATGTCAAATATTAGGCGATTTTAAAATTTTGAAATTTTCTTGTCAAAATGGCCCATTTCCATAGGTTAACCCCTTTGGAAATTGACCATTTTGACATGAAAAATTGAATTTTTTTCAATTGGCTAATATTTGGCATGCATATTGGGAATGAGTAAAAAATCGAGGTTTCACCATGTTAAACACTTTAAATAATAGTCAAATGAAGTTAAACAGCATGTTTTTCAACATTAACATAACAAAGAGTAAAATTGGATGTTTTACTTCATTTGACCATTTTTTAAAGAGATACCATCATAAAACTTGTTTTTGTAGCTATCTCCAACATTCATGTCAAATATTAGCCGATTTGAAAATTTTGAAATTTTCATGTCAAAATGGCCCATTTCTATAGGTTAACCCCTTTGGAAATTGACCATTTTGACATGAAAAATTGAATTTTTTTAAATTGGCTAATATTTGGCAAGCATATTGGGAATGAGTAAAAAATTGAGGTTTCACCATGTTAAGCACTTTAAATAATAGTCAAATCAAGTTAAACAAGCATGTTTTTCAACATTAACATAACGAGTAAAATTGGATGTTTTACTTCATTTGACCATTATTTATAGAGGGACCATAATGAAAATTGATTTTTTAACCATCTCCAACATGCATGTCAAATATTAGGTGATTTTAAAATTTTGAAATTTTCATGTCAAAATGGCCCATTTCCATAGGTTAACCCCTTTGGAAATTGATCATTTTTACATGAAAAATTGAATTTTTTTAAATTGGCTAATATTTGGTATGCATATTGGGAATGAGTAAAAAATCGAGGTTTCACCATGTTAAGCACTTTAAATAATAGTCAAATGAAGTTAAAAAGTATGTTTTTCAACATTAACATAACAACGAGTAAAATTTGATGTTTTACTTCATTTGACCATTATTTATAGAGGTACCATAATGAAAACTGATTTTTTTGCCATCTCCAACATGCATGTCAAATATTAGCTGATTTTAAAAGTTTGAAATATTCATGTCAAAATGGCCCATTTCCATAGGTTATGCCCTTGGGATATTGACAATTTTGACATGAAAAAGTGAAATTTTTTAAATTGGCTAATATTGGGCATGCATATTGGGAATGAGTAAAAATCGAGATTTCACCATGTTAAGAACTTTAAATAATAGTCAAATGAAGTTGAAAAGTATACTTGTCAACACTAACATAACAACGAGTAAAATTGGATTTTTTTTCCTTCATTTGACCATTATTTATATATGTACCATAATGAAAATTGATTTTTTAGCCATCTCCAACATGCATATAAATTATTAGGCGATTTTAAAATTTTGAAATTTTCATGTCAAAATGGCCCATTTTCATAGGTTAATCCTTTTGGAAATTGACCATTTTAACATAAAAAATTGAAATTTTTTAAATTAGCTAATATTTAGCATGCATGTTTGGAATGACAAAAAATCAAGGTTTCACCGTTTTAAACTCTTCAAATAATTGTCAAATAAAGTAAAAAAATATTTTTCAACACTAACATAACAATGAGCAAAATTAGATTTTTAACTTCATTTGACCATTACTTATAGAGATACCATGATGAAACTTCATTTTTAGCTATCTCCAACATACATGTCCAATATTAATTGATTTTAAAAATTTGACATTTTCATGTCAAATGTCCCATTTCCAAAGGTTAACCCCTTTGGAAATTGACCATTTTGACATGAAAAATTGAAAATTTTTAAACTGGCTAATAATTGGCATGCATGTTGGGAATGACAGAAAGTCGAGGTTTCACCATGTTAAACACATTAAACAAGAGTTAAATGATGTTAAAGAACATGTTTTTCAACATTAACATAACAACGAGTAAAATTGGATGTTTTACTTCATTTGACCATTATTTATAGAGGTACCATAATAAAACTTGTTTTTTAGCCATCTCCAACATGCATGTCAAATATTAGGTGATTTTAAAATTTTGAAATTTTCATGTCAAAATGGCCCATTTCCATAGGTTAACCCCTTTGGAAATTGATCATTTTGACATGAAAAATTAAATTTTTTTAAATTGGCTAATATTTGGCATGCATATTGGGAATGAGTAAAAAATTAAGGTTTCACCATGTTAAGCACTTTAAATAATAGTCAAATGAAGTTAAAAAGTATGTTTTTCAACACTAACATAACAACGAGTAAAATTTGATGTTTTACTTCATTTGACCATTATTTATTGAGGTACCATAATGAAAATTGATTTTTTAGCCATCTCCAACATGCATGCAAATATTAGGTGATCTTAAAATTTTGAAATTTTCATGTCAAAATGGCCCATTTCCATAGGTTAACCCCTTTGGAAATTGACCATTTTGACATGAAAAATTGAAATTTTTTAAACTCGCTAATATTTGGCATGCATGTTGGAAATGACAAAAAATCGAGGTTTCACCATGTTAAACACATTTAATAAGAGTTAAATGATGTTAAAGAACATGTTTTTCAACACTAACATAACAACGAGTAAAATTGGATTGTTTACTTCATTTGACCATTAATTATAGAGGTACCATTATGAAAATTGATTTTTTTGCCATCTCAACATGCATGTCAAATATTAGGCGATTTTAAAATTTTGAAATTTTCTTGTCAAAATGGCCCATTTCCATAGGTTAACCCCTTTGGAAATTGACCATTTTGACATGAAAAATTGAATTTTTTTCAATTGGCTAATATTTGGCATGCATATTGGGAATGAGTAAAAAATCGAGGTTTCACCATGTTAAGCACTTTAAATAATAGTCAAATGAAGTTAAACAGCATGTTTTTCAACATTAACATAACAAAGAGTAAAATTGGATGTTTTACTTCATTTGACCATTTTTTAAAGAGATACCATCATAAAACTTGTTTTTGTAGCTATCTCCAACATTCATGTCAAATATTAGCCGATTTGAAAATTTTGAAATTTTCATGTCAAAATGGCCCATTTCTATAGGTGTTAACCCTTTGGAAATTGACCATTTTGACATGAAAAATTGAATTTTTTTAAAATTGGCTAATATTTGGCATGCATATTGGGAATGAGTAAAAAATCGAGGTTTCACCATGTTAAGCACTTTAAATAATAGTTAAATGAAGTTAAACAGCATGTTTTTCAACATTAAAATAACGAGTAAAATTTGATGTTTTACTTCATTTGACCATTATTTATAGAGGGACCATAATGAAAATTGATTTTTTAACCATCTCCAACATGCATGTCAAATATTAGGTGATTTTAAAATTTTGAAATTTTCATGTCAAAATGGCCTATTTCCATAGGTTAACCCATTTGGAAATTGATCATTTTTACATGAAAAATTGAATTTTTTTAAATTGGCTAATATTTGGTATGCATATTGGAAATGAGTAAAAAATCAAGGTTTCACCATGTTAAGCACTTTAAATAATAGTCAAATGAAGTTAAAAAGTATGTTTTTCAACACTAACATAACAACGAGTAAAATTTGATGTTTTACTTCATTTGACCATTATTTATAGAGGTACCATAATGAAAATTAATTTTTTAGCCATCTCCAACATGCATGTCAAATATTAGCTAATTTTAAAAGTTTGAAATATTCATGTCAAAATGGCCCATTTCCATAGGTTATCCCCTTGGGATATTGACAATTTTGACATGAAAAAGTGAAATTTTTTAAATT
This sequence comes from Linum usitatissimum, assembly GCA_030674075.2. Taxonomy (NCBI): domain Eukaryota; kingdom Viridiplantae; phylum Streptophyta; class Magnoliopsida; order Malpighiales; family Linaceae; genus Linum; species Linum usitatissimum. Next base: position 2,649,971 of record JAUJYP020001495.1, read on the forward strand.
GGTTAATATTGGGCATATTGGGAATGAGTAAAAATTGAGATTTCACCATGTTAAGAACTTTAAATAATAGTCAAATGAAGTTAAAAAGTATGTTTTTCAACTCTAACATAACAATGAGCAAAATTAGATTTTTAACTTCATTTGACCATTATTTATAGAGATACCATGATGAAACTTGATTTTTAGCTATGTCCAACATACATGTCAAATATTAATTGATTTTAAAAATTTGACATTTTCATTTCAAAAGTCCCGTTTCCATAGGTAAACCCCTTTGGAAGTTGACCATTTTGACATGAAAAATTGAAAAATTTTAAACTGGCAAATATTTGGCATGCATGTTGGGAATGACAAAAAATCGAGGTTTCACCATGTTAAACAAATTTAATAAGAGTTAAATGATGTTAAAGAACATGTTTTTCAACACTAACATAACAACGAGTAAAATTGGATTTTTTTACTTCATTTGACCATTATTTATAGAGGTACCATAATGAAAATTGATTTTTTAGCCATCTCCAACATGCATGTCAAATATTAGGTGATTTTAAAATTTTGAAATTTTCATGTCAAAATGGCCCATTTCTATAGGTTAAACCCTTTGGAAATTAACCATTTTGACATGAAAAATTGAATTTTTTTAAATTGGCTAATATTTGGCATGCATATTGGGAATGAGTAAAAAATTGAGGTTTCACCATGTTAAGCACTTTAAATAATAGTCATATGTAGTTAAAAAGTATGTTTTTCAACATTAACATAACAACGAGTAAAATTGGATGTTTTACTTCATTTTACCATTATTTATAGAGATACAATGATGAAACTTGATTTTTAGCTATCTCCAACATACATGTCAAATATTAGTTGATTTTAAAAATTTGACATTTTCATGTCAAATGTCCCGTTTCCATAGGTTAACCCCTTTGGAAATTGACCATTTTGACATGAAAAATTGAAAATTTTTAAACTGGCTAATATTTGGCATGCATGTTGGGAATGACAAAAAATCGAGGTTTCACCATGTTAAACACATTTAATAAGAGTTAAATGATGTTAAAGAACATGTTTATCAACACTAATATAACAACGAGTAAAATTGGATTGTTTACTTCATTTGACCATTAATTATAGAGGTACCATTATGAAAATTGATTTTTTTGCCATCTGCAACATGCATGTCAAATATTAGGCGATTTTAAAATTTTGAAATTTTCTTGTCAAAATGGCCCATTTCCATAGGTTAACCCCTTTGGAAATTGACCATTTTGACATGAAAAATTGAATTTTTTTCAATTGGCTAATATTTGGCATGCATATTGGGAATGAGTAAAAAATCGAGGTTTCACCATGTTAAACACTTTAAATAATAGTCAAATGAAGTTAAACAGCATGTTTTTCAACATTAACATAACAAAGAGTAAAATTGGATGTTTTACTTCATTTGACCATTTTTTAAAGAGATACCATCATAAAACTTGTTTTTGTAGCTATCTCCAACATTCATGTCAAATATTAGCCGATTTGAAAATTTTGAAATTTTCATGTCAAAATGGCCCATTTCTATAGGTTAACCCCTTTGGAAATTGACCATTTTGACATGAAAAATTGAATTTTTTTAAATTGGCTAATATTTGGCAAGCATATTGGGAATGAGTAAAAAATTGAGGTTTCACCATGTTAAGCACTTTAAATAATAGTCAAATCAAGTTAAACAGCATGTTTTTCAACATTAACATAACGAGTAAAATTGGATGTTTTACTTCATTTGACCATTATTTATAGAGGGACCATAATGAAAATTGATTTTTTAACCATCTCCAACATGCATGTCAAATATTAGGTGATTTTAAAATTTTGAAATTTTCATGTCAAAATGGCCCATTTCCATAGGTTAACCCCTTTGGAAATTGATCATTTTTACATGAAAAATTGAATTTTTTTAAATTGGCTAATATTTGGTATGCATATTGGGAATGAGTAAAAAATCGAGGTTTCACCATGTTAAGCACTTTAAATAATAGTCAAATGAAGTTAAAAAGTATGTTTTTCAACATTAACATAACAACGAGTAAAATTTGATGTTTTACTTCATTTGACCATTATTTATAGAGGTACCATAATGAAAACTGATTTTTTAGCCATCTCCAACATGCATGTCAAATATTAGCTGATTTTAAAAGTTTGAAATATTCATGTCAAAATGGCCCATTTCCATAGGTTATGCCCTTGGGATATTGACAATTTTGACATGAAAAAGTGAAATTTTTTAAATTGGCTAATATTGGGCATGCATATTGGGAATGAGTAAAAATCGAGATTTCACCATGTTAAGAACTTTAAATAATAGTCAAATGAAGTTGAAAAGTATACTTTTCAACACTAACATAACAACGAGTAAAATTGGATTTTTTTTCCTTCATTTGACCATTATTTATATATGTACCATAATGAAAATTGATTTTTTAGCCATCTCCAACATGCATATAAATTATTAGGCGATTTTAAAATTTTGAAATTTTCATGTCAAAATGGCCCATTTTCATAGGTTAATCCTTTTGGAAATTGACCATTTTAACATAAAAAATTGAAATTTTTTAAATTAGCTAATATTTAGCATGCATGTTTGGAATGACAAAAAATCAAGGTTTCACCGTTTTAAACTCTTCAAATAATTGTCAAATAAAGTAAAAAACTATTTTTCAACACTAACATAACAATGAGCAAAATTAGATTTTTAACTTCATTTGACCATTACTTATAGAGATACCATGATGAAACTTCATTTTTAGCTATCTCCAACATACATGTCCAATATTAATTGATTTTAAAAATTTGACATTTTCATGTCAAATGTCCCATTTCCAAAGGTTAACCCCTTTGGAAATTGACCATTTTGACATGAAAAATTGAAAATTTTTAAACTGGCTAATAATTGGCATGCATGTTGGGAATGACGAAAAGTCGAGGTTTCACCATGTTAAACACATTAAACAAGAGTTAAATGATGTTAAAGAACATGTTTTTCAACATTAACATAACAACGAGTAAAATTGGATGTTTTACTTCATTTGACCATTATTTATAGAGGTACCATAATAAAACTTGTTTTTTAGCCATCTCCAACATGCATGTCAAATATTAGGTGATTTTAAAATTTTGAAATTTTCATGTCAAAATGGCCCATTTCCATAGGTTAACCCCTTTGGAAATTGATCATTTTGACATGAAAAATTAAATTTTTTTAAATTGGCTAATATTTGGCATGCATATTGGGAATGAGTAAAAAATTGAGGTTTCACCATGTTAAGCACTTTAAATAATAGTCAAATGAAGTTAAAAAGTATGTTTTTCAACACTAACATAACAACGAGTAAAATTTGATGTTTTACTTCATTTGACCATTATTTATTGAGGTACCATAATGAAAATTGATTTTTTAGCCATCTCCAACATGCATGCAAATATTAGGTGATCTTAAAATTTTGAAATTTTCATGTCAAAATGGCCCATTTCCATAGGTTAACCCCTTTGGAAATTGACCATTTTGACATGAAAAATTGAAATTTTTTAAACTCGCTAATATTTGGCATGCATGTTGGAAATGACAAAAAATCGAGGTTTCACCATGTTAAACACATTTAATAAGAGTTAAATGATATTAAAGAACATGTTTTTCAACACTAACATAACAACGAGTAAAATTTGATTTTTTACTTCATTTGACCATTATTTATAGAGGTACCATAATGAAAATTGATTTTTTAGCCATCTCCAACATGCATGCAAATATTAGGTGATCTTAAAATTTTGAAATTTTTATGTCAAAATGGCCCATTTCCATAGGTTAACCCCTTTGGAAATTGACCATTTTGACATGAAAAATACAATTTTTTAAAATTGGCTAATATTTGGCATGCATATTGGGAATGAGTAAAAAATCGAGGTTTCACCATGTTAAGCACTTTAAATAATAGTCAAATGAAGTTAAAAAGTATGTTTTTCAACACTAACATAACAACGAGTAAAATTTGATGTTTTACTTCATTTGACCATTATTTATTGAGGTACCATAATGAAAATTGATTTTTTAGCCATCTCCAACATGCATGCAAATATTAGGTGATCTTAAAATTTTGAAATTTTCATGTCAAAATGGCCCATTTCCATAGGTTAACCCCTTTGGAAATTGACCATTTTGACATGAAAAATTGAAATTTTTTAAACTCGCTAATATTTGGCATGCATGTTGGAAATGACAAAAAATCGAGGTTTCACCATGTTAAACACATTTAATAAGAGTTAAATTATGTTAAAGAACATGTTTTTCAACACTAACATAACAACGAGTAAAATTGGATTTTTTACTTCATTTGACCATTATTTATGGAGGTACCATAATGAAAATTGATTTTTTAGCCATCTCCAACATGCATGCAAATATTAGGTGATCTTAAAATTTTGAAATTTTTATGTCAAAATGGCCCATTTCCATAGGTTAACCCCTTTGGAAATTGATCATTTTGACATGAAAAATTAAATTTTTTTAAATTGGCTAATATTTGGCATGCATATTGGGAATGAGTAAAAAATTGAGGTTTCACCATGTTAAGCACTTTACATAATAGTCAAATGAAGTTAAAAAGTATGTTTTTCAACACTAACATAACAACGAGTAAAATTTGATTTTATACTTCGTTTGACCATTATTTATAGAGGTACTATAATGAAAATTGATTTTTTAGCCATCTCCAACATGCATGTCAAATATTAGGTGATTTTAAAATTTTGAAATTTTCATGTCAAAATGGCCCATTTCCATAGGTTAACCCCTTTGGAAATTGACCATTTTGACATGAAAAATACAATTTTTTAAAATTGGCTAATATTTGGCATGCATATTGGGAATGAGTAAAAAATCGAGGTTTCACCATGTTAAGCACTTTAAATAATAGTCAAATGAAGTTAAAAAGTATGTTTTTCAACACTAACATAACAACGAGTAAAATTGGATTTTTTACTTCATTTGACCATTATTTATAGAGGTACCATAATGAAAATTGATTTTTTAGCCATCTCCAACATGCATGCAAATATTAGGTGATCTTAAAATTTTGAAATTTTTATGTCAAAATGGCCCATTTCCATAGGTTAACCCCTTTGGAAATTGACCATTTTGACATGAAAAATACAATTTTTTAAAATTGGCTAATATTTGGCATGCATATTGGGAATGAGTAAAAAATCGAGGTTTCACCATGTTAAGCACTTTAAATAATAGTCAAATGAAGTTAAAAAGTATGTTTTTCAACACTAACATAACAACGAGTAAAATTTGATGTTTTACTTCATTTGACCATTATTTATTGAGGTACCATAATGAAAATTGATTTTTTAGCCATCTCCAACATGCATGCAAATATTAGGTGATCTTAAAATTTTGAAATTTTCATGTCAAAATGGCCCATTTCCATAGGTTAACCCCTTTGGAAATTGACCATTTTGACATGAAAAATTGAAATTTTTTAAACTCGCTAATATTTGGCATGCATGTTGGAAATGACAAAAAATCGAGGTTTCACCATGTTAAACACATTTAATAAGAGTTAAATGATGTTAAAGAACATGTTTTTAACACTAACATAACAACGAGTAAAATTGGATTTTTTACTTCATTTGACCATTATTTATAGAGGTACCATAATGAAAATTGATTTTTTAGCCATCTCCAACATGCATGCAAATATTAGGTGATCTTAAAATTTTGAAATTTTTATGTCAAAATGGCCCATTTCCATAGGTTAACCCCTTTGGAAATTGATCATTTTGACATGAAAAATTAAATTTTTTTAAATTGGCTAATATTTGGCATGCATATTGGGAATGAGTAAAAAATTGAGGTTTCACCATGTTAAGCACTTTAAATAATAGTCAAATGAAGTTAAAAAGTATGTTTTTCAACACTAACATAACAACGAGTAAAATTTGATTTTATACTTCGTTTGACCATTATTTATAGAGGTACTATAATGAAAATTGATTTTTTAGCCATCTCCAACATGCATGTCAAATATTAGGTGATTTTAAAATTTTGAAATTTTCATGTCAAAATGGCCCATTTCCATAGGTTAACCCCTTTGGAAATTGACCATTTTGACATGAAAAATACAATTTTTTAAAATTGGCTAATATTTGGCATGCATATTGGGAATGAGTAAAAAATCGAGGTTTCACCATGTTAAGCACTTTAAATAATAGTCAAATGAAGTTAAAAAGTATGTTTTTCAACACTAACATAACAACGAGTAAAATTTGATGTTTTACTTCATTTGACCATTATTTATAGAGGTACCATAATGAAAATTGATTTTTTAGCCATCTCCAACATGCATGCAAATATTAGGTGATCTTAAAATTTTGAAATTTTCATGTCAAAATGGCCCATTTCCATAGGTTAACCCCTTTGGAAATTGACCATTTTGACATGAAAAATTGAAATTTTTTAAACTCGCTAATATTTGGCATGCATGTTGGAAATGACAAAAAATCGAGGTTTCACCATGTTAAACACATTTAATAAGAGTTAAATGATGTTAAAGAACATGTTTTTCAACACTAACATAACAACGAGTAAAATTGGATTTTTTACTTCATTTGACCATTATTTATAGAGGTACCATAATGAAAATTGATTTTTTAGCCATCTCCAACATGCATGCAAATATTAGGTGATCTTAAAATTTTGAAATTTTTATGTCAAAATGGCCCATTTCCATAGGTTAACCCCTTTGGAAATTGACCATTTTGACATGAATAATTGAATTTTTTTAAATTGGCTAATATTTGGCATGCATATTGGGAATGAGTAAAAATCGAGGTTTCACCATGTTAAGCACTTTAAATAATAGTCAAATGAAGTTAAAAAGTATGTTTTTCAACACTAACATAACAACGAGTAAAATTGGATTTTTTACTTCATTTGACCATTATTTATAGAGGTACCATTATGAAAATTGATTTTTTTGCCATCTGCAACATACATGTCAAATATTAGGCGATTTTAAAATTTTGAAATTTTTATGTCAAAATGGCCCATTTCCATAGGTTAACCCCTTTGGAAATTGATCATTTTGACATGAATAATTGAATTTTTTTAAATTGGCTAATATTTGGCATGCATATTGGGAATGAGTAAAAAATCGAGGTTTCACCATGTTAAGCACTTTAAATAATAGTCAAATGAAGTTAAAAAGTATGTTTTTCAACACTAACATAACAACGAGTAAAATTTGATGTTTTACTTCATTTGACCATTATTTATTGAGGTACCATAATGAAAATTGATTTTTTAGCCATCTCCAACATCCATGCAAATATTAGGTGATCTTAAAATTTTGAAATTTTCATGTCAAAATGGCCCATTTCCATAGGTTAACCCCTTTGGAAATTGACCATTTTGACATGAAAAATTGAAATTTTTTAAACTCGCTAATATTTGGCATGAATGTTGGAAATGACAAAAAATCGAGGTTTCACCATGTTAAACACATTTAATAAGAGTTAAATGATGTTAAAGAACATGTTTTTCAACACTAACATAACAACGAGTAAAATTGGATTTTTTACTTCATTTGACCATTATTTATAGAGGTACCATAATGAAAATTGATTTTTTAGCCATCTCCAACATGCATGCAAATATTAGGTGATCTTAAAATTTTGAAATTTTTATGTCAAAATGGCCCATTTCCATAGGTTAACCCCTTTGGAAATTGACCATTTTGACATGAATAATTGAATTTTTTTAAATTGGCTAATATTTGGCATGCATATTGGGAATGAGTAAAAAATCGAGGTTTCACCATGTTAAGCACTTTAAATAATAGTCAAATGAAGTTAAAGAGCATGTTTTTCAAAATTAACATAACAACGAGTAAAATTTGATTTTTTACTTCATTTGACCATTATTTATAGAGGTACCATAATGAAAATTGATTTTTTAGCCATCTCCAACATGCATGCAAATATTAGGTGATCTTAAAATTTTGAAATTTTTATGTCAAAATGGCCCATTTCCATAGGTTAACCCCTTTGGAAATTGATCATTTTGACATGAATAATTGAATTTTTTTAAATAGGCTAATATTTGGCATGCATATTGGGAATGAGTAAAAAATCGAGGTTTCACCATGTTAAGCACTTTAAATAATAGTCAAATGAAGTTAAAAAGTATGTTTTTCAACACTAACATAACAACGAGTAAAATTTGATGTTTTACTTCATTTGACCATTATTTATTGAGGTACCATAATGAAAATTGATTTTTTAGCCATCTCCAACATGCATGCAAATATTATGTGATCTTAAAATTTTGAAATTTTCATGTTAAAATGGCCCATTTCCATAGGTTAACCCCTTTGGAAATTGACCATTTTGACATGAAAAATTGAAATTTTTTAAACTCGCTAATATTTGGCATGAATGTTGGAAATGACAAAAAATCGAGGTTTCACCATGTTAAACACATTTAATAAGAGTTAAATGATGTTAAAGAACATGTTTTTCAACACTAACATAACAACGAGTAAAATTGGATTTTTTACTTCATTTGACCATTATTTATAGAGGTACCATAATGAAAATTGATTTTTTAGCCATCTCCAACATGCATGCAAATATTAGGTGATCTTAAAATTTTGAAATTTTTATGTCAAAATGGCCCATTTCCATAGGTTAACCCCTTTGGAAATTGACCATTTTGACATGAATAATTGAATTTTTTTAAATTGGCTAATATTTGGCATGCATATTGGGAATGAGTAAAAAATCGAGGTTTCACCATGTTAAGCACTTTAAATAATAGTCAAATGAAATTAAAAAGTATGTTTTTCAACACTAACATAACAACGAGTAAAATTGGATTTTTTACTTCATTTGACCATTATTTATAGAGGTACCATTATGAAAATTGATTTTTTTGCCATCTGCAACATACATGTCAAATATTAGGCGATTTTAAAATTTTGAAATTTTTATGTCAAAATGGCCCATTTCCATAGGTTAACCCCTTTGAAAATTGACCATTTTGACATGAAAAAATTGAATTTTTTTAAATTGGCTAATATTTGGCATGCATATTGGGATTGAGTAAAAAATCGAGGTTTCACCATGTTAAGCACTTTAAATAATAGTCAAATGAAGTTAAAAAGTATGTTTTTCAACACTAACATAACAACGAGTAAAATTTGATGTTTTACTTCATTTGACCATTATTTATAGAGGTACCATAATGAAAATTGATTTTTTAGCCATCTCCAACATGCATGCAAATATTAGGTGATCTTAAAATTTTGAAATTTTCATGTCAAAATGGCCCATTTCCATAGGTTAACCCCTTTGGAAATTGACCATTTTGACATGAAAATTTAAAAATTTTTAAACTCGCTAATATTTGGCATGCATGTTGGAAATGACAAAAAATCAAGGTTTCACCATGTTAAACACATTTAATAAGAGTTAAATGATGTTAAAGAACATGTTTTTCAACACTAACATAACAACGAGTAAAATTGGATTTTTTACTTCATTTGACCATTATTTATAGAGGTACCATTATGAAAATTGATTTTTTTGCCATCTGCAACATGCATGTCAAATATTAGGTGATTTTAAAATTTTCATGTCAAAATGGCCCATTTCCATAGGTTAACCCCTTTGGAAATTGACCATTTTGACATGAATAATTGAATTTTTTAAATTGGCTAATATTTGGCATGCATATTGGGAATGAGTAAAAAATCGAAGTTTCACCATGTTAAGCACTTTAAATAATAGTCAAATGAAGTTAAAAAGTATGTTTTTCAACACTAATATAACGAGTTAAATTTGATGTTTTACTTCATTTGACCATTATTTATAGAGGTACCATAATGAAAATTGATTTTTTAGCCATCTCCAACATGCATGCAAATATTAGGTGATCTTAAAATTTTGAAATTTTCATGTCAAAATGGCCCATTTCCATAGGTTAACCCCTTTGGAAATTGATCATTTTGACATGAAAAATTGAATTTTTTTAAATTGGCTAATATTTGGTATGCATATTGGGAATGAGTAAAAAATCGAGGTTTCACCATGTTAAGCACTTTAAATAATAGTCAAATGAAGTTAAAAAGTATGTTTTTCAACACTAACATAACAACGAGTAAAATTTGATGTTTTACTTCATTTGACCATTATTTATAGAGGTACCATAATGAAAATTGATTTTTTAGCCATCTCCAACATGCATGCAAATATTAGGTGATCTTAAAATTTTGAAATTTTCATGTCAAAATGGCCCATTTCCATAGGTTAACCCCTTTGGAAATTGACCATTTTGACATGAAAAATTGAAAATTTTTGAACTCGCTAATATTTGGCATGCATGTTGAAATGACAAAAAATCAAGGTTTCACCATGTTAAACACATTTAATAAGAGTTAAATGATGTTAAAGAACATGTTTTTCAACACTAACATAACAACGAGTAAAATTGGATTTTTTACTTCATTTGACCATTATTTATAGAGGTACCATTATGAAAATTGATTTTTTTGCCATACGCAACATACATGTCAAATATTAGGCGATTTTAAAATTTTGAAATTTTTATGTCAAAATGGCCCATTTCCATAGGTTAACCCCTTTGAAAATTGACCATTTTGACATGAAAAAATTGAATTTTTTTAAATTGGCTAATATTTGGCATGCATATTGGGATTGAGTAAAAAATCGAGGTTTCACCATGTTAAGCACTTTAAATAATAGTCAAATGAAGTTAAAGAGCATGTTTTTCAAAATTAACATAACAACGAGTAAAATTTGATTTTTTACTTCATTTGACCATTATTTATAGAGGTACCATAATGAAAATTGATTTTTTAGGCATCTCCAACATGCATGTCAAATATTAGGTGATTTTAAAATTTTCATGTCAAAATGGCCCATTTCCATAGGTTAACCCCTTTGGAAATTGACCATTTTGACATGAAAAATTGAATTTTTTTAAATTGGCTAATATTTGGCATGCATATTGGGAATGAGTAAAAAATTGAGGTTTCACCATGTTAAGCACTTTAAATAATAGTCAAATGAAGTTAAAAAGTATGTTTTTCAACACTAATATAACGAGTAAAATTTGATGTTTTACTTCATTTGACCATTATTTATAGAGGTACCATAATGAAAATTGATTTTTTAGCCATCTCCAACATGCATGCAAATATTAGGTGATCTTAAAATTTTGAAATTTTCATGTCAAAATGGCCCATTTCCATAGGTTAACCCCTTTGGAAATTGATCATTTTGACATGAAAAATTGAATTTTTTTAAATTGGCTAATATTTGGTATGCATATTGGGAATGAGTAAAAAATCGAGGTTTCACCATGTTAAGCACTTTAAATAATAGTCAAATGAAGTTAAAAAGTATGTTTTTCAACACTAACATAACAACGAGTAAAATTTGATGTTTTACTTCATTTGACCATTATTTATAGAGGTACCATAATGAAAATTGATTTTTTAGCCATCTCCAACATGCATGCAAATATTAGGTGATCTTAAAATTTTGAAATTTTCATGTCAAAATGGCCCATTTCCATAGGTTAACCCCTTTGGAAATTGACCATTTTGACATGAAAAATTGAAAATTTTTGAACTCGCTAATATTTGGCATGCATGTTGGAAATGACAAAAAATCAAGGTTTCACCATGTTAAACACATTTAATAAGAGTTAAATGATGTTAAAGAACATGTTTTTCAACACTAACATAACAACGAGTAAAATTGGATTTTTTACTTCATTTGACCATTATTTATAGAGGTACCATTATGAAAATTGATTTTTTTGCCATCTGCAACATACATGTCAAATATTAGGCGATTTTAAAATTTTGAAATTTTTATGTCAAAATGGCCCATTTCCATAGGTTAACCCCTTTGAAAATTGACCATTTTGACATGAAAAAATTGAATTTTTTTAAATTGGCTAATATTTGGCATGCATATTGGGATTGAGTAAAAAATCGAGGTTTCACCATGTTAAGCACTTTAAAGGTTTCACCATGTTAAGCACTTTAAATAATAGTCAAATGAAGTTAAAGAGCATGTTTTTCAAAATTAACATAACAACGAGTAAAATTTGATTGTTTACTTCATTTGACCATTATTTATAGAGATACCATAATGAAATTTGATTTTTTAGGCATCTCCAACATGCATGTCAAATATTAGGTGATTTTAAAATTTTCATGTCAAAATGGCCCATTTCCATAGGTTAACCCCTTTGGAAATTGACCATTTTGACATGAAAAATTGAATTTTTTAAATTGGCTAATATTTGGCATGCATATTGGGAATGAGTAAAAAATCGAAGTTTCACCATGTTAAGCACTTTAAATAATAGTCAAATGAAGTTAAAAAGTATGTTTTTCAACACTAACATACCAACGAGTAAAATTTGATTTTTTACTTCATTTGACCATTATTTATAGAGGTACTATAATGAAAATTGATTTTTTAGCCATCTCCAACATGCATGTCAAATATGAGGTGATTTTAAAATTTTGGAATTTTCATGTCAAAATGGCCCATTTCCATAGGTTAACCCCTTTGGAAATTGACCATTTTGACATGAAAAATTGAATTTTTTTAAATTGGCTAATATTTGACATGCATATTGGGAATGAGTAAAAAATCGAGGTTTCACCATCTTAAGCACTTTAAATAATAGTCAAATGAAGTTAAACAGCATGTTTTTCAACATTAACATAACAACGAGTAAAATTGGATGTTTTACTTCATTTGACCATTATTTATAGAGGTACCATAATGAAAATTGATTTTTTAGCCATCTCCAACATGCATGTCAAATATTAGGTGATTTTAAAATTTTGAAATTTTCACGTCAAAATGGCCCATTTCCATAGGTTAACTACTTTGGATATTGACCATTTTGACATGAAAAATCGAAATTTTTTAAATTGGCTAATATTGGGCATGCATATTGGGAATGCGTAAAAAATCGAGGTTTCACCATGTTAAGCACTTTAAATAATAGTCAAATGAAGTTAAAAAGTATGATTTTCAACACTAACATAACAACGAGTAAAATTGGATTTTTTTACTTCATTTGACCATTATTTATAGAGGTACCATAATGAAAATTGATTTTTTAGCCATCTCTAACATGCATGTCAAATATTAAGCGATTTTAAAATTTTAAAATTTTCATGTCAAAAAGGTCTATTTTCATAGTTTAACCCCTTTTGAAATTGACCATGTTGACATAAAAATTGAATTATTGAAAATTAGCTAATACTTAACATGCATGTTGGGATTGACCAAAGATCAAGGTTTCACAGTTTTAAACCTTTCATATAATAGTCAAATGAAGTTAAACAATATTTTTTCAACACTAACATAACAAAGAGTAAGATTGGATGTTTTATTTCATTTGACCATTATTTATAGAGGTAGCATAATGAAACTTGATTTTTTAGCCATCTCCAACATGTAGTTAAAATTCAAGTTTACTCGGTGTTATTTTAGCATGTTGAAATATGTTTTTAAATTCATTTGGTTATTATTTGAAGGGCTTAACAAGGTGAAACCTCAATTTTTACTCATTCCCAATATGCATGTCAAATATTAGTCAATTTAAAACATTTAAATTTTCATGTCAAAATTGTCAATTTTTGAAGGGGTTAACTTATGTAAAATGACTATTTTCAAAAGAAATTTTCAAAAAATTTAAAATTCAATAATATTTCACATGCATGTTGGGAATCGCTAAAAAATCAAGTATAATTATGGTAACCCCTATAAATAATGATCAAGCGTAGTTAAGAATCAATTTTACTCGGTGTTATTTTAGCATGTTAAAAATGTTGTTAACTTCATTTAGCTTTTATTTGGAGGGTTTAAGATGGTGAAACCTCAATTTTTAGCCATTTCCAACATGCATGTCAAATATTAACCAATTTAAAAAAATTCAATTTTCTTGTCAAAATTGTCAATTTCCAAAGGGGTTAACCTTTAAAAATTGACCAATTCCATAAGAAAATTTCAAAATTTTCAAATCGACTAATATTTCACATGCATGTTGGGAATCACTAAAAAATTAAATTTGTTAAGGTAACCACTATAAATAATGATCAAACGTAGTTAAAATTCAAATTTACTCGGTGTTATTTTAGCATGTTGAAATATGTTTTTAACTTCATTTCGCAATTATTTGACGGGTTTTAACATGGAGAAACCTTAATTTTTACCCATTCCCAATATGCATGTCAAACATTAGTTAGTTTAAAACATTTCAATTTTCATGTCAAAATTGTCAAATTCATAAGGGATTACCCTATGCAAATTGACCATTTTCACAAGAAACGTTTAAAATTTTTAAAAATTAAATAATATTTGACATGCATGTTGGGAATCGCTTAAAAATCAAGTTTCCTTATGGTAACCCCTCTAAATAATGATCAAACGTAGTTAAGAATCAAGTTTACTCGATGTTATTTTAGCATGTTGAAATATGTTTTAAACTTCATTTGGCTGTTATTTGAAGGGCTTAACATTTTGAAACCTCAATTTTTATTCATTCCCAACATACATGTCAAATATTATCCAATTTAAAGAAATTCAATTTTTTTATAAAAATTGTCAATTTCCAAAGGGGTTAACCTATGAAAATTGACCATTTCCACAAGAGAATTTCAAAATTTTCAAATCGACTAATATTTCACTTGCATGTTGGGAATCTCTTAAAAATTAAGTTTTATTACGATAACCCCTGTAAATAATGATCAAACGTAATTAAAATTCAAGTTTACTCGGTGCTATTTTAGCATGTTGAAATATGTTTTTAACTTCATTTGGCTATTATTTGAAGGGCTTAACATTGTGAAAATCTCATTTTTATTCATTCCCAACATGCATGTCAAATATTAATCAATTTTAAAAAGTTCAATTTTCTTTTCAAAATTGTCAATTTCCAAAGGGGTTAACTTATGAAAATTGACCATTTCCACAAAAAAATTTCAAAATTTTCAAATCGACTAATATTTCACATGCATTATGGGAATCGCTAAAAATTAAGTTTTGTTACGGTAACCCTTATCAATAATGATGAAACGTAGTTAAAACTCAAGTTTACTCCTTGTTATTTTAGCATGTTGAAATATGTTTTTAAATTAATTTGACCATTATTTGAAGGGATTAACAATGTGAAACCTCAATTTTTATTCATTCCCAACATGCATGTCAAATATTAACCAATTTAAAAAAAAAATTAATTTTCTTGTCAAAATTGTCAATTTCCAAAAGGGTTAACCTATGGAAATTGACTATTTTCAAAAGAAAATTTTAAAATTTTCAAATCGACTAATATTTCACAGGCATGTTGAGAATCGCTAAAAAATTAAATTTTTTTACGGTAAAATCTATAAATAATGATCAAAATTAGTTAAAATTCAAGTTTACTCGGTGTTATTTTAGCATGTTGAAATATGTTTTTAACTTCATCTCGCAATTATTTGAAGGGTTTACATTGTGAAACTTAAAAAGGTAAAATAAAAAAAAGAGAACCATGGTATGTATGACTGTAAAATAAAAAAAATAAAAATTATGCAATATTATCCTATTGTAAAATATTAAATATTAATTACTAAAGTGATTAATTAAGCATGATGTTTAACTTTGGCGGACCTGAGTAAATTAATATCCTACTTATAGCCTTTTATCAGACCCATTAATTCTTAAATGATTTTAATCTCCGAAGTTTGTAAGTAGAAAGCCACAAAATATCGTTTGAGTAGAAAGTCACGAAAGTTTTAATCCCGGTTTGAATAAAAAAAATTCGAAAACTGTAATCTATATTTGAGTTGAAAGCTCGACAAATTTAATTTCAGGTTGAGTAGAAAGTTCAAAAGCAAGTTTCATTACTACAAAGTCATCAGGCCCCTTTCTGGATCCACAGTCCAACCCATTTCTAAATCTAAAACTTCAATAGTATGTATTTTTCTAATATTTATAGATAGGTAAATTAATATATTTTTTATATGCAGCCTACTATTATTTTAATTATTATATAACATGATTAATCGCAACTATTATTTTAGTTTGGAACATCTTGCATAGAAACTAATTAATCGACATATATATTTACTGGTGCCATGAGGAAAAGTTGATGCATGCATATGAAAAGATAAGATTGAACGATAAAATCATGTCATTAACAAAACATTATTAGCTAGGAAACCCCATTAATAATCAATTACAACCCTATGGGCCTAGGAAAAGGACCACTATGACCAATATTTATATATAGTAAATTGAGTTTAGCCACACATATGAAAAGAAAAAACATGTACATATATATATTCATTTATAAAAAAACATGTAAACATATCTTAATATATATTAAATTTATTGGAAAAACAGTTATTGCCACATAAGCATTCTCTTGAAATCCATGCATTCACGATCGGACACTACAATACGGCAACATTTCATGTGAAAAAAATGAAGATTTAGATGTTTGGATGTATCACTTCATTCTATCGTGTTCCCAAATCTTTAGTAATTTCAATTGCACTCCTTCAATTTTTTTCCTTATCCTGGCAAGACACTAACCACAACCATTTCTAAATTCCACAATTCATTTTTACTGCACATGAAATTTTGTATTGTTTCTCTTTATTGATCCAATCCTACTTAAATTGTGTTCATAAAATTTATATTAAAAATTGCTAATCAATTTATGGGAAGGAGATGATTTAGCATTAATTTTAAAAAAAAGTATTCGACCCTAATTTAAGTTTAACTAAAGTGAGACTCGACCAGGTCGGTAAAAATGAGATCGTATTTGGTTCGACAATACAAGGACTTAATTTGAATGATTATTTAACTTTGACCAACTCATATAATCAACACAGTTAAGGATGACAACTGGTGGGTATGAGAACGGGTTTGGTATATCCATTACCAACCCATTTTTAGTTATCGGGTTTTATCCGTTCCCACCCGTTTGCATAAACATGTAGAATTTCTAAACCGTGCATATTAGTTTGCAAGTTCCGGATTTACCCGTTTATTAGTTGGGCAACCTAGAATAAACTACTTATTCAATAGACATAATAGAGCATTTTCCAATTTTTATATTGTAGAATGCTCGAAATACAGTAGCTCATATTAACAAAAAATACTAACATAAAAAATATTAAAATAGTTTGAATGGGCTTATGTGAAAATGAGAAGAGAAGAGGGTAAAGTTTTAGTGAAGTCTGAATGAGTTTTGGTTTATATATTTATACTTAAATAACATGTACAATATATATAACGGGTACCCATCATGCAGATATTATCAAATCCAGCCCTGCCCGTTACCCACTTTAAACTAGGATCATGTTTGTTTGTGCCCGTCGATTTTTCATATTGACCAGGTTTTAACCACCCAAATTGAACGAGTTTTAAGTGGATACCGGTTTTTGGATTACAATTGGAAAACCTTACACAATTGGCACTTCGACAAATATCTATTTTTGCTACTAACCACGACCATATATATCATAATTAACTAATCCAAAATTACCTAGACTGAAAAAATTGGCTTTGACAATGGGTCACTCATGAGTAGGTTGGACTAGAATCATTAGTCGATCAAAATTTCTCAAACTCGAGCCACATTCTCTTGGACAACATCTAACATGGGTTAGTGGTGAGTAGGTTGGATTAAGACCTGACTGTGCAAAAAGTATCGTAGCCATAAGATCAAGTACAACGATTAAAAAAAATTGAGTATGCATTTAGTGCTTCAATCCATTACATAATTGCCGATAAAATGAACACCAAAAGTACTATTAAATTATTGAAACACTAGAAAAATAAATAGGGGTATGTTTGGATAGGTGTATTTGTATTTGCAATTTCAAATTCATGCATTATTAAAATTATGTGTTTGGATGCTAAGTTATTTTGTGTGTATTTCAAATACAACACACATTTCTTCATCGAACAATATACAATATTTTTATAAACTAGCACCACAAAAAGCTCTCACAGCAGGCCGAAGTCTAGCGGCGGAGGTTGTCGCCTTTATAACGGATTAAGAGGTTGGACCGCGTACGACCACACTCACTAGTTCCAAACGTTCTGATTTCAATGTCTCACAATGGCTAGTCATCTGAGTTCTTTTATGTGATCACTTCTCCCATATGCACAAAGTTTGTAACCATATTAAATTGTTAGGTGAAGTAAAAGACATAACTATGTACTATGCTCGTAGGGAAGTGTGATGCCATATTAATCACGTTTCAGCTAACACGTAGGGAAATCCACTATATAAAGCCACGACAACCAACAGACATAATCAGCAAGCAAATAAGTTTACTCAAGTCAGTAACTTGGAAACTCAGCTAGCTCTCTCTCTCCTTCGGGTGTAGCCCTAAGCTAACGATAATAAACTTAGGGCCACATCGAGCCATGGCCATGAACACCTCCGACCGCGGTCTATCCACCACCGCCACATCGTCACCATTCACCGCTGCTGTCACTACCACGACACCCACCGCCTTCATTGCCCTCCTCTTCGCCCTTCTCGTCTCCATCATAAGCTATGTCAACCTCAAGAAACGATCCTCGAAGGCGAAATTTGTTGCCAACGCATCAGAAGGAGCAGGTAGCATTGTGACTGGCAAAAATATTAAGCCGGTGCTCCCTCCGAGCCCACCTTCGTGGCCAGTGGTCGGGAACATTCCCGAGCTCTTCACCAAAAAGCCGGTGTTCCGGTGGGTGCACAACCTGATGAAGGAGATGAACACAGACATCTGCCTGATCCGTCTGGGCGGGTTCAACATCATACCGGTGCTGGATCCGGCCATTGCGAGGGAGATGTTCAAGAAGCAAGACGCCATCTTTGTGGACCGCCCTCACACGGTGGGGAGTCACGCCATGGGCGGTGGCTACACGGCGACGATCGGGACACCCTACGGCGACCAGTGGCGCAAGATGAGGAAAGTGATCACGTCCGAGATCGTCTCCCCGGCCAGACACAAGTGGCTCCACCAGAAGCGCGCCGAGGAGGCCGACAACCTTGTGTTCTACGTCCACAATCTCTGCATGGCCGGAAAGAGTGTCGACTTGAGGCTGACCACCCAGCATTACTGCGGGAACGTGATAAGGAAGATGATGTTCAGCAAGAGGTTCTTCGGGGAGCCCACCGCGGACGGTGGGCCCGGCGCGAAGGAGATAGAGCACGTGAAGGCGATATTCCAAGCGCTCAAGTACCTCTACTCGTTCTGCATATCGGATTACTTGCCGTTCCTGAGAGGGTTGAACCTTGACGGCCAGGAGAAGCTCGTAAAGGACGCGAATAAGACGATTAGGGATCTCCAGAGGCCGATTATCGACGAGAGGATGAGACAGTGGCAGAGCGGCGAGAGGAAAGAGATGGAAGATCTCACTGATGTTTTCATTACTCTCAAGGACAGTGATGGCAAGCCTCTGCTCACTCCCGACGAGATCAAGCACCAGATTGCGGTAAGCATGTGCATTTAATTTTTCGAGTTAACGTCAAGAACCGGTGCGTCTCGATAATTCAGTTAATTACGGTCCATAATTTGTAACGGTTTTATACAGGAAATAATGGTGGCAACGGTTGACAACCCGTCGAATGCGGTGGAGTGGGCGATGGCAGAGCTGATAAACCAACCGGATCTCCTAGCAAAGGCGACGGCCGAGATCGATCGGGTGGTCGGCAAAGACCGACTGGTCCAGGAATCCGACATCGGGAGCCTCAACTACGTCAAGGCCTGCGCGAGGGAAGCGTTCCGCCTACACCCGATGGCCCCCTTCAACGTCCCGCATGTAACGATCCAGGACACGGTCGTGGCCGGATACTTCATTCCGAAGGGCAGCCACGCCCTGCTGTCCCGATATGGGCTTGGCCGCAACCCCAAGGCATGGGCCGACCCCTTAAGGTACGACCCTGAGCGCCACCTGAAAGACGGAACCGAGGTCGTGCTGACGGAGCACGACCTCAGATTCGTGTCGTTCAGCACGGGACGTAGGGGGTGCGTGGCGGCGC
The DNA here is from genome assembly GCA_030674075.2 of Linum usitatissimum. Classification (NCBI taxonomy): domain Eukaryota; kingdom Viridiplantae; phylum Streptophyta; class Magnoliopsida; order Malpighiales; family Linaceae; genus Linum; species Linum usitatissimum. The sequence continues at coordinate 2,670,099 of JAUJYP020001495.1, forward strand.
TGCTGGGAACGTGCATGACCACCATGCTCCTCGCGAGGCTGCTCCAGTGCTTCTCGTGGGCCCCGCCCGGGAACACCAAGTCAATCGATCTGACCGTCGATGATATGAGCGATGAGCTGATCATGAAGCTGCCGCTCACGGCTGCCGCTACGCCGCGTTTGGCTCCCCACTTGTACCCTAAGATTACCAACTGACGATCATCCATGGCCTGTGTTTTTTGAGAGAGAGAGAGGAAAAAAAAAATAATGGTGGTGTAATTTTTATTTTAATTATGCATATTTTGTGTTTTTGTTGTATAATTATGTGTTTTTGTTTTATGCATGAATGCGTTAGTAATTGGGAGCTAAGTGACTCTCAAAAATAATTGTTTCTGTAATGAATATCTATGGTTTGCTTGCTCCCCATTAAATATCTTTTGTTCTTTCAAGAGCTTTACTATCTTTGTATTGTACCAAGGCATGAAATTGACGAGTCTAACGGTAAAAAAATTTATTTTTTACTTGTTAGTTATCGAACCATTTTGATATCAAGTTGATACCTACCGTTTATATTATCAATTAAGTACAAAGAGGGTCTAGTATATAAGAACAAAGAACATTTTCTACTGTAATATTAAGTATCGATTTCATTATCACCTTTAATCCGAATCCGATAAATGTTATTATGCCACGGATAGTGAAACTGTCGGTAATTATGTATGGTTTTGCCGTTTTGAGAACAGGGATAATAATTATGTAACCTTTTGTCGCTTCGTAATTGAGGTACTTAACATTGCATGCAGGTTTCACGTGAACATATAGATTTGGGTATTTTCATTTCTGAAAGGGATTATGTATGCTGACGTGGCGTATTACACAAGTTAACATCTGACCACTTCTATTTATATATCTTTCTAACGAGACCTTGTACTTTTCTCCGATTAACGACGAAGCCCTTCGGTGCGCATTTTTTATGAACTCGTCGCAAATAACTGGATTGATAGATGCGGCTGAGATTGAAACGTGAAAGTACTTTGAGACCTTTACAAAGTCTAAAAATATATGAACTTGTGCTCGTTGTCATAGACATTCCCATTAGCGGCTGTCTAATTTGGATCACTGTAAAAAGTGAGTACGGGGAGACATACAATCCGTAAAAGTAATCGGTTTGGTTAACGGTTGAAATCATTCCAATTTTACCACTAAAATGGATCTTCTTTAATTTCACCACATCACAATCCACTAGGGTCATTGTCACACTGCTAATTGTAGGCATGTTTACAAAGCTATATCCATCTGCTTATACAGCAAAGCAGCCTCTTTTGTTCCATCAATCATTACATTAAAGAATATGTTTTTAATTACAGTTCAGCTTTTGAGCAATTTAAATAATTGATCAGTTAGATTGAAATTGGGCCGATTGGGTCAAATCAACTTTTGACGGCACTAGATTTATGTAACTAATTTCATTTGTTGATTGGTCAACTGTATCGTTAAAGGTGAGGCTATGTTGATAACCATATGAGCAGTGTGTGTTCGAGATAGATAATTAGTCAGTGGGATTAGCAGTGAATAGAAGCGATACAGAGCTCTTGGAGTTTGGTACTACTATTGCAGCTTGCCGAGCTTTGCTGCATGACAAACCTTTTTACATGGTATGTTTAAGAGAATTGTAGAAATGGAGTGGCGCACGAATTAGCTCGTCGCTCTCATCATCTTGTATCCACTTACTGATTGGTGTAATTCTATTGTAAACAATATTTATTTTGATTTGACGCATTAATAATATATATCCGAAATCAATTACAAAAAAAATTGACAGATGCAGCTAAAATCACCCGCAAGACAACCATTTGACTAACTTTTAAACTAAGATAACTATTTTTTTTCTTACAATTTGGTGATGTGGTCCTTGGGTACCAAACAAAAATAAAGACACTGATTTGAGAAATTTTCCAGAAACTGAAGAAATGACAGTGAACTAGAATTAGAATCTCTGTACCATAAACCTAAGAAGAAAAGACAACAATGGTGGGCGGGATAATAAAAAACGTGGAGAGAGAGTTACTCAGTCTCGCCTGATAAGAAGTTGGTGGGACTGAAAACCCAAACGAGGTTTTAATGGGATTTTCGAAAGTTGGTTGGGTGAAAATTGCAGGTGCCAACAACAAAACACCTCTGCATGTGTCTTCTTTGGCATCAAGCATGGCATGTGTACTTTACCACTTAGAGATAATGTTTAATATTGAATGGAATAATACCTTCTAAACAAAATTCGGATTATCGGTACGTGATGGTTTATGATATGATGTCGCGGTATTTGATTAATGAAAGGTTAAAGCTTTCAAATCCCAAATACAGTTATATATGACTTAGTGAGCTTGTACAAATTTTAAACTGTTTGATGAGATTTTGTTGTGCAGGGTAGCGTGGAAGATGTTGCAGTAAAAACATGAGTACAATACACGGGGGAGTCTAGTTTGTGTTCATATTCTGTACACGTGTACGTGCCTTTTTACTCGGTCTTTTTATATTGTACATATTTGTGTACTCGTCCGCGTTTGTGTTTTTGTACATATTCTCTTATACGTTTATGTACACACACGAAACGTGTTACATGAATGTGTACACACTCTTGGAAACTTAGTTATACACATGGATAAGCCTTGATACTCTGTTGTTTATACTATGCACATTTATATACACTTATACGTTCTATCTACTTGCTTTTCGTTGGAGGGAGGTGCCAAATGATTGGTTTGCCTCTAAAAAATGAACCGTTAGATTTTGGTGATTAGATCTGACGGATGAGGTTTGTTTGATGACATCAAGGATGATAATTTATATGATTTTTACGATAGTAGTGTATGTTGTTTGGGATGCTTAAAACTTCGAAATCTTGTAATGGGGACTTAAGAGGTATTGAAGAATTTTTTCCTAAAGTATATGATATGAATTGATTTTAAATTGGTGTATAATATGCTCACAGACCGGTTCGGTCAATGGGTCGGTCTTATTAGTTTCATCCGTTTCGGTAGATGATTGAGTCAATGTCGAATAGTTTCATAGCCTGTTCCTCATTATTGTACGTATCACGACAATATAGTAGTCGATATCACTAACTTCGTATCATCCCTTTGTATAAACAGCTCCCTGGTATCTTAAATCTACACAACGCTACTGCTCTACAAAGAAACACTATGAATATGTATACAGAAACAAGGCTTGGAGTTTGTAATAGGATATCATGCATTTGCCTCACAACCCTAAGATGTCCTTTTCAGTCACTGATGTGCCAAGCGGAGGTTCCACAACGAACAACAAAGAACCCAGAAACACCGTGAAGATTGCGAAGAACATCAATGATTTACAGAGGTCAGGACGTGTCTCGACAACTGCGATATTTCCTTCGTCCTTCCCACTCCCTAACGATGCGTCGTCGAGCTGTAGAGTTGGGCACGTGAAGTACCCGTAAGCTATGCCTGTCATAATCGACCCCAAATGCGTCCTGTTCAAATTTGAACATTTTTCAAGCAAGTAAGCTGATGTGTAAATTGTTCTCTCAGGCATAAATGAAGTTTGAAAGAGCAAGAGAAAGCTAACCAGTCGTCGATAGGACCGAAGTGGCTTAATATGAAGCTCAGAGCTGTCGTCATCATAGCTTTCTGGAACAAACTCTCTGAAGTATCCTTGTGAGTTACATCTTTCGTTTGATTGTTGTAAACAAGCCACGCTCCGATTATCGAAAAAACTGGCCCCTGTCAAAATCAACCTTTGGTTAGAATGAACCATTGGCAGCAAGAACCATTTGAATCTTATAGAGCCCTTGCTACTTATCTTACTTGGCAAATACTCAAACATGATCAGAAACTTGATGGCTACGTTAACTAACTCAAAGGTTTTGATGAGCCAAATCCAACAAAGTAAGATAAATTAGCAATTGCAGAACAAGGGAAGCAAAGAGTAAGTCTTTACCGTGCCGCCCACAGCAGGATCTGGCGTGTGAAGAAAGCTAGTCAAGTTGCCAGAGAGCCCTCCGAGTATATATATCAAGAGAAACGTAAACGAGCCATAGCGCCGACAAACTTCTGGACCGAAAGTAAGAAGCGACCAACATCCAAGGGCGACATGGAAAACTCCATAGTGCTACACAAACCGTATCCATTAGTTAGCAAAGATCAAACCTTTATGAATTTACAACAAGAACCATATGAACCATATCAGGAACACGAACCGAGTTGTTAATCTTGTACCAGAAACATTGGTGTGACGAGCCTCCACCACTCTCCGGTCAGGATCAGATCGTTTATCTTCGCTCCGTACAATAAAGGCAACGAGAAGAGTTGGAACTCCGAACTTCTAACTGGAGTTGCTATCTCGAATAGGAAAACTGCAATGTTTATGGACGCCAATATGCCCCTGCATCATCGACATTAAGAATCAACGATGAGGTCGGCTTCTAAGCATAATCAAGATTGTTGCTTTTCAACTGGAGTGCTACGAAACTTACACGAGATACAAACTAGAGGTATCGTCGTCACTCTGCTGTAATGACTGAGCCATCCAGGAAGTACTTGCAGACCCCTTATTTCTCAACTCACCCAAGGAATTATTTTGATTCTTCTGTTCAGGCTTTACTCGGTCTGGCCTGTATCCTTGACCTACTGGATTTCCTGTTAGTCGATTGTTCATGGGAAGCATTCAAGGTACAGTTAATTTAGATCCAATTACAACCAAGTATATGTGTAACTAAGGAACACGAGAAACTTTGCATCACAATAACTCAAGTTGTCACATAACCCTTCAAACGAAATCTCATAAAGAGATTGAAGTTTACAATAGTCATCCAAGACGTATATAAGTGAATTAGTTAAATGGGGGGGGCTAACATGATTCAAATAGCCAAGACCTATTAAAGACTCTGATACCATGCATAGAGAGTTGTTACATCCCAATAACTCGAAGTTTTTGAGAGAGTTTCATAATAGTTTTATATAACAGCTGTTAACATGCCCTCAAACAGATGCTTATAAGGGGAGTAAAGTTTGCACATATCCACCAAGTCTACTACAAATGGTACCGAAAGTCCATGAAAGGGAACACTCAGCAACTATATCAGGCCTTATGCCAAATGAATAGGTTATATACTTATTTCAGGAGCTGGCAAAGATTCAACGCTAAGACCATTTTCTCAAACCGTTTGCATCCTAATAACTCGTTTTTAGTAAAGGTTCATACACAAGTCAAGCAAGAAAACACAAAGTAAAGCTCCAAACCTTGGTTAATTTTGTCAAGATAAGCATTCAACGAGTCCAGTTCCTCTCCCGTATCCTTCTTCTTAGAACCGTCATCACGTTGGAGCTTCCCTAAATAAGACTCCAAAAGCCTCAGCTGCTTTTCATTACTACCACCATGCCGCTGCCGTGAATCACGACAGCACAAAACAGAGAAGCCATCTCCTTTACTCTTCCATAACCTGTTACATACACACATACATAACCAATATGGCTTAATGAATCACGAGTAGCTAAGATTAAGGACAGAGAAACAATTAAGCATTTACCTGTAAGAATTGGGAAAACCAAGATGAGCTTGGAGAGGTGAAATGCTGCCGCCATCTTTGTAAGGCAGTTTGTAGCAAAGTGGAAGCAGGGCCATGGATGAGTCAGCAAGTATTGTGAGAGCGTAAAGGATTAAACTTCGAAGCAGCCGAAGAAGAAACAAGGTGGAGGTGGAGCCATGGGGAAATCTGGGTGATGGGAAAGCCTTATCTTGGTTGGCCCAGTCAGGAATCGCCACTCCAAAAGGATTAATATCCTTGTACCTAGAGCTCGTTTGTTATAGAGAAAATTAGGGAGATTTTATAAAAATTTAGAGTAATAAAAAATATTTATTTATCTAATTTTAATTGATTAATATTTTATAAAAATATATTTCCTAACTTATATTGTCACAAAATTATTTCAATTGTAATAACATAATCATTTGATTATTACCATATCAACTATACATTTATATTCACTTCATCTTTACCTTACTTTGATTATCACCATGTCAATTATCCATTCATATTCACTTCATCTTTGCCTACTTTGATTTTCACCATATCAACTATACATTCATATTCACTTTATTTTCTATCTTACTTATTCTTTCAGGTTAAATTAACTGACTTGATCCAAACCGAACCAACCTACCTCAACACATTAATATTTGATTTTGATTAAGTGGGTTGGATTGGGTTAAGTTAGGATTGTTGAGAAGGGATGAAGTGCATATAAATGTCTAATTGCAAATAGATAATTATTCATTGAAATAGATTAATGGCATATAGATTACCTTTCGAAGATTGATAACTATATTGTTACAAATTTAATAAGTTGATGACCACAATAGATATTAAACCTAACTTCTCCTACTTTACAACTCATTAAGGTCATTTTTGAGGGTTCGTTCAATTTTGTAATTATTTTCATTTTAAATTTATTAATATCTATTCTGATTGAAATATGTGACCTATTATCCACGTCGAAAAACCCGAAAAGCAAATAAAACGATGTGAAAAAAACCATCTTATTAAATCATCATAACGTTCGTATTAATCGGCAAAATGTTAGGGACCTTTTATACTATATTACTCCATATAGTAATATGGATTTCTAACAAAACCATTGATAGAATCAGCAAGAGAGCCGTTGTTGATAAAAACTTGCAAAGGGCAAAAGATATTAACAAAAATATCAGCAAGGGAAAGCGTGCGTGGCAAGTCAATGAAATGAGCAGCCTGTAGTAGTAGTGTACAGTGTGTCCTTTTTTCCATCTAGTGCACAAAAACATGAACAAAAAATCAAGTGGCTCGGTCTTGGGGGATGCACCCGGGATGAGTTTGATTCTTGGTTCATCTTGCACCGGATAGCTCGATAGCGTCCTGGTTGTAGAACGAATCTTCTCCCCAGTCGAACCTCCTCTGCTGCCTTTCGTACTCTTCCCTGCGATTCACTTCCACATGCTGCCATTCCTCCCATCTCTCAGCTAGCCCTTCGCCTTCCAGCATCCTTACGACCTCCGACATTGCTGGCCGATCTTCCGGTGAGGCCTGCGTGCACAGTAGCGCTACCTGGATCATCATTTCCACTTCCACCATGTTGTAGTTCTTCTTCAAGTTGCGGTCCACGATCGCATCCAACCTCTTCTCCCGCTCTAGCTTCTTCACCTTCACAAACCGAAACAAAAAAACACGATGGATCAAACACAATCATGGCCATACTTTTTGCAAGATATGATAGTGGCCTTACGTGATCAAGAAGCAAGACATCGTCCTCTTCTTCAAGGCGAGAGAAATCGATTGCGCGCTGCCCTGTTACAACCTCGAGAAGCAAGATGCCATAGCCGAAAACATCTGTCCTTTCGGATGACTTCCCTGTCGATAAGTATTCGGGAGCTATGTGGCCCATTGTGCCGCGAACTTGAGTTGTAACGTTCGTCTTCCTAACATCGACCAGCTTTGCAAGGCCGAAATCACCAACTACCGCTTCATAATCCTCATCCAATAACACGTTAGCTGCTTTCACATCACGATGTATTATTTTCGGGTTACAATGTTCGTGAAGGTATTCCAAACCCCGTGCTGCACCTAGCGCGACTCTTTTCCTCGTTTCCCAGTCTAGTACGGGCTCCTCGGGTTTACGCTCTGCAGCCAGTATCGACATTAGTCAAATCATCCTTCAGCAATTACCAACAGGCTCACCAAACGCAGTAACTACAAATAAACAATACCTCGTAGACGATAAGCTACGCTCAAATTCTGCATAAACGGATACACGAGCAGGCGTTCGGTTGGCGTAGTGCAAAACCCAATTAGTCTCAGCAGGTTTCTATGGACAGCTACGCTTATCATCTCAACTTCACGTTGGAAAGCAGCGTCTCCTCCCGGACTCTCGAAATCAGTCAAACGTTTCACAGCGATTTTCGTACCATCGGGAAGCACTCCTTTGTAGACTTTTCCGAAACCTCCCTGTCCGAGAATATGCTTCTCGTTGAAGTTGTCGGTGGCCAGCTGTAACTCCCTCCATGAGAATCGCTTCAATTGACCAAACGCAATTCGTCGGTCCACTTCACCTGCCACATCTACAAAGACTTCATGTTTGAAGCGTCTGTTTCTAAACTTGCACACCAAGTAAATCAAGCCTCCTGCAAAGAGGATACTTGCAAGTCCTCCAACGACTCCAACAATAACTCCAACTTTTGACTTATGGGAAGCTCCTGGAAATTGGTTAGGAAGAATAGACGAGTTACTTTCTAAAAGAGGGATAAAGTTCAATTATCATGCTTTAAAAAATTACAATTTTTTTAAGTACCTGAATCGCTATCATCAGATTCGCATTGGTGAGGTGCATTCAGACTACAGTTCAAGTGGTTTTTAGTGAAACTGAAAGCAAAAAAATGGACATAAAGTTAATAAAAGATATGTGGTGACCAAATTTAAGAGTGCAAATAAGACTGTTAAAGCTTATCCATACTTGAATTTTGGAACTTTGAACAAGCGCTCTGGAATAGGGCCGGAGAGATTGTTAGAGTCGAGCAGACTGCAGAGATAAGTTCCGGAAGAAAGTCATCGAATAGTTGAAGAAGACGTCGAACAAATTCCCCATCCTCTATCTATTCATACTTACATATTGATCAAGTTTTGAAGGCCTGAAAGTGAATCCGGAACAGGTCCAGTGAGATTGTTCTGACTCAATGTGCTGTTCAGATGATAGCAGGTCCATGATAAGAATGAGAACGAGATATTACGAAGAGAAACGACAAGAGAGAGATATTACTCACAGAAACTGAAGCTTTTTTAGATTTCCAAGGGAAGGTGGTATTTCACCAGTTAGACGGTTATTTTCCAAGTCTAAACTGGTTAAACTTGACAAATTCCCGAACTCTTTCGGTATCTCGCCACTTATTCCATTTCCTTTCAGTGTCCTGCATGATGAAGTCGGAAGTTTTTTTACTTATCATTCTAGAAAGCAACAAGATATGGAGTAAGTACGATACTCCAACTTTTGAAAGGCGATGATGACATCATTTATATCTCAAGCATAGTAGTATCATGTCCGGAGAACAATAAACGAATATGCTAATAACTAATATATACCCTCAACATACAGTGTAGTAAGAGTCTTCAAGACTCCTATTGCTGGAGATAAGGTTCCAGAACAATTCAAGCCTGACAAAGTCCTGCAAACAAGTGAAAGGACTTTAATACATAGCCATTAGCATCATCTCTAATGTGCACCGATTGTTTCTAAACAGCATTACCTTATAAAGAAAATTATGGGAGGAGATCACTCACACTGAGATAACTTGATGGTCTTCGGTGCAAATTACATTTGACCAAGTACAGGGGTTTACTTGACTCGGGTTCCAATCAGACAATTGGTCGGATGGAGGCTTCATTGATTGCTTCAATTCGGATAGGGCATCCGCTGAAACCAACCAGGTGAATATTGAAGCACACATAGCAATAATCAAGCAAGAAAACAAGTGACTATTGTGTTTCCATCCGAGTTAACCATGAACCTCGCAAGTTTACTCTTCAGATTTCAGTTGATTTGGGATTAAATAGTAACATCATAACTAGGCGTCAAAAACTCCCAGAGTAGAACCAGATCAGACTATTTTGAACAGGATAAAAAGCACTTTTAGAAGATGAGCTGAAAATCCTTACATGGCAAACTACAGCCAGAACGAAACAGCAAGTAAATTAAAGATCGGTTGTACCTTGCAAATCCGAGAAGGCGCTGGAAAACAACCCAGCCAGTACAAAAGCTGTAAGAAAAAGCTCCATTGTTGAAGACTTCAACCCTAAAGAATCATTCTTTTAGGAAGTACAGAAGTAAGCCCGTCTGCAGAGACACAAAAGGCCTTACTCATAGATCTTAGCCTCAGAGAAGAACATAGCAGCAATTAGCTAACAATCCATGAACAAAAAGATCTGTACTTTCTGGTTTATTAGCAAAGTTGCACCATGCCCTGAAAGTGGAAGTTGACTAATCATCATCTTCAAGTCAAATGAATCTAGTATTACCAGATATGGTGCCCAACTGCCTAATTAAACTTTCAATCTAACATTCAACATTCTAGACCACTTGGGAAAAACCACTTTCACATTAAATGAAACCCGCACACACCCCCAAGTCACCAATTCAAGGAAAGAAGAGAGAAAGCTGAGCAAATCCAGTCAAACACAACTACAGAAAGCAGCCCCCAGGACTCAAAACCTAAAAGTACAAAATTAGAAGCGACAAACAGAAGCTGCCCATTAAAGAAAGATACATGGCAGGAGATAGATACCTTCGGAGTTGGAATCAGACACCGGCGAGAGCTACTGGGTCGATTTGGATTTGATTGTTTTCCGCTGAGAGAGAAGGGGGAAGATTGGATTTTACTTCTTGAGTGGCTCCTCAATTTTGACAGACTGAGAGATGGATAGATAGATAAACTATTGATTGAAGTACAGATAAAGTATCATTCTTTTGGGTCTGTGTGAGTTCTGCGCTCTTTAGAATGTGCGACAGTGTTGGGGCCTTCCCTCTTGTCATGCCTTTCTTTGTTTAACATTAATGGCAACATCCATGAGTCCAACCCAAAAAAAAGATGCATGCTTTTGTCATATTTTGTATTCAATAGTAACATCCCAATCTCCAAAGTTTGGATCTTTTTACAATTTTCTAAATTAGGTTAGAGGGAAAGCTGAGAGGGTTTAATCAAGATGAACTTTATATGACTCGTAAGATGAGAGGTAGATGTTTTATAGTACAAAGCCAAATATGGAGGTTAGAGGATTATATGTTATACAAGATACTATCTACTTTGAGTTGGTGGTCAAAATTAGTAAGTTTTATAGTTAATTTTTTTCGTAGATACGAGAATAAAGAGATTTATTTTGATGTTAAAGGGTGTTGTTTTGAATTCGTTTTAAGGAAAATAAATTAAATATGACCACTTCAAACTTTGAGAAATGTTATTTGGTTCATCAATGGTTTTACTCGAAAAGTTGAGTATCTCAATGCAAATTTGTAGTCCTTTGGGGATGTTATGAGTCGTCGATATCTCGTGTAAGATAAGTGAAACATATGAAAAGTGAGTAGTGAGTGGCATAGAGTCGAAGCAAGGAAGTAGAGTCTGAGATGGGAGAAAAAGATGCCAAGGTGAGGAAATATTCATAATATATGAAGCTGTTCACTAGTGTAAAGTGTTTGTCCGTAAAATGTGATTCTCTCAGCCTCCGTAATAGGAGCATGGACCATCATGTATGAGGTTTAAAGTGTTTGTTTATACAATGTGACTCGCTTGGTCTCGGTAATAAGAGTATGGACCATCATATATGAGTCCTCCATTTTATTAAGATCGTGTGACCTACTCTTAGAGTTTGTGATTTTGGCGGTTTGTAATAGCTTTAATGTATGTGTTTTCGACTATAAAAGTTTTAGTTCGGATTTCTAATTGTTTCTCGCCACATACATGTAGAAAGTAAGCTGATTTGAAAATTTTCAACAATAACATAACACCAAATAAAATTAATTTATTTTTAACTTAATTTGTTCATTATTTATATGGGTTATCATAATGAAACTTGATTTTTTAATCATTTCCAACATTCATGTCAAATTGACTAATATTTTACATGCATAATAAAAATGACTAAAAATTAAGATTTTATCATATTAAACCTTTCAAATAATATTTTTTAATAAAAATGTAACCGCTGTGACTAATTCTCCAATCCAATTCCATAGCTAGTCATATCATAAACTTCAATTCTTATACTTTTACATAGAACCAAAGGACCCTGACAATGGCCACCTAGGTTGGCACATCCAAGCTGCGCCATTAATCAACCCGCATCCCAGACGGGACAAGACATATTTGAACCTCAGTAGTCTATACAAGGCACCTCTCCTAAGAGGCCTCTCATTGTACATATCTCGAAACAGAACCGAATCCCACCCGCATTTAGCAGCATCATTGTCAATCAGTCTTGACACCGTTGCTGTGGTGTGGTTGCTTAGTCGAAGGAGGAGGTGTAGTTTGAAGGAGGAAGGACTTGATGTGCTTATAGAGCTGTTTAGGCCGCTCTGCATTCAGTGCATGCCCTGCATTCTTTAGTATCACCAGCTCTGCATTCTCCCCAATATGGCTGCAACAACAACAAGGATCTATATTTACATAAACTCAAATCACTTTACATCAACTCATAAAGGGTTTCGGGTTTAGGGTTTTTGTATCGAACCTTTTTAATCTGTGTGCCAATGCCACTGGGAATACTTGGTCGTATTCTCCCCATACTATAAGCGTAGGCTGCAGCACAGAAGCATGCGAATTAGGATCAAATTTGAAAGACACTGGTCTGCATTCATGCATGAATTTTTACGTTCTCTCGACGGTCTAGACCCGAGAGAGGACTGGACGGCACCCCGAAGAAACCCTGCTCTGAATCCGCCACTAGTTTAACAGAAAGACAGTTTTAACCACGAAACTAATCTAGGGTCGCACTACTCCACTAGCTATACCAGCTACAAAATTTAAATGAAGACATTCAGACGGTCTGGATCGACTTCAGTCATCCTTTCCGGCCACGAAAAAGCTTCAGCATTCGATGGTTTTCTGTTTTTACCTGGGTTATACGGGGGAGTGAGGACAGTTTCCTATCTCTGTGAAGTGTCTCTATCAACTCCCTCCTTTCTTGAAGGTATTCTGTACACATTACCTGCAATTCTTCAAAGGTTTTTCATTAGAACAATTCTGCAATAGTTGACTGCAGCATATGAACAAAATGCAGCAGTTCTTGAAGCTTAGTTATGTGTTTGTATCTGGGACAGCACATGATGCAAGTGGAAAGTAGAAACCAATCATTTGGCTTGGTGTTGGAAAAGATAAATTTGACCATAGTCAAGATGTTTCAACTTTTACAATAATATATATTATTGGCTTTGGATCTTGATTCCTCTGGATTGTATTTTCGAAGAGGAGACAATGGCAGAATCAAGAGTGGATCAACTTAGATCATTATCGAGAGTTGTTCAGCTCTAAAATGATAAAATTTTATGTAAAATGTTCAAAATCGCAATCTTTTGCTTATTGTATTTTTGAATTTTATTTAGTATAGCTTTGAAAATGATTGTAAACTCGAAATTTTTAACAATTCATCGTTTCTAAAGCTATGAAATACTATATAAAATTTTGGAAACCGAAGTTTACGCACCTCAATGAAATCGCTGAGGAAACAAGAAGGGGCCACCGGCGGAGGCTTATAAAACGACAGCCGGAGCAACTGCCGGCACTTCTCCGGCGTCTGCGGTAGCAGAATCCCTACAGCTTCATCAACACTCTTCACCTGAAACATCCCATCCTCCATATCTTTCTCCTCAAGACAAACCCCAGCGCACCCCAGAACCACTCGCCCCACGCGCTCGGGGAACTGCGCCGCCAAGCTGTACGCGACAAACCCGCCGTAGCTGAGCCCCATAAGGTCCATCCTTAGGACGCCATGGGCCGCCATTAGCGCGGCGACGCAGCGGGCCTGAAAGGATTCCGACCGGTCGGGTCGGGTCGTGTGGGAGTCGCCGAAGAAGAGGAGGTCCGGGATGTAGAGATTGAACTTGGATTTCAATGGGGAGATGAAGTCGTTGAACTGCCACATTGCGTTGGCGCCGAATCCGTGGATCAGGACTAGATTGGGCTTCGATTTGGAGGGGGATTTGGGTTCCCAGCAGTGCATGATTGTTGTTCCGCCGCCGTCGAGATCGGTGGTGGAGGATTTTAAGCCGGCTCTGGAGAAGGAGTAGCGGAAGCAGGAGTCTTGGGTTGCTGTGTAGCTGAAGCATTTCGCCATTGTTGTTGTGGGAAAAACAATCGAAGAAATTGATACCCAGTTGTCTGATCAAGGTCCCGGATTGGTTTCTGATTCGTTGAAGGTTTCTGACACGAAATCCAGAGAAAAGTTTTGAACTATTTATTTATTTGAATTGAGTATGGGATGAACAGAGTGTGAAGAAGAAGAAGAAGAAGAACTGATTTTTGTTTTTATTTATTTTTGGGGATTTGCAGTCAGTTGTGTGCCAGTTGTCGATTGGGGATTCGTTTCCATTAATATTCATATTATTAGGTCACTTAACTTTAGGCATTGTATCAACACAATCATCTAAAAGTTGAAACCCGAGTGACCCGGTCATCTAAGTCTTACCTGTCGTAACAATTGAGTAAAACTGGCTCATTCTGTTAATGATTTACGTTTCATAAGCTATATCGACACTTATAATGTCATCAGACAGTCCATTCTCGTTACAATTTTTAACATAGATTGGTCAATTTTCGTACATAAACTTAGTGTTACTAGTGTTCATTTATGTTTTATCACATGTCACGTATCGATTGAAGTTATAATATAAAATATTAAGTTGTCCTTTAAACTTAGTCATGGTCAGTTAAGTTAAAACGCATATCACTCTGTTATTTAAGTTTGACCGTTGTAACAATGCAGTAAGTACACTTGGCTCATTCTTCCATGTCATGTAATGGTCTACTCTGTTACAATTTTTATTGTGGAATTGTCACTTTTTACATAGGTTTAACAATATATACCGGCCACGTACTTTCCATGACATAACACGTTGCAGTTGGAGGTAGAACATAACATCCATATTTTTGGTGACCGACATGACAAAAGTCATAACATAATAAACTCAATGTACTATATTGTGACAACCGTTAAACTTAGATGATCGAGTTGATAAAGTTCTATAACTTTAAAGACCATGCTAACACAACACTCAAACTTGGAAAGTAATTTCATCAAATGACTAGCTAGGAAACAAAACAAGGGTGTGCATTGACAATTAGGATGATGAGATTCCAAACCAAACAAAACCAAATTTGGTGACCGAACAAGGCATAGTTAATTTGACTGTTATGTGGTTTCAGTTTTGAATGCAATGTTAATGAGGACTACTAAGCTACCAATCACGACGAGGTAGGTTACTATCTAAAGACTTTGGAGGGGTTCTGCGCAATTAGGTCCTGCGGCCAACAACGACGGCAGAATTCAGGATGAGCGAATTCGGGTCATCATTTCAGAGTCTCTCTACTTCAAATTGATAAATTTTATTTAAAATGGGAAAAACTGAAATTATGTTCGACATTTAGCCCAGTAAGTTATTAAGTTTACGTCAAAAATTTGAAATTTTTGCCAAGAATCTCCAATTACCTTGGTTCTATTATTTTGTAGAGGCATTTAGAATATTATTCCCTCAATATTTTTTTAGAAGATTGTAAATATGAAGGTTATGGAGAACGAACAGAGGTACTAGTTCGTCACTATCGTTTGGTATTCGTGGAAGTAATGGAACAAAATCATTCACGAAGAAAAACTGTAGACCCTTAATTACATTTAACGACTAAAACCGATTGATTAACTAACTTTATGGTCAGCCAATCAATTAATTGGAAACAATTTAATCGATTAAAATTTTGAGATTTGTTTAACTGGAATATTTGTAGCCAATTTTGTTTATACCTTATTCATAAATCATAATTATCAATCTATCACATATGAATCTGTTAATTGATTAACCTATTCTTTTAACGAGAACCCTAATGCTAGAGGATGCATAAACCAAATCCAACGGTGAACTGGGTAGGGTGTATGGTTTCTAGAATGTCCCAGAGTACAGAGGACCAGAAACTGATATTATTAACGAGAGGGTTTTGTTCTCCTTCTCCAATGAGGAGGTTTCTAGCCTCTCTACTCTCTGAGAGCCTCATCCTCCATTTGTAGCCGTACTTGCATCTCCCACTTCCTCCAAACAATTCTTCTCTGCTTTCTCTCTTTCCCCTCTCTCTGTGTCTGAGAGAAGAGAAAGAGAGTGAATTGACTGAAAGATTTCCGCTTGAACAGACACACAGAGCCCAGACCAAGGCTCAGGTTTGTTCCATTTCCTGCTTTCTCTGGGAATAAAGTTTTCAATTTTTGTTCTTTAGCTGGGTTCAGGTTAGTTTTTCAATTCGTGGGTGGTGCCCATTATCAATTGCTTATCTGATTGTCACTATGTAATGAAACGAAGACCTGCTGTTTGGTTCTGGTTAAATCTAGTCATTTGGTGTATGGTTTCTCGTTGAATCCCAGAGAAAAAGTTGTCTTTTGTGGGAGTTCAATAGTCTTTCATCAAATGAAAAAGCATGTGAATTGATCAAGTGATAAAGAAAAAACTGTTTGAAATGATGAACTACCCTTGCCCTTGTTGCGATTCTGTGGAGAATCATTGCATCCTGATAACTCAGAGTTGTCGGGGGGAGTTTCGTAGTTGGTCTTATATAACATTCTTTAACATGCTCTCTCAAACGAAAGCAAAGATTTAAGTTTGCAAAGCTCCATCAAGAGTTTTGCAAGTGAAATGGTCAAATTGGGGGCTATGAGAATGTTGAAAGAGAGAGGCTTTTTCGAAAGCTGTGCTATGCAGTGCAGGAAGTAGAACGCTTATGCTATATAAGCGGTTCTAACTACTGTAATTGGTTTTTGATGTTGTATTGAATCTCAATGAACCAGAGTATATGACATTGAAATCAAAATTATGCTCGAGGGGAACTGCCTTACTCACTGAGAGATTTGAATTCATTGAATCGTCATTGTATGCTGGGTAGGTTCTGTAAACCATGGTGAACTCACGTTTCTTTTCATCTTGTGCAGGGCCATTGGAACTTACTTCCGCTAGTTTATCGAAATGGCCATTATTCCTTGTGGAAGTACTTCCCTTGCTCAATGGGGTCTACATCCTCAGATTGTGCCGAGGTCATACATGTCAAGCAGAATAGTCATGTGTCAATATAGGTATGTGCTTGGGAGGATCATATTGATATTTGGAAATAGGCTCTGAAAGAGTGTCACTTTACTTTTCTCGATTCAATTCAATGTATTCTTATCATTATGCAGCCTTGACAACAGGGCACGGTACTTGGAAGCTCCAAGTTCAAGCTTCTTTTCACGGGATTCCTTGCCTACGATGTCTGTTATTGGACATTCCAGGACTTCGAACCGTCATAAGGGGGCGCGGCTTACAGTTAGAGCAGATGCTGTGAGTGTATTTTTGTGGTTTACTCTGCATTTAACTTGACCATTCTATATATGAGGTTTGTTTGATGACATATTTGATTCATGCTTATTATATCTTACTTTTTTTCAGGACTACTATTCTGTGCTGGGAGTGTCAAAAAATGCAGCTAAAGCTGACATTAAAAGTGGTAAGTGATTCTTCCTGTGTGTGTTAATGATAAAAAACTCTTTTCTTTATGTGTCTGAAAAATTCTTGAAAGGACCAATGTATTATTCTTAGTTCTAGTCGGCAGTTTTATATAAGCTGAAACTCAACTGTGCAAGTCAGCTGGTTTTGGAGTAACACGACTATCTGGGTAAAGTTGAAACAATCAAGCAGCTCCATTGTCTCGTATTATTCTTAGTTTCTAGTATCCTGTTGAATGTTCTGTGAATGGCTCTGCACTAGCTGGTTTAAGGATTCTCATGGAGGGCCTTGTTTTAGGCCAAACTTATTGGCTCCATCTATAGGAGTTACTATATAGTATATCCTAAAGTGTTTGGTCCCTTGACTAACTTCAAAGTTTCCTTTTTGGTATCAGCTTATAGGAAGCTCGCCAGGAGCTATCACCCAGATGTGAACAAGTAAGTTGCTTCTATCCACTTTTCTTTATCTGTGGCGAATTATGCTTATTTCGTTAGCAACACATATAGAGGTTATTGAGGTTACATTCAAAGATACAATATCAAGTTGATCTCTTTACTGAAAATGAAATATTCGTACAGCTTTTAGGGATTAAAAATATACAGTCCTGGAATTCTCGAGAGCAGCGTCTCGTCCTAGTTTCCTACTGCTTCAAAGCTGCGATTTTGAAGTTGTTGGAGTCAGATAAATAGTTTGTTCTTAATCTCTTTGTTAATGTTGTCCAGAGATCCCGGTGCAGAGCAGAAATTCAAGGAAATAAGCAATGCATACGAGGTAATAAACGCCCATGCTCGTCTATCTTTAGTTCGTTTAGTATGCGTGATTGTAAGATGTAGAAACTGAGCATCAAGCTGTAAACTGCAGGTCTTGTCTGATGATGAGAAGCGATCATTATACGACCGATATGGCGAGGCTGGAGTCAAAGGTGCTGCTGGCATGGGAGCATCGGTACGTAAATGGTCAACCGCTCGTATTGAATGCAATTTTATGAAATCCTTTTGAGGATTCATACTCATTATGCTTAACAACAGGATTTCAGCAACCCGTTCGATTTGTTCGAGTCATTGTTCGACATGGGCAACATAAACATGGGCGGAATGGGAGGAGGCGGCAGGGGTTCGAGAAATCGATCAGCTGACGGCCAGGATGAATACTACAATCTTTTGTTGAATTTCAACGAAGCCGTGTTCGGTATCGAGAAGGAGATTGAAGTAACCCGGCTTGAAAGCTGTGGTACGTGTGACGGTTCAGGAGCGAAGCCAGGGACGAAACCAACCAAGTGCAACACATGCCGCGGGCAAGGACAAGTCGTGACATCGGCCAGAACTCCGCTCGGCGTGTTTCAGCAGGTGATGACGTGCAGCACCTGTGGCGGGACTGGCGAGTCGTTCACTCCTTGCAACACTTGTTCCGGGGACGGGCGAGTGAGGAAGACGAAACGAATCAGCTTGAAAGTTCCGGCCGGTGTGGACTCTGGTAGCCGGCTGAGGGTTCGATCTGAGGGCAATGCGGGAAGGAGAGGGGGCTCGCCCGGGGACCTTTTTGTCATTATTGAAGTCGTACCGGATCCGGTCCTCAAACGCGACGATACCAATATCTTGTACACGTGCAAGATCTCGTACGTTGATGCGATCCTGGGGACGAAAATAAAGGTCCCGACCGTGGACGGCATGGTTGATTTGAAGATACCGGCGGGGACACAACCGAACACGACGTTGGTGATGGCGAAAAAGGGAGTTCCCGTGCTGAACAAGAGCAATATGAGAGGGGATCAGTTGGTTCGTGTGCAAGTTGAGATTCCGAAACGATTGAGTAACGACGAGAAGAAGCTTGTTGAAGAACTTGCTGATCTAAGCAAGGGTAAAACTGCTGCTGCTCGGAGATGATCGATGATTTTTTCGAGATCGGTGAGCTCCCATTAGAACCCATGTTGTTCCCTCTGTGTGTGTGAACTCCATAGTTAACAATGTTGGCGTTTCATGGAGGGTAAACGAGTCATTTCTCAGTTGATGTTATAGTTATTTGTTCTCAAGTCCTGATGACAAAAGGACTTTGGTTTTGTGAACTGACCTAAATTTTTAGTTTTGATTGGTTGGGATATAGCTGAAACTTTCTGCATAAGTTTCATTTTTCCAACTTACTTAATGGTCAAGTAACTTTGAGACGGTCTCAAACCTTGATAAAAAACAACAGAACACCATTTTTCCCGATCGAAATCACTTGGGAGATGCATTCAAAACGTTCAAAACGTAAAAAACAACAGAACACCATTCTTCTTCTCACGTTTATTCTATTTTCGTACAAAGTCGGCCTAGTGTTTCTCTCGGTTCAGAATCCGTCGTGTTCGAAAATGTCACAGAAGAATCACGTTAATCCAATCGGTACATGGTCTGAAATAATCAGATACTTCCTTGATGATTAATAATCAAAATCATTATACATTCCATAGCATCATTAATCAAAATAATCAGATTCTTCCTTGATGCTTAAGTTTCCTTAGCTAAGTAGCAACGGCCTTCTGAAGCAACAGCTCTAGATCTTGTAACCTCACATTACTCAAATCAGGGTACATTGCTGCAGCATCTGTAAAATCCTGCAAATTTTTTTTCGAAAAACAACAATCTATCACAACTTCTTTAATCTTGTTCCCTTAGAAGGATAGAAATGGAGATTGATAAGATGTAAATCAAAACCTGGTTGGCCGTCGAACTCGTGTATGTAATTATGCACGACATTCCAGCACCTTTCGCAGCCTGCAATGTCCAGTTTGATTATGGTTCAGTTAGTTTCGGTTGTATCGAATAAATTCTCTACGATAAGATCAGTTGCAGACCTGCAAACCAATGACGCTATCTTCGACCACCATACAGTCTTTCTCAGACACACCTAGCCTCTGCGATGCCATCATCATCAAAAGTTCACATTCTCAAATCAGAACTTAGTAAATCTTTCCATTAGAGCTAGAAGTCCAGTGATGCTCTTGACTAACCTTGAGGGCTGTCAAGTAGATGGATGGATCAGGCTTCTTTGCCTTTACATCATCACCTGCACAGTGTGAGATGACGATTTTCCATCAAATGATGTTGAAGCTAGATGTCAGTAACCAGTAAGCAATGTCTACTGCGTACCTGCAAGAAAGCAGTCGAGACCTTGAAAGCGCTCCTGCGTTGTGTACACGAAAAGACAAAGCATTCAAACATCGGAAGTGGTAAGACAAAGGATGATCAGCGATATGCTCTTACCATTCCGATGAGGTTCTCGAGACAGAGGATGACCGAGCTTTTGGTTGCTGCAGAGCAAACAGCCAGCAATTTCCCCTACACACCATGAATATGTAACAGAACCTTTTCACCAAAGAATCAACAAGTGTGTCTGTCGTTTAACATAGTGAAACAAGGTATGATGTGAACCAGTCAACCAAAGTAACAACATTCGGGATCACACTGAGGACGAACGAAAAGATGAGTCAACTTAATCTTACTGAAGCCTTGGCCTCATCCATCAACCTCAACACGCCTGGCCTGGGTTCCACCTGATCAATACAACACCAGTATGTGATATTATAAGAACAGAAACAAACAAAAAGCCAGTCTGTGATGAAGAATCTAATGGCATATCTTACAGTTCCAGACTTGATTATATCCTTGTACCTCTCGGTTTTCCAATCCTACCAAGTAACGAAGCAGAAAAGCTGAGCAGATAGTTAAACAACAGTTCCAAATGAATGTCAAACTGAATGATTCGGTTAGAAATTGATGGCAAGGTGAATCCACCGAAATCGGTGTTTGAACTTTGAACTAAAGCGTAGATGGCATTTGAGGTACTAGGGAGAATCTATTCATTATCAAAGATGCTCAAACTGAAAATGATGAAGAATGAATGATTGATAGAACCAGAGGAGACCTGAATTGTGTCAATCAACTTGGCGCGGCTCTCATCATCACCAGGAGGAGTGGAGAACACTGTTGAAGAAGGCCATCCAAATTCTTTGAAGTACCTGAACCAAAAAAAATTACAGACATACCAATTCTGAGCCAAAAGAGGAAATAAAAACTCTCAAAAAAGGAGTTACTTACTTACTTACCATCGCATTTTCGGTTTGCCGCCGCCGATGCGGTTCTGGAGGTCGTCGTAGAAGTCAATGTCCCAATTGAGCGTAGCATCGGGGGAGCAGCGGACATTGAAATGAGCGAAAGCTTCGTTGTACGCTTGGCGGTGGAGGTGCTCCGATTCCAGGATTACTCCATCGCAGTCGAAGATTAGAGCCTTAAGAGAGGATGACGTGGCGGCGTAAACGATGAGTGACGATGACTGTGTGCGTTTCCTTGTTGAGAATGGGAAGAATCCAGGTTTGAATGTGGCGGCGGTGGATAGTCGGTTGATCGGAAGAGATGAAGGTGAGGTGAAATTCAGGCGATGAGTGACCGTTGAAGCCGCCATGGAGAAAGATGAAGAATGTGACGTGTCATGTTCTGATTTGTGACTTTTATGGTATTATATTTTAGCCTCTGGTTGTGGAAATTAATGAAGCGTCACTAGCAACCACAAGCATTCGGATTGGATTGGCCAAACGGTTTTGAGTGAGTCTCAATTAGATCTATTATTACAAATCGATCACCAAATTAATTATTTTAATAGATATCATTTGATTAATTTAGTTTAATTATACTGAATTAATCAAATTAATCGAGTAACAAATCATTTCTCAGGGCACCTATTGGGGTTTGGTAGTACCACATTTCGGTCCGTGAGAAAATCAATAGTCAGTCCGTTATTCAACCTCACCCACTTAACTAACTCCCTAATTTTGTCCATTAGATTTGGGTCAGCTCAACCACTCGGATAATACCTTAATCGGTCAGAACACTCGATCATCTGGTTGGTTGGTTGGTCGAGGATTAAACAACTATCCAAATTCAACCATCGTCTTAGCCAACACATAACGTTGCTCGAAGTACTTGCTTTTTGATACGAGAAGCTCCGAGAAAGGAGAAACCAAGATCGGATCATTGATCAATTCGGGCTTCAAACCGTGAGTTCAAGCCAATCAGTAAGTAACAAAACATGTCTAGTTATCATTTTAGAAACCAAAAAAAAAGTCAACATTGCTCTAATTCTATCAAAACCAGTGAATGAGGCGAGGCAATATTAGATCAGTACATTTCCAAGTTAGTAAAGATATCTTAATGTCAGGTCGATGATGGATCAGTAACGAAGATCGATCAACACAGCTAAGGTTGGCAACAGCGAACAGTCTATCGAAAGGTCCCGGGAGGCATCCGAAACCAGTATGTCAGGAGGAAGTCTAGACTGGCATTCCATGCTAGAATGCAGTCCACGCCTTTTCTTTCGACCAATTAGCTCGACCGCGCCAGACAATGCCGGACACGAACAAGCTTTTTTGCTGAGCGAGAGGTTGCGAGAGCCACAGTGCAGTAACTAAAACAGAGGACTCGGGGCACCTCTCGCATTTTTGTCCTCCCCGACAAACCTTCCAGCATTCCATTGCTTCTGCTGCCAATTGACTTTAACTGCTCAGACCTTTTACTATTAATTACCATCATGTCCATCACCGGCCGACTTTCTCGAATAACATTTCAGATATCAGCAAGACATGGACGACTACTAAGGAGCGTACCGGAAAAAGGGGCATGCAGTTACGAAGCTAAAAAAGTCGATGAAAAGCATCTCTAAGTTGCTAGCTTGAGAAGCAATAGCTGTTTACTACAAAGTTGTGCCTCCACCATCGGACATGAGTGATGCTGCAGCAGCCGCAGCAGTAGGAACAACACCAGTTGAAATACCTGGCTTTGATAAATGCAGGAGCCTGCAGTAGAAAATGACCAAATGTTCTTGGTATTAGTTAGAATCTCCTGCGATTTTTCTTAACAACCATAAGTTTCGAAAGGCAGCAGATTATAATACTCACGGTGCAAGATATTCACAAAAGGAGGAGACTGCAGAAACAACGTCAGAATAATTCTCTGGGGTTGCAGGGGCTGTTACTTCGACAAGCTGGATCCCAGGAGTTACAGCCACAGCATCATCAATGGCGTGCAATTTCTGCATCTTGCTGATGGATGACACAGTGACAGTTATTTGAGCACCCCTTTGGAAATGGAAGGAAAATCCAACCGTTAGTAACTCATTCTCCAGCTTATAACCAAGGGCATAAAATAGACGGAGCACATTTTTGCTAGCTTTGCTTTCAACCATACTCCTTACAAGGACAGAAATCTGATCAGCACCAGCTCCTCTCATTGCACCGCCAATATGTTTCACGGTCCTGCATGTGAAGGCAAGACATTTTCATAAGCAATAAGAACAACAGGATTAAACCATCCAAAATGATTAGTGCAGTCAATATTTACCAAGTGGGTTCGGAATGTTCAAGGTCACACAAGAATCGAACTTCAGAAGTAACTGGTCCTGCAAAATGAGCCCCATGCACTTTCACATAACAGAGAAAGAAATCCAGCTAAGAAAATGTTTGCCCAATAGCCATTTACAACACAAATGACAGATCACAAACACGGGAAGCAGTGGAAACTTTGCAATATTGTGTTTGAATCCTCAAAGCCATATTCAGACAAGTCGCAAGGCAGCTAAACCAGCATAATCAAGAAAACACCGAATCTGATGGTTATATGTTTCACAATCATCCAGCTAAAGATGCTTCGTTTCCCCTACCAAGGCAGTATTCTTATGAGGGGTCAGATATATAAGCAATATCTCGGGATGGATCATCATGAAAAAAAATGGAGTTAACGAAAATAACAAGCTCAACCATATTACACTGTATAAAAATAAATGGAGCTCTCATAGAACATCCCCTCCGTTGACACTTGTAAATCGTAATGGCACAAATTTGACTCCCGCAGAGTTTCAGCTCACTTAACAGGACTTAATCATCTAGCAATGTAGCAGAAACTTCAGATTATCAAGTATCCACAGGGGAAAAAAACCGATATCTGGTTCCGAAAAGAGATAGTAACAGTTCCAGAGTCTTCCAGATCCAGCTTAAACACGGCATGTATAAGAAACTTGCGAACAAAGCTGAGCCAAACTCACCAAGCATAGGAGCACTTTTCAGGCATAGCTCATGGACATTCAAGGGTTCTCTGTGAACACCACAAAGACCTTGAAGAAGTATCTCCAGGGCCTCCACGTGCTGCAAAAGAATGTACCTAAGTTTAACTGATCCATCAATTAGCATACATAACATAGCAGTTTAAAACTCCACTTAAGAATTATGCCGTTGAATTCTCAATACTTGGAGATGAACCGCAGATGAGAGGAAGACCAACCTGAGTCTCGATTATTCCCTGCACTACACACTCCATTATCACAAGCTACCTTTTGATGCGTGAAGATTTCTCAAGCTGTTTCTTCGCTCTACACACAAAAGCAAGAACATCAATCTACACATTTTTATCCCCATCCATAATCAATAATCTTGGGAAATATAAGACAGAGAAGCAACAGTCATTCCAGCTGATTGAAAGGTCACTGATATTCAAGCTGAAACTATACTATCAGCCTAGACAAGGAGGAGTTCGGATTGTTATTCGAACTCATTGAAGGAGCTGCATTGTCGGTATGATAGATGGGAATAGGAGGAGAGAACAGGAAACCTTGAAACAGGTGGAGATCGAGTAGCTGTTTCCGATCAGCTTACAGGGTGGCCGCCGGGGGCCGACAACAACGGCTGAAGGCGGTCGATGAGATCCGGCAAGAGAAAGCGAGACTAAACCTAGCTCAGACGCGGGGTTTGGAAATCTCCGTCTGTTGTGGCATTCCCCATCAAATTCAAACAAACTAGATTGTTTGTCCGTGCTTGTAAAGTATTGATATGTGTGTTTTAACATTATATAATATTTAAATAAAATTAATTTTTAATTTTAGTATTTATATAAAATTTTTTTTGAAATTTAAATTGAATATTATTTATTTAATAATAATTTATAATTTTTTATAGATAAAATCGTATTAATTAAAAATTGAAAAATAATATAAAATTCATAAAAAATAATATGAAAACTCAAAATAAAATTTTAAAAAATTCAAAATAAAATTCTAATAAACTTAAAATAAAATCTTATTAAACTCAAAATAAAGTAAAATCATTATGCTTGATTTTCTTTGAATTCAAGATATTCGACATAAGCCGTCTTTACTTTTTCTCTTATCGATGCAACCCTTATCTTTAGCTTGGGACTTAGCTTGGCACCAGGGCCGCTTACTTACATATTTGAAAGCTTTCTTAGCCACCTAACCCCTTCCTGCATCCTCTCTTACTTCACTGAAGAGTAACCACAAAAAGATGGAGTCTGTCTAATCCGATCTTGAATCGCTCATTAAAATAATCAAATACAATTTCGATATAATTCGAGTTCGTTTATAATTCAACTGTAATTTATTACCCTCAAGATTAGAATTCACCTTCAAAATTCTGCCCATATCCACAAGGTTTTCACTCGGATGTTTTCATTTTTCGATGGCCAAACATGTGATTCGAGAGGAAATCTCGACTCAAGTGATTTTGGACTCAAAATCTCCTACCCAAACAACCCCAACATGCTTCATTGTGAGTTTAAACTTGATGGACACAGTGGACGCCAATTTGTTACGCCAAATGATAGAGAGGTCACAAAACAAATGAGCCATCGAACGCCAAGGTTAACTCCAACTATCCGCATCAATGTCGATTTAAGACGAAACATGATCCGATGGGCATCCATCGGCTCAGAAGTTCGAACACATCACTCGATACGATTCTTCGTCTGCGATTATATGGGGTATACTCCACGTTCCCAGAGGATTTCCTGATGATTTCCCACCTAAACCAAGTTGGGTGCGTGAAATTTGTCAGCCAGCCTGGATTCCAAGGAAATAAAGGGAACATGAACATGCAGTTATGCTTAGTACCTTCTCGTGTTGCTTCTTCGCCCCTTCTCTTGTAACTTGCAGATAACTGAGGCTCTAACGCTTCGAGCAATCGTTCGTACTTCTCTTCAGCTTCGCCTATGCATTTCGCCTGGAAAGACGGTGCGAACAAACATTAGTTAAAGAATATAGATTTGTTCTATTTTTAATTAAGTTTAATGAATCTCTCTGGGAAAAGAGTAACAGTTGAGCAAGCTAGGCATATCACCAGCATGGCTGGGGCTCTTGAAGGTCCGTATAGTTTGATGAACATCCGCAGTATATTGAAGTTGATTCGTGTCCTAAGCACAGAAATCCGGCTGAGAAGAAGAAAATAGATGAAGAAAAAGAGAAAAAGGAAATCGATACAGAGGCATGGCGAAGAAAAAGAGAAGAAGGAAACACCTGACGTGGAGGCGCTGACCCAAAATTGATTAACGATATTCGACAGAAACTAACGACATGACATTTTTAGGTGATAAAAAATCTAATTCGAAAACATATGCTTAAACTTCGTTACATTTTAATTTTTTTTTTCCTTTGAACAATCAATGATTGATTTTTGTCCTTAGAAAGAATTATAGAATAATATAAATGCTGTTAAGAAACTAAAAATAGAAAAATATGACTCTTAAGATTATGGTATTCGAGGGGCTATATTTGTAGATCAATATTATTCTTTGTTTCGTCGTTCAAATTATTGGGATAACAATCCAAATACCACATCGATAAATCAACTCAACTTTCAATTGGTTAGCGCGTTCCTCGACACAAACTTACTGTTCTCCACAAAAAGCTATCACAAAAACACACCATTCAAATCTATACCAAGTCTAGCACACATCCAAAGTATCTTCCTTGCCCAAAAAAATCAAGGTAATACAAGAGGCAGAGTATTTAAGGTCACAGAGCTTGCAGACTTCCTTCTTCTGTGGAAATGGCTGAGGTTGTAGTTACGGTTGTCATAAGGAGAGGCATTGCAGGAGAGAATCACAAACAGTAGACTACAAACTCACCGAAATTCAGACAAATCGACCTCTGAAGTCTCCGAAGTTCGGTAGCCAATGAGAGAGCTCTTCGAACTGTAAGTCACCCGGCATTATGTTCATTTCAGAGGTAAGTTGTCACAGGGTGAAAGAAAACAAGAAGACGACTTTTTTCCGCAGCTACAATTTCTCATTGTTGGATCCCATGCTTGC
Organism: Linum usitatissimum; assembly: GCA_030674075.2. NCBI lineage: Eukaryota > Viridiplantae > Streptophyta > Magnoliopsida > Malpighiales > Linaceae > Linum > Linum usitatissimum. Next base: position 2,697,480 of record JAUJYP020001495.1, read on the forward strand.
AGGTGATGGTCGAGGCTTGCGGGTTTCCGAGTGTTTTGGTTCTGATGTTTTCGTCGTTTCTTGTGGGGGGCTATGTTCTTGCTTGGATTCCCATAGCTTCCCAGACTTGGCAACTGCCAGGATCAGATCTAGCTGCTTCTGTTGCTGCTCCTGCGAAAGGACAACCCGCGAAAGCAAAAGTCAATCCAGCTGCTCATTCTAAACTCGCCAAGTCCACAAAGATGCTAAACAACTAGTATACGCGAACCAATCAGTGACCCGAAATCGAGCAGGGTTTAAGTAAGCTAGCTAACCTGCATTGCAAAGAGAAGCTTCTGGATTTCAGCAAGCTCCTTCTCTAGATTGCTTTCTTGCATAGCTAATACACGGGTTGCCTCCGAATTCTTCTGAGCCAAAGCTGCAGTCTTCAGAAATGCGCAGAGAAGAGTTTTTTCAGGTACACAATGAATGAGATGAATTGAATAGAGTAGAATATAAGTACGAGATGTACACAAGTCAATACGAAAAACCCGAAAAGAAAACCAATCTCGCCACAGCAAGGCCTCGAATACAATCATCCACTGACAGCATGCATATAGAATAAGTTAACAAATGCCTTATATACCAATGATGAACAGATATGCATAACGATCTTCTAATGATAAGACGTGAAGTAGATTACGATTTCTTTGCCACAGCAAGGCCTCGAAAAAACCGTATTAAACAGACAGCAGGCATGCATATAGAAGTTAATACTGCCTTATCAACCAATGCTGAACAGGAATGTTTAACGATCATAATTCATACCCAACTTCTAATCTAACGACAAAACGTGAACTACATTATGATTCTTCACCCATTAATCCATTGAACACTTCAATTACAATGCCCTCCTCCACAATAGAGATGCTAGACTACTAAACCATTCTTCAAATGAACCCTAGAATCCCTACTGTAGCACTACAAGCACAAAGGAGAGTGAAGAAAATGAAATATACCTCAGCTATAGGTTCTTTCAAGGCTTTCCTGGTAAGCCGAAACCGGATCCCTAACTTCTCAAGCTGCCTCGCCAAAACCCGCACAATCGCAACAGAGTTCTTCAAATCCTCTTCCAATTTCTCAATCCTATCGATAAAATTCACACTCTCGGCACCTTTCTCAACCCTACACATCCTTCTCCACTGCCGCCGCCTCACCCATCCGCCTAGCACAACACCGGCCAGCATCACCGCCATCCCCCAAGCGAACGCCCCATTGCTACCGATCACGCTCAACACCACCGCCGTCTTCCCACAGCTCGGAACCGTACAGTTCACCGCGTAGCTGACCGTGATGATTGCCGAGGAAAAGATGCATAGGAACTCCGCAACTGCCAGGACAGCATCGAGTGTTACACCGTCTACTACTGTTGGTGGCGTGGTTAGGATGGCGTCGGATCCGTATGCTCGAGGAATGAGAGGAGTTCGGAGCTTGACCGTGGAGCTCCAAAGCAGCGGCGGGTGGTGGGGTTTGTAGGAGGAACTGCCGAGAGTAGGCTGGAGATTGGTGTTAGTGTGGTGGTGGAGGGTTGTGAATTGGGGAGGTGAGGTGAGGAAGAGGCGTTGAGAGGTGAGCAACATTGGAGGAGAAATGGAGATTGGGGGTTTAGGGTTTGGGGAATGGAAGCATAATCAGTAGTCAATTTTTGCTGGAAGAAGGAAGTGAAGGAAGACGAAGACGATGATGATTTTTGGTGGTGGCGATGAATTCGATGATTCGAACTGGTGAAAGCATCGGCCTTATCCTTGGACGTTAGTGCCCTTCATCTTATTCTACTATGTTTCGGTTATCGAAATGGAAATTTGAAATTTTAGGGATTCGGTAACTTTTATCGGTTGATTTATTATATCTATATTTAACGGTGAATGTTTATACATAGTTCATACAAAATGTATTAAATTGATCTGTACGGAATATGACGATGAATGTCGGGTCGTCGAATGCTAACAATAAGAAAATGATGATTTCTATATGTATCACACTTCATATATTCCGTCATTGGCCGTCGGACTTCTTAAATATTATAATGCATTGTGTATATGAACAGTATATAAGTTAATTACACTTTCTATGAACTCTATACATACTTCAGACAATGAGTATTACACGTTACATATGTTATGGGCAACGAGCGGAGATAGACATGATGATCCCGGACCCATTAAATACTCGCTATGAAACTACTTTTTTTTGTCATAGAATCTCCCCATATGAAAAATCAAGATATAAAAAACAAACATAAAACAAATTAAAAATTGACATACAGTATAAAATCGACATCAATATAATAGAAAAGATATGAAAATATATGTCGCGCTACGAAAATAAACAACTCTAATTCATATACCGTCAGACAGCTTCGAGCTGAATCGTATGGGGTATATATTCATGGAATCTTGGAATGATGCTGAACCTGACCTTTGCCATATTAGATGATCAAACTCTGACGACAAGTTGATACGCAACTGTGGTTGGTGAATGGTGATAGAGAGTTTAAATACCATAATTAGCCCTGCTACCTAACTCAATTGCACTGGAAGCTTTTGGTCATATTCCCAACTACCCCTTCTCTGACCCTACGTCAAATTCTCACCAAACTTCCCCCGCCTTTTCATAACACTCTTCTTCTTCCTTTTTTTTTTAAACCCCCTTCCACCACCACCAAAGCTTCCCTCCGATCCATCAATGGCGCTTTCCACTCTATCCTCCACCTCCATCAACCCCTCCTGCTCTTCACATTCCCTCACCACCCATCTCCACCAAACCCCCAAACCCAATTTCCCCTCCTGGAACCCTCACCCCACTTCCAGATCCACTCTCCGTTCGATCTCCGCAGTCCACGCCGCCGAGCCCACCAAACTCCCCGTCAAGCAATCCCCCCTCCTTCCACCGCATCCTCCAGGAAATGGACTGTCGACAGCTGGAAGACGAAGAAGGCATTGCAGCTCCCCGAGTACCCGAACGCCGCCGATCTCGACGACGTATTGAAGACGATCGAGGAGTTCCCTCCGTTGGTTTTCGCTGGGGAAGCGAGGAGCCTCGAGGAGAAGCTAGGGGAAGCTGCCGTTGGGAAGGCGTTCTTGTTGCAAGGTGGGGATTGTGCTGAGAGTTTAATGCTAATAACATCAGGGATACCTTCAGGATCTTGCTTCAGATGGGTGCTGTTCTCATGTTCGGCGGCCAAATGCCTGTGATTAAGGTCAGATTCGGTTACTAATTACTGGCTCAGAATTTCAAATTTGTCATTGTTTGTTTGTATGCTTAGAAGCGTGGGGAATCTGGAACAGTGTCTTGGATTGCAAGTAACCCTTTTAAGGTGTGTACAAATGGAACGATTACTATAAAAGTTATATAAGCTTAGTTTGGAAAGTTAGATAGAATTTGGAGCAACCGGAAACTTTTTCTATTGTCATTTAAACCCCATCCAACTTTCAACGAATTAAACTATGCCATAGTTTTAATACTTGATTATCAAATTTTGGAATTCACAAGTATAATACAAATTGTTGATGACGAACCATGATGAGATTTCTGGTTTTTTTTTAAAGTTTAGGAGAGTGTTAGGTAGTTGTACAGGGTGATGGGTCCCTAAGTCACTTCTAATCACATGTGTTGACAGTTGTTTCAGAAAAGCTGTAATTGGTGATGGATTGAGATATGAATCTGAAGTGTTAGGCCACTTCTGGTAAAGAGTGATTTGGTATGAGTTTTGTTTTTGGTTTGGTCGGAGGTATCGTAGCTTGATACACAAGATAAAAAAGAAAAGATTACAACGAAACACCATAGCGGAGGTCTAATCTACAAGGAGAAGTGTCAGGATAATTAAGAGCCTCTTCTGCCACTAAATGGGCAGTGCAATTATCCGAACGCAGAATATGAAGGATTGAAGAACATAGTAAGTGTGTGAATAGTTGCCTGGCATTCATGTAGCAGTGTCCCAACACGAATATGAGTTCAAAATCGTTTTTTGAACACGTTCTTTAGACGAAAACCATGGCATTTGATGGCCTTGGTCTGATGGTGTGGATTACACTTGGAGGGTGTTTGAAATTAATTATGTATGTATATATGCCAGGTGGGTAGAATGGCTGGCCAATTTGCTAAGCCAAGGTCAGATGCATATGAAGAGAAGGATGGGAAGAAGCTTCCTAGCTACAAGGGAGACAATATCAACGGTGATGCTTTCACCGAAAAGTCGAGGATTCCAGATCCACAGAGGATGATCAGAGCTTATTGCCAATCCGCCGCTACTCTCAACCTTCTTAGGGCCTTTGCCACTGGTGGATATGCCGCCATGCAAAGGGTCACCCACTGGAACCTCGATTTCGCTGAGCACAGCGAGCAGGGAGATAGGTAATTACAAACAAAGGGAACTGTTTGAAAAAAAGTGAAGAGTGTTGCTAATCAGTTTGTGTTATTGTGTTTCTTGATTCACAAGGTATCAAGAGTTGGCGAATAGGGTTGATGAGGCCTTAGGGTTCATGGCTGCTGCTGGATTGACGGTGGATCATCCCATCATGACAACCACTGAATTCTGGACTTCTCGTGAGTGTTTACTTTTGCCGTATGAGCAATCTCTCACGAGGTTGGATTCGACGTCTGGTTTGTACTATGATTGCTCGGCTCACATGCTGTGGTGCGGTGAACGAACTCGTCAGCTTGATGGTGCACACGTGGAGTTCCTTCGAGGAATCTCCAATCCTCTAGGAATCAAGGTATGATATTCATATCCATTATAGTTGCAATCTGTAATCTTTTTAATTCAACTAATAGTATTGACTCTGTAACTTGTGATGCAGGTAAGCCAGAAAATGGACCCGACTGAGTTGGTGAAACTGATTGAGATCTTGAACCCTGCCAACAAGCCGGGGAGGATAACAATCATCTGCAGAATGGGGGCTGAAAACATGAGAGTCAAGCTTCCTCACTTGATCAGAGCTGTACGAAGATCCGGACAAATTGTTACATGGGTCTCCGATCCAATGCACGGGAACACTATCAAGGCACCTTGTGGTCTCAAAACGCGCCCCTTCGATAATATCCTGGTATGATCGAGTTATTCCTGTAACTAGTTACAACTCCATTTGGACATTCTGCTAAGCCCGATCGTTATTATTGCATTAATGTGTGCAGGCTGAAGTGCGTGCATTCTTCGATGTCCACGAGCAAGAAGGAAGCAACCCAGGAGGAATTCACCTCGAGATGACCGGGCAGAACGTGACCGAATGCATCGGAGGGTCACGAACAGTAACGTTTGACGACCTGAGCTCTCGCTACCACACACACTGCGACCCTAGGCTGAACGCGTCGCAAGCACTGGAGCTATCTTTCATCATTGCAGAGCGGCTCAGAAAGAAGAGGATAGGAAACAAAGGTTTCCTCAAAGTGTAAATTGAAGCAAAAACGGTTTCCAACGATCAAACACTGAATACACTAGGATGGGACAAAGTGAAGCAATGGCGGTTTCACTGTTTGCTGTTTGTTATTTTTCTGGGTACAATTTTTCTTCTGAATTCTGGTTTTTTTTATGCTTCAATTCTATTTATAGAGCAGGCAGGCTGGATGTCTGTTGTGAAAAGCCTTGTAAAATTGGAACCCTAGTTTCTAAGATTTTTTACTTGTATTTGTGAATGAACTTGTACTAGACAATCATGCAATATGTTTTTTTTTTCCATTTAAGGGGTCGTTTTGCTTATTTGGTTATCTCCTATACAGATTTCATGGCTTCCAATTGCCAGATAGCGGTCAAAATTGGCCAGGTAATCCGCAACATGATTTCCTTCCCGTCGAAAATGTACCATCAACTACATTTAAACAAAAATAGAGTGAAGATCATTCCGGTAATGTAAAGACAACAAAACCATTAATGGAGTACCAACCTGACACAATCCAGACGGCCAACTTCCAGGTTTCAGTGTTACCATGTGGTGCCAGCCAAAAGTGTCGGATCGGTTTGTTGAGTACCAACCAAACCAAAACGAGAATATGATCGTTCAGAGACTATACTAGCCTTTAGATCAAATCAGATATCCAATAGAATAGATCCGAACAACTTAACCCAACTTAAAAGAGTTCAGACAGTCTGACACATGTTCAATCTCAGAACTCGATAAATCCGCAATCCTGATAAACATGTAACTCATTTGACATGTAAATCTGATTAACCTACAACATGACCAAACTAAACACCATGACCAATCTATGTGTGTTTGAGATCACTGAAACTGCGACTTGCGTCTCACTTAACTTGTTCAACACAAACACTATGTAGAGCGAACCATAACATAAAGAAGTATGAGAATCGAACTTTAAATATCATCAAACCAAATTACAAAAGTGTCTAAATTCACTAATAATTTAGTACCAAAATCGAAAAAATTGTTGAAAATGACCAAAAAGTTACTGTTAAGTTACCTCCGATACAAAAATTGTAAACTTCAATGACTTACGGATCAAAACCCAAAACTTTCATGACTGATTTGTAGAATCCACCGTAAAAAATTTACTTTACCAACGAATAAAAATCAAACAGGAGAGAAAGAGTGTAGTAAAAGTCAAAATTCAAAAAAACATTCGCTACGACATTGCAGACACAGACAGATGGTTTTTGCTTCAATCCACGCCGCTAATCAATCTCTCTCATTCCATCAACCACTAACATTTCGCCACGTCACCACCCATTTTCACAACGTGGCCACTTTTGACCGAGCCGCACGGCATAAAGATCGCATCCCGCCTCTTCTTCTTCTTCTTCTTCAACAAGCGAGCGACCTTGAGTTGACTGATCTTCGTTTCTTCTTCTTCTTCTTCTTCTTCCGTTGATCTGTTGTTCGTAGTTGGGAACGAAATGGCAGGGTACGGGGATCCGAGTCAGAAAGTGGACTACGTCTTCAAGGTGGTGCTGATCGGAGATTCGGCGGTCGGGAAGTCGCAGATACTGGCTAGATTCGCGAGGAATGAGTTCAGTCTTGACTCCAAGGCTACAATCGGGGTCGAGTTCCAGACCAGGACTATGGTTATCAGCCACAAAAGCGTCAAGGCTCAGATCTGGGACACTGCTGGCCAAGAGCGGTAACGAAATTTTTTCTCCTTCTTCTCCTTACTTGCTTGCTTGCTTGTGCTCCCCTTTGCTGTTTCTCTGTCACTTCTCTTGCTTCGGCAGCTGTCAGTCTTTTGTTTAGTGTTAGGGTTTAGGATCTGGCGGTTTGTGGTTTTTTGTTTCTATCTAAGCTGATCTTTTGGATTGTAGATGTGAATCGTATTAGTGTTAGCTGGATTGGTAATGCTACCAAGTGATTTCACTGTTTGAATCGAGCGTTTCTAAGACTCTTGAGGTCAGTCCGATCGTGGTGTTTGACATGGATCTTCAATTCCTTTGTTGAATTTCCGATGAGTTATGATTTCGGGTGCAACTTTTCTCTGTTTGGTTTCCTGTTTAGTTAAGTTGGATCTTCTGAATCGATCAAAATGCAGCAGTATGTCGTTCTCAGGTTATAATCTTGAGCTGCTCTGTATTGTAATGAAGGGGAAGTATATCGTGTTGTTGTTCACCGAATTTTGAGTACTTTCTATGCACCTTTTGTGCAATCTGAATGTTTGGTCAATTCCATTGAACCGAATCACTTGATTTTGAGGCATGTGAAACCAAACTTGTGCATTGTCATTGATGATCAGAATCCACTATTGTATTTGTCTTGGCATCGATGCCAAACCCTGTGTTGAGCTTTTACTAAAGTCGGTGCAGAGGTTTCTCAGGCATCGATGCCGGAGCCAATGTTAAGTTTTCAACACTGATGTTAAGACTAGTGCTGAGGTTTGTCGACATTGATGCCAATGTCCGTGTCGAGTTTGTCAAACCTGATGTCTAGACTAGTGCTGAGGTTTCTCGGCACTGATGCCAAGGCGAGTGACGAGAAGAGGAAATATAGGCTAGGTTTGGCAACAAGAATCTAGACTTTTAGGAAAGTTGAGTTAAGATGGTGTAAAATAGTTGAGTTGAGGTTGGACATCTCTAACGTTATTTCATTCCTAGCCGTAGGACGTAGATTCTATACCCAAACAAACCGTCTAGTACATCTTCATGCTATACTCCTTATGGCAAAATGACTCTTAACGTTAGAGGTTCTCGCCTGAGAACAAGTAGTCCGACCACCATAGCTTATGAAAGTACTTCAAAACTGGCATTTCTGTCGATGAATACTTATACCTGGTATTAACTACAGATACAGAGCGGTCACAAGTGCATATTACAGGGGTGCGGTAGGAGCGATGCTAGTCTACGACATAACCAAACGCCAGACTTTCGACCACATCCCTCGGTGGCTAGAAGAGCTACGAGGCCACGCCGACAAGAACATAGTCATAATCCTGATCGGGAACAAGTCCGACCTCGAGGACCAGAGGGCAGTCTCCACAGAGGACGCCAAGGAGTTCGCCCAGAAGGAAGGCTTGTTCTTCCTTGAAACCTCGGCGCTGAATGCCACCAACGTGGAGTCGGCCTTCGAGACAGTGTTGACGGAGATCTTCAACATCGTGAACAAGAAGAGCCTGACCGCCGACGATAGCCAGGGGAATGGGAACTCGGCAGCTTCGTTGGCCGGTAGCAAGATCGTCGTGCCTGGCCCTGCTCAGGAAGTCCCGGCCAAGAGTAATGTGTGCTGCACGTCATCTTGAAACTGGTTGCTGAAGATTGTTTTGGGAATTGAGAAAGGTTTGGTGGGTTTTGTTGTCTATTTTTGCTGGAAGAATTATTCAGAGGTGTGAAGGTATTTTGTTTCTTTTTTTTTTGTATATTTCCAGAATCCAAGATTTAGTTTGATATGAAGCGGGAATTTTACTTACACATTGGTTTTACGAGATTGATCATTTCGTTTATTTACCGTTGTTTACTATATATGGTTTATTTACACATTGATCATTTTTGCTGGAAGAATTACAAAAATAATAATTAATTTTCTCTCTTTCTCACAAAACACCGGCCATGCATTATAAGTTGGTAATCGGCTAATCACTCATTTTGATCCCTTACGTATCAGATATGTATCAAACCGTTTCCTACATATCAGAAGTAACGTATCCGTCCCTTTCGTAATCGGATGAAACAAAAGAGTTCCGATGGATGATTCTGTCTAAACGCCCATCAACTTTACTGACGTGGCGTGGTCCACGTCACCAAAACTCGAACGGCTAATAAACCCTAGTTGAAACCATGAAATCAAATCGAACAAAATTTCAAAAAATTCCCATCCACCCCTTCTTGAATTGAGCAAAAAAAATTTCCACCTTCAAGGGGTGGGTGAGAGTTTATTTTAGAGTTTTGGTTGATTTGATTTCATGATTTCAACCAGAGTTTATGACAGTTTGAGTTTTGGTGATGTGGACAACGCCGCGTCAGTAAAGTTGCCGGGCATTTAGATAGAATCACTCATCGAAACTCTTTTGTTTCATCTGATTACGAAAGTGACGGATACATAATTTCTGATACGTAGGAGACAGTTTTGTACATAACTGATACGTAAATAACCAAAACAAACAATTAGCCGTCGGTAATCAAAGGATACAAGTTTGCAGCCAAACTCGGCGTAGCCGTAGCTGTGAGCGGAGCCGCCATGACGAGCTTATCCGGCAGCTCCAGAAAATCAATCGACTTATCATTCCCCGACGGCCCCCACGAAAAGCACTGGAGCAGTCTCACAAGAAGCAGGGTCGTCATGCATGTGCCGAGGAGCGCTGCCACGCAACCTTTGCAGTGCGTTAGACGGGCTGTCCACCGTTGCTACTATTATGTCCTGTATATATTAAAAATCATATTAGAAGAAAAGTCCTACGAATTTGGACTCCAAATTGTGTGGTAATTGTGGTCTCCAAATTCCTTAAAATACCGATTTTAAAGTGCAGTGGTCTTTGATTGAAACTTGTGTCGTGGGTTTGCGGATATTCTGGAGGTATCGGTAATGTGAAGCGTAACTTTCATCTTCATTCCTAAATATCTGAATTTTATCGTCGTCTTCTTTTTCGTAAACTACTACTTAACGAACGATTTTGTGATCATGACTATATACTCTTCATCTTCCATTAAATTAGTGGCGTACCACACATTAGAACTAGTGTGGAATAACCCATATCATGGGGAGTAAGGATAAAGATAACGAATCAATAGCTCTTGTTTTTTGGTTAGAGAAGATTTAGTTCTATTTTCTTAATAAATAAAAAATCAGAGATTTTAATAATGAGAAATTGCTTAAGATTTTAATAATACAGTAGCAGCGATACATTTTAACTACAATCCAATGGGAGTGGAATTGATTCCCACCATTTGAGAACCACTCGCCTACTACTACTCCATAAGGTGGAAACTATCTAACAAACCCATACAAGAGTTCAACAGATGGAAGACCAATTCACATTTATAAATCGAGAGAACATAAATTATTATTAAATGGATAATAATGTTTTTTTATTAGAGTTTCATTTTGAACTTACGTATTATCTTTTTGTGGGTCTTTGGTATTTTCCATTTTTCACTTGATATAATTTAAATTGTCACACGCTTTCATTTTGCTAATATATTATCTATACCGAATTAACCAAATTGACAACTCTAGATGTATGTTCTTTCGACTATAAAATTTTTAGCTTGGATTACTAGCGGTTTTCCACCACATGTATGCAAAGTGTAATCCGATTTGGAAATTTTTCAACACTAGCATCACGCCAAGTAAAATTGATTGTTAACTTCATTTGACCTTTATTTACAGGGTTACCATAATGAAACTTGATTTTTTAGTCATTTCCAACATGCATGTCAAATATTAGTCGATTTAAAATTTTTGAAATTTTCCTTTGAAAATGGTCAATTTTACTGTGAAAATGGTCAATTTTCCATAACACACAAAAATTGACATGAAAATTTTCAAATTGGTTAACATTTGACATGTATGTTAGGACTGGTTTGAGGATTCACTATGTTAATCCCTTAAAATAATAGCCAAATAGAGTTACAACAACATTTTTTAAGGGTTTTGATTGTTGTTGTTAGTGAGAATATATTTAGGGTTGTCATTACAGATCGATTATCAAAATAACCATTATAACCGATATCATTTGATTTGGTTAGTATGACTAATTTGATTAAAATGGTCAATTTTATTGATGAATTTACTTTTACTGGTTCAGAGCGATGAATATACTCGTTAACCATTCTAATCATCGACAAAACATATATATATAATAGGAGAACATAAATTACGATTTGATGAATATTATTTAGTTGTTTTTATTTTTATTATTATCACGCTTGTGAAACGGTTGAATTGTTTTGTGGCAACGTGTTAGTTTCACATGACATGGGGGCAAGGAATCTATGGGACTCCAATTCCACGCCTTCATTCGCCGCCGGCCGGTCAACGCGTTCTCTCTTCCCCCACTAGCCGACAACCCACACATTAATATTATCAGGAGAAATAGAAGAAAAAGTCCTTTTCTTTTTCTCAGAGAAAAGCAACAGTGTTTTTTTTTTTAATTCTACCACATGAAAATTTCTCCCCAGTATCAAGTACTAAATCATATATAATTTTTGTGTGTGGAAACATCATATATATAATTTTTTATTTATTCATAATGGAAGAAATTTATTTCAAATGCTACATTTTTACGTTGATTATCAAATACTAAATCATATATAAATTTCATTTTTTTGTGTGTGGAAAAATCATATATATTTTTTTACTTATTCATTATAGGAGAAGTTGGTTGTTTTACCAATTTATACATAAATGTTATATTTTTATGTTGATTATCAATATTTCCCACCCATCTTTTTTTATTTACTCATATAACTCGTTTATCGGGATTTCCCTGCCTTTCCACCTAAAAAAAATACAATTTATTTATTTACATAATGTTATATTTATTTTTTTTGTTTTACTAATCGATTAATATTTTTTACATATTTTTATAAAATAACATTTGTGAGTGATGAGCGGATTTCCTTCGTCGTGATAAATAGCTTCCACGTCAGAGATGGAGCCCACGTACGCAGCAAACTTAAATTGTCGGATTTATTTCTTATATGGACCAAACATAATTGTTTGGTGTAGTTGGCAATTGGGAGTTATAAATACCCACTACTCCAATCAATAATTAATCAAACCAACCAAATTTAATTCAAAAACGCAGCCTCTAATAGTTGCTGAAATTCTTCATCTTTTTGTTCCATGGATTCAGCCGCCACGCACGATAACAAGGTGCCCACGTGGACGCCTAGTCCGACCAGATCATCATCAATCGCCGTCGACGCCGGCGATCACGTCGCAATGGTAAAGTTCCCCTTCAGCAGTGATCACGACGGTGGTCGTGATTTGGAGATGGAAATGGATGATCACCAAAATGATGATGATTGGGTGGAGGCGGCGGCAGGGGAGAAGGGAGGAGTTTTCTTGACGTGGAAGGATCTGAGTGTTGTCGTGGTTGCAGCGGCGGCGGAGGTAGGTGGTAATGGTCGCCGGCGGAAGACGATACTTGAAGGGGTGACGGGTTATGCGGAGGCCGGTGAAGCTCTGGCGATCATGGGTCCTTCTGGGTCCGGGAAGTCAACTCTGCTTGATACGCTGGCAGGTTAATTAGCTAATTAATCATTAATTTATTAGTTTATAATTATTACATACATATGTATTTCAATAACTTAAATTGTTGAAGATAAAAAGTTTGTACATATATATTAAATCATATTTATGAATTAGAAGGCTATTAGAATTTAAAATAGATCATATCTCTCGAATTTTTACAACTCTTATACTATATCGGAAACCGATGTGTCTTGATAGGGAATTGTTGACATATGAGAGATAATTCAAATTGATTTTATGTTATTTATTAACTATCATTTGGAATTAATGTAGGGAGACTTGGCTCGAAAACACAACAAACCGGAGAGATTTTAATCAACGGCCGAAAAGAGACTCTAGCCTATGGGACATCGGTAAGTTTGAGTACTCTTCTATTGATCATCTAAATTCAATCGTTGTCATATGTGGTGTAATACATTCATTTGACCGATCACGCAAATCGATTAAAAAAATGCATGGTTAATAATATATTACCAACTTTAATTTTATCACAAATGACATGATGAAACTTAGTTTACCTGTTATCCTATTGTTCTTAATTCACGTTATTTTATTGAAACAAGTGGATGAGATGATTCAATTATCCACATTCTTCCTGTTGTGAAAGATTTGGTCGAAATAGCACTTTCATGAAAATGAGGTCACACTATGTACAAGTAATTTAAAATAACTTGATAGAGTGATTTGGGAGTTAATTTTAAATATTTTTCACAGAGAAGATTTTTGATAAAAATCAAGTGATTCGAATATGAAACGATCAAATTATCTCATTAGGAGAAGATATCTAGGTGTTTTAGCTATTTTTTTTATATAAATAGTGTTTGATTTTTTTATGAGAGTTTTATTTTGAGTTTACTGAAGTTTTATTTTGAGTTTATTGGGGCTTTATTTTGAATTTATGGGGGCTTTATTTTGAGCTCACATATTACCTTTATGGGTGTTGTAATATTTTCCATTCTTCAAAAACATGACTTAAATTATCTCACGCTTTCACTTTGCTAATATGCTTTCTATAATAACAAAAGTTCATTCATTTTCACTTATTTTTTAAAGCTTTCTGCAGCATCGTACAGATAATTCTAATATAATTAAAGTATATAATTAAAAGATATAATTATCTATTAAAAATAAAATAAAAATGCTTAACTCCCCAATCTCTAATAAGCGAATGACTATTCGTGAAATAATTTATACATATATTTGAAATTTCTTTTATTTTAAATAATTTTCGATCAAATCTAAAAATTAAATAACAGACATAAGCTCCAAGCGGGGTCCCCAATGGACCCTCCCCACTTGGAGTATAAACTATTTAGAAATCATATGCATAACTTTATATTAACGTCAAGATTGGAACATTGGGTAGTCACTTAGATTAAGTCAAAATTCGTACCATTCATTTACTTATAAATCAAGTAATCCGACACGGCGCCGTATTTGTGTTTTGCAGGCATACCTGACGCAAGACGACACACTGATGACAACACTTACCGTACGCGAAGCCGTTTACTACTCAGCCCAGCTCCAGCTCCCAGACTCGATCCCTCTCGCCGAGAAGAAGCGACGGGCCGACTCGATCATCGCCGAAATGGGGCTGAAGGAGTCGGCCAACACGAGAATCGGAGGCGCCTGGAGCTCCTCGAACAAGGGGCTGAGCGGAGGGCAGAGGAGGAGAGTGAGCATTTGCATCGAAATCCTGAGACGCCCCAAGCTTCTCTTCTTGGACGAGCCCACCAGCGGGCTTGACAGCGCTGCCTCTTACCATGTCATGAGTAGGATCCTCGGTCTCACTCGCCGCGAGGGGATCACCGTCGTGGCGAGCGTGCACCAGCCCAGTGGCGAGGTTTTCCGCTTGTTTCATAACCTCTGCCTCTTGTCTTCTGGGAGGACCGTCTACTTTGGCCCTGTTTCATTGGCTGAACAGGTAATTACATGTCTTGGCTCGATGTTGAATGAGTCAAATTTTGCGCTAGGTTATGTTTAATTTGATAGAATCACAAACTGGTTTAAACTCAAGTTGGAGAACTAATTCAAATATTAGCCAGAATATATGGCTTGTTAGCAAGGCTAACGTGTGTTTGGCTTGGATAATACCATACAAATTTTGAGCTAGGTTATGTTTTAATTGATAGAATTATGAGTTGGTTTCAGTTCGAACTTGAGAGCCAACTCAAATATTAGCTGGAGTATATGACTTGTTAGTCGTTAGTAGACTCAGTAATACTAACGTGTTTGCCTTAGATAATATCATATACATTAATTTATGAGCTAATGAAAATATAATTGATATTTAGATTTAACTATATTAATTAAAAAAATAGAAATTTGTAAAATTTTAGAATAACTTGTTTCTACAAACTTCAAATTCAGTTTAAATTGGACTAATGAGGCGATTTTTATAAAAAAAAAGTTTGAGTTTAACTCATCAAAGTTAGTTAACAAGGCAGGCTTACATAGAATCGAACTCAACATAAGCTAAAATTATCTAACTAGAGTTTGTCAAGAAAGTAACAAGAGAAATTTGAGTTTGGCTTCACTTGCCTCAATTTTTTAACCCTATGAAAAAACGACCGTTCAATTCCTTTCGAATCGAATTCCTGTCCATGTCTAATTCGGCCTCCCCGCCAAGTTGGAATTGAATTCCGCTGGGAAGGAATTGCAATTCCCTTAGAAACTAGCTAACACTTCCCAAATCGAGTTCCTTTTTAAGCCAAATTTCAAGTGCCGGAAAACAAGGAATTGAAATATCCATTATCGTTGCAGTTCTTCTCATCAAATGGGTTCCCTTGTCCGACGTTCAGAAACCCATCCGATCACTATCTTCAGACCATCAACAAAGACTTCGATCTGGTACGTACCATTTCTCTTAGTACCGGTTCGTACGAGTATCGGTTCGTACGAGGACTCGTACCAGTACCAAGTAAGTTTGATTTCATGGTTCTCTCTTGATGTTTGTGTTTCAGGACATTGAGAAAGCAGATGGTGGCGGTTCGTTCAAAACAGAGGAAGCCATTAGGGTTCTTGTTTCGTCCTACAAATCATCAGCGATTCACCAACAGACTCAACAACATGTTGATTACTTATGCCAACAGGTACGTACGTCGATAGGCCTCGAAATCATAAGGTATGATCCGTAGTTTTAGCGGTTGTTTTCCAACCGAGTTTACCAAACTGTATATGCTTTCGACTATAAAAATTTTAGCATGGATTTCTAAGTGTTTTTCACTTCACATGCATGCAGAAAGTAAGTCGATTTAAAATATTTCAACATTAATATAATACCAAGTAAAATAGATTTTTTATATCATTATTTACAGAGTTATCATAATAAAATTTGATTTTTTAGCCATTTTCAATATGCATATAAAATATTAGCCGAT
The DNA here is from genome assembly GCA_030674075.2 of Linum usitatissimum. Lineage (NCBI taxonomy): Eukaryota > Viridiplantae > Streptophyta > Magnoliopsida > Malpighiales > Linaceae > Linum > Linum usitatissimum. Next base: position 2,713,504 of record JAUJYP020001495.1, read on the forward strand.
TTGAAAATTTTGAAATTTCCTTATGAAAATGATCAAAATTTCATAGTATAACACACAAAAATTGACCAATTCTGACATGAAAATTTTCGAATTTTTAAATTGATTAATATTTGATATGTAAGTTAGAAATGATTAAAAATTAATGTTTCAAATAATAATCAAATAAAATTAAAAAATAATTTTACCAGTCGACCGGGTTACAAAACGCTGAGTTTTTTCCTATATTTTGTAGAAGAAAAAAGGAGGGTTGGGGAAGAAAGGAGGTGAAGCAAGCATGATGAGTCAAAGCATAGTGCTTACAAAGAGATCCTTTGTGAACATGTATCGTGACCTTGGCTACTATTGGCTTCGCCTAGCGGTCTACATTGCTCTGTGCTTGTGTGTTGGAACCATATTTTACGACATCGGCTTCACTTTCGGCTCGATTCAGGTACTTCAATTCCCCAACTCGATCTTTTGTGCTACGAAAAGTACTGATTACTATCCGTGATATGAAGCATTGACGTTTTTTACGAACTTTTATTAGGCTAGAGGATCGATGTTGATGTTCGTCGCAGCATTCTTGACTTTCATGGCGATTGGAGGGTTCCCTTCTTTCGTCGAGGATATGAAGGTTAGTATATTGCGAAGGTTATACTAATTATGTCTAATTATGTCTAGTTCCTTAATTGAACCATTTTGAACTCGTTGCTGCTGTTGTAGATATTCGGGCGAGAGAGGTTGAACGGACACTACGGAGTGGGAGCGTTTGTGATAGGCAACACGATCTCTTCAATCCCTTACCTCTTCCTAATCTCCATAATCCCGGGAGCCATTGCATACTTCCTCGTTGGCCTACAGCGGACCTTCGAGCACTTTGCCTACTTCGTTCTCCTCCTCTTTGTCACGATGATGCTGGTGGAGAGCCTGATGATGATGGTGGCCAGCATCGTCCCGGACTTCCTAATGGGGATCATCACGGGAGCCGGGATCCAGGGAGTCATGATGTTGAACGGTGGCTTCTTCAGGCTCCCAAACGACCTTCCCAACCCGTTTTGGAGGTACCCTATGTACTACATTGCCTTCCACAAGTATGCCTTCCAAGGGTTCTACAAGAACGAGTTCCTCGGGCTTGTGTTCCCTGACCGGCAAGGAAGCTCCACCACAACTATTGGTGGTGAAGAGATTCTGAGGAGCATATGGGAAGTTGAGATGGGGTATTCTAAGTGGGTTGATCTTGCTGTGTTGCTTGGGATGGTGGTTGTTTATAGGGTTATGTTTCTGGGGATCGTTAAGCTTCTTGAGAAGGTTAAGCCCTTGTTCAAGAAAAGCGGTTGATAGTTTCGTCTCGTTGAATCGCCCAGTTCATTTACTTACGACAAGGTAAGTGTATCGTTTGTGTTCAACTAATGTACACTCGTCTTTTGCTACCTATTCTATCTTAGTGATTCGACATTGTTCAATCGGATACAATGGACACATGTTCCGTGTGTAATGCTTCGATGTCACATGTCAGATCATCGGCATCATCGTGTTATAAACACGATGGAACATGTTTCATTAGTAGAACTTGCAAGAGGTTCAAGGTTCAGAGATTTAACCTCGACTCTAACTGTTTAAGACTATTCCAAGCATCGTGTTTATAAACATCAAAAATTAAAACAGAACACACTAATACAGCAAACATTGTAATTCGGCATTCAAAATTGTTAGAACTAATATCCATTATTCATACAATCCAGTGAAAGGAACTGCAAAATCCGAGCTGAACAGTTCTAAAGGTTCCAGTTACGTGACAGGAGCGTACCAAGCTAACAGACAGTTTAAGGTATCTACAGTCCGACCGTCCAAATTCGAGATCGAGCAATACTGATAATATCCATTCGAACAGAACAGAGATCATCATCATGATCATGGTTTGGGCTTCTTTGGTGTGCTGCTGTCACTCCCAGCATCAGGCTTCCGTTTTATCCCCAGGAAATGCTCAACCTATGAAAAAATACACAAAAAAATACATATCAGACATTCATTACATTCTATGCAATGCAAGCACCTATAACTAGTTATATTACACAAACAATACTTGTAACACATTCTTCACCTTTTTATCACCAAGCATCGGAGTCAATCCCCCGGGAAGGTCTTTCTCCACCGTTGCGAAACCACTCCTCGGATCGCTTGTTTGCCTGCAAAGATCATCAGTTTCAGGAGTCATTTACTTGCATAAGCATTCATCATCAGGACATTAGAACGAAACCCATAAGCCGCACTGCCGCAGCAAAGAAATCATACTTACCCAGGTTTCACATGGCCGCTAAGAACGAGGTATGGGGTCTTTAGCTGCGCCTGAGTTTCCCTCATCCTCTCTACGGATAACGAAGGTGTATCTGAATTCTTCATTTGCTTCAGCTTTAGTTCCTCCTGGTACTGCTTCATGCGCTTCTCTTGCTTCATTTTCCCAGGTCCCTTGCCATGGAATCTATGAGAGATGATCCTGAAGGCCTCTTTTGGAGTCATCTGATGTTTCAAGGAACACAAAGAGGTTAAATTCGCACATAAATTTAACACGTAAAAGGAAGACAAGAACACGTAAAAATCAGTGGGAGGAAGATAGGAAACTTACGATTCGGCCAAATTCGTCCATCCTCTCAATACGAATATCTTTGAATCTATCCATATCCTTGTCTTTATTATTCTCCTTCTTTTTCCTATCGTCGGTGTCTACAATACCAACAAGCTTGCTTTTTTTCTTGTCCATATTTCGACCACCCCAGTTGATGCTTTCTTTCAGTGTCCCTCGCTCATGAAGCAGCTTTAATGCGCCTGATAATCCTTTACCAACAGGAACTTCATGAATTATCTCGTCTGCTGCAGTGACCTCTTTCGCATCTTCCATGGTAGTGTCTTCACCTTTAACCGTCTCATTTACTTCTGTCAACCCGTCAGCCGTATCTTCTCTTTCCTCATGAATAGCTGCTGTTGCATCATCTTCCTCTTCAAATACATCTTCTGTACCAGATTTATTGGCATCTGAAAAATTAGGAGAAGATTGTTAGATCCATAAAAGCAGAGCATATTACTTACACATGGTATAAAATTCCAACATGCAATAGAACTTCATTTTTAACGTACACCATTAAATGGATCTGCCTTGTTTAGTTTAAGAATTGCAGAAATCAAAGAGAGGTAATACCCTCATCAAACTGCAAGCCCCAGACAAACTCTTCAATCTCAGTGAAGACAACCTTGCCTTCTTGTCCTTCGTCTGTGGCCGCATTTTGATCATCTGTCATCTGATTTGTCGTAAGGGTGGTTGCAAGACGAGCGATAGCTTCAGGACCAACTGGAGCATCCTTCTGCTTTTTCAGAGCCAATTTTCTAGCTTTTTCAATAGCTTTGTGAAGATCGTCATCCTCTTCATCAACCATCACATCATCAACGTCTTCCTTTGTAGCAGGATTTGTGTGTCCTAATCGCAATGCTTTAGATGCCTCATCTGCTTTAGCTAAAGCTAGCTGATATGCAGCAGTCCTCATTTCCGCCTCATGTCTCTCCTGCTCCTCTCTAGCCTTCCTTCTACCGTCATTCCTTGAACCAAGATCACCGGCTCCTAATCCTTCAGCAATGGCTTCTTCTTCTAGAGCTTTAATGTCCAACTTATCCTTCTTTCGCAAGGATTTCTTTTTCTTCGGCTTCTTAAACTGAATCATTTCTTCTTGAGAATAGTAATCAGACAAGATTTTTCCAGACGAGTTTAGATCTTCAGTGTGATTATTTGTGGAACCGCCTTGTAGCCTTTTACGCAACTGAAAAGACAAGTAAGAAAAACCCACAAATGGTAAGATGGCATATCCCTTGCAATTGCCACTTTAGACTCAATAGCAAGAAAGTAAGAAACAATATACCTCCTCCAGTTTTTTCTCTGCTTCACCACTGAAATGGCCTTTGTTGTCCAACGTCACTCCCTGAAAAGAAGCACCAAGGATTAGCTATCTACTTCTACTGAAAAGCTTCTTCCTTTCCTGAGGAAGGTGCTGTTCCTTGGAGTTGAACAGACAACTTAAACATCAAACGGTACATTGCATTACATCCATACCTCATCCACAGGTTCATCGTATTGAGGAAGCATCTTTTTCTCTGCCATAGGGTCGTCATTGAACCTTCAATGATAAATCAACCACAGCAATCACTAACGTGTTTAACCATTAACAATTAATCAGTAGGTAGCAAGTACAGCACAAAATTACAAAACATTCCTCTTACCTGTCTTCAGAATATATCCCTGCTGGCTTCTTTGCAGCCTTGTAAGCATCATCTCGCCGTTTCTGCTCCCCGATCTCAACATTCTCGAGCATATCAACCTCTGCCAAATTATACCAAAACACCTGTTACACAAAACTCAATTGTCATTTTGATGTTCTTAACATAAATCAATGAACTTTTACCATTATTGATGTCTCCATCGGCAAGTATACTTTGATCTTTTAGTGTCAAAACCACTGATCCACCCTCTATCACTTTGTCTAGACCATCAAGAACTTTGACTCCCGCTAAATCATCTGTCATGAGTTATCATCACAACAAAGTCAAGATAATGTAGCACTTGGAGAAGTCAGAAATAACAAAGCACCAAAATTTCTTTGGAATCTAAAATAACCATGTAAGAGAAAAGCATGAAGCAAGGATCTCAGAATTAGTGCTCCAAGACCGAACGATAATTCTCCACAACCACTTTCATGCAAAGTCCAACAAGTTACGTATATAGCATGTTAGGCACTCGTATTAGTTTCCACAGTTCACATTTTGGACTATGGGATCATGATAGTAGTAACAGCTATAAGTACTACAACTTGTGATAGCAACACATTTCACTAGAAGCAAGCAACTGAACCATATGCAAAACACTCCCATAAGAAGACCTCTACTTGAGAGGAGAAGGGGGGTAGATAGAGAAAGAAGTAATACGTGTATGGTTTTGGGCTGCCTCTTCATCATCACTTCCACCTTGACCAAGATTGTCCTGAGAAAAGAATACAAAACCTTGTCAGCAAAAAAGACGACAGACAATAAGAGCAGAGAGGAATTTATGGTACAAAGTCGAACAAAAACCTGTTCCTCAAAGTTCTTTGACAGCCACTTAGCTTTTTCCCTTGCAATGTTCCTTTTTTCTTCAAGCTTACGAGTTTTGTTGACCCAAGACAGGATTTCCGAACCAGCTTCTGACTTACTTGTCCGTTCTTCTTTCATCCTGAGTAAAGTACAGGATATGATCCCGAGTCACAAATCAGAGGTGAAAGTAAAAAGATTCTAAACCCTAAGACAACACAGAAGCACCTGCGTTTTGCTACGCAATTGGACGATATTGGGAGACGCGAGACTCAAATCACTAGTAACTTTCTACTAACAAGTAGACCAATTACAAAAATAAACTGAATCATATTAGTAAAAAACGAAAGAAAACTGATTGAAAAATTGACAAGAGATTGCACCATGATGGGGTAAAAAACGAAAATGTGCATGTATTTACTTCATAATCCGCTCCCTGAGTTCGGATGTTGATGTCTGTCCTCCAGTGGAAGACCGCTCGGCATTTTTCTGATCTCCATCAAAAGATGTCAACACATCCTTATGTCCGTCATATTCCCGTCCCATCAGCTTTTTATCATCTTTAGACCACTCAGGGTAGTCTTGCCTGTCCTCTTTGCCTGTCCCATCTCTTTCCCTAAACCTTTCTTTACCTTGATCCACTTCTCTTTCTTTAGCATTCTCTCTTTCCCTTTTCCTGTCTCCGTCTTTATCATTTTCCCTCAGCTTCTCTTGATCCTTAAGTTTCTCATTCTCCTTCTCTCTTTCTCTATCCCTATTCTTTTCCTTGCCTCTTTCTTTATCAGTCTCTCTCCCCCTATCACGCTCCTTATCCTTCCCTCGATCTTTTCTTTCCTTGTCTTTGTCTCGTTCCTTTTCTCTAGATCTGTCTCGATCATGATCTTTATCCTTACCCTTGACATCCTTGATCCTATCTTTACCTCGCTCATTGTACTTCAAATGTTCCTTGTCCAAATCAGTTGAAACATCATCACTAGTCTTCTTAGATCTTTCCCGGTCTTTATATCTATGATCCTTGTCTCTGTCTCTCTCTTTATCTTCTGCCCTGCTACTTTTCTTCCTGTCCTTATCTCTACTATCATGCTTGCTAGACTTTTCAACTCTATTTAGCCCCATATCTTCACCAACTGCTCTTGGAGAATCATCAGGATCAACCAATTCCTCACGGCGATCATGCCTAGACTCGTAATGCTTCTTATCCATTCTTAAAACAGAACACACTCAAATCTGCTTAGTAAGTAACTGATTCTGTGACCCTGAAAAAGGAAACAAAAAAAATCACTGCTAGTTTCACAGAAACCATAATGGAAACAGGAAAGAAGTCAAATCAAAATATTTAGACACCCACGTACAGTTAATGGCAGGTTAGTAAAAAGTCAAATCGTTATCCACTGGAAGACATCAACATCCGAACTCAGGGAGCGGATTATGAAGTAAGTACATGCACATTTTCGTTTTTTACCCCATCATGGTGCAATCTCTTGTCAATTTTTCATTCAGTTTTCTTTCGTTTTTAACTAATATGATTCAGTTTATTTTTGTAATTGGTCTACTTGTTAGTAGAAAGTTACTAGTGATTTGAGTCTCGCGTCTCCCAATATCGTCCAACTGCAATCATATGTAGCAAGCGCAGGTGCTTCTGTGTTGTCTTAGGGTTTAGAATCTTTTTACTTTCACCTCTGATTTCAATTGGTTTTGATTCTTGAACATAATGATATCATTATAATTAAGATCCACACTACCTTCCCACGAATCAAAACCAATTGAAACACGGACAAAATGTTCAAGAAATTGTTGACGATTGCGCAAAATCCCTAATTAGGAGGAATGAAATTACAGGTTCACGAAGATTATCGCTAATCTAAAGATGAATAGAACCGTAAAGCTATTTCTCTAGCATCGGAGGACCTAGCAGCGGCAGTTTAAATGGAAGAACAATCGAATGAGATGGGAGAAACTAGGAGATGCTATCAAAGAGCGGTGAAACGCAGACGAGATCGGAATACGAAATGGACAGAGACTAATAATCAGAAAGAACAAAACAAGAACATTAACAAGAGCTCGGGAGATCAAAGCAAGAACCCTAAAAAGAGAAGGATAAGAAATCCGAAAACCCTAATTAGAAGAAAGAAAATAGAGGATTAGAAGATTTACCTCTTGTCCGCTTTCCTCTGCTGATTATTCTTTCCCTCTGGTTTCAGAAAAGTTGTGACTGCTGAGGTCGTCGGGGAATATTTATACGAAGAAAGACGTTAGATAGTGAGCACCCATCCTGGAGTAAGATTGTTTGATTGGACCGAACGGGCAACCCAGTCTACTTTTCTATTCCTACAATAGGGAACAAACCTAACAACTAAAGCTGGAGCTGCGAGCAGATTGACCTTATGAGACTATAGCATTGCCAAAGACAAGGAGCGCCCCGAGTTGTTGGTTTGCAGGTACCATACTTTGACAGTCTGAAAGGATGGTGGGTGCATAGGGGAAATCAAGAGGCGTACTTCGAGACTTCAAGGATTGCTCGAGCTTCCATCATAAAAGGAGAAGAGCATTAGAAAGTTCTCGCCTTCCCGTATATTACCTGCCAGTCGGAGATGGAAATAACTATTTTGTAAGCCACATTTTGGGGTCTCGCAAACTGGTTTACCAGACTGTTACCATTTGGCGGCGGACATGTATGTGAACGAGGATGGGTAGGGGGGTCACCGACATGGTAGGAGAGTTATTTGTATACGGAAGAAACATAAAGGACCTCAAATGCCATCAGCCAAAACAAAAAGAGCTATTTCAAAAAGAATTCTTCACAATATCATCACTCATTTACACCATTGAAAACTCAGAAGTCAAACTGAAAGGAAAGAAGAGCAAACAAACAAAGATCGACCCCAAGATTTTCCTACTAGTAAAAGAATTAGGTCTTAACCCTATATAAAGAAAAAGAGCCGTTAATCAATTCATCCCGTAACTTTAGGCGCTACATAACGCTTCTAAACTTTCACATGCTACGTATCAATCTCGAAACTTTCACATAGGACCGATTAAAGTAGTCCGAAGTTGAAAGTTCCACAACTGGTAGATAACATTTGAAAGTAACGAAATCAGTACGTAAGCCGGCCTTAAAGTCACGGGACCCTATTAAGTACTTGACCCATTCTCATTATTATCAACTTCTTTTTTTCCTTTGGATATACAAAACCTACATATCTTCTTCATACAAGTTCAACCTCAATTGTGGACCTTTTCTACCTCTTTTTCATCACTAAACAAGGAAGGTACAAAATGTTTCATTTCCCTACTGTCGAGTTGTCGAACCGGAAACATTCGACAACGTTGAGTTGATCGGCGAGCCGAAGGACTGCTGACCGCACAATGTCGGACCCTGCTGATACCGAACTCGGAAGGTCGGGGACGCATACCGGGGTGCATTCCTCAATGTGGTTAGGTGGGCTGAAGAACAACATCAGAGCTCTGCACAGTATGAATCTGGGGAGATATAAATATAGAATTAGTAAACCATCAAATATCAATCTTGTTATTCAATCGGACATTGAATATGCATTACCTAAGGATAATTCTCCGCAAAAATGGATCGAGAACTACTTGTGCCCAGGCTAAATCCAGGTTCCTTGAAGTACAGAGGATCACCTCCCACTCGCCAAACGCAGTGGCGAGTATTTCCTCCGTGCTGTTGTATTCATCCTAGGCAAGAGAAGGGAAGAAAGTCTCGTTATTTACGATTCGGGAGTTCGGGTATCTGATGACTCTGTAGCGTTTTAGGAAGTTATCGTAGAGCTAAACTTACGGTATCAATATCGGAAGTGTTGAGGCCAACCATTTGGCAGAATGCTTGTAATGGGGAAGTTAAGAAGAAGGTGAACTGGCTTCCATTATGGATTGGACTCCGAACGGAGGACGTGTTCTTAAATAATGACCTTAAAGGTGAAAGCATCAAGGCGACCGGTTCTCCCCTCTCTGCGCCATGCAGCACCTGAATTTTGGAAACATAAAGCATGAGTCTCTCTGACTTTTATATATGAACAGGGAGTCAGCTACCGGGTCGAGCCGATGAACCATGCAGAACGTTATACTCGAACTCCAGAAGCAGAAGAATAAAAAATTGTCTAATGAGTTATGACAAACCTGCCTTGAATGCATGGCTGTCGCCACTATCGACGATCATAAAAAGAGGTTTACGAGTAAAAGGGATTATATCACCCGGGTAGAGGATATTAGGACCTGAAAATCGAAGAGAAAAAGGTCGTTAGAAGAATGAGTAATGCAAGCATAAGTCCATGTATGAAGAGTTCAAATTGGTGAAGTCTTACCACCATTGCCTTTAGGACCCAACCATATACAGTCATTGCAGTAGCCACTAGTCTCTGGTTTCCCGTTGGAGTGACATTCAGCCTTTGAGTTATTTGTTTCAGCAAGTGTTGTGCTGTAAACAGCTTTCGATTTTGAGGGCTTCCGAGATCCGTTGTGGCTGTCCATGCCAAAAACACTGCTTTGATTACTCTTTCCTGTGTGATTCCAAATTCGATAAGTCATTAACGTGGAACACAAGATAACCCGTGGAAAGGATGTTGAACTAAGGTGGCATAGTTAACCTGAAGCTGATAGATAAATAAGCATAACGCTTTCAGGCGGTAGCTCCTCACAGATTGTTGCCATAACCTGCTTAAGAGAATTACTTTCAACGTCATTCAACTCCACAAACACAAAAACAAAAATCTAGATGCGATGAAACGCATGGATCATAATTTTAAAGCTTCATCGAGGAAGAAAATCATGCATAAATATGAACCAGGTTCCAAGATCCTTCTCTGTTTAAACAGGGAATACCAACTTTTCAAAGAAACAAAGCAGTAAGATCATTCTAAGCAAATAGATATTTTGTGATTGATGAGCAATAACACAAATACTTACTGCTAACAAGTGTGTTACAGAAGGACGATAAAGAACTGCCTTCCTAGGATTTGGTGGAAGATCCGAATCTATCAGATCGGCAGCAAGGTTCATATCTATCATCCCAGAAGCTGCAGAATGATCCACTGCGTAGCCATTTTCATGGGACTCAACAGGACGCTTTCCAGAGACAGATTCAATAGGTTGTTTCTGATAGAAAGATCCACTAGGTTCCCATTCTAAAAGTTGAAGCATTCTGTAAGTATCCATAGTAAGTTCTGCAAATTTAACCTGCAAACAGAAGATATCATATGTTTCAAATATTTTCTTCCCAATGTATGCTCAAATGTCTGGAGTGAAAATCCAAACCAACTAACATTCAAGGCTATGCACCTCATTCCGATGGTAGCTTGTCAGAATTGCATCTGTGAATTTCAGGACTTTCTTTGCATGGAAACGAGCCACATATGGTCGGGAAGAGGGATGTGAATCAAATAGAGCACAATACCGCACAGGCCTTGAACTTTTGAATGCAGTATCAACTTCCATAAAGCGGAGAATTTCTTGCACCACCAGCTTCCACTCTTTGAAGCTTGCTTCCTGTGAAGAGCATAAATGAGCATATCCCGGATCACAGAGGAAATTGTTACACAGAATACTAAATGTTATGACTAGAGTGTGAAAAAGGTGCTCACTACATGCCTTAACCTACAACTCCAAGCACTAGACAGTCAAGCTATAAGACTTGAATTTGGCTAAAGTTGAAAGCATTACAGTATGTTTATCTGACTAGACTATACAACTACCTATAATAAACTTCACCATCGTAACTCTAATTACTCTGCAGTTCTCAGAATTCTTCCTTCAACTCCATTACTTCAAGAATTATAAGGAATATGAACTTACGCCATATCTACCCATCAGTTAAATTTACAGAAAATGGACAACCCATTAAAGTGCATCAGTATGCAACTTTTCAAGTGACTGAAAGCAACCAGAAAAAAGGACATTTACATAGTAGTTTACTGAGCTAGACGATCTCCCAAGTCCTAATTCTCCAACCCAGCAGCTCTACTATCTCTTAGTAGTGCTATCCAAATTTCTAAACTCGATACATTCTAATCCTCTCTAGCACCCCATTGCCAGCTTATAGGATTCCCTACTTGGGCTTGAAATCAGGGCAAATGAGCCGAACTACCAGATCCAAGAACACTGAACATATTTCTGTGATTGGCTTACTGTAGCTCAGTTAACAATCAGCGGAACACATTACAAGAAGCAGGAGAAGTGGTAGATTTATTTTGACAACTCTTGAGATTATTAGCTTAATTTGCAGCAAACGATCTTTGTTCAGCTCAATAGAGTTCGTCCATGAATCAGGACGAACCAATTCAGTATTTGTCCAACCCTCAAACAAAACAATTTAGACTCCACAAGACAGAAAATGACGAAAAAGAAGAGACGAACAAACAGAAATGAGAAAACTGAGTGAAAAAACTTACCCGAAACTTAGACTTGCTATCATCGACGAGAGCTCCGAACCTCTCGACGAGCTGCTGAACAGTTTCGTGGCGATTCAATATCAGCGATACAAGCAAAAACCGAGCGTAGAACCTCAGCTCCTTAAATCTAACGCCTAGATCCTTGGCGTTGGCTCCATCGAAGTACCTACGGTGAAGAATCGCGTCGTAGAAGACATACGCCTCCAGCAGGAACCTAGCCTCGCTAGACCTCATGTACTGGTTGAAGTAGAGCTGCCCGATCCGGCTAGCGATCTCCCCGATTTCCCACCGGTTCAGCCCCGCCGCAACCAGGTGCCGCCTGTTCTCCTGCTGGTACTTCCACAGCCTCATATACGCCTTGAACACTTTCTGGAAGTAGTGGTTGTGCGCCCGCCCGTACGCCGGAAGGTCCCTCACCTTGGCGAACTTCCTGTCCGCGCTCTCCACCAGCGCCCTGAACGTCTGCGACACCACACCGGCCTCCTCCTCCGCCATACAGAAGGACACAGCAGAGAAGAAGCTTACCGGTTTACTTTACACCGCCGGTCAACGTCTTCATCGGAGGTGGGGAGAAAGTCGTTGTTTATCTCCAGATGGGAATGAGCTGTGGGGTGGAGATGGAATCTCGAAGCGCGAACTGCGCTGAGATTTATAACTTTAGCAGAAAGAGAAGTGATTATGAACAGAAACTCTATTTAATTAGTATAATATTAATTTCAGCGACTTCTCTGGTTTTTCTGCTGCATCACAGTGGCGGCGTGAGAGGGAGAATTGGACTGACTGGCGTGGCGAAGGGGATGAGGTGTAAGAGATGATACAGTGTGGTTCGCTGGTTTTCTCAGATGATTGTGGAAGCGGATTCTGGTTCGTTGGATGCAATATTCATTTTAGATCGTTGGGGAATCGGACGGCTGATATTCCTTGATCTACTGCTTTTCGTTTTATTATTATTTTTGGTTTTTTCTCCAATCCTTCTTTTGAGGCCCTCAATATTTAATGCTTGTTTATCCATCCTAAATTATGATGGGGAAATGAGTTGAGCCTCTCAACAATGAAGATATGGTCCTATCAACTAGATGTACATTGGATAGAATTTGAAAGTACAATTACATTTTTTTATTTCATTTTAAAAACTTTATATAGAATTTCGCATCGTTGGATTGAGAGAACTTGAATGGGGTTTGAGTTTGTTCGTCACTGGTTTTGTCGCTAGTCGAATTGGGGTAGGCAATGATGTGGTTTGTATCCTTAATTTAGATCTCAAATATACTCTTTCATCGATGTGTCAACAAGTCTTTGAACTCGAATTGACAGAAGAATTGTTTTCTTTGCGTCTCTTATAACTACCGTGCTACATTTGTGACTTAAACATATGGCCGGTTGAACAATTTGTCGCCAATTCAAAATGCCCTAACTAGATTAAAAGTTTCGTCGTAAAAACCTTGAGTGTTCTGATACATCTAAATCGTTTCTCCAACGATATCGGTGGCAAGAATACGAAATTTTCTAACATCTTTTGAGATACAAACCTTTAAATACTTTATTTTAGACCTTTAGAGACATAATTTCGTAAATTAAGGAGATGTTACTAATATTCGGTACTTGTATCCGTTCTGTTACCCACTCGAGTCCAAGACAAAGGAGAATGGTGTAAGCGTCATGATGGGTTTTGTAAAGCTTTTGGTTGCTTCTTTTACCAATCTTATAAATTGACAAAAAGGGATAACATCATTCCATGGAATTCATGAAAGAAGGTTCCCATTGTTCCCGGTAATATATTATACAACATTGTGTGCTAACAAGCAAAGTCATGTAGGGACAGTCCATTTCCACCCATTAAATTAAACATTTTGAGTCAAACAAAAACCAATGTATAAACTAATTAAATGGCATGCACAGCCTTAGGGGAAAAAATGATGAAACATACATTTATTTTAAATAGATCAACCTCGTGAAAAAATTCCTTCTGTTTTTGTAAAGGTGGGAGGCCCATGCAAAGAGAAAGAAGGAATACTAGTGTTTCTATGTTGGGAGTGCTACAACTCAGAAATTGGAAACACTTTCTTGTTCCTACGGCTACAATACAATAATAGAAAGGTTAGCTTCGGTTTGATCGAGATAGCTGAGCTAGTAGAGTTATGTGATTGGTAACCTGGATGATTAGAGTTTGGATTTTGTGACACTATCATATGAACATTTATAAAATATTTAATTGTTTCTCTTTTTCTCCTCTTGTTGAGTGAATTTATCGGTTTTGTGCCTCCTCAGATTCTTTCGTACAGGCTTGTCTCGCTCATCATTGACCGTTACAGGTATGGTCGCTCTCCAAGAGATCTGTTTGGTGCTTTCGGTGGGGGGTTTGGCAAGTGATATTAAAGAGACGCAAAGCTGGTTCGCGTAGGCTACTATGTCGGAGCACTCGATTAGGTGGTAGGTGGCGTAATCATCTCAGAAGTCTTAGATTTCTTGACGCTTTGTCCTCGCTTGCATCATAGCTGCCCATTCAATGGCCAAACATACTCTTTCATATCTCCTTGGGCGTGTTGAGATCGATCTCACGACTTTGATCGATTTTTAACTTTATTTGTGCTTGCTATTTTGAATCCTTCTATTAGCCCCGGCTTGTCCCACGGAGGATTATTCCTATCCTTTGAGAAACTATTTGACCCGAATTCAACTTCGGCAAAACAAAAAAACATGTGAAGTTTCGAAGTTGACAAGTTTTTTATTCGGATCAAATGTAAAGTGGAGTCAAATTAGTACGAAAAGTCGCAGCCGTTGACGTTTACATGGTGGCTCCCTCCACCAACTTTAGGTTAAGAAAAACCATAACATAAAAAAAATGAAGTACCGAGTAAATATTTAATTCCTAATTAAAGTGAAACAAGGTCTTTGTTCTGATGGATAAATTGTGGGGTGTTGGGTTAAATAGAGAAACTTGAAAAGAAAAACTGTGGGATGTTGGATGAAATTAATTTATTTTGGGTTGGGTTGTTTAGTTAAGTGGTAAGATAGATAGCCAAATCACATGGCACTGTCACGAAGGATTTTGATTGAAAAATCGGATGTTTGTAGAAGAAAGTGATCATTGGGTTGACACTCAGATAGCTAGGTCACTGCTGTGGATTTTTTTTGGTTTAGTGACCTGTGGATGAATAGGTCTTAGTAGTAGATAGTTGTTGCCGATCTTGGGTTCCATAGTGGAGATTGACCAAAATCGAATAAGAATATCATCATTGCCCAGGTAGCTTTAGCAGTGGTTTGCAGAACTTCGGTTAGGTATCCACCTTTGGACTTGCCAGTGATCGTCTTGATTGACCGAGACCATTGCAAGTAATTCCGAGCATTGAGTTTTGAGATAGCAATACCACCAAGACCACCAGTAATAATATCTTAATTTGTCGCCATAGACTTTGTAGTGTTAGAGGTGGCTGGACCGGTAGTAGTAGAGGTAGAAGATGTGGTGTTGTTGGTAGATTGATCACCGTCACTTTCAGTCATGATAGCGATAAAGATTTAAGAAGAAGAAGAAGAAAGAAGAGAACAGCCATCGGCGGAAGGGTCTAACCTAAACTCTGATACCATGTTCAAAGTAGGTAAAGTATTTTCAGTGGTTGATCTAGGCATCAGTCAAGAATACATATAGACAAAGGAATAGAACTTCTACCATAAGTGGGAGTCCTAATAGAGCAACTACTAATTAGGATATATCTAGCGAATAAATCGCTTGATTTACATAATTCCACAGTCGAGCAACCATTAAAGTTATAAACCCCAATGATGAGAGGTATATTCCGTGATTTCGATGGTAACAACGTGACATTGTATACCATGAACACCCGAGGATTTGCTCAATTACTTGGGAAAAGTTGATGGAAGTACAGTCTAAGAAATTAACGAAATGCTTCAAATTGCTTGCTAGAGAAATGATAAAATCACACAACCACTCTTCTGAAATCACTAATTTTTTTACGAAAATTTTGGATCAAAACTGTCAATGCAATGTAATAGTTGCCCTCTAAGTTAAAAAAATGTAGAGCAAGTAACAAACCTAGGAAAGTGACAAAGGTAGAAAGGACAAACAAAACAGAATCTGAGACAGTTTGGGGGGGGGGGGGGGGGCAGTGGGGTAGGTAAATCTCACTAATTGCGTAGTCTAAAGAGTGGTTGAGATGTCAAGAGTGGGTTTCCTTCAGGTTTGTCCATTTGCTAAAGCAAAGCTTGCATCTCTATTATTTCATATACTTTAACTACTACATGCCAACCCAAACTTCACAATGGCTACTTACTACCACCCGCGGGATCTTCTCTATTAAGAGGATTTTTAACCATAGATGATCAAACAACTCTACGAAGGTACTCCATTTTTGTACCATACATTGTTCCAAATCGACTCCAGAAAAGAAATTTTTGGAATTCGGGACGATAAAGCTTCTCATCGAGATGACAATCTAAAACTAAAGGATTGTTTGCGGAGGAGAATTGAGTGGGAAATTTAGAGTGATGTGGAGATAAGAACATCCTAACTACATAATGCAGCAGTGACCCATGGAACGGGTTAACCGAAACAGCCTTACGTATCACCAAAATGGGGCGACTAGGGTACCAGACCGCCACTTAGTGACGGTTGAATGAAAGGTCTAGCTAACTCAAGAGGAAAGGAGTTAAGAAGAACAAGTAAGCATTAGTAATTATGCTATACTCTTTAGACCTCTAAAGAGAGGGATTTTGATATGGGGTTAACTTGTGCATTCGTTGTATATGTACAAACAGTTAGACGCAGGAGCGCATTTAGGTTACACAGCGACAACAGTGAGAGAAACAAAAAGAACAGAATGCCAGAATGGTGTATGTACCTCAAGAACTTGCAGCAGCAGCCGCGGCGAAGTGGTTGAAAATAGACTCCAAGGTGGACTGGTTAATGCTGTAATCCACAATCCCTAATTGCTTCCTGAAACCAACCATCCAAAGTTTGTTTTTACAGAAAATTAAACATATGAAGGAGATAACGAAAGCATGGAGTAACGTGGATATCTATGTATTATGTATTTCACCTGTTCTTTTCTAAGTGGCCGAAAACATCGGCGAGTGACAGGTCATCCTGGTATGGCAACTGCAGTATAGGTTTGTGATTAGTAATTGTTCAAACCAATGATACAATTTTTATGCAATTAACGGCTACAAAAGTACATATCTAACCTGATATTTAGCACTTATGCCATTGCTCCGTTCCAACATAGCACCCGGGAATGAAGATAGGATGAACGAGTCAATAGCGGAGAAGTTTTCCTTTGCTAGCCACCACTCGGAAAATACAGGTAGTGGTAGACCACCTGCTTGAACAGAAAGTTAAAAAGGAATCTCGCCTAAATAAGACCTTATTAATGGAAACAGTTAAGGATTGGAAGAGTACTTACCGTCTCGAATCAACTGCTCTGTTAATTGTTCATCCAATACCCCATTGGAATCCGAAGTCGAAGAAGACACAAGCGTCTTAACTCTTTCTTCATTCCCTAGCCAAGAGCCAATTAGTATCATTGTTTCCTGTGACAAGCTGATCTCTGCAGCTGATGCAGCGTCTGATGCACTAGAGCTGCTAGCACCGATACAGACTTCGAGGTCGTCAAGCAAGCTTCTTTTCTGTGTAGGAATATCAAAAAGTCTCTCTTGGATAGCCTGGCAAAGCTGTTGCATATCCCAAGAGCTAACTTCTGTCGGTTTCACCTGGATGTAGACGAATGAAGTTAACTAACTCCACGTAATACCGCAGAAACAAGAAAGACTGGCTGTCCATCTCTTACCTCCAGTTCGAGATGATTGCCGAATCGTGTTTTCAGATGCTGAGGAGTTCCTAGGCATCTAAGCTGGCCTCCCACCTTCATTATAATCAGCAGAGGCATGAGAATCATACCGATGCCATAGGAAAATATCAGAAGTTTGTAATGCATCATAATTAAGCTGTTACCATAATTCCGATGCGGGTGCATAGTGCCTGAGCTTCATTCATACTATGTGTGGTGAGAATTACGGCAGTCTTCCCTTGCCTGGTTGACAAGCGGGATATAACCTCCCACATGAATCGCTTGGCAATTGGGTCCATGCCTAAAATCAAGTATAATTAGCACTTGGTTCCATTTAGCTAATAAAAACCAGAATGTAAAAAGTCACTCTACTGCAACTCACACTTAAAAAAAACTACTTCAGAAACACAAAATAATTCGCATACCTGTAGATGGCTCATCAAGAAACACTATTGGAGGGTCTCCAATCATAGCAATCGCGACAGAGAGTTTGCGCTTGTTTCCTCCACTAAGGGTGAAGGACGGTCTGTCAGCATGCTTCAACAGATCAAACTCCACCAGTTTCTCTATCACAACCTGCAATTGAAAATAATGTTAAATGCCATACTCGCACGCACATATTTGATCGTGGAAAACAAACATAAGAAAACATGGTCATCTGGGGTGGACATACATCATCCATTTGGTAATCTGGAACTCCTTTTATTCTCGCATAAAGCTCAAGGTGCTCTCTCACAGTCAAGAGCTCCAACAAAGCATCGAACTGAGGGCAGTACCCAATCTGCAAAAGATAAACAAGCAGAGATGAAATGCTGAGTCAAATATGAAATGGGACTCCACCCTTATAAATGCTTAAACAGAAAAGAACAAGAATCAAAAGGAATAAGTTGATAAACATGCTTAATCATAAACTTTCAGACCCACATTATTCCTGACAGCCTTGGGATTCGAACGTATGTCTTTTCCGAAGACAAATGCGGTGCCATCTGTGGGAGATTCCTCTCCTGCCAAGATTCAAAGGGAAGCTAAATTTTGTTAATACATTACACAATAACTGCTTTAACAATCATATTAGACTCCTTTTAACGTCTCTACATACGAACAATGGGTAGCAAAATTCATTAGTTCCATCAATTTATATTGACCATACCAGATAACATTGATAGAGTTGTCGTCTTCCCAGCTCCATTAGTCCCCAAAAACCCAAAACACTCTCCGGCATGGACTGAGAAAGACAACGAATTCACAGCCACTTTTGTGCCATGTTTTCCTCCAGAATACACCTTAATTGAGTTGCACACGTTATGCAGGATTCAACAGATACTGAGCAATTGAAACTTTTACCATGACCGAAATTTTACCTTACGAAGATTGCATAGATACATTATGGCATCATCCACGGAACCTGAAAGTACCCTCTCCCTTTCAGTCTTAACATCTATATCCTCATCAAGCTCCAGAAAGTCTCTTCCAGAATCTTGTGGAGACTTAAGAAGGGGATCCAGATAACTGGATGACTTGTCACGTTGATATCTGATTCTCTTCCACAAGTGCCCAATTGGCACTAGGCTTAGTTTGTGGAAAGGAAATACTTCCAATCCAAGAGTAAGCAAAAAGTATGCAATGCTCTGCAACCGATAAGCAAACTGATGTCCATGAGAGGCCTGGCTCTCTAATAAAAGTGACATTACACTTGGTCACAGTAACCTGTTCACGATTTATAATATAACTTTCATTGGCTGTTATATCAGGGGATTCTAGGTAGTCTCTTTGTGTAACAATCCTATTATCGAAAGTATCCAACCTCCAATAACCGTAAAGAGGGAACAACGATCCCCGTGTCTTGATTATCAGTTCGTTAGATAACCAAAGTTGCATGACGTTCTGTTTCTCTATTCTTGGAGCAAATTGCTAGACATATGGGTAAACTATTAATTCAGGAAGCGTCCATACTTCTAGTGCAAGTCAGGGGAAAAGGTTAATTTCTACATAAGTTAACATAAATAGTAGCATCAATCAACTTATAAAAAATAAATTCATGACTTGAATTCATAAAAATGAACTTCACCTCCAAAAAGAGATAACATAGAGAAGCACCAGTAACATTCCAATCAAAAACCGCATCACTTGATTTATCCTTCATCCCTTGTCTCAGAAGAGCCAGTGAAGCGAGTCCATCAGAAAAACAAAACCCAGGTGCTACTCTAAAGAGGTGCTGAACAGAAAAATTATACAATCATTAATAGGTGGCCATTTATACCAAAGCAGGCAATTGCACATATCTTAACATTCTACAAAATTGAGAACAGAAAAGAGAAGCAAAAAGAAATATGAAGCAGATTCAGCTTAGAAATCTTAAGAATTCCAAAAGCTTCCATGCAACACATTAGATAGCTTAACTTCTAAACAAAACCATAGCATCAAACACATCTGTTATCTAACTCGACTTTCACACTTCGTAGTGTTGTATCCATAGGTAGAACTATCGACAGAGACTAGAATAATATTTGAACTTCAGCTACAAAAATCCTTATATGGCACAATGCAGAAAGAAGGTAGCAACTGAAAATAAGAAAGGTACTATTTGTAAAAGATACGCATATCTCTCAATTTTTAATTGACTTTTGGGACACATAATCTTGATGTTATTGAATACAAGCATTCCATTGAACTTAGGAGCTAAAACCTTGGTTGTCAAGAATACACATATTTCTCACTATTCATATAAACTTACTCTTTAAGTTTGACAAAACTGGACCTCAATTGACCTTCCTCGATTATTGATAGGAACAAGGGAATCATTTAACCAGCCTTAAGCAATACCATTACAAGACATGTACATCACATATAGAAACAATTGATGTCAAAGGGAAGGAAACAAAACCTTGAGAACATCATTTGCACCAGCTGTGGTCTTTATAACACCCAAAATAAATGACAAGACCATAAGAATTAATCCTGTAAAGAAGTGGACTAAAAGCACCACGTTCTGAACAAATAGTGGAAAATAAATCAGTGAGTGGAACCTTATGCTTCAGAAGTTCTTCATCATAAAAAAATGGGGAAAGCTACCTGAGCCATAGCATGATCAGAAAAGAAGAATGTTAGGCAGTAAGTTGATGATGCAATCGCTAAACCATAACCTAGAAACAAGAGGACTGTTGCCAACACACTTTCTTTTCCAATGAACTGTTCCAGACCTGCATTTCAAATAGTAACTTGGTTTATACCTTAACATGATACCGGTGCATACATATGAAACCAATAGCCAACATCTAGTACATAAACAAAACGGAACCAGATCAATGAAAATAAACACATAAAGAACAGTTCCTTAGTCTAAAAATAATCAGAGGAACATCAGATAGGCAATAAGGTCATTCAAATTTACACAAGCGAAAGTGGACTAGGATGTCAGATTTTGAAATACTGTGGGACTTTATATTAAACCAGCTAAAAACGACATTCCTGTTGTTCTATGATACACACATAAAATCTGGAGGCACAAAAGTTTGACAGCATTATAGTGGTGATACTGAAGTTTTCAGATGAACAGAGGAATATTAAGAAGGAAAAAGGAAACAAAGAAGAGGCAGCTTTTGCAACTATCATTTAGTCCTGGATAGCTTATCACGCATAGCAATGAACTTTGAATAGGAAAATATCTGGAATGCCCATCTTGCACATAGGTCTTTTTTTACCCACTTAAACCAAAACCTTGATGTATCTCATGAAGAAAGGCCACATGACATACCAAAGATGTAAAACAGAAACATCGCAAGAGATAGTGGGCAAAGGAAGCTGACGAAGTCCCATATGTAAGTAGAAGCCCAGTATGAAAGTACAGAAACCTAAGAGAAAATGGACATGCATGTGAGCCAGATTTGTGACTTATAGGTTATTGATCCAGAAACTAATATAATACATGCAGACTGCAGAGAATATATATGTATACCCCGCTGATCAACTGTTGGTACTTAGCCTTCACCTCACGCTCCTGTCAAAATAAAGTTAATAAGAAGCATTAATCATCCCAATAAGATGACAAAATTTACTGTCCAAAGACACCTAACGAAATGACAGCTTCATATGCGCCAATGCGCCAAAGACAACGGAAATTGCAACATAGAGAATATCAAACCAGATCCACATAAAGAATGATCAGAGACAGGAAATAACTTAAGCCCAATATTTGAGAAGCATCCTGCTAATAGTACCTTAACAACAGCAACGGCAAATGAAGCAGGAATGAAAGCAAAGGCAATACTAACAATAATTGCTGCGGAGAAGGCATCCAAGTCCTGCAAAGTTCGCACTCTCAGTATGTGATCATGTTCACTACACGATCATCATGACTCGGTAGTATTTAGAGAAAACAATTCAAATAATTGTTAGTAGCTTTGTCATCACCATAATCAGCATATCTACAAGGTAGCTGTGGATATTCAATAATTTCATAATCAACTATAACTTTTAGAAGAGAGTTTCTTTCTTACTTCAATAGTAGGAATTCTTACGGTATGTATAATTATTATATATGACTTTTACCCTAGTGTGCTCATAAAGGAATCGGTGAAGGGTGGTAGCCAGAGCACACCTGACGCTGTAAATGCTGGCTTTCTGTTAACGGCAGCGGATGATTGCGGCTTCTGATTGTCATGTTCTTGTCCCCAGTAGCAAGCCTAAGCAGTGCAGAATTCATTAAATTTATGAACGTGGGAGCCGAATGTTGACATGAGCTGTTATGTAGTATCGTATATCCTACACTTCCTTCTTTATCCTGCTCATCCATCACAACAGCTCCATACCTGCAAATTTATACATTAAACACAAATAACGCTGGATTTGCTACAAAAGACTATGACGGAATAATGAGCTTAATGTTTGTAACGGGAAAATATAGACATAAGTTGATATACACCAATACAATAAATAGATAAAAAGCATCCCATGCCAACTACCCTAACCTCCAAAATTGTTCATCCAAGTCTAGAGTGTGCAACCCAATTGGCTTTAATTGTGCACCAAAAAGTGACTAGTAAATTCAGTGCACCACCGACGGCATTAATGGTTGACACTTCACTCATTGGGGTTCATCTTGACTTTAGCTTTAACCCATAGAACTATCGTGACTAACCATAATTACCAAATGCACAATCAAACTCAAGCATAAATACCAAATAAGCATCTGCAACATAGCTTTGGAAAACTATGAACTTTTGACAGAGTTGACAGCATAGTTGATGGCAAATGCCAAATATCTTCTGAAGATCTCTTGAAGTACATCATTAGAACAGGAATGTTATCAACCCACCTCGACTCATAGGACTGATTAAAGCTAGACATTAAGAATTCGCTCATTGAAAGTAAGGCTGGTCCTAGAGTTGGACCAGCTGCATCAATAGCATCCCTTAATGCCCTCACGGAATCTGGAAATTTATAATCACTGCTTTCATATTTTTGAATCCAACCCCCTTGTATATGTTTTGCAACCTGCAGATTACAAAATATCAAGCTCGATACCCGAGAGAAACAGAAATGTCAGCAGCTGTAAAAGAAGTGAATGCTAATGATATGTTTCACAAACCTCTTTAGCAATCGGCCAACGTAAACTATAAGGAATGGGCCCACCACCACCATCACCTGTTATTAGAGGATTAAAATACTCTGTTGTTAAGGTAACCGACTGCTGATCAGGGTGTGGCTTTAGCTTGAGGAAAACAAGACCAAGTGTCAAAAAGATGGCTGGAATTAGAAGCTGAAAAACAATTGTTTTCCGGTCTCTCCGAGCAGACACAGCCCTCTTTATGAACAATGCCTTAGTATGCTGCCAGAATGTGGACTTTGATATGATACTACAGCAACAGCACTGCATGACCAGAAACTTTACGAAACTAAATAACACAGCCACCATAAAAGAAAATGCTCTCACTACCATCCCAGATAATGTCCTGAAGATCTTCTTATAATCTCCTAAATGCTTGTAACGAAAAACTCCTCTAGAACTATGGTTAGAAGAAGGAACCACAGATTCAGCTCGATTGTTCTTGATCTCCTTCAAACCATCGGTTCCACTTTCATCATAGTCACATCCTGCAACTCTCAAGAATACTTCCTCCAGAGTTGTGACTGAAATGCCGTAATCTTGAATACCACAGCAGTGTTTGTCCTCAGAAATCGGTTCTGACATAGAACCTGAACTACCCATGCAACTTTCAATCTCCCTGAACATGCCTTCAAATGACGATGAGGATGCAAGAGGAAGCTTAAAACAAATCTCCGACCCAACCTGAAAAGTTAGCAAAACGACCATATCCATGAACAAACGCACAGCTGAGCAGAATCCTTTGATTCCTTAAACTGTTCAATAACCAATCTCAATAAAATGTAATCCACCGCAAATAAAGGTAGCCAAAGTTCCATAAAATGTACAACAAGCTATTGTTTAGCAACTTTGTTGCCGGATACAACAACATGAACAAACATCATTGCAAAAGTATTGCTGAAGGAATCTGACATTGCCAATATTTGTAACATTTGAGAATATTTGACCAGTTACTTCCACTTCTGCGTTGGTATAGAGCAGCAATAATCTTGGAGAGAACTTGTTAGGATTGTTTGACAGAACGTGTAAATTGCTGGGAATTAGATATTTAGTAGTTCAGTTTGTCGTGGATTACAATTTATTAACTTAGCTTAGTATTTGAAATGTATTATTCTCATTCATCTTCCTATTGTAGGTCTAAACCTTCACAGCAAAGAACTTTTTATTGGTAAAATTTACCTCACTCACACACGTTGCTGAAGGAATGTGACGGTACACAATCTTTGCAGCTTCAGAAGCAGTAGTAGAGGACTGGGCGTGAGAAAATAGAGAAATATTAGCAGGATAATATTTCTTCGGACATAGAACGGAATAATTTTCATCAAGACTTTAGCATATACAGGCTGTTACCTTTACTATAGTCAGAGTGTAACCAACTCCATATTGATGCTTCAAAAAAAGTGAACTGCACATAGAACAGAGTCATGTAAATTTACAGCTTACACATTTGTGGAAACCCTACACAGTAGAGGAGAGGGACTAAAGGTTGTAAAAAAATTGAACATTTGAAAGAATAAGGGCAAATTGTAACGATTCATATCAAGCATGATTTACCCAATTCGATCCAACAGAAACAATAGTATTTTAAATTTATTTGTCTGAAAAACATAGCCTGCCCAGTCTGAGCAATAGAGGACAAGCTGGAAATCTAAAACAATGAACTGAAAAGACTAACCTGCCACAGCATTTCAAAGACCCATTAGCCATGATAGCAATGCGATCCCCCAACTCCTCAGCTTCGTCCATCGAATGAGTTGTTAGCAAAATAATTCTTCCCTTCTTTATTTTTTTAATTAATTGCCATGTCAATCGCATTGAATATGGATCCATTCCGCTAGTAGGTTCATCAAGAATGATAACCTGTTGCAAATTTGAGAAATGAGTCTCATTCCTTTTAGCAAAGAGGTGAAGGGAAATTTAGAATAAAAGGAGAGAAAAGGTTTCAAAATAAAACCTACCTTACTATTCCCTATTAATGCAATTCCCAGAGACAGTTTTCTCTTCATGCCTCCTGAAAGAGCTCTCACAACAGTGTTGACTTTGTCACCCAAACCCACCTAAGATATACAACAAAGGCATATTCAACTTGTAAGATGATAGTGAGCAAGTAATTTGAAGAAATGCCTGTCCAAAATAAATAATTAAACGTTGTTGGATGATGGTAATCCTTCAAGTCAATGGACCACATTAATCAAGCCACAATCTACCAGTTTCCCATCTTCATAGACTCGCCATCATCGATAGGAAATCCATAATGAACAAAGAAATTCGTACAGAAACAAAAACAAAAACAAAAAAAAACAAGATGGCACCGTACTTCATCAATCATATCAGTAACACTTCTGTCCAAGAAACTCTCATCCACACCCTTCAATGTGGCAAATAGCTCCAAATGCTCTCTAACCTGGATATAGCAAACAAATCAAATCGAGCAGACTAATTCCACAGCTTGGGCTCAAAACCAGAAGTCATTACACTGAACAAACAATTTGTGACTAATTAAATGAGGTCAAATTTTTGGTCCACATATGTCAATGATCATCAACACCAGTATACAAGAATAAATACAGGTATAGATGAATATAATGTGGATATATAAAGATATGTGTGTATAACTTAGTATATAAAATGAACATTTTAAGTTGACTAACTATGAGAGTATGACTCTGCATTTCACGCTTCTTAGAGACAATGAGCCATAACTACCATCTATTATGACTATGGATAACAACAACACGCATAACAAGTGAACTTTGGTGTATACAAAGATAAACGTACTCAGCAATAGAAGAATGAAAAAGGTGAACAAAAGCACAATTACACAACACTTACTGTCAATTCAGGAAACAAAATATCCTGTTGAGGGCACACACCTAATCCCCTCCGTATCTCATCCTACATCATAAGTAAAAGGTGTTAAGAAGGCTGAAGGCCACGTATCATCAATTTAATGACATTGAAACTTGATTCAAGCATTATTTTACAACATGTAGAACATTTTTTATATATTGTGCAAGTGAAAATATGTCCAAACAACTTTAAAATGTAAAGGAAAAGAGAAATTGAAACATAATTTACCATGTCTGTCGTGATATTTTTTCCAAATACTAAAGCATCCCCGGAGGTAGGAGGAAGAAGACCAACAAGCATCGAAATTGTGGTGCTTTTTCCAGCTCCATTATGACCTTGAAGATCATAAAGCCATGTGAAGAGAGCATGCCCAAAAGGATATAAGAAAGACAAACAAAATCGTTAAACCTAGAGGGAAAGAAAAAGCCCAAGAACATTCTTAGACTCGATCACATGTCTCAGAAACATTTGGGTTGGTCAAAATGTTGTAAAGAATAGTTGTGAGCATGACCAAAGTAGGAGCATAACCCTATCTTTTTCAGTATAACCGTATCTTACCGAGGGCTGTGCATATATCCCAAATTGTTCAGGAAATGAGTTGTAATCGTCTGATACTATTAGATAAGCAGTAGATTTCAAGAAGTTCTATAGGCTATTCACTATTGACAGGTAAGATAAATTTGGTAACACCAAAATAGATGAATTACCGTGCCGGTTAATCACTTTGTTCATCACACTAGTCAACGAAGAGTTGCACTACAAGTTAGACAAGAGTCCAGTACCCTTCTTATATAGGCTTCCCCACTCGCAAACCCATTGTCCAGAGGACCAAGAGTCAGGAGACTCGAGTGAAAGAAAGAAAGATGATAATAAATACTTAATGCAACAACACAGGGAGAAGTAAAAGTAACAATTAGCAACATGATTACTAAATCATAATATCAGAAACTGGATAATACCACAAAAAGAGAATGACTGCGTTATTCATTTGAAATTAAGAAATGAGGAAAAGCATGATAACGCACGCAGGGCAAGAGTAGCACCAACCTAACAGAGCAAGTATCTGATTCTCATATAAGGAAAGCTGTAAAGAGTTAACTGCACAACAATCCCCCTTCCTTGTAGAGTAGACCTTGTGCAAGTTCCTAATTTGGATGCATCTAATAATATTGTAAAGAAGAAATGATTAGAGAAACATATCATGAACACTTGCCAACAGAAACCTCCAAACGTTTCCGTACCTGTTGTCCAGCTCTTGTTGCTTCATGTCTAAGGTAATTGCTTCAGGTTCTAAGCTATCTGTTTCCAAAAGGTTTGCATTTTCATGGGAGAAGTGGTCGTTACTTGGAGCTGATGAATTGTTTGTGTGATCTTTGAGATCAGGTCTCCTGCACCAGTATGACTTCTGAAACAAAAAGTTCCACTTAAGGCGTCTTCCATTTTCCTTTGGAAGTACCTGGAGAGAGAGAGTATAAAATAGTTTGTTACCAAATGTCATCTAATTATCTAAACATATCCAGACGATAGGAAATATCAGAACTGTGTGGTAGTTCAGTGGGACATTTAAAAATATAAAAGGAAAAGGACAGTGATATTGAGTATGCCAATCCCAAGCATTTTATCATAGCTTCTAGCTGTATGCTATAGGTCATATCAGCAACTTATCAAGAATAGGAAAAATGAGGAGAGAGCTGCATGTCAATTCGAATTGTTGAATTTCCTAGGATAAAAACAAATAATCTGTCAGTATGGGTAATCATAGCACCAACCACATCCTCTCGAACCACCCCCCCCCCCCCCCTTCTCTGAATTGCCAGACTTCAAAAGAAAGTACATGCTTGCTACTAGAAATAAAATAGTAGCAGTTCAGACGTGGACCTTATCCAGGTATAGACCAATCGCACAGTACAATATCGTGTCGAGCAAGAGCATCAGAAGACAGACCATAAAGTTCACACCAGAAGATGACTGCACAAATGATGGCTTAGAAGGTTAGCAAGAAACCTCGGAAAAAACGTGTAACTTATAAGATTATAAAGACTTCAAACCAATACCCGCCACATGTTACTCCAACGTAGCCCAACATGACCACGCTCATAATCAGCAAAGTTAATTGATCCCAGAGCAAAGGCTGTGGGAGAAAGGAAAGAAGCAACGACTTTCAGTCCCCTGCAAAAACAGTTTATACATTCTGAAATAAGCACAAGACACACCAAGGATAATTTGCTAACGGCTGCCTCAGAAAGGTATACCTATAAAGCTTTAATGCAAATTAGGACTTACATAGCAACAGATGGATCATTGACTGTATAATATGGAAAGAAAGCGCCCAGAAAAGCAAGAGTTCCAACAGCCACAGCAGTTTTTGCTCTCGTGAAGAATGTAGATATGAGAAATGACAGCATAATAGCGCTGAGACCGAATGAAAAGAAATACACAAACACAAGGGATTTGTCGCTGTAAGTAAAGAGACTGTCCATAGTGCAAACTGTAATTATCCCTGATGAAACGGCAAACTGCATCACAAGTAAAAAACGACATCAATAGTACTCCATTAGACAAGTGAACACACTAAGAGCCAGGGCATGCATTAACCAATGCATGCCATTGTGATAGAGCTTAACCCAGATCATAAGAGACGGTCACCTGCAAAGCATATGTTATAAACCAAGAGAGATGAAATGGTCCATCCTTTAACCCCATTATGTAGAGGCCTTCTCTAATCTTCTGCTCCTGAATTATTGAAGGTCAAAATACGTTGACAGTTATAACCAAAAGGACACGCAAGTCCAAACGAAAATTTTTAAGAATTCAAAGGTATGGAACATCACGGCAAATAAAAAGGTTGCAGTGAAATCCTCAAAACTTTAAGCAACCAGTAGGGGAAAAGGAGTAAGTTTTCTTTGCAAGAAATTCGATGTGATGATTTATCTGCCAGAATAATAATTACCAACCTTCTCATGAACAGAATAGCTAATAAGGCGTGAGATTGGATACAAGAACCCCAGTAGATATCTGTTGACAGATGTGCAGAAAGTAAAATGCAGTCAACCTCAACAACAGTTAATCCAAATGGCCATGTCATGAAGACAAGAATTCAAGTCACTTACAGAACTCCCATAACAGTTTTCACAATTGACTGAAACTCATCATCAGTGTATTCACGAGTTGGAAATGGAGCCATGCGAATTGTCAGAGGACTAAACTGCGTCCATGGCAGTTTGAACGACGGAGAAGGTAGCTTCAAGTTCTCATTGCCTATGTTAGACTGAGATTGCTGAGCAACAAATATAATGAAGGAGTCTAGCACCTGCTGAAGCTGCACAAGGAAATCCAAAATAAGAGATATAAGGGAACTAGCATCCTTAAAATCAGGGAATATTAAACCAGGGTTAGTCTGGCCTATTTAAACACCTCCTAAACCAGTCTCATTCTGAATATGATTAATGAGCCAATTCTATAGCAAATTTCACTTCCTTTGCAAATCCTATCAAACCAAGACCTCAAAAACTGTTTTAGACTGTTCAGTGTTTTCCTGAGATTATACACTAATGGAGTATCCTCAGCTAACTTCATTCGGGTCGTATATACATATACCATATTCAGTTAGATCTCAATCAAGGAATGCATTCTTTACGTCACCGTACAGTGAAGAAACCACTGAAGCTGTATTGCAGTATTGGCACGATATTAACTCCCAATTCCAAGTCATTAAGGAAAGGACCATTCACGTCCATGATTGATTTAACGTCAGGAAAGCCGGAGAAAGCCCATGTGTGATTGAGACGTATGCTATAATCAAATAGCTCTGGTCCTTGATGATGAAATACCACTGCTCCTTTGATTTGAGGATTCGAGCAGTTTCTAGAAAAAAAAGGAGAAAATATGAGTTCTTGAATGCTGCCTCTTAGAAGCAAAAAAACTCAACTCTCCTGAAGATGTGAAAGAATAAAAAACATCTGTAGAAGATTTTATCATTCTTCATTCATATTTCACTTATTCTTGATAAAAATAATATCATGCAGCGATAGCATGGAGAGTAGACTGCCTTATTGAAAAAATCTTAGAGCTGATACTTTAATTCCAAGAGATACTTTCACAAGCCACATTCCTCATTAGGTTCACAAAAGATTAGAGGTCAAAAGCTTTCAAATTAACAAAAAAGAACTGTGCTTCCTTACATCAAGTCGTTGCAGGTGCCATAGTGTTCAGAGCGTACGTAAGTTTCCAGCTCGAGTTCGTCCTGATAGATTCTGGAAACTTGCTGAAATGCAAAACCAATAACGCAAATGTTCAACAATCAAATATACTAATATATGACAAAACAATAATACATACAGTTGTTGACACATTCATATTGTTATTGTCATTGAGTTTATGGAGACTGGCCAAACAGAATGTCAACCCAAACTACTAACAGGAACTTCAGGCTTTTCATTACTTAAGACATCACCTTATCAAGAACGAAACTAAGAAGGGAGAAGCCTCAGAGGGTTTAAAAGTGGCTTCAGAAATAGAAACACAGAAATGAATAAATGATTGTACCTTCATCAAGGGAAACTTAGTTCCTAGTACGTTAATCATCAGCCTTGTTGCTTCAGTATCTGGTGCAAAGGCCAAAAACTCTCGCTGGGCTACCAGTACTTCCAAAACTTGCTGGAAACTTGGTGAGATGCCTTTCCCTACCTCCACGAGCATGTCTTTACGTATATAACTGATCCAGATCAGTGAATCAACAGTGAAAATTAAACTCCAGACGGTCAAATGCTTAAAGCTAGGTGCAAATGAACATATAATTGACAATGGCAACAAAGTTGTTCTGCCTTTGGTTTTTAGTAGCGTTCTTACTTCTTAATCACAAAACAGTGTTTCAAAATTGCAATAGGTTATAATATGATGATACTTACGGTTGAGCAGGATGAATTTGGGTATCCACTTGTGTACGTACGGCAATTAGCAGTAACATTACAACCGTTGGGAGCAAGATCTGCCATCAAGATGAAACCCCATAAAGTTGAAACAAAAACGCAAGGGAAGGGGGGGGGCGGGGTAATTTGGAGAAGCAGATAAAAAAGGGTTACAGAACAACCTCGGCACTAGTAACAAAAGGATGGCGAATCTTGAGGAGCCAATTCTTCCGAAGCATGGCCTGCAGCTGCCGCTTGAAAGCCCCCATGTTGAAATGTTGTCTCTGCTCTCTTTTTGCGTCTGCTTCCGGAATTACATCAACATGTATTACAAGCAAGAAACGCACCACACTCCACATGCAAAACAAGGATAGCCTATTCATTTCCAACGTCCATCTCTCCTTTCATCTTCACAAAAAATATTGAAATGCCACAACAAAAAACCTGCCTCGCGATAATGCAGAATAGCTTCTAGAATTTCTCAAAATTCTAGCACCAAAGAGAAACCAAGGAGCAAATGAAAATCCATACCAGTTCTGGCATCTACGAATCGACAAAAATTTAAGACTAGGATCCACGAATACCAGCTCATGCATATCAAATTACATCCAATAGGAACCGCGTGGACTTTCAGTACCAACAATCCGAAGCATGCGATATGCCGATACAATGATTCTACTTCAACGCAGTGATCATGAGAGATTAGAGGGAAAGAGCTTAGGAAACAATACTTAATGATAAGCAGCAACGATCGATGCGAAAATGAACAGCTCCGTCTGAGTCTTCATTGCTCAGTCAACCCCTCCCATTCATCCACTGTCCGTTTTATCTCTTCCTCTTCGATTCCTTCCTTTGCCAGATCGCCGCAACTTGCTGCAGCACCTGGCACCTCTAGCTATCTCCCCCTTGTCGATCAAAGACGAAATCGGTTGTCTATCTCTCCTTGGATTATTCCGCCGAAACTATAAGCCACCATCGCCATCAGTTTATTTGGGGTTTAAGGCTTCACTGACTCTGACTTTTCGTTGATCTGACGTTAACTGTGATATCCGGAATGTTTTTCCAAATTTTTAATGCTTTTATATTATTCATTTTGGCAGGTATTCAGTTGTTCGAAATTGTTTGTTTCAGCAAGTAGCAACAATAAATAAATAAATAAATATATCCTAATCCTTATAAATTAAGAGATAATAATGAGAATGCGGAATAAAATATATAATATATAATTGGAAAATTATGTAACTTGATGGGGTGGGCGGTTTGTTGGACTTTGGACCAACGAATTGTTGCGATGCGTTTTTTTGTGTTTCTGATATTTTCGAATAAAATAATATAAAATTTACGAAGTGCAAGTTATTTTGACTTAATAATTTAAAAATTAAAATAAAGTATTTGGTCTAAAATATTTCATCTAAATGATCAATAAATTTTTTTTATGTTTGGTTATTATTAGTTTGGGTAGGTGGAAAGTCGATTCGATTTTGATGATTTTGAATTTAAAAGTAATTTACAAAGAAAGGAAAAAAGAGGGCGTGGTTAGGAATTCAATCAAGTTGGGTTTATATACTAAGAATAAAAATAATTATGAACTATTTTATTTTTTAGAGTATTCAATTATGAGTTTTTTTTGAAAGTATTGTATGATATATTTTTGTTTTAAATTGCAAATGTTATCATTCTTGATATATACTACTAGACAATCACTTAAATAATCTATCTCATGTTTAAAGCGAAGATTATTCTCGACATAAATTATAATATAAAATATTCTCTCTCAAATTAGTTTAATAGACTAAACCATCTATAATTCTCCAGTTAAACCAAAAGTTCAAAATCAATTTTACTTAATTATTTATAAAGCTACCTTATACTAACTTTGTCTACTACTAAAGCTCTATTGTGTTTAAAAACTAATCATCATAATCCTAAATCTAAACTAGAGAGTGAGAGACAGAAACTGGGGAGTGAGACGCAACGGTGTGAAAGTTTGGAGGAGAATTATTGGTATATAAAATATAACTAGGTTGTTTATTTGCGCTTTGTTGTAGGGGTTGATTGAACATATCGACTCATGTGTTTTATTATCATATGTATATGTTGAAATGTATAGTAAAATGCTTTGGTTTTCACAAAATTGTGTATGGTTGAAGTTAACAAAACACAATTAATGTAACGACGGCTCAACATGCAGAACGCCAATTTGAAAATTTTCAATACTAATATAACACCAAGTAAAATTGATTTTTAACTTAATTTGGCCATTATTTACTGGTGATATCATAATAAAACTTGATTTTGTAGTCATTTCCAACATGTATGTAAAATATTAGTCGATTTGAAAATTATCAAATTTTCATAGTATAACATACGAAAATTGACAAATTTGACATGAAAATTTCAAATTTTTAAACTGGCTAATATTTATCATGAATGTAGGAAATGACTACAAAAATTAAATTTCATCATATTAAACTCTTCAAATAATAATCAAATAAAATTAAAAAATCAACCATCCATTAGAATCCGTCCAACAATGATATGCAAATAAAAAAAACTGCTACAATAAAAAAAAAATATTTTCCTATAACTTTAATATTCTTTTAACATACTAACAATATCATAACTCAATCATGATTCAAATTTCACAATCGCAATAAATGATTTGTGTCAACCACAATTTATAAGCAACAAATATATGAGTTCAAACGTACTCGACATTTCAAGCCACAAAATACAAATAGACAATACACGTTAGTTGGCAAATTGAATCGAATGTTTATTCGGATAGGTGAAATTATATTGAATCCAAAAAGTATGAATATTTTTATTTGTTGTAGGATATTGAGTGGTAGGGTTTGGGAATGATTAGATGTGGTGTGAGTCATGTTTTGTAATAATAAGGGCATATAAAATTACTATTGTAGCTCTCAGTTGCATGTAGCTATTAAATTGCCTTGGAGGCAATTATGTCCATCGAAAAGATATTGGAGGTGATATTCAATATCACCCCATTTAGATGAATATTGAATATCATAAATTGTGATATTCAATATCACTGAATAGCTAGCTATTCACACTCCGAAACACAACTCGTTTGGTAAGTGATATATTGAATAACTAGTAATTTGAGATATCACGCTATGTGGTGAAATTGATATTGAATTCAAAAAGTACGAATATTCTTGTTTGGGTAGGATATTGAGTAGTAGGGTTTGAGAATGATTAGATGTAGTGTGAGTCATGATTTATAATAATGAGGATAGATAAAATTACAATTATAGCCCTCAGTTCCTTGTATCTATTAAATTGTCTTGATGGCAATTATATTTATTGAAAAGAATATCATCCCATTTAGGTGAATATTGAATATCACAATATTACGATATTCAATATAACAGTGGCATAACATACATGTAAAAATATTATAATAGTGGCATAACAATTTCGTTCGTATTGTAGACATAATAGTAGTATAACAAGTTCGTTCATATGATGAACATTATAACAACTGCATTTTGGGATTTGTTTAGATTCTAAAAATTTCCAAATTTTATTTTTTATTTCAGCCTTCGGATCTATCAATTGTTTGATCGAACGGTCCAAAATCTTTCTGCTGAAAAAAAGAAAGGCGTTTCTGCCGTTTAAAAAAATTGCTACTCAGCACTCACTTATTATAATCTAGAGAGACCATGACACTAATTTGTATAGGTAGCTTTGTTACGTTTCTAAAGCGTCTTTAATTTGTTGAACCAACCGCGTTTCGATCCATACCAGTCGATGTGATCAAAATTAGCTGGTTCGCCTATTTAATCGATATGTCGACTAGTATGACGACATCGACAACTTTAGTATACCGAACCAACTTGTTTGAGCACATCAATTTCACCGATTAACAAAGTTACTTCTTTTAGTAACTAACGAAATTGAACAATACTTGACCGCCCTAAACTACCTAGATCATAGTTTTCTGAAAAATACCCGTATATTATTTTAGTATTCATAAAACAAATTTATTTATTCATTACTTTTAGAAAAAATATATGTCCAAATTAAAACGAATGAAGCTATATACAAAGAAAATTATAAAATAAAAACAGTATTTCATCATATAAAATATTCATCCCACCGTTGTTACGTCGGAATGTTAATAATCCACCGTAAAACAATAATTAAAAATAAACTTTCCCCCGACGACCGTACAATTCACTCCCTCAGTCACTCAATGAACGAAAACCTGCTTGCCGCGATTCAAATGAAGCAGCTTCGACCAAAACCCTCTAATCCTCTTCGTCCTCCCAAACCCACACCCACCGACGCCGACGCCGCCGCCGTCGTTCTTAACCACCTTCCGATTATCCACACGGTTGTCGTAGAATCCGCCGTCAACGCTAATAACGGCGGCTCTGGTGGGCAGAGGGGCGAATGAGTACAGAGAGGCGACGGATTTACTCTTCTTCAACGACCCGCTGACCGGTTTGATGGACCTGCAGGATCCGACGACCTCGGAAGCCGACGCGTTCCGGTGGTGGTTGTGGTGGTGGGAGGAGGAGGAAGCAGCGCCGTCGATCAAGATCCGATCTCGGTTGAGTAATCGTTCCCTCATGGAAGGAGAAGGGCAGATTTCCTGCGGATGATTCGCCATTCTTTTTTGAAAAGGAGAGATCTGGGGAAGTTGTGAGATCTACGAATGGTTTATTCCGGTGGTGATTTTGGGTATGTATATATATACGGGAGTGGAGTATGGGCTGTGTTGGTGTCGGATTAGGAATATGGTATTTTTAATTTAATTGGTGGTAGTTTGGGATTAGCTACTTACTTAAGTGGTCATCTAATTTTGGATTTTGTGCTAATATAGTCAAATTGAAATTTAATTTTCGATGGATTCTTGCATATAGTCATATAGATTTATTTTCGAGTTTTGATGGATTCGTGTAGGATTGATGTTTTTTTATTTAAAGTAAATATGTCTTGTGTCACGTTATTAAGTGGTACATTCCATTATGATTTATGTTACGATTTCATTCTATAACAGAATTAGGGATGGGCGAATTTGGATTACCGTTCTGAATTTTTTTGTTTCAGATTACTAAAATTCTATGTAAAATTATGAACATTGAAAGTAAATCTATATGCATGAGTCCATCGAAACATTAGGTAAAATTTTAGTTTTCATATAGGATTCATGTAGGATTTGTGTTTCCTATGTAGTGCGTCACATTATCAAGTGGCATATTCCCTTACAATATATGTAAATTTGTAAAAATTAGAATTTTGTCTAACGTTTTGTCCAATATACTTTATAATTTACTACAAATTTGAAATTTTGCTTAGAATGGATCTCCTATCATCCTAATTTTGCTATTGATTTGATTATTTATTTAGGTTTGTTCACATAATGATTGCTTATTTTGTACAACATAATGCTTAGCGATTGAAATTAGGTTTTGACAACCATATATTTTATCATGACATGATAAGTTAATAATATATTCGGTGGTAATAGTAATGAGGTAAACAAAAAATATTGTACAATTGTTCTTTTAATGGGATAAATGCAGAATTATGTTTGCTCTTTTAAGGTATTTTAATTAACACAGTAACTATGATAGTTTGATTCACTTGCGTATTGTTGAGCTGAAATTTAATATATTATCGCATCTAAATCTTTAACTCGCTCTAACTATTAACTCGATTAATTCATTTAATTCGGGTCGAAATCAATGGTAGTAATGGTAAATGTGTTTGGTGGAATGGAGTTGCCGCTGCACTTTGGTTTGTCTTGTAAAGATTTTCATAGAGGAACCTCAGTTGTTGAATTTTAACTTCAATGACCACATAGAAAAAAGTCCCAAACATTGGTGACCACTCATGTAGTTGAGCCTGCTACAATAATGGTTTTGTCTAGCAACGGGGTGGCCATTGAATGTGTAATCAGATCTCGGTCACGGCTCACGATTCGAGGAGGAGGAGGTTTGATGCATCACATCATGTGATTCACATGATTCCCAGCCATCAATAGATATTTTTAGTTTCAATTATTTCCAAGGATCAAATTTCAAAATTTTACTATATATAATTAATTGAGCAAAAAATATAGTAGATATCCACTATCCATTTACCAAAATATAGTTTCTAGGTTATATGTTAATTGAGTTAATGCGATTCACTGAATTTGAGTATTCATTAGGTTTCGAGTTCGTCAAATTGCGGATTCATCAAGTAATGAGTCAATTAGGTCACGAGTTTATTAATGTTCTAATTCTTACAAATTGGATTGTTGTTACAGATGATTAACTTTAGGTCAATTCAAATTATCGTTGGATTAAACAAGTCGCATTACATTTTTAGCACATTTATAAAAATTATATCTATATATTTTTTGATTTGTAAAACAATTCGCTAAATTAGGGTAAATATGATAGATGCATCGGATTACATATTAATTATATTCAATTAATACGAGTACATCTTTTTTTTGAAATAGGAAGAGAACAAGATAAGACTAAATAAACACTAGTTCACTTATAAAGTGCGTTTGGATTCCAATTCGATATTTATGAATCGTCAACACACAATTTTACTAAAAGGTAACTTCACTTGAATAGTGCAACTTCTTTACAGTGTGAACGAGATGAGTTATAAATCATTTATCAAAGTTTTTAGTCCATTTAAATCACAGTTCAAACCGAATCGAATCAAGTTTGAACACATTCCTCAAATCGGGTTAATTTTTAACCGCAAAAATAGACCAAAAGACAAAGACCTCTTCATTCCCAGCTGTAGAACAAAGAGGGGAGACGTCACCTTTGTTTCCTGCCAAACTCTTCCAAGAAAGGAATCCAATGGCTCCCACTGGTCAACCAAAACTATGATTAATATTCCCACACCATTATAATAATTAACTTAATTAATTACTATTAATTTCTGTTTCTCTTCCCATATATTCTGTTTTTCGTCTGCTCTAATTATTATTTGATATTTTGTCTAAGGACCTGCATTTTTGCTGGGAGATCACCACTTTTACAGGTGGGATATGTCCTTTAAGTGTTTTTTCAAAATACGGTATCGGTCTAAATAGTGGTATCGGTCTAAATAGTGTCATCGATTGAATTTTGAATCATTTATTAAAATGGTTTTAAATTAGACTTTTTCAATAGTTTGAATTTTGGAGACGCAACTGGCTCGAAAATATTTTGATATACTTACGATTTTACGAATTCGGCTTGTTTGAATCCTAAACCCTAAGTCAGAATATGAGAGTTATGAATCCGGCTTGTTTTGGTTGAACACAATACCGGAAAACATGGAATAACAAAAATCAAGACATTCATGAATAATTGTGTTAGCTTTTATCATAATTTTCGTACCTGTTTTTTTTTGACAGGTTGTAAACAGTGCATTTTAGTACTATTAAAAGGAATACAAAGGACATATTTGAAGATTTAAAATGGGAGCTATGGTCTGTTTTTCTGACATAAGATTATATCATCATCATGCCTAGCTCCATGGTTGGTTTGTACAATGGAAATGGTTATAAGTTCGAGTGGGATTTAAGCGTTAAAGACTTTGTCTAAAAAACCGGCAACGGAATAAAGTAATATATAATGATATGGATGCGCTTTTTATGTGGGCCGGATGGTGATTTAGAGCTCATGGACAGATAAGAGTCATTCACTCATAAACGAACCGACATTGACTCTTCTAATTGCACGGTCAACTATAGAGGCTTGCAACCGGTCTCAAGATTGCTCGGCCAACGGGTATCAAGTCCACCGTTGATTGGCCAACGATCGACTCTAGCTAGCACACTCGGCTAGTCGGGGAGTGATACATGACTTGCTTTGAAGCCTACCACTAGACTGAAAAATGAAGATGAATTTGAACCATGAAGATTGAAGAATGGGGCAATTGAGAATTTATCGATCTCTTCTACTTTCTTATAACCTAACTTTAATGCCAATTTCCCCCTTATTTATACTTAGCCCTCCTCTTTTCTACTAGCCATTTTCCACCACCCTAAAGGTCGCACCTCCACTCCTCAACACCAACCCATGCCTCTACCTCACACCCCTTCAGTCGATCGTATTAGAGTGTGTGGTTTACGATTTTGTCACTTTTTACGGGAGATGATACACGACAAAAAAGCGCTCTCTCCTCTTTCACTAGCTGTTTTCCTCCACCCCATGCCCCTTGAATTGTAGGGCAGTTCACAATCTTGTTATCCTGTTGCCGGTGATGATGTGACCAAAAAGAGCAATTTATTACATTTTTTGAATGATGTAATTGGGATTTCATCTACGAGTCTTTATGGAATGTGTAAAGATTATCTGTCTTGATTACAAAAGTTGCAGAATTGGAGAATTGAGATTCATTATCTAAAATATTAGAAACGGAAAATCCATTTCAAAATTGACAAAACCTAGCTTTTTCTTCCCTTATTTAACACAAATTCCGAACTTCCGGCAACAACTCGAGTTCGTTGCAATGTTTATCTCTGGCTAAAATAATCAATTCTTGAAATCATATCAAAGTGTTTTTTTTATGTGTAATTAGGATGTTTATCACCGACAACAATGGTCGATCCCTTCGTGCGAGTGCTCGCACAA
The DNA here is from genome assembly GCA_030674075.2 of Linum usitatissimum. Classification (NCBI taxonomy): domain Eukaryota; kingdom Viridiplantae; phylum Streptophyta; class Magnoliopsida; order Malpighiales; family Linaceae; genus Linum; species Linum usitatissimum. The sequence continues at coordinate 2,752,762 of JAUJYP020001495.1, forward strand.
GACGGTAAGCAACTGTCACAAATTGTACTTCATTCCCATAAACAAAAATCGAACTTCCTACCTCTTGATTAATGGACAAGATGGACAACAAATAATGTCATCTCGGAAATCATATCGAAGTATTTGAAAGACATGGTTAAACAAAATTCTAATACTAATTTGGGCTTAAACATGTTTTATTTAAGATGCACCAACTAACAATTACTTTGTTACAGTCCACAATCCACATGATACGTAAATATCCTTCCAAAAAAATCCGGGTCAACCCGGTACATTAAGCTCAGACTCAACCTCTAACAGGCATCAAATTTGGGCAATCAGCGGCCCATCAAATTAAGCCCAGCCCACACGCTACGACAGAGCAATTCAACAAGTAGGGTAATCTCAAATGACCCGACCCGAAAAACTTCTAACTCTTTTCCTTCTTTTTAAAGATGGTTAGGGTGGGTATGAGAATGAATTTGATATATTTATTATCCGTCTGTTTTTTTATTAGATTTTACCCATATTCATCCATTTTATCTAAACGGACATTATATAAAAATCATCTCTACCCATTTATAGGTTTCGAATGTACTTGTTTAATCGGATAATACCCAGATGTTAATACTAAAACTAAAATTTCTGTTAAAAAAAAAAGAGCTAAAATATTAAACAATAAACATTGTCGAAAATTTTTCAAACTACAAATTAATTGTAGGTCGGCAATCATGCAACCAATGTACATCAAATATAACAAGTAAATAAGAATTTATTTTTTAGAAAAATAAATAGAATTTTTCTTAAGATTGATTGAGCTATTAGCTTTCATTAATTTTATATGACTAATAGCTACACGAAGCCGTTTTCAGTGGTGGGTACCCGTCGGGTGGATTACGGGGCGGATACCATCAAACCCATCCCCGTCTGTTATCCGATATAAACCGATACCAGGTCTACCCGTACCCTTCAATTACCCATGTTGACCGGGTTTTACCCGCCCAAACCGGATGGGTTTTGGGTGGGTATCCAGTTTTCAGACTATATTGCCAAGCCTACTTCTTTTCCTTGGCATCAGAACTCAGCGCCTTAATGCAAAGACGCGGCTTCGTACTCGTGAGCCTTTGCGGGACAGCAGACACTGCAGCAACCAAAGATCCATCCGCCACTCCAGAAAGCGGCAGCAATTCGACAAGGATCGACATCTGTTACAAGTTTTCGTTACTCATAAGTTGAAACACAGAAACAACTATAAACAGATGATGCATCATATATCTTACATCTGGAGATTTCAGGTCAATGGTGGAGTCAGGTACAGTCTCTTTCACAGCAGAAGCAACGACGTGAAAGCATTTGTCGCGATCCAACAGCGAAACAACTTCCGAACCCTTCATTTCGTCTCTGGAAAATACCTTCTGCTCTTCCATACCTCTTCTGTTATAAGCCACTGCAAACTACACACATCACAAAACGTTCAACTGTTATATTTATTTACATATGTTCTTGTGAAAGCTTTACCCTCTGCCGAATGATTTGCTACCTTAAATGGTTGCGGAGGCTTGATTTGCTGGTCATGTAAGTATTCAAGAACAAGCTTCTTAACAGCTGCATGTAGTTCCTTCTCATTCAAGCAACATGTAGCTTCGATCGGGAATATTCGGTGACACCAGCTACACTAATGTATCAGTTTTGCTTCATCTTCAATACATAGTAAATTTGATAGCATATATAGGTTTTTTTCTTCTGAAACTTACATTGGTGGCTTCAAACTCCCGGATTCAATGTCATCGAAAATCTTCGAAACGGTAGCAACAGTGTTGGACGAAGAAGCTTCTCTAGGGAAAGTAAAGAGGAGCAAACCACTTTTTATCAGCTTCACTAGTGACAGATTCAAAACCTTCTCTTCTTCCTTGGTTTCTTTGTTAGAAACAACTGGACATTTATCTTCCGAAACCTCACCTGCCACAATCAAATCGATTCAAAGTGCTTTAAGCAAAACAAGGCAATACAGTATCCATTGTTAGAATTCACTACCTTTCTCCTCAACATTTCCATCTGTTTCATCTTGACATACTTTTCTTCTCTTACTGGTCGAGTCCAGAACTCGAACATCTTCAATATTACCACTGTCGCTGGACCCTAGATACTGAAAAAGATTTTCGAAAAAAGTATTACAAAGATGGAATGTAGACTGATCTTTAGCAACATTCTTCCATATACAATCAAGGGGGAATCTTTTAGCTGGAGGAAAGAAACTCCACAAGATAAAGATTGAAACTTGGGTCCAACGCATCAGAAAAAGGAACCAAATTTGGCAAAACCAAATAGTCTTAACAGTTAACAAACATAAACCATTCATCAGAAGGAATAATTTCGATTATCAAACAAGGTAAAGTAGGGAGAGAAAACCTTCTGGAAGATGAACATTGCTTCCTTGGTAGCACTTTTCTCCCTCCCTGGAAAGAATGTAAGCAAAATCAGAACTCAAAACTTCCATTCATCAAGAGATGCTGACAATGCTGACAGTAGAAGGATGTAAGATTCACAATGTTTAACTGAGAAAGATCAGAACTTTATACTTCAATGTCCCTAACATACTCCTTCAATTCTCACCCTAATTAGCCAAATTACTAAACTTCATCACAAGTAAGGTTCCCGCCTATCCTGGCCAAAGGACCACTGTCATCATTTAACTGTAAGTGGCATGCTCATCGTACAAATCCTCTGTTAATTGACTTGACTAGAATTCAAAACATTTGAAAAAAAACTTTTGACTCTAAATGCTTTGGTTTCAATGAAGATGCTTCAAATTGAGAAAACGCGCATACTGATTGAGCAGGTGACGAGGAAGCCAGAGTGGGAGTGTTGAAGAAGGGAGGAAGGTGCTTTGTAATCGTATCGCGGTATGCTGATGATCCCTGCGTGCTGTTCCCATGGCGTCATCTCTTTTATTTCGATTACATTGGCAGCTACTTCTGCTTCTGCTGCGTCTGGTTTGTGACTGATTTCAGTACCTTTTCCTTGTTCCGTCGAGGCCATCATTGAAGAAATCACTTCTCTGAAGAAGGCGGACGAAGGATTGGTGGTTGGCGAACCCTGCTTGTCAGTGGCGGAAACCCTTGGTTCATGAACAGTGAGTGACCTTGACACCTTAATTATTTAAATGGATTGCAAATGACAAATCAACCCTTCAAATTTTCTCCTATACACAAGTTTGTTTTTTTTTGTAAGGGGTAAAGATAACTTCCATACGAATGAACCACCACCATCTGTATGGGTTGGTCTTAATTTTGACGGATCTGTTATTTTTAAGACCAGACGAACAGTTGCAAGAGACTTGTTCTGCGATGTTGATGATTGCTGCTTGGTAGTTTATAACATAAACCTGAAAATTTGCTCGATTACCAGGACCAAATCAAGAGCTTCTATGATAGAGTTGCAGATAGTTTGGAGACGTGTGTAGTTGGATTTGCAGTCTACAATCCAATTCTTGTCGGGGACGGTGAGCTCACGCACCAACACTCTTCTGAGTTTGCCAGTTTTCATAAGATGTTTGATCATGACTGGTTGATTAAAGTTAGACCATATCTATCAGAAAGACAACCAAACTGTTAACTTTTTAGCTGATCTTAATCATAATTTACCACTTGATGTTTATTATATCTATGTTAGTGATCTTACTTTGTTTTTATATTTATTTTATGATGTTTTTATGTTTTTTATTTTATAAAAAAGCATAGTCCATTTATAAGAAGGTAAGTGAATATTAAATTTCGGACATGTTTAAGATCGAAAACAGAGAAATTTTGTTGGGTAATGTAACAATGTATGCAACAATTTATATAGATAAAGTATGTATAAACAAAATCTAAAGCATTCCAACACTAATTAATAAAAACACACATATTTTAAGGTTTAATAAAAGAATTAGTGTAAGACCACTAAAGTTAAACACAAAATATGAACTGCAATCATGAGATTGAATCTGATGTTTGAAGACAGCTAACATGTATTAGCTGAGAATGTCGGTTGTATATGAAATTAAAATTGTTTATTAAGTGGAAAACAAAACCAGAGATCTAATTGCTTGTAAAACAGATTTTCTGATATTTTTTAAGCTAACATCACTGAAACCCGCCGCTAGCTATATATAAATTAACTAGGGTATATGCGGGATGGTTTATGATACTAGTCGAGTCGAATTTTATTGGTCTTAAGTTTGATATTTTATGTTTTACGTGAATTCAAGCTTGATTTTCAATTAGAAAATTTTAGCTTGTTATGAGTTCGAGCCTATTCGAATTTGACTCGTTAATTATATTTGATGTGCCAAATTCTAACTTTGGGTCATTGAAAATGTCAACAAATCGATTTTAAACTTGTACACTGCAAAAATATTGATGAGTGAAGTTAAAAAAGAAAATATTCTAAAATTTATAAGTTTCTACTTTTCACAATTATAATAGTTAATCTTGTACATTATACTTACATTTTCATTAGCACAATCACAAATTACATATAGTTTATTATAATGGTTAATCATACATATTGTATTATTGAATCTACTAACAAGCTACGTACTCGAGCCAGCTCGCGAGTCTAAACATATCATGACTCAAATTTACCTCGCTTAAAAATAAACATAACACAAATTAACTCTTACCAAACCGAAAACCAAATTGCTCACAAACAGTCTGATTCATCAACAACCCTAGTATCGTATACGTATGTAGAGGTCCAATTACTTAACCCTACTTAGTTTAGAAATATATTAGTTAATAATTTTTAATAATTATAATAATTCTCATAGTGGGAACCCAAAGACAAATTCGAGCTCCCCACATAGCTAACACATGTCGTAGGACAGATCGTTGGACGTAACGTAATGGGTGGATTTGAAAATAGTCCCTTTTTTTAAAGTAGCCACCCTGCAGTGCACTAATATATATTATGTTGAAGATTTTAAGAAGGAATCTTGTAATTAGGAAAAAAAAATTAACAAAAAGTAGATAGAGTTGGTAGACTAGTGTTTGTATTATAGAAAGATAACATATGAGTTATTATTTTTGATTCGTTAATTTTGTTTGTAATTGACTCTGATATTACGGTTAGATATTAATGAACTTTTTCGTTGACAACTGGTTGTGGTATTAGAGTCTATAATATAACGTCTCTTTAAATTCGGTTAAAATTAATAAATGAGTAATGTCTACATAGTAATTGATAGTGTCTATTTAAATTGGTGCATGAGTGTATATTTATTAAGGGATCGATATGTGAAAGGGATATTGTTGGTTTATCCAACCTCCAAAAGTGGAAAGGACATAGACGATATGTATCAATGTGAGGAAAAATTACACCATTTCATCTAAGATGAGAAATTCCATTATATATCACGTAACTAGAGGTATATGAAGATGATGGTAGAGAAGTAGGAGAAGGGAGGAAACGATGAAGGAGATGGAGGGAGGACGGTGGATGGGGCGTCAGGGTAGTAATAGCGGATTTAGGGCCAACTCATTTTCAAGTTTAGAACTCCGATAATATATCATTTTCTTTATATGTTAAGGTGAATTAGTACATTTTTTTATATACAACTCAATGCGTTTGAAGTTTTATATAATCCAGTCAAATACATTAAACTATTATAGATATGATATTGGAAGAAAAAAGAAGGCAGGGCGAAGAGAAAAGGAGATGATGATTGTGTAAACTCTCGCGATATCGTTTTTACCTTTTAACATTGTACTATAAACCAATTGGATTGCCACTCTGATCTAACGATGCTTAAGAGTTTTTCAGTTTGAGGTGTTTTATGACACTGAAAATAAATGAGATGACGAATGATGATTTTGGGAAAATATGGAGTGATCAACGTGGAGCAAAATGCGAAATAAAAATGACACAAAAGTGTAGTTGTAGAGACTCGTTTGTTATATTTTCATAGTTAAAAGGCTAAAATAGAAAGATCTTTTATACTGAGCCGCATAGACCAGGATTTGGAAGCCGTTTTAGCCGACTAGTAAGAGAAACGACGGCTTAAGTTGAGAGTGATGGGCAGGGAAAATGACCCAAGTTTCCCTAGCAATGGCCACTACATTGAGAAGGTGCTTACTACATTGAGAAGGTGCTTATTAAGTTTGGTAGTAAGAGATGTTGAGAATTGAGAACTCCATTTGACCCTAATGTGAAGTTGATGCCCAACACAGGGATGGTTGTATTTCAACTTGAGTATTCACATGTGCTTGGCTGTTTGATGTATGCCATGACAAGCACAAGGCCTGACATCGCTTATGCGATAGGCAAGTTGAGTAGATATACAAGTAATCCTAGTACTCATCACTGGCATGCAATTAGGCGAGTACTTGGTTACCTTAAAGGAACCATGGATTACGATTTAATGTATAAGGGATACCCGTACTCAGATGCAAGTTGGATATCCAATATAGAGGATCACACCTCTATTACTGGATGTGTATTCCTACTTGGAGGAGGAGCAATATCGTGGACTTCCAAGAAGCAAACTTGCATCACCGCTTCAACTATGAAATTTGAATTCATAGCATTATCGGTTGCTGGCAAGGAGGCGGAATGGAAAGGGGACCTGGTCTATGAGATTCCATTGTGGTCGAGACCTATCTTGCCAATTTCTATCTTATGCGATAGCAATGCTACCTTAGCTAGAGCATATAGCCAGGTTTATAATGGCAAGTCTCATCATTTAAGGGTGAGATATAGTGTTGTCTGTGAACTGATCACTCACGGGACAATCACTGTGCAATATGTTCGGTCTGAACAAAATCTAACTGATCACTTGACAAAGGGATTAACTAGAGATTTGGTTTCAAATCAGTACGAGGGGTGGGACTTAAGTCTGTCTAGCTCTACAAACATAGGACACCCAATTCCCCTCTAATACAACGTTAAAGGTTGAATTCAATGTGAAAAGCCTATGGATGAAAACTGGAGCACAAGGTTTGAAACATCCCAAAAGTATGTGCTCATAAACCTGCGAGTGATAGAGGTTGAAGATTAACTTCTTAATTGATTTATTGACAAAGTGTATACGCAGGTACACGAGAAAGGAATTAATCTATGCGAGCATGGAGTGTAGCCGCTTCAAAAAACTTGGACTTGGTTTCGTGTGCGCTCGTGAAAGAATTGGGACACATGGCGGTCAATAGTGTCAGGATATCGTAGAATAGATAGGATAAACTCTTGTGCATGTTATCTTCAGATACTCAAATGAGTAGACGGGTTCAAAACGTAGTGACACCCCTATATTCGAGTATTTTGGAATGTGTAATATACTAGATGGAATTCAATTTTTGTGACATTTTCATTGATGTAAGAGCTTTCAGCTGGATATTTGTTATAATTTTAGCGAATTCACATATTTCACTAAAATGGGGGAGAAATGTTGGAAATATGCACGTAGGTTTTGACCTTGGTTTAATGGCAGCACTATGGCTTGACCTTGGTGCAATGCCGGTGTTGGTACGGATGTGTGGAATCACGGGAAACCTCACCTTAGCTCAGAGCAAACTGGAAACTAGCTAGCATCAGCTCCTCTATGTGCTAGGTGATGCTAGGGACTGAAACTCAAACTCATCCGGCTAAACTTGAGCTGGATGCTAGAGTCACTAGCTGCGATGTTGAGCTGAGTTACAGTGATGGTAGGGAGATAGGTGGTTGGGGTGGTTACTCCTTATCCTATGGCGAATTGGCTCACACCTCTGCGTAAGATTCAAACTCAATTCTGAGTTGTTTTTCCTCCAAACTCGCATGGCTTTAAGGTAGTTACCTTTTAACCACCTTCAAGTCTATCCATAGAGATAATGATTTCACTTGATGCATGAATTTGTACCCCTTCACTTATGGACTCTTTACTTATATAAAGAAGGCAGTTGTGTGGGAGAAAGACACGAAAATAGAAACATATATCCTAGTCTACGAGATTCTAAGTGACTCCAGTTTCTAAAGTCTAAGAACTCGAGTGTAGACGGTCTTATCCTCGGATGAGATTTCCCGATACCCAAAGCTTGTTGGGTGAAAATACTCTTTTCGGAAAGTGGTGCCCACGATTCCGTCTTGATCCTAGATCTCTTTACTTATCAAAACTCGAAACATTCTTTGTTTGGAACCTCATGAACTAACAAAGTATGCACATGCCGACAATACCTTGTGCTTAATCAATGTTAATATTGGGGGTCGTGAAGATTCCAACACACAACGTTTTGGTCAAACAACTTTAATATCATGTCATGAACCGTTGCATCCCAATAACTGAAATTGTTGAGTGAGGGTTCAGATTGACTTTTATACTATTCTCTTAACACCTCCACTCCAAACTTTTCTTTCCCAAGATCGTCGACCTCCTTCCTTCACCCATCATCGTCGAATTTCTTCCTCACCCGTCATCATTTGTTACCCTCTATCACTGGTGTCGTTCTCCTCCGATAAGAGTCGTTGTCTCATACCCAACTTCGATCAAGATTGACTGTGACATCAGATTTAATATCAAGCAGCGTAGAGTTCTTAGTTTTCCAAACATAAATAGTCAGATTTATGAAAAAATGCTAATCTCAACCGTTGGATCAACACATCAACAAGTGCTCACGATTCCATACCCATGAAAAAGCTGGTTGGTTATTGTAAAGTCTATTTCTAACGTATGGCCCGCCATTTGGAGAAAAAACAAAGACATAAACCAAACAACATAAACTTTATAAGAGCTTTTTCAATTTACCCCAACCCATAAAAAACAAATTATTTAATAAGTAGATAGCTTTTCTGATTGAGACTTTACCCGGTCCCAACCTTCACTATGGAATGGATTGGCATCATGGCATGGAGACTTGGGGCGTCAGATCTTTTATCCGCATCCATCAACAAAATTTGAGCCGTTAGATTTAGTTACAACGTTTTGATGTAAGGGTAAAAATGACAATTTCTTATATTTCTTTGTACAGACATGAATACAAAGACATGTATATGTACAATACATCATCAAGTTGTTTTTCTTCAGGCGATTAGCTTTGATGATAGTTGTCTGGTGGTCGGGGAAATTTCGGAAAATCGAATATCCGGATACTGGAAAAGTTGTAGTGAAAGTGTCCACCGAAGTTGAGAGGAAAGACTAAGATGAGCTATATAGTCATCGTCCTGAATGAACGGTTTCAAGAGTACAAAGTGAGAATGTGAGAAGTATATGTGAATGCAACAAGATTAAACTACCTTTATATTCTTCGTAACTGTATTTAGGGCGATTTTCGAACTCGAAATTACAACCCGCGAAGAAAGAATATCAACAAATCTGAATTGCCGAGACTAAATCTACGATGACGATGGTGATCATGTTGTTGATACTCCCACTATCAGACTAGTTTATAATCTAGCGTAGGTTCGTTGTAACTGTTAGTGGGTTTAGATTTATATTAATATTAAGCACAAAGAAAGAAATTAAAGCAAACTAATTAATAAATTAAATGCAGATGCCCCATTTGTACTTCACCATATATAAACAGTCAAAATAAAATAATGATAATAATAATAATAAGCAAAATTCCAGTATGTGTACATATGGATCAAGCTCTGATGATCCATCCATGCACCAAATGATATTGCATGTCTTCTCTAAGGTTTATTTATTTATTTGGCCAATGAAAAAATCACACTAGTTCGTTGAATTATACTGTTAATGGAGACATCCGAGGAAGTTAAAAGACAGTTGCGACTAATTATAATATAGCTTGCGAGAAAGGATGCAAGAGAGTACAAGTATAGTTTTATTCTTGTTGTGTGGATTATTGCCTTGTATGCTATTGCGGAAAAAGGAATATTTACCGGCACTCTATAATGGGCCATATTTATGAGTTGATGTAGAAGGCATAAGAGATTGAGTTCATTTACATTTATCGTGAAAACAATATCCTTTATGATGTGTATAATTTCCTTATTTCTGATTCATTATTGATCTACTGTTTGTTATGATATATGTATGTACTTGACACTTCTGAGAACATATTAATTGTGAATGTTGTATTGCGCCTCAAGGTTTTTTAATACAAAAATAATATTATGATCGAGACATTATCGCGTCATTATGACATGGTAGATGTCCAAGAGTCATGAATATCGTGAAGCAGACAGCTTCAAATGATGGGCCCATTTATCGGATTTTCACATCACCGACTGCGAATTCTCGAGCGGCTAGCGTCATGCCGATTTTCGGACGATTACCTCCTTCTTGATCATCATAAAGATGAATTCGAGCGACTTAACTCGTCAACAATATACCGAAGGGTTGTGAACCTCTTGTCTTCTATCTAAACACGTACGTGGACTACAGAACAAAACAATCAATGACAACGACCACCCCCACAGGACCCACGAAAGAGCGTTAGGGTCAATTGTATTGACCGGGGAGAGTGTGAACACTGAAAGCACCAATAGGACCAACCGGCGCCGTCTGATTCGCCAAACATTGAGTGTCCTCTTACGCCACCCACCCATGTCCTGGTAAGTTATGACCGTCCGATACTTCCATGATAAAAATTAGACGGCCAGATCTGCAAGCCGCAAGTTTCCACGAGTATCATGCCTTTAGTAATTAGTACTCTAATTAATGAATAAGGAGGACGTAATTTCACGTATGTAATTTCCTTTTTTGGAAAGTAAAATGGGAAAGTCTGCTTTTACTTGTTGGCTAATCATTGTATTTAGCCCTTGTACTTATAGGCAGCTAGTTCAGTAATAATGAAAGACCGGAGTTTCATTCCCAATCAAACGAGATTGAAAAATCACTAACAAATCATATGTAAAGATAGAGTAGAACCATTAATAGAAATAGAATGAACATCAAGCGGTGAACTATAACTACATGCTTGTTAAGAAGTTAGCGACCCTGTTGCCTTTCCGATAGATATGCTAAGTTTTGATCAAACCAGTTTCGATTCAATAGCTCACGAGAACTGCAACCTCAGAAGAGTGATGGTGTGTGACCTCACACTCCACCAACAAAAACTAAATCGCAGCACACAAATCAAGTTGTGCGCACCCGTACGTCATCTCCCAAGCCAACTATAACCCATACACATCATTGCTCTCGAATTAGTGTTGATGATCAAACAAATTCTCAAATTCATCGAATAGGCTGTTAAGCAGCGCCCATCAAAATCACGAGGAGACTCGTGTTTCTTGATTAAAGAGGGTTTATGCATGTTGGTTAAGCTTAGATGGATGAAAAATTGATCCAAGGAAAGGTATTCACAGAGGGGTATTTTAGCAAATTTAATTTTTTACAGTTTTTTTTGTATCTTATTCCTTTTATTTAATTTTTATACCCAAATTCTTACCTTTCAAGTGGCATTTTGGTAGAGACACCTTTGCCAACTATGCTCAAATGTAATGTGGATGGAGCCGCCTTCTTTGCGGATTTCAATGTGCGACTGCGAGGACTATAGTGGGGAAAACAATGCTAGGATGCTCGATGGCGATGGCCGATTGAATGTGACGCGTTGGCTCTCGTCAAAGCCACTACATTGGCCATCGAGACCGAGCTACATGAATGACATTGTTAAGGTCGATTCCTAATCCGATGCAGGTCGAGTTTCCAGGCATACGAGTCTGTCTTCTCCGAACTAGTTACATAAAATTTTAATTGCTTTAAAAAAATTAGGATGTGGAGGCCAGCAACAAATCAAAGCTGAGTCACTTTTATAGTTTTATGCTCACTTTTGCTAAAGTTAGAATTAAACAAATGAAAAGAAAAGGGGAGCACCAAAGAAAATGGTGGTTTTGGTACAATACACTTTGAATGTCCAAAGTTTGAACATGCTACCTCAACAGCTAGCTAGGCCAACTCGAAAATGTTCATATATTATTTATTGTTCATGACATAGATTCTATTTCTTTAATTAATCAATCAAGAAAAAGGGGTATTTAATTAGAGCATCACAATGCAAATTTAAAAGTTTCTCTACCAAAGGAAAATGCTAAAATTCGGCTAAATGACCGTGGTCTGGATCGTACAATTCAAAATTTGTTATGATTATGACGATGAAAGGAAAAAAGTAAAATTCGATTTTAGTCCTTAAAAGCCGCACCAAGTGTGGAGAAGTTGAAAAGTGAATGGTGACGGGTTAGGAAAAGAAAGAACTCAAGAAATTGTCTTCCCCGCTTGTCATATTCTCATAAAATGTTGTTAAAATCTAACCTCACTTGAATCATATGAAATCTATCGAGCAAGAGATTGAATGTTTGAAGATTCAATTAGTAGAGATGAAAATTGTTCGTAAAATTTCTCTAGCTAGGTGGTCGTGGATTGTGATATGGAGATCGTGAGTTGCGGTGTTTCGTGAGTCCTATAGTGTTCCAATGGCATCGTTACTGGTGTTGTGATCCCACACATTTAGTGTCTAACTTAGCCCCAATCCTTTGAAACTTTCTGCGACCTTTTTCTAACCTCGAGTGGCCGAATCCCTTTACTCTTCTCCTACAAGTGTTCTCTATAACCATTCATGAGTCGCTCTTTTGCGGCTCTTGCTCCCTTTATGTCGTAGCAATCGCTCTATTACCGCGTACCGTGACATTTCTACCGTTCCTACACATCATGTCGAAGCATCGTCCACCCCAAACGGAAACATCGATAACCCACACATCCTCAATTTACATTGCACACCTAATTTATCATACTACTCACTCAATGGTTTAGAGTTTAGAGTTCCGAGTGCTCGACATCAATTATTCTGATCCCATTACACCGATAATTCGAGGTTTTCGGTTGAAACAGCTTCATCCTTTTTTTACAGCGAGTCCTAACTTAACAAAAAGAAGCATAGTTTAAAAAAGCAAAGCTTGTCTCCAACAAGCCAACAAATAACCCTAACCCCCCTCCAGCAATCATTTCTCCATTGATCTGAACTCACGAGCTATATAGAGCTCTGATTCCCATTTCATGATCGTCCTTCACCATCTCCATTTGTCCTTTTCCCCCCATCTAACAAACCCACCACGTGAACCTTTTTCCCTTCCTCCGGCGACGATCAGGATTCGCATTCATGATGCTTTTCTGCAACTGACAGTTGATTCAATTTTTTTTCCATTTTTTCTTATTAATTAGTTCCACCAGTTCAGGCTGGGAGCTTGCTCGTCGGAGAAGAAATTACACGCCGCCTCCTGATCCTCGCTCCCGAAGAAATTGTGCTCCTCCACTTTCACCAGCAGTTGGGTCTGGTTGTACGGTTTCGCCGCTGTGAACGCCGGCGGCGGCGGCGGACAGGCATAACCGTAATTATACTCGTCGTTCAAGATCGCGCTCGAATCGCTGTCCGACGATCCGTCCCTGCTGAAAATCAACGGCGGCGCTTCCTCTTCTTCTTCTTCCTCCTCCTCGTACGAGTTTGTCAGCTCCTGCACAATCTCCGCCGGGTGAAGATTTACATCATCATCGCGATCTTCTTCCTCTTCCGCGATCTCATCACCGGCGGCGTGTATTTCGTCATCGTCGCCGTCGGCGGCGAGCTTGGATTTGAGATCTCGAATCTGTTTGACGAGAGACTCGTTGTTAAGCTTAAGAGAGTCGTAATTGAGCTTCAGTGAATCGTAATTGGCTTTCAGGACGCCGTAGTCACGCTCCAGCTGTTTAGTTTTCCAGCGAGCGCGGCGGTTCTGGAACCAAACGGCGACTTGTCTAGGCTGTAACCCTAGCTCCTGAGCAAGCTTCACTTTCCTCTCCGGCTCGAGCTTATTCTCCACCTCGAAATTCTTCTCCAGCGCCTTCACTTGTACTACGCTCAGCCGCCTCTTCTTCTCCCCCAGCCCCCCGCTTCCGCCGCATCCGCCGGCAGAGTACTCTTCCCCTCCTCCTCCTCCTACGCCGCCGTCTTCCTCCTCCAACATGCCGTACAAGTGTCCTCCGCCGCTGCTGTTCATTGGGCTGCCATGCTTCTCTTCTGAGATTTAACAGAAAGAAATTAATTATGCTCTGTTTGGAAAAGAAAGAAAACAGAGTGTAGTACTGAGATGAAATGTCCATATCCAAAAGAAATCACACAGAATTTCACATGGGGTATGTCTGTATAGCATTGAATTGAAGGAAAAAAAGATGCTCTGGTTTTGACCGCCATTAAACCAGAACTTTGAACTAGTACAGAGTGTTGAAAAACGAAGAAACCATAGTACGTACCAGAGGTTGCGATGGTGGAGACGAGAGCTCCGAAAGAGTCGGTGCTCCCAAGTGATCTCTTCATTCTTCTTAAAAGCTTGGAAATTTTGTAACGAAACTGAGAAGTAACAGACACGCAGATCTGAAATATTATTGCTTTCCCTACTTCATACTTGAGGTTTATAGGGAAAAAGATTCAAAATTTCATCAGTTTATTTGTTAAAGCTTGAAGAAGGAAAACCCATTGTTGTTCTTCTTCTTTTACTCTACTGATTCCGTTTACAACCCATTGTTGTTCTTCTTCCACCCCTTCTCCCATGAAGAACACAAAAGAAAGAAGAAGACAGAAACAACAAAATTACAAATGGCAAGGCTTTATAGAACCATTTGGTTTGATCATACTGGAGCAAAGGAAGAGCAGAAGAGAGGGGGGGGGGGGAAGTGAAGTAGTTGATGAGAGTAAGCTAGAAACCAACCCAGGTGGCCACTCAGAGCCATTTTTGTGTCTGTATAAATAAAACAAGGGGCTTGGGTTAGGAATCTGACTATGGTTGAGTTAAGTTTGGCTTTTGGGGGGGCGGGGGCAGAAAATGAAATGAAATCAAAATTCAGTGGAAATGAACATTTGTGATTTTGTTTTCCGGTACGCAGTTATTCTGACCGTTTTCATATGGGGACAGAGAGCAGACAGATACATATCTCTAAATAATAATATCTTTTATTTTTAAATAATTTAACATTTTTGGGTTTTGGGTAGCGTACGGCTGGTGAAATAAATCCGGCTCGGCTCGGGATTGAAAGAAAGAGGCTTTGGGATTTGATCCGAGCGTCAGCGTATCATGACCCCACGTTCCCCCTATGCCGGTGGTCGGTGTCATCTACGGCTCATTGCCATTAATATGCAACCGAAAGATACAGAATGCTTCAATCAGCAAGCAAACACACTGTTGGATCTGGGCTGGAAATTGAACGATGATGCCTCTGAGTAGTGCTTTTATCGCGATTTGTTGATAAGTTGGACGACACATAGTTGGTGCTTATACAACTGTTTCCAAGGAAGGAGTATACGATGTGTTGTTGGTGGAGTTATAAGCTATTATTCTTGGTTATTTGTCGTCGGTTTTAGGTGTTTGTTCGAAAGTTTGTCAACGGAGCTCGCCTATTTAGTGGTGAGGAAAGCTTTCTTATATATGTCTCTCACATGCTGGATCGAGGAGTACACGTTGTGTTGCAGGTGGAGCTATTATCACGGAGATTTTCGGTTATTTGACGACTTGTCGTCGGCTTCAAGTACTTGTGTGGATGTTAATTTGCTAACGGAGCTACCTATTCAGTGACGAGGAGGGCTTTTTTATGTCTCTTAAATTGTGTTGAGATCGATTTTATAGATTGGGTTGATCTTTAGTTTGTTTTGTTTTGTTTGTTATATTGATCTTTCCCGTTTGGGGCTATTTATGATAAAAATAAAATTGTGGTGGTGCTTATGTGGCGAAACAACTGGAAAACACACACCTCCGACGTGAATAGGACTTTATTGCAACAGGTAAGAAACAAACAGGATTGTTCAGTATTATTTTATAGTTACGAAACTGAAATGTAACTCACCACAAACTTACAGGATGGTTTGAATTATTTGACCCTTGGGGTTAATTTAGTTCGAATTTTGTAATGGTGTGGCTTCGATTTTTGTTATGAATTTGGGTATATTATGAAATGGATGGGCTGGCTAGGATTATGGGCTTTACTCTTCTTAAGGGTATTATTTGATTACATTTAGTGGGCCAATCTAAACCAAGGCCCCAAGTTCTATTGTTTTGGCAGACCTAATTTGTTTTATATCTGTGACTGTGTTAAAGTGGACTTACCAAGGCCCAAATGATTGCAAGTGATGTTTGGGACTGCGGGTTCCGCATAATTCCGAACTCGTATGGGTTTGGTATCCGTTATCCGTATAGGTTTGGGACATGAGATGTATATTTGGAACTTATTAATTCGTGGTACTTATTTATCCGTTCGAGTAAACTCATAGTCCTGTTTTACCTGTTAATTCTAATCGTCCAATTATAAATTTTAGTTATCATTATTAATGTGTACTTGCGGTGTTTCTCCTTTCTTTTCTTGCGATTGCAGGTTTGATGATTTATTCCTCATTT
Source organism: Linum usitatissimum (assembly GCA_030674075.2). Taxonomy (NCBI): domain Eukaryota; kingdom Viridiplantae; phylum Streptophyta; class Magnoliopsida; order Malpighiales; family Linaceae; genus Linum; species Linum usitatissimum. Next base: position 2,769,061 of record JAUJYP020001495.1, read on the forward strand.
AATTTTTGACTTAATATTTTTAGTATTTTATAGAGATGAGGCGAATTCGTCCTTATTAAGAGACTTTAAATGTCACGAAATGATCAAACAACCTTCAATATAGAGAAAATAATCGTTATGCGAGAAAAGCAGATTAACTCTTACCTCTACTAAATATTAATATCATCACAAGATGAAAATGCAATCACCCTTAAAAAACGATTCTGCACGTGTTATGAGAATATTTGTTCGCGGTTACCTCTTGAAAATGTCTTACTTCCGTTTTAGATCACTCACCATTTAAAGGCGGCAAACAATGATCTTCTTCCCTCCAGAATACCAAGTCTGTATTTATCGATATTAGCATCACTCTTGAGGCTCTGACAAGTCATAGCAAACATTAGACCGGGATTGTTGATTACCTAAAATTAAGTTCCGTTTGATTATGTATAAAAATTATGAAAATAAGTATTAATACGTCAGCATTTATGACCCAAAAAAAAATCAGTATCGCTATCACCAGACACCCATACGAAAACGCTAGTTCGTTTTCAAAATTTGGTTCTATATATCTTTCTTTAGCATTGAAACGATGAGAATCTATCGTTTACTTTTCCTTTTTTGGCAGCAAAATTCCCATCCTACGAAAACTTAATTACCCAACCCAGAGAAAGTCAAATGTGGACCTTCATTCAACAATGGCGGCCGGGCCACGCCGGTGCTCGAAAGTTAAGGTTGTTTACTTCACGAGCGTTTCGCTACCAAGTAGGCCCTTGGTTTCGAGAAAAATACGATAATCAAACGGTACGTGGTTTAACCGCTTAAATCGTTATAAATTGTAGTGGAATCATGATTGAGCTGTAAGTATATCGGAAATATACTGGGATGATTTTGACTAATGGCCGCATGTCTAACAGGCCGGACCGTTCATACCGGTACGCCATTGAGAACACTAAGTAGATATTTGCGAGGAAACTGATGATATGGGATGATAATTAATGATAACCATTGCTATAGTTATCAATTTGACTTTTGGACGATTGTTAACATACAATAAAATTTGAGTTGAACAGGTATTTTAAGGTTATAAGTACATTTGAAGATGATTACTACAAGTATAGGTAAAGCAAATTTGCAACAGTTTGGATCGATAATGGTTAATACATATCACTTAGCCAATCATTTCAATTTATAATTACGATGAAATATTAAACCAGACTCAATTTGACAAAATCACAATTCGGGTTTCATATTGGGTTTGGTGCTAAGATATCAATATACACTAATTAGGGGAATGCTTATATATCTTTTATATTAAAAATCTCACATTAAAATATAAAATAATTTTGAAAACTTACAACGTCATCATTTTAAACACAAAATATAGTGTAAAACATACCGATATTTAAAGGTATCGAAGCATTTTCCATACTAAATTTACGGAATATGGAAGGCTTGGATTGTGGGATGAATAATTATACAGGTTTTGAGCATTTTGTGGAATTTTTTTTTGGGAGTCTGGATAAAAGTGGATATTTCGAATTCTATTTAATCGGATTTGGAGAGACTTATACTTTAGATAAAACTGTGTTACATTCCATCAACGGACCAGGAACATACAATGGATACGATAAAGTGCGGATACAACGATATCCGTCTTAATATAAAAAACCAGCCGGAACGGGTTTTCACCATGTTGACCGGTTTCGTTTCGGTCGATTTTTCAGTTTTGTTCCCGTTACAAGAAGCCTTCTCTTTGGGTTTTGGTGCTCTCTGTCAGCAGAAAGATTCCACTTTTGGGGTTATTATGAATTATGAATTTTCTATGAACTTCACTCTTGACATTAACAGTTTTACTTTGACCAACTCTGTACATAGGCTTGGCAGTCAGCCCACGGGTTTAGGTTACCCAGTGGAGCCCGCCCGCGAATACAGCCCGAAAGTCTGGGCCCGATGGATGTTTACCGGTTTCGGTCAGGCCCGTGACCCGCGAGTTTCGGGTAATGGGCGGATACGGATAATAACTTATCCGACCCATATCCAATCCGTGAGTTAAAACGACGTAGTATTGATATAGGGTATAAAAGCAAAATTTTCAGACTAGGGTTTCATTTCGGCCATTTTTTCACGCCTGCGAGCCTCTCTCCGAATTTTCTCCCGACTTCCTCTCGAAAGAACTCCACTGAAACCCTAATTTTTCTCCCAAATCTTCCTTTTTCGTTGATATTCATCGAATCCATCCCCACTATAATCATCACCTACCCATATTCAACTACAAAACTCCTTCAATCCGCAAAAATCCGGTTCGAATCGTGCATGCAAAGGATTCGAACCACCGAAACCCTAATTTTCCGCCAAAAACCTCCTTTTCGTTGATGTTCTTCGAATCCATCCCCACTATAATCATCACCTACCCGTAATCACCCCTTTCGGCGACAAAAATGCCTCAATCCATACAAATCCGGTTCGAATCGTGCATGCAAAGGATTCCTTCCCCAAATCGAGATAAGTTTTTTATTCTGCCATTCCTTATTTTTGTTTATCCCTGCATGTATAAATTGTATACTAATTTTTGGGTTTATTGCTTCATATGCAGTTCGTCGAACAAAATCCAGAAGACAGAAACCCTAATTTATCAAATTTGGGATTTTTCCTTCCGATTCATTTCATACCGGTAAGTTATCCGTTATTATGTGTTTGTGGCTTTTGTGAATGTGTTTGTGGCTTTTGTGACTCTTTGAATGTTTTGTGTCCGTTATTATGTGAAAAATCGATTTGCGGTGTTATATGTTTCGGATTCGCTCCGGACTAGAGAGTTATAGAATCGGGGCCAAAATTGGTTTCATTCCGTTGTTTAGGTACGTTTAAGTATAGGGTTTGTGGTTGTTTTTCCTTTGATTCATAGCAATGTTGTAAGTACAGTATTATAATAAAATGTATGTTTTCGCTTAGGAGGAAGTCACACGGTTGGTGCTAATTAGGAGGCGGGGTGGAACTTTGAAATCGTTGTTCGGGAGGCAAGACAACAATCTGTTTCTACAAGCCGAGGTAAGCTTACATTGTGTAATGGTATAACATTTGAGAGTTTTAGAACTTGTTTAGAACTTAGAAGTGTTATATTAGATTGTTAACGGCTCGAACCAAGTTTATCTTGTCTTCAATTGAACTCATAACCCATGAACTCTCTACCTAATTGTTAAACCCTTATAAACTGTTAAAGTTAACCCCTTAATAAGGTCGTCTACTTTCTAATAGTACCCTTAATAATCTATCTTCTTTATGAATTCGATAGTAAACTATTAAACCCTCAACCGAACTCGTAAACCCTAAACTCTATAACTAAATTTGTTAAACCCTTAATAAAGCGTTAAGCATTACTAAACCGTTAAGTAAGCCCTTAATAAACTGCTAAACGGTCTACTTTCTAATAGTAATTGTCTAGCTTTCTTCAATGAATGTAATTGTTAAACTATTTTCTCCTTTTTTTGTTTTGTGTTCTTATTTTCTCAATCAGATGACACCTGAACAACTCTCGAATATACCAGTTGAGAATAATAATGGTCCACCACCACTCCTTTCCCTTACTAATCCTGAAAACCAACATGCAAATAATGTTGTCGATCCTCCCTTAGGCTCAACTAGGCCCTTAAAATCGGATGTCGGCCTCACTTCACCGGAATGTTCATTCATGGAATTTTAAAAGCCAAATGCAACTATTGTAAGAAGGTTTTGGCTGGGAAGTCCACTAATGGTACTTCCCATTTAAGAACTCATAGGAATCGTTGCGTTCACAAACAAATCCATGATGGTAGTCAGAGAATCCTAGGCCCTAACTACAAAGCTAAGGGTAATAGTGAGTTGAGTGCCAATCAGTTTAGCAATGAGGTTTGTAAGAATGAACTCGCATTATGATCTTGATGCATGAGTATCCTCTTTCAATGGTTGACCACCTCTACTTCAAAAGGTTCCTGTACCCTAAACCCTCTCTTTAAAGTCCCAACTAGGAATACGATTAAGAAGGACATCATTACTCGTTATGGGGATGAGAGGTCGAAAATTCAACGAGTCATAGATGAAAACAAAGGGAGAATAGCTGTAACCAGCGATATGTGGACGCCACAAATCGAAAAGGGGTTACATGGCCGTGATCGCCCACTACATAGACAACAATTGGGAGCTTAGAAGTCATTTAATTAGATTTCTATACGTTCCTCGCCCCTCACACTAGTGAGAGATTGGCTGGAAGACTCTCTCAATGTCTTCTTGATTGGAACATTGATAGTACTTTGTCAACGATTACGCTTGATAATTGTACTACCAATGATTCCATGATCGATCTAGTGAGACGGAGAGGCTTCTCCTTTCCAATCTTATTAAGGATGGTGCTCTTTTGCATATGAGGTGTTCGCCCATATCCTTAATCGATTGTGAGGGATGGATTTGGACGTTCGAAAGATGGGATTGAAAAGATAAGAGAGAGTGTGGTATTTTGGACATGCACACCTAGGAGAGTTGAATACTTTCACGAGGCTTGCTCAACAATTGAAACTTAATGTGTCAACCAAACTTGTGCTTGATCGTCCCACTCGTTGGAACTCTACGTACAACATGCTTTTCTGCTTGCTATCCCATATAAGGATGTGTTTGCTAGATTGAAACAAAGAGAATCTCGGTACAACTCTCTCCCTACGGATAATCATTGGGATTTTTTTGTAATTGTATGTAAAAAACTTGTTGTTTTCAAAGAGATTACGAGAGGTTACGTCTGGTTCTAAATACCCTACGCAATCGCTTTTTCCGAAGTCCGTAAATTAAGATTGAGCATGATGGAATGGTTGGATGATTCGATTCGATGATTGTTTCGATGGGCGAGAAAATGTGGAATAAGTTTGCTAAGTATTGGGATGACATTCATTTGCTTTTTTTGTTGCTACCGTCTTGGATCCGAGGTTTAAGTTGGCATTGGTAGAATTTTATCTTGCTAAATTTGGGAGTCCCAATGCGATCCGGTTGGTGAAAGGGTGAAATCGTAGTTTCGAATTGGTACTTGAGTATCAAAGAAAATCAGCCCATAACATTGGTTCTTCAACCAATTTGGTTCCAAATTCTTATGTCATGGATATGGATTTTGATCCGTTTGTAAGCCAAAGAAAGAAATCTAGACCTTCTTTAGTAACCACCGAATTGGAACACTATCTAGCCGAGGAACTACATCCTAGGACACACGATTTTGATTTGCTTGGGTGGTGGAAAATTGGTGGTGTGAAGTATCCCACTTTGCAATGCATTGCAAGGGATTTACTAGCGGTACCGGTAACCTCGGTTGCATCGAGTCGGCCTTTAGTTCGGTGGGAGGCTTCTTGATCCCCATCGGAGTAGGCCGCAACCTTCAACGGTCGAGGCAATGATGTGTTGCGGGAGCTGGTTGCGGAATGATAAGCATGCGGGTATTGTTATTGTTTATGTAATTCGTTTGTTCATGATTGTTTTAGTTTTTGTTTTGATTTTCGTACTTTCGTAGTTGTAGATAAAGCGGAAGTGCAACGGCTCGAAGGCGTGTTCTCAACAACGGCGATGGATGATTCGACAATTGAAGATGCATTTGGTTAGTTAGTATATACATTGCTTGGTTTATTCACTATCCCTACTTCGTTTTATAACGATTCCAACCGTATAACGGATGGAGAAGGAACCACTCGGCCACTGCAAGGGGATGGAGATGATGTTGCTATTACTGATCCTTGACGAATAGTTAAGGTTTGTGTTCTAACCGACGATTTCATGTTGCACCGTAAATTGGATTGTATTGTTGTTGTTACGGTTTCATGTTGCACTTGTTGATACATATTAATTCATTGTTATCATTGGCGGATGAATTGATGAGTGATGAATTGAATGCCGCCGAATTGATGACATTTGATGGTTGAACCGAAGTAGCATAATTGAAGGAAGAAGCCGAATTTTCGCATGCCGAATTGCGATTTGCGGTCTTTGATACATTTTAAGTTTATTGATTGATTTGAGTTTTCAGTTCGAACAGTTAAGTGTTTTGATTGTGTTTAGTTTTGAATTCGAAGTATGAAGTCTGAATGTCTTGAGTCTGAACTAGTCTTGCAGTTTTATGTTCTGGAACTGGAATCCAGAATCCAGATGGTCAATTTCAATTATATATGAGACTGGAATACAGTATGAGGCGGGAATTGGTCAATGGGATGAATGATGATATTTATTGCCAGGTTTTCATTTGAGATTTTTTAATTTTCAGATTTTGACAATTTGTTGGACAAACCCGATATCCACGGGTTTAACCGAAATTCATATCAAAATGGATTTGGTAACAAAATTTTACCCATTAGGCATAATGGGGCGGTTATGGGTAAAACCGTGGGCAAATTTAACGAGCAACGGTTAGGGTGTAACCGCCCCGTAACCGACCCATTGCCAAGCCTATCTGTACACTCTTTTCTTTTCTTTGAATATTCTAACAACATGATACCCAATAAAAACCCTCCACGTGGAAGAACCCCCCCACCCACTTGGAACTGATTATAAAATTCAAACCAAGAGACTTTTGTACTGTTAATTTAGCATAATAATTCGATTAATATCCTACGTGGCCAAATTTGAACCCTATAAATAGACGTAAAATCCTCAACACCAAACCATCCACTTCACTCAATCTATAACACGAGTAACACACACAAACATAAAAGAGGCTATAAACCATGGGTTCTACCGATGCTTCTTCTTTCAAGCTCCCGGCCCTAGACTTCTCGAGCCCGGACCTGAAACCGGGGACTCCTTCGTGGGAGTCCCTGAGGTCCAAAGTTCGGGAGGCTATTGAGGAGTACGGGTGTTTCGAGGCGACCTTTGACAAGGTTCCTATCGAGGCAAGGAGAGATGTTTTCGGGTCGTTGGAAGAGTTGTTCCGCCTGCCCATGGAGACCAAGATGAAGAACACCTCCGAGATACCCATGTACGGTTATATGGGAGAAGCTCCCCACATTCCGCTCCCGTTGTATGAGAGCGTCGGGATTGGTAGCCCTCATGTTCACGAAAAGGTCGAAGAGTTCGCCAATATACTTTGGCCTCAAGGACATCCAAAGTTTAGGTATGATATATTATTCAATGTGCATGTTTTTTGTAGTGTGTAAATTAGTATAGTCGAGGTGGTAGTTTTGTCGGTTTTCAATTTAGAGATCCCCTATTCGGATCCCAGAGAGTGCATTCCTCACCGTCTTCTAGCAACAATACCTCTAGTCTATTGAAATGAGTACCCGGAGCTGAAGGTTGGCAACCTTGGGGTTGACCTGGGTGTAGCGTCACCAAGTCCACCTATACTTATATATAAATGGTTATTATTCATAATTTAACATCCATCGATCCATTTTTCGATGTGCAGCAAGTCGGTCCAGTTCTACGCGGAGCAAATCGTGGGGCTGGACGAAACAGTGAGAAGAATGGTGTTGGAGAGCTTTGGGCTGGACAAGTTCATCGACGAGCACTTGGACTCCACAGAGTACTTGCTGAGGGTGATGAAATACAGAGCTCCGAAAACGAGCGATGAACAGGACGCCATGCTTCCGCATACCGACAAAGGATTCATGACGATACTGCACCCGAACGATGTTTCGGGATTGGGAATCCAGACCAAAGAAGGAGAATGGATCGAGTTCAATCGATCTCCCAACACTTACCTCGTTATGATGGCTGATTGCTTCTACGTAAGTGCATGGTTCTATATATATATATTAGCTGCATACATGCAAACAGTACGGACAAAAGGTACAGTACTATAGCTCATATATTATGAACATATTTATAAAATCATATAATCGAGATGTGAAGATTAGGGCATTGTTCTCCGCGGCGAATTTGGGATCAATTGGTTGGATTTGAGTCGGTATAAATTTTGGATGTCCAACCAATTCTGCTTGATACGTTTTCCACGGCAACAAATTATATTCCTGTTTCCACCGGATTTGGGGTTTGATTAGTTCCAGCCTTAAAATTCCATTTGTAGAGGTATGGATTTGTCAAATCCGGCATATATATTTACCCTTAAACCCGAATTCCAGAGACTCGATCGAACTATTTACAGAGTAATCACTATACAGAGTTCGATATAGCAGTCTCAGTCACTATATCTCAAAATTCGACATTCTGGTCCGATGGTGATGAAACCTCAAAAGTAATGATTGATCTTCTATTTTTTTGGCAGGCTTGGTTGAATGGTCGAATCAAAGGTGCGATGCATCGGGTTAAGCTAAGTGGAGACGAGCCCAGATACTCGATGGGTTTGTTCACTGTCCCGAAGCCCGGAGTTACAATCCAAGCCGCAGAAGGAATGGTGGACGAAGAGCATCCTCAGCTGTTCAAGCCGTATAAGTTGGCTGAGTTCCTTGTGTATTATGACACCAAAGCTGGCCAGACATCGCCAACTCCTCTCAAAGATTACTGCGGCACCGGGGTTTGATTTCGTCCGAAACTCGAAATCAGGCATGCACGTATCCTATGAGTTACAAGTGTCCGTAACTAGTTACCTGAGACAGTAATAAGTCATTCTTGTTCTGGGTTCATTCCAGATCATTGTTGGCATATCCATCGTTTGAATGTGTTTGTTGTTGTTGTGTGTGATCTAATAAGACGTGTAAGTGTGTCGTTTCGTTTTATGTTGGGGAACGTAAGTGTCGTTTTGGTTGTAAGCTTTCTTGTAATGGGGTGATTCTAATAAGATTTAATTAAGAGGCATGGTGTGCTACTTTAGGGTTTGATTCTTTGGGTTTGATTTTTGACTTTTAATTTTCGGGTTCTTATATATCGATGTGACTTGGCTCGTTAACTAATCTTTTACGAGATCAGAGTTGGCGGTGACCATATAACCAACGAATTCTAATTTTTTCCATCTAGTACATTTCAACATGAAAAAACCGACTGAGTGCAACAAGATTGATATTATCCTCAATATCCATGAATATCCAACGACAAAATTGTATATATATAACCAACATTTTGTTAAGCATTATTGGCAAGAAAAATATTTTAAAATAAACCAACGGGTCGTTTGAATGAATTATTTTGTAAATGAGGTTTTTTCGAATAAAAAGATGTAATATTTGGAAATATAATATTTTAGAGGTGCAAAGTGCTATTTTAGAGTATGATTTGATCTTTAATTTGGTTTTGACTTTTGATTTTTAATTTTTATATATCGATATGATTTGATCCGTTAATTTTTTATGAGATTAGAGTTAGTGATGACCATATATAATTAAGGAGGAAGTTGTTTGTACTTGTTTGTTTGTTCATTTCTGTATCTTTCACTATATTTTTTTATAAGAAAAAAAACTGAATGAATGGCACCAGATTCATATTCGTCAATATCCGTTAACCGTCAACTATAAACCGTATATTTATAACTGACATTCAATAAAAATTCTTAAAAAACTAAGTTAAGAGAATTGATTGAAAAAGAGTAAGTTGTACTTAATGTCAAAAATAGACGATCTTCATATAACAGAATCACCAATGTTGAAGGATAGATCACCATCAAAACAGAACCACCGGTCAAAACGGTTTGATACAAGTACGATTCAACTACATTTTACAACGGTCTAACCAATCGGAGAGGGTGGCAGATTGGCATTCTTCACCAACGTTGGTTGAGCAAACCGCCGTTAAACGGCATGGATATTGGAGGACTGAAAATGGCCTGCTTATGTGGCATTATCCATGCCACGTAATGACTTCAGTTATGATATATAAACAATTTTACAGAGAGATTTCATTCATCATCACCATCAACCACGTTCGTCATCCTCCACAAGCAACCAAATCTGAAACAATCTTTCCTTCCTCCTCTTCTTTCCTTAAACGACGACCTTCTTGTTAATTATCAGTAGTCCTTCAATTACAAAAATCAGCCGCCAGAATCCCCCCAAAAAGACTTACTCTTTCTCCTTTCTTCCTCTTCAATTCGTCTTCCATTGCATCCAATAACCCAACAGCCGCGCTTCTCCCTGTGATAAATTGGCCGGATTATGGCGTCACCAGTTCATTTCCTCAGCTCCCCTTTGGCGGCTCCTTATCGTTTCCAGTAAAATTCTTCTTCCCCCAATTGTAGTTTTGGATTCTACATTTTGGATCATTGATTTTCTGTTTTTTTTTTCAATTTCTCAGAGGGTACCCTGGAAAGATCGTGTCTTTGGCGGTGAATGGGAACTTTAGTACTACTATTACTACTACGGTGTCGTCCTCATCAAACCCTAGAAAGCTGTACGCTGGTTTCAATGGTGGTAGTAGTAGGTCAGCTAGACTCTGTGTGTTTTCTGGGGAAGGAGACCTCCTTTCTTCACTTGGTGGGATTGAATTGCAGCCTGAGGTAGTGGATTTCGCTACTCTGTCTGCCGAGTTAACTCCCACCAGGTCTGGTTTCTCGCCTGATAATGATGAATATGACCTGGATCGTCCTACCCTAGGGTTCAGCTCCATCCCTGATGCAATTGAAGATATCCGCCAAGGCAAGGTTTGTTACTTTTTTCTCCCTTGTTTACTGTAACTTGTGGTACGCCATTGTGGAGAATCTTTGCATCTGGAAACTCGAATTGCTGGGAGAGGCTTCGAATTGGTTTATATAGGTCCACCAAGCTTGCATATTCAAAGTCTATGGTGCCATGTGGAGAATCATTGAGTTCCAATAGCTAGGATAACTCGAGCTGTTGGAAAAGGTTTAGAGTTGGTTCTTAACAGTAGATTGGTGTTAAATTTGTTGATAATCATGCAGCTTGTGATCGTGGTTGATGATGAAGATAGAGAAAATGAAGGGGACCTGATAATGGCAGCTTCTAAGGCAACACCTGAAGCAATGGCATTTATTGTCAAGCATGGAACTGGGATAGTCTGTGTAAGCATGCAAGGTGAAGATTTGGAGAGACTGCAGCTTCCTTTGATGGTCTCAACAAAGGAGAATGAGGAAAAGCTTTCCACTGCCTTTACAGTTTCAGTTGTAAGTAGTTTTTTCATCTTTTCTTCTTTGATGCCTGCCTTTATTATGAGCTTAGAACTGGTGAACGATTCGGTTATTGGCTAGAACAACATGCATTTTGTCCTTGAAGGATGCGAAAGTCGGCACCACAACTGGCGTTTCAGCTCGTGACAGGGCAACGACGATATTGGCTCTAGCGTCTAAGGATTCCAAACCAGAAGATTTCAATCGTCCAGGGCATATATTCCCTCTCAAGTATAGAGAGGGAGGTGTTCTGAAGAGAGCCGGTCACACAGAAGCCTCGGTTGATCTCTCGGTGCTTGCTGGATTAGAACCTGCTGCAGTTTTGTGTGAGATTGTCGACGATGATGGTTCTATGGCTAGACTTCCCAGGCTTCGAGAGTTTGCAAAAGCCGAGAATCTAAAGATCGTCTCGATAGCAGATCTCATCAGGTATTCTTGTCTATAATGCTTGCTAGTTCTGGAGATTTGGTGTTCTGTTCTCATTTTGTCAAACAATGAACTTGTTTACAGTATAGTTTTCGATTTGCTTATAAACGATATTCCACCTGAAACAAAGGAAGTCTTTCTTGTCACTGTCAGATTTAGAAGGAAAAGGGACAGACTTGTCGAACTTTCGGCTGCTGCTCGGATACCAACCATGTGGGGGCCTTTCAAATCCTATTGTTACAGGTCATTGATTGATGGAATTGAGCATATCGCCATGGTTAAAGTAAGCTCCTTTCCCTGATATATTTTAGATTATCTCCTTGTTTGTGTGTTTTTCGTCAATTCCTGGAGATTTTTCGGACAAATCTAATAGAATCAATTGTCAAGCTTTTCAATAGTCTAGTGATGTCATTGATGTAGGGTGACATCGGGGAAGGTAAGGATATTCTCGTCCGTGTGCACTCTGAGTGTCTCACAGGCGATATATTCGGTTCAGCAAGATGTGATTGCGGTAATCAGCTAGCACTTGCCATGAAGCAAATTGAAGCAGCTGGGAGAGGTGTGCTGGTGTATCTCCGTGGACACGAAGGTAGAGGTATCGGTTTAGGCCACAAACTGCGTGCATACAACCTGCAAGATGACGGTCGTGATACAGTCGAAGCAAACGAGGAGCTTGGTCTTCCAGTCGATTCCCGCGAATATGGTATCGGTGCACAGGTAACAATTTCTTAAACGATCTCAAGCAAAAAACCAGAAATGCATGCTCTAACCTTATTATCATCTGTTTACAGATACTCCGAGATCTAGGCGTCCGAACAATGAAACTGATGACAAACAATCCGACAAAGTACATTGGCCTCAAAGGATACGGTCTGTCGGTCGCTGGAAGAGTGCCGTTGATAACCCCGATCACAAGTGAGAACCAGAGGTACCTCGAAACTAAGAGACAGAAAATGGGGCATGTCTATGGTCCTGATTCAACAATCTCTAACGGATCATCAGATGGTCTGTTGGAGGCTTAGACTTCGCCCTCTCTGGCTCTTCTCTGACTAAAAAGACTCAAAATTCGAATTTCGAAAGCTGGCTGGTTGTTCCACATGACAGGAGGCTTGCATTCTTTGAAGGGCAGCGATGCATCATTTGCTGCTATTGAACTGTAAAATTTTGCCAGTTTGGGTTCTAGAATTTGGTTTTGAGGCTGTGTTTTCTTCCTTTCTATGTTGTTCCATTGTTTCTGAGCATTTTGCCTTTCTGAGTTGCTGGGTAGGGAACAGTTTGCTCCTTTGCTTCAGCTAATAGCGTATGAAATGAGTGTACTAATAAGTAATATGTCGATCCTTTTTTTGAGATGAAATAATCGAAATGTAATAATCCGATGAACTTTGTTTTATGAGTGTGATTGTTGGTTTCAAGATTCGAGCTAGGGGTGGGAGTGGGTGGAGGACATTTGATCGGTTAATTAGAATTTGATAAAGATAGGTTAATCTCTTAACCCACCAACTTGGTGATTGGTAATTAACAATTACTTAACGGATTAAAATAGGTGTAAATATGAATAGAGTTGGTTGAAAATTTGTTTCGATTAAAATAATTATAAAATTCTTAACTGACCAAAATCAATTAGTTAATCAATTTTAACTGTAACCAATTGCTAGTCTTAATTTTATGTGCTTCATGAGCTTCATGAGCTTCATGATAGCTCCTCGACCTCCTATATAGGTAGAGGAATCCTCGTCACAATATTTGTTCCATTTTTGATATAAACATAACTTAAAAACAGTTAAACATCAACCGAGGTTGGAACGATCTCAAACGACATAAACAATCCAAGCCGCCATTACAGATCAGAACAGAATGTGTTCCTAGAAGGAGGCTATGGACAGGGGCGGTGAGAAGGTCCGCAAGAAATCAAAATTTGTTCAAATTGATGAGTATTAAAATAAGATATTCTAATTTTCCCCTCAAGAAAAAAGCCCAAATTCTCATGCTTGGTGAACAAGTAACTGCCATGGGCAGCTTTGGAGGCAGATAAAAATAGGCCAATAACCAATATATTTCATGAGTGCTTTATTTAAAGATATAAACATATAGTAATATCTCGCTTAACCTTCCTTCACAATCAAAAAAGTTCATCGAGTTAATTCAATAATTATATTAAATATCATAATTGATATTAAAAAAAATGAAATTATACTTTTATCATTTATACAGGTATTTAATTAAGTAACGGATAATTATAACATCACTGTGCTAATAAATATATAAAATCCACATCACTCTCCTTAAGAGAAAAAAAGGAAAACCAAAAGAAAACACAGCGACGGAAGAAACAAAAGGAGGTAGAGCGATTGAAACTCGTCCATACCACCTAACCCTTCTGACACACAGTCACTCTCTCTCTCTCTCTCTAGCTTAACAGTCTATGTGAATTGTGATCATGAGTCGCCCGTCCGAAGCCGCTTTCCGACGGTCTCAGCCGCCGGGGAACCTCTCAGGCAACCCCCGGCCTCCTTTTCCCCACAACAACTACCACAACCAACAGCAACAGCAAAAACCCTACTCCTACAACAGAAACTACAACCGCAACAATCCCGGCGCCAACTACCAGTCTCCCCGCCGTGACGCCGGACCCCCTGCCACTCGCATCCGTCCGAACTTCGTGATCAGGCTACTCATCGACCGCACTGACGGCGGCGAGTCACGCACGACTCCCGACACCGCCGCTCTCATCTCGGAATGCGCTCCTGATGCCAGTCGCATTGTCTTCTCTTCGAGCGCCACCGTGGCTGCTACTCTCTACTTCTGCGAGTGGGGGCAGGCTCGCTCCACGATGACGAAGCTGTGGGATCGCCGGCTGAAGGGCGATCACTGCTTAAACCCTAGCCTCGAGAGCTTCGTGATGGTTCCTTCTGACTCCGATGAGCTGAGGCGTGACCTCGGGGAGATTTTCGCCGACTACGTTCGTGGTGTGATCGGCGGAGGAGAGGTCGTTGGGGAGTTGAATTCGAAGGTGGAGGGGAAGCGTCGTGAAATTGAAGAGGTTTCGAAGCAGCTGAGGGCGAAGAGGGGGAATCGATTGGGTGCTTTCGCGAAATTGAATGACAGGAAGAAGTTCTTGGTGTCGGAGTTTGAGTTGATGAAGAAGAGACTTGGGGAGTTTAAGGCGGCGTTGAGGTGTGTTTTGAAGTATATTGGTGGCGGGAACTTGGAGGAGGAAGAAGATGAAGGAGCGGTGGATGTAGTAGAGCCCTTGGTGCTGGAAGGGGAAATTGATTGGGTAAAGATTCATAGGGTTATTCTCAGGGAGATTCGAAGGCTGCATGATGGACTTCCAATTTACGCTCACCGGAGGGAAATTCTGGCCAGAATTAGGGATTCGCAGGTAGCTTTTCACCCCCTTTCTGTTATACCTCTTTGCTGTGTATATTAGAATTGACGATCATCTTGCTTGGTTAACTGACCTTGAAGTCTTGAGATGTAAAAGAAGGGAGACAGTAGGTTTCGACTGTTTTAGGAGTTTGCTAAAGAGTTTGGAAGATCATGGTGAGGGGAAGAAGAGATGCATTGAGTTGACTGTGATTTCTTCACTGGTTTTCTGCTATGATGCGCTCTTCTGTGGCTTGGTTACTTTGTTTTTGCTTCTGTTAAGTAGCTATTGCCCCTAGTAGTAGTTGATACTGGATTTTGATCCTGATTCATGGTCTTTGCAGATCCTGGTTTTGATTGGGGAGACGGGTTCTGGAAAGAGCACACAGTTGGTTCAGTTCCTGGCTGATTCTGGCATTGGATCAAGTGATTCTGTTATATGTACACAGCCTCGGAAAATTGCTGCCATGTCAATTGCTGATAGGGTCAAACGAGAGTCCCGTGGCTACTACAAAGACAATTCTGTTGTCTCTTATCCAACCTTTTCATCCAACCAAGAGTTTGGTGCGAAAATTATATATGCAACTGACCATTGCTTGTTGCAGCACTTCATGCATGACAGGAATTTGTCTGGGATTTCCTGCATTGTCATTGACGAGGCTCATGAAAGAAGCTTAAGCACTGATCTGCTCTTGGCATTAATCAGACGGTTGCTGCTTGATCAGACACGAGACTTGAGGCTTGTAATCATGTCTGCAACAGCTGATGCCAACCAGCTATCAGATTACTTTTTTGGTTGCGATATCTTTCATGTATCAGGGAGAAACTTCCCTGTTGACGTAAGGTATGTTCCATGTAGCAATGAAGCCAGCACATCTGGAGCAATTGCTGCTTATGTCTATGAGGTGGCCAGGATGGCCAAAGAGATTCACAAAACTGAGAAAAAAGGGGCGATTCTAGCTTTCTTGACTTCCCAAATGGAAGTTGAATGGGCTTGTGAAAATTTTGAAGCTTCCTTGGCCATTGCATTGCCATTGCATGGAAAGCTTTCTCATGAAGACCAGTTCCGTATTTTTCAGGAATACCCAGGGAAAAGAAAGGTCATATTTGCTACTAATCTTGCAGAGACATCACTGACAATTCCAGGGGTGAAGTATGTGGTTGATTCAGGGATGGTCAAAGAGAGCAGATTTGAATCAGGAACTGGTATGAGTATGCTTAAAATTTGTAGGATCAGCCAAAGCTCTGCCCAACAACGAGCTGGTCGTGCTGGAAGAACAGAACCTGGGATATGTTATAGGCTATACTCTGAACAGGATTTTGAATTGATGCCTCTCAATCAGGAGCCAGAGATTCGCAGAGTGCATCTTGGTATTGCAGTCCTGAGGATCCTTGCTCTAGGAATCAAGAATATAAACGAGTTTAACTTTGTCGATGCACCCAGTCCTCAAGCCATTGACATGGCCATTAGAAATCTTGTTCAATTAGGTTCGATCAGAAAGACTAATGGCATGCATGAATTAACTGATGAAGGCCGCTACTTTGTTAAACTTGGAATTGAGCCCCGACTTGGTAAGCTCATTCTTACTTGCTTTCGCCATGGCCTAGGGAAAGAAGGCCTTGCTCTTGCAGCTGTAATGGCCAATGCTAGCAGTATATTTTGTAGAGTTGGCAGTAGAGATGACAAGATAAAAGCCGACTGTTTTAAGGTGCAGTTTTGTCATCAAAGCGGGGACCTCTTAACTCTACTATCTGTATTCAAGAAGTGGGAGGCTGTGCATCGAGATTCTAGAAATAAATGGTGTTGGGACAACAGCATAAATGCCAAAGCTATTCGAAGGTGCCATGAATCAGTTAAAGAAATAGAAGAATGCCTTCGAAGGGAACTCAACATTATTGTCCCAACACACTGGCTTTGGTCTCCTTTTAGGTCTACGGAGCATGATAAATATTTGAAGTTGGCTATACTCTCTTCTCTTGTGGAAAATGTTGCCATGTACTCTGGATATGATCAAGTGGGTTATCAAGTGGCAATGACTGGGCAAAACGTTCGGCTACATCCTTCCTGTTCGCTACAAATGTTTGCTGAGAAACCTCATTGGGTTGTTTTCAGTGAACTTTTGTCAACAACTAATGATTATTTGGTCTGTGTTACTGCTTTCGACTTCGAATCCTTGTCTACTCTTGAACCTCCTCCATTGTATGATTTTAATAAGATGGAGTGTCAGAAACTAAAGTTCAAGAGACTAACTGGCTTCGGAAGTCTCCTTCTCAAAAGGTTTTGTGGGAAGTACAAAAGCAATTTGCAGTCTTTTGTGAAGTCTTGTCAGAGTACCTGTTCTGACAAAAGGATTGGTATTGAGGTCGACATTGACCAGAATGAAATTCAGCTATTTGCTACTACAGAGAATATGGAGAAGCTGTCTGGTCTTGTTGAGGAAGCTGTGGAGTATGAGCGGAAAGCATTACGTAATGAATGCATGGAGAGACATCTCTACCATGGAGTTAGCTTTTCATCCTCTGTTGCACTTTTCGGAGCTGGTGCTGTGATCAAGCATTTGGAGCTTCAGAAAAGATATCTGACTGTTGAAATATTTCTTTCTGTGGATTTGGTCGATGATGATAAGGAGCTTTTGATGTTTGTTGAGGAATTCACATCTGGTACTATTTGTTCAATCCACAAGTTCTTCAATGCCCAAAGAGGTGGTGAGAATCACAAGTGGGGAAAGATAACGTTCCTATCCCCAGACGCTGCGGAAAAGGCATGCCAGCTTGACGGAGTCGAATTCCATGGATCCATCCTGAAAGTGATTCCTTCGCAAACAAGCTTCAAGTCTGATCACACACCATTTTCTTTCCCAGCTGTTAGTGCAAAGGTTTATTGGCCTCGTAGGTACAGTACTGGTACTGCAATTGTCAGATGCTACAATGCAGATGATGCTACATTCTTGGTTGAGGACTTGTCTCGACTAGTAATAGGAGAAAAGTACATCCGGTCTTCAAGAAGCAGACAACGCGATGACTGCGTTGTTTTATACGGGATCGATAAATCGACTTATGAAGGTGATATTAAAGACTCGGTCGTTACTTTTGCAGGGAGGCAAATTCAAGATGTATTTTTGTTGTGGGGTGATGCTTTGCCAGATACTGCACCTAGTGTTTGTGAAGAAGCACTTATGCGAGAGATCGCTCCTTTCATGTCTAAACAAAATCCAAATACTAGCAATTGCAGAGTCCTAGTCTTTCCTCCTGGACCGAAAGATGCTTATAGGAGAGCTGAAATTACCTTTGATGGGAGATTGCATCTTGAGGCAGCTAAAGCTTTGGAGAATCTAGAAGAGAAAGTATTCCCCGGAGGTCTTCCGTGGCAGAAAATCAAGTGCCAGCAGTTGTTTCACAGCTCATTGACCTGTTGTCCCTCTGTTTATTTCGCAATAGAGAAGCAACTGGATTCTTTGCTGGAAAGTTTCAGAACTCGGAATGGTATGTTTGGCGTCTTTACAATATGTTACTCCTTTTTTCCTTACTCATGAAATATTTGAATTGCCCTGACAAGTTACCGATGTGCATATGCGTTATTTTGATGATCCAATGGCATGATAGTGTATAGAATATCGTCAACGAAGTGATGGAGAAACTAGATTTCGCCTTTCAAGGCCACGTTTGGTTTTTGTCTTTTGAGAATCGGTAGTTTCTTTTAAAGCAGTAGTTTTTTGAAATGGCCTATTCACATTTCTCAAATTTTTGTTTGGAAACTATTTATTTACTTCTCCTAACAAACAAGGGAATCTAAAGAAACTACGGTTTCACCCAAAGCACAAACATAAAACACCAAAACCAAACATGACCTAAACAACGTACTTTAGGTGCTTGTTGATTCTCTTAAAATGCTGATCTGCCGCAATACCTGTATGATGCTGAATTGGTTATTTACATGTTGTAGCATTTTATCTGTGTTTATAATGATATGATGCTGTGTTTGGATGGATGTTTTCGTGTCAGTTTTCCTTATGTATTTGTGCTATCACTCTCAGGTGTCATATGCACAGCAGAGAAGCTTTCCCATGGTTCATGGCGAGTAAAAATTTCCGCCAACGCTACAAAGACTGTTGCAGAGCTTAGAAGGCCTCTGGAAGAACTTATGAGAGGAAGGATAATAAACCACGAAGGCCTAAGTCAAACAGTACTACAGCATCTATTCACCCCTCACGGCATGAACTTAATGCGAGAAATACAGCAGCAGACTCGAACCTACATTCTCTTCGACCGGCGTAACTTCAACGTTAGAATCTTCGGATCTTCAACTAACATCACTGCAGCCGAGAACAGACTGATCGAATCTATTCTGGCCTACCATGAGAGCCGACAGCTCCAGATTCATATGATAGTTGGAGGCCTACCTCCAGACTTGATGAAGCGAGTAGTAGAGAAGTTCGGTCCGGACCTCAAGGGGCTGAAATCAATGTTCCGGGAAGCGGAATTCGCGCTGGACACGAGACATCATGTCATTTCCGTTCATGGTAGTAAAGAAGTCAAGAAAAGAGTGGAAGAAGTGGTTAAAAAAGTCGCGAGCGATCAATACGCTACTACCGAGCAGGTTTCGAGCGATCTATCATGTCCGATCTGCTTGTGTGAAGTCGAGAAGGGATACCGACTCGAATCCTGCTCGCATTTATTCTGCCAGCCGTGTTTAATGGAGCAATTCGAATCGGCCATGAAAAACCTCGACAGCTTCCCGGTTTGTTGTGCTCAGTGCAGGATGCCGATATACCTCACGGATTTGAGATCCCTCTTATCGATCGAGAAATTGGAAGAACTGTTCCAAGCGTCGCTGAGATCTTTCGTGGCATCGAGTGGTGGAAATTACCGGTTCTGTCCCTCTCCCGACTGCCCTTCTGTCTATCAAGTGACGCTAACTGGCACGGAGGAAGCTCCCGAGCCTTTCTCGTGCGAGGTATGCTTCACCGAGACTTGTACCAGCTGCCACTTGGAGAACCATCCGTCTGTTTCGTGCGAGAGATACAAGGAGTATAAGGAAGACCCTGACTTGTCGCTCAAGGAATGGTGCAGGGGAAAAGACCATGTCAAAACCTGCCCGGTTTGCTTCTTCACGATCGAGAAGGTCGATGGGTGTAATCACGTGGAGTGCCGTTGCGGAAGGCATACTTGTTGGGTTTGCTTAGAGCATTTCGACAGCAGCCAAGAGTGCTATGCCCATCTCCAGACGATGCTGCATGTCTGAAACTCGAAATTCTCGGTATGTAACTTATAAGATCGAGCTTGTTCTTCCTATTTCCAATCTCTCTGTCTCACTCTGATATGATCTCTATTGCAGGAGCTTGATATGTATAAAGAACAAAGTGAAGCAGATTCTCAGGTATATCTGTATCAACGTATGTGTATATTTATCTATATTGATGAATAACAGAAGAATGATCAATTCGAGCTATCTATCCGTAAGTGTAATGTACATGTAGAAATGCTTGTGAAAGTCTTCGAATCAAAACCAGTACCTAAAACCAATTACTACAATGCCTGCCCCTGCAATACCAAGACAAAAAGCCAGAGACAGCGTCCACGGTAAGCATGGCTCTACTCCATCTCCATCTCTCCTTTTTGCCTCAGCTGATTCGGCTAACTCTGCTTCGAGCTTGAGAATTCGAGCCTCGAGCAGCTTCGACCACTGCCGATACGCAAAGAGCTGGAGTGACTCCACTGACAGGGCATTGGATAGACTCTCTGCTCTCTTCTCTGCTTCTCTCGCCCTCGTTTGCGAGAGCCTCACTGCTTTCAGCAGGTCCAACTTCTCACTGCCCGCTTTGTACCCTTCCACCTTTTCGTCTTTGTGGCCGTGGTCGTTGCTTTGTTGTACCATCAGCGCAAAAACACGGTTGGAAGATGAAACGATAAGCTCGTCGGACCCATAGTAGAGCTTTGAAGGTGGAGGGAGATCGCAGTTCTGCATCAAACAGGACATCAATGGGTCGTTCAGTTTAGGGACTCGGAATTTCAACTTGGGGTGGCTGGACTCCGATCCAGCCATTCGAAAGAACTAACTTCCAGCGATCGGCAGCTGGCCGGCGAGAAAGAAATTCGAGATGGAGAGAATTATATGCCTGGTTTTGGTGGGTTTATTATCAAGAAATGAAAGCAAAACGTAATTAGCTTGAGGTGATGGAAAACGATGGGATTGCTTTGTAGGTGAGAAATTCGTTTCGTGAGGGGTTGGACATAAAGTGGGCCCCACTTCTAACTTGCACCCTACTCTTATTTTTCAGAGGAAATATAAGCTACGGATAACCGTAACTGTACGTGTAAAATATAAGGCGGCTATATTAAATTATTATAATTTAGTGGAACGGCTTCAATCATGAGATTAACTAAACTTATTAATAATTAAACAAATACTTTTTAACATATTTTTTAAATGTTGGTTCGAGATAAATCAATGTGAACATTCCGATATCATGTGTTCATCGACATGCTTCTCGCAAAATGGAAGCAACCACTGAACACCAAATAGTGCGACCCATAATATCTCTGGTTATCTTCTGCTTGCCGAGGACTCTAATTTTTTTCTCGAGCTCCATTAGAGAGTAGAATTTGGCACAAAAGGAATGAAGCAACTCTATGTCACTGAGCGTAAACGTATTAAAAAAGAAGGTGATTCATAGTCTCTTTGGCCTATTGGATGGATGTGTTATATTTAAATACAAAAAGAATCATAAGATTATAATCGATTTGTAAAAAATTAAAATGAAGCCGCCCAAAATATAATGAACCATCTATGTCAACTAGCCGGTCTCTTCTACACCCAAGAAGAACAATAAACAATTAGGGGAAACTTCTCAACTGGTCCCTGGAACATACATTGTTGGAAGAGAATTGGGTGTTGGCATTCACTGAATTTTTGACGTTAGATGTAACCGAGTTGTTATTTCGTCAATGTTCCTAGCATCTATGTGTCCGTGAAGACTCATATATTTTAATTATTTCCTGTTAAATATTAACTAATTTAAAAATTTAAAATTTTTATGTCAAAAGTGTCAATTTTTAAAAGGGTTAATTTATGGAAATTGACCATTTTAACATAAAAGTTTTTTTATTTATAAATAGGCTAATATTTAACATGCATGTTGAAAATGGCTACAAAATCAAGTGTAATTATGATAACCTTTGTAAACAATGGTCAAACGAAGTTAAAAATCAAATTACTCGGTATTATTTTAACAGGTTAAAAAATATTTTTTAATTTTATTTGGCTATTATTTGAATGGTTTAACATGGTGAAAAATCAATTTTTAGACATTCCCAACATGCATTTAAAATATTAGCAAATTTTGAAATTTTCATGTCAAAAGTCAATTTCTAAAGGAGTTAATCTATGGAAATTGACCATTTTCAAAAGAAAATTTCAAAAATTTTAAATTGGCTAATATTTGATATGCATATTAGAAATGGGTACAAAATCAATATTTAACTTCATTTGGCTTTTATTTGAAGAGCTTAACATGGTGAAACATCAATTTTTAAACATTCGCAACATGCATGTAAAATATTAGCCAATTTGAAATTTTTTAATTTTCATGTCAAAATTGTCAATTTTCAAAGGGGTTAACCTATGAAAATGGAGCATTTTCAGAAGAAAATTATAAATTTTTAAAATTGGCTAATATTTGACATCCATGTTGGAAATGGCTAAAAAATCAAGTGTCATTATGGTAACCCCTATAAACAATGGCCAAACAAAGTTAAAAATAAAATTACTCGGTGTTATTTTAGCATGTTGAAAGATATTTTGAACTTCATTTGGCTATTATTTGAAGCGCTTACCATGGTAAACTATCAATTTTTAGACATTTCCAACATGCATATCAAATATTAGCCAATTTCAAATTTTGAAAATTTTCATGTAAAAATTGTCAATTTCCAAAGGGATTAACCTACGGAAATTGACCATTTTAATAAGAAAATTTTCAAATCGACTGATATTTGACTTGCATGTTTGAAATGACTAAAAAATTTGGTGTCAATACTACAAACCTTAAAAACAATGACCAAACGAAGTTAAAAATCAAATTACTCGGTGGTAATTTAGCATGTTAAAAAATGTTTGTTAACTTCATTTGGCTTTTATTTGAAGGGCTTAACATGGTGAAACATCAATTTTTAAACATTCGCAACATGCATGTAAAATATTAGCCAATTTGAATTTTTTTAATTTTCATGTCAAAATTGTCAATTTTCAAAGGGGTTAACCTATGAAAATGGAGTGTTTATAGAAGAAAATTATAAATTTTTAAAATTGGCTAATATTTGACATCCATGTTGGAAATGGCTAAAAAATAAAGTGCCATTATGGTAACCCCTATAAACAATGGACAAACAAAGTTAAAACATAAAATTACTCGGTGTTATTTTAGCATGTTGAAAGATATTTTTGAACTTCATTTGGCTATTATTTGAAGGTCTTAACATGGTGAAACATCAATTTTTATACATTCCCAACATGCATGTCAAAATCAGCCAGTTTGAAATTTTTTAATTTTCATGTCAAAATTATCAATTTCCAAAAGGGTTAACCTATGAAAATGGAACATTTTCAGAAGAAAATTTTAAAATTTTAAAATTGACTAATATTTGATATCTATGTTGGAAATGGCTAAAAAATCAAGTGTCATTATGGTAACCCCCATAGACAATGGCCAAACAAAGTTAAAAAATAAAATTACTTGGTGTTATTTTAGCATGTTGAAAGATATTTTTGAACTTCATTTGGCTATTATTTGATGCGCTTAACATGGTAAACTATCAATTTTTAGACATTCCCAACATGCATATCTAATATTAGCCAATTTGAAATTTTAAAAATTTTCATGTCAAAATTGTCAATTTCCAAAGGGGTTAACCTACGGAAATTGACCATTTGAATAAGAAAATTTTCAAATTTTCAAATCGACTGATATTTGACTTGCATGTTTAAAATGACTAAAAAAATTAAGTGTCATTACTATAACCCTTATAAACAATGACCAAACGAAGTTAAAAATCAAATTACTCGGTGTTATTTTAGCATGTTGAAAAATGTTTTTTAACTTCATTTTGCTATTATTTGAAGGTCTTAACATGGTGAAACATCAATTTTTATACATTCCCAACATGCATGTCAAAATTAGCCAATTTGAAATTTTTAATTTTCATGTTAAAATTGTTAATTTTCAAAGGGAACACCTATGGAAATTGACTATTTTCACAATAAATTTTCAAATTTTCAAATCGGTTAATCTTTGACTTGCATGTTGGAATTGGCTAAAAATTTAAGTTTCAGTATGGTAACCCCATCAAATGAAATTACTAATCAAATTTACTTGGTTGGTATGTTAGTGTTGAACTTTTTAAATCGGCTTACTTTCTGCATAAATGTGGAAAATAGCTAAAAATTTAAGGTATGATTTTTGTAGTCCAAAAGCACATACATAAGCGAGGTGTAACATGATAAAACTCTTATCGACACGATGTCAGATTAATGCACCTCTGATCCTCTCTCTCGTGTTATTGAGGCAGAGGGCGGTGAACGAAAAAATTCACCTTCTGTCTGACTAATAAATACCATTTGTGGTCGTAATATTCTCATTTTATTCTTTTCAAGTAAACTAATTTGGCAAAAGTATCTAGTCCCTGAGGTTTCGCTCCATCATGAAAAAACTAAGTTGTAGAAAGTATGATAGGTGTACATGCAGTTGTTATACGAGAAGTCCGAGAAGGGATACATGTGCGAATGGACGAGCCGCTGTTTATTGTTGGCGAGAGATCGAATTACATACCAAAACACTCCTGAATATCGCTAATTTTCGTAAATTGTTGGATCAATATTAGATGATCAACAACTAAATAAATAAAACCATCAAAAAGAAAATCATGTTACCTATTACCTTATTGGCATCAGGAAAAGATTACATATTGGAGTCCATACTATTTATATTTGTCATTCTTTGATTATCGAATTGTGTTTTGTATGATTTTTTTGGAGTTTTTTATGGGTCTTATTTGGTTGTGAGACGAGAAAGATAAATAATTACAAATCTAGTGTTTTGAAAACAAAAATAAAATTGTTAAAATATTTTTTTAAAAATGAATCATAATAGCCTTATATAATTTCCATTTTAAATTTCAGATATTATTTACAAGGCCCCCAAAAATAGAAGAAAATCAATCTTAAGGTAAGTTTGATATGGAAAAAGCTCTTCAAGATTATCTTTCCAATTATTTCAGCATTGGATGATTCTATAAAATTCCCAACAATACACAAGTCTAAACCATTTGCAAAACATAAAACTCTTCACTAATTTGTGTGTCTTTGGTTACTCTTTGGAATAATCATGGCTCACTTCTCATATTTTCTAATGTGTTTGGTCCTGTTTGTTGGGAGTTCCTTTGATGAAATCATGGGTAGCAAGTTAGACACGATTATTCCGAACGACGATTGGTCCACGTGGCAAGATGCTCATGCAACGTTCTACGGCGATATGTCCGGCAGAGAAACCATGCGTAAGTCTCCGTCAATTCCTTCGTTTGCCAAAAATTGCACAACTCGTTTACTTAACAATCAAATAAAAGATAAAATAATTTAACTCGTGCCAAACAGGTTGTAGCACTTAATTTTGTGCTGGAAGATTTTGAGTTTGAAGTCTGAAAATAACTCGCAATTATTTTTACCCTCCTGCGATGACATCATCAATTTCACATAGGCTAATGAAAATCTCGAAATTTATCTGATTGTAGCATCATTAATATGGTGGGTCCAGATGCAGAAGAATTGGGGACAGAACTGGCAGAGTAATGTCGTTTTGCGTGGTCAGATGTTGTCGTTTCAGGTGGTTACTAGTGATGGTGCTTATAAGGTGTTTAATAATGTTGTTCCTGGGAATTGGCAGTTTGGGCAGACTTTTGATGGCAAGATCAACTTCTAACCTATCATTCACGATTATTTAACCGCGACGGTTGGTTAACAGTCGATTAAAAATTGTAGTTATAAGTTAATTTTAATTTTGGTGAAATTAGTTCATTTTATTTCTTCACTGATAGAGATGAAAAGTTGTACTCTTTACTAATAATAATAAGATAGATGTTAAATATTTATCGAAAAAAAGAAGGCTGAGTATTCAAATTTGGCTAATATTATTAAAATTTTGTTTTACAAAATAATTTCATTCCTAAAGGAAAGATATAACATTGAGTATAAGTGGTGTAACGGGGAGGTGCTTTCTAAAAGGTCGCAAGAGAAAAGCAGGTAACTGAATACTTTGCTTTGCAGTTTTAATCTTCTCAACCAACAACGGCTCTAGACGCAACAAAAGAAATAGAATGACTCAACTATAACACTACCATGATTGGTTCTGGACACGATGGAACGAAAAGACTCAAGAAACTCTACCACAACTCAAAAGGAAAAACAAACTAAATGCTAAACGAAATTAAAAAATATCAAAACACGGGGTAGCTGATCTACACGAAGCCTCGTGTGGACCGACCGGAAGTCCATATCGCTGGTGTTGTCACTAAGGTGGACGGGTAGAGTCATTCGACTCACATACAACTCGAAGCTCGGATCTTGTAACTCAGTCGGCCGCGATACCATCCCGTTGGGTTCCTCCAAGCTAGTTGCGCCGATCGAAGGGGTGGTGATCCCCGCTTGTGGTATGAATCTGTGAGGAGCAATCAGTGATATCGCGGGTCCAGATCGCGATCCGTGACGACGATTCAAGATTGATGGATTGATGGAGGATGAGTAGCTTGACGGTTAGGGTTTTTGGATCAAAACTCTCCGAAAGAGTGCAACAAGCTTTCATAGGAAAGCAACAACTAGAGCAGCAACGACAACGATGTAGGCTAGGACAGTGGTGACAACTAGGCAACGACGGCAATTAGGGAAGCTGTTGAGAGCAAAACCCTAGCGGCTGAGGGCCCAGAATCGGCAATATGACAGTCAACTGTTGTTTAAATATTATTAGATTTTTTATAAATCCAGTTTGAATTTTTGGAATTTAAAATCTGTCATTTAACGAAATTTCCCGTCCAAATTAAGAGAAAATCAAACACTTCTGTTGATGTATAATATGATGTGGAACCTTAAATGATCAACCGGTAAAAAAATAATGACGGTTTCACAATTTAAAAAAGCGAAGAGAGGCAGGAGGCTTGTTCCAATGACACCATTGAATGATGTTTAGTTGCAAATATATGAAATTTTAATCTTGAGATTTTCTCCATAAACAAGCTAATTTAGGATTAGATGTAACATGCACTTTTATTAATTACAGTGAGATTACACAACAACTCTTTTTTAATGTCGTTAATTATATTTTTTATACTATCCTATTACATTTTATTATATAATTTTCTTGGAGGTTTCGAGAGGTTTGGTCGTCACTAAACTACTAGTGTTGATGCATGCCCCTTTTACAATTTTAGGTAACAACATCAACAAAATTAATTTAAAAATATAAAAAGAATTATACCATAGATAAAAGTATGAGTATCTCCATATACTCATAAATTTCATCTTTTACATTATATAATTTTTATTTTCACTTAAAAGGTATATGAAAAGTTGAAATAGAAAGTTCAGAAAAATCCATCTTTACGTAAGAAACTTGAATCCATATTATTATAAAATTTCCATCCATAATATTGTAAAATTTCCACCCATATTTTCAACCAAATTGTCCAAATAAAGTAAAAAAAATAAACAAATTATTAAAACCATTTGGTTAGTTACGTCCAAAAAGAAAACCATTTGGGTAGGAGATGAGATGAGGTCTTTATCAATTTTTTTATTTTCCCATTTTCTACTATTATTTAAGAGGAGTTGCTCTCATGTTACGTAATATTATATACGGATGATTCAGAAATATCGAAGTCAAATCTATCCCACCCCACAAACAAATATTAATATAACAATTATATTTTTTTCTATTTTGTATTAAAAAAAAAATTCAGTATTGAATGGCTACAAAATCCGAAACAGTTCAGAAACCTTAACCATAGCAAACATAACATAAGTTCTTCAGTAATCATGGCTAGCTTCTCATGTTTGTTACTGTGTTTGCTCTTGTTTGTTGGGAGTGCATTAGATAAAAATGAATACTAACTTAATTGGTCCAATTTACTACCAAATCACTAGAATAGAACACAACATAAAGTTTTTTTCATAAATAGTTTTTTTCACAAGCAAACACCCTTTATTTACTTTCTATTTTATACGACCGAAAACTCCAATCCCAACAAAAGAACACAACTTAACTTGAAGCCAATCTTATTATTATTATTATTATTATTAAGGAGTACAACTTTTCATCTACGAGTGAAGAAACAAAATCAACTAATTTCATCTAGAAGTTGATCTTGCCATCAAAAGACTGCCCAAACTGCCAATTCCCAGGAACAACATTATTAAACACCTTATAAGCACCATCGCTAGTAACCACCTGAAACGACAACGTCTGACCACGCAAAACAACATTACTCTGCCAATTCTGACCCCAATTCCTAGACATCTGAAGCCACCCACCAGGCTTTGACCCTTTAACCCTGACATTCTTCACATTGCCGGCGCCGCCGACGTTGTAAACCAGCACCAAGTTGAACGTCGGGTTCCCGGTGATCAGGAACTTCACGCCGCCGGGCTTCCCGCACCGGATCCGGCGGTACTGGACGTGGACCACCCCGGCCACGGCAGGAGCTATCTTAACGAACATGGGCATTGTGAGGTCAAAGTGTTTCAACGGCGGGTCGCACCACCCGCCGGTCGAACCGGGCGGGCAGTGGTTAGTGGCCGTGATTTGGATCGGCTGAGCTCCTTTGTAGCAGCCTTTCCATTGTTGGTCGTTGACGCATTTGAGCTCGTAGCATGCTCCGCAAGTTGAGCCGCCGTTGAAGAGCGGCGTGCTTAGTGCTGCTGTTTGTAGTCAGTATCCTTTCTGGAATAAATCCCCATACCCGCATGCTCCGTCTGTTTAGAAAAATCGTTGAGAGAACCGGTTATCATTATTAAATGTGTCAAATTATTTCATTTGTATACTATAAGACAATACAATGTTCGTTTTATGAATTATTCACACAATTACAAACTCTAAAACTGTATTTTTTATAGAATAATGATTTTTGTGTACATCTGGAACAAAAATTAACCAAGGGTGAGTAAAATTGATGAACAATAATATTTCGAAGATATTTTATTTTATTTTGATAAATCAACATTTCGAATATAACCTTAGACTTACTTATAGAATCCTTGCCAGACATATCACCGTAGAAGGTCGCATGGGCATCCTGCCATGTGGACCAATCATTATTTGAATTAATTGTGTCTAACTTCTTACTTATAATTTTGTCTAGTGAACTCCCAACAATCACGACCAAACTCAATAGATAACATAAGAAGCTAGCCATGATTATTCCAAGAGTGACCAAAGACACAAACTACTAATGAATTGTATGTAATGTTTTCAATGGTTAAGGTTTGTGTATGGTTGGGGATTTTATAGTCATTCAATGCTGAAAGAATTGGAAACAAAATCTTGTTCTTATCTCCTACCCAATTGGTTTAGCAATTACTTTTTGGTTGAAAATAGGTATGGAAATTACATAATCACTTAAGTGCAAGTTCATTAATATATGCAACTATTCAACTAATTACCTAAAGAGTGATTTTTTTCTATTTCTAATTTTCTTTAAACTTTTAAGGAAAAAAATTTAAATGGAAAGGTAGAAAACCTGAAAATGATTTTTTAAATGAATTTTATGAAAATAAAATATTCAAAATTTTAAATATTTAAAGAATTTATCTAGCCGTCTCTCATAAAAAAAACCCTGTCTGAAAACCCTAGTCGCCTCGTACGCTCCGCCACAACTATGGCAGCCACACACCCCCTTGCTTCCAACACCAACTACACTACCTTTGTCATCATCAACTTCACCACCAATACCATCGCCGCAACCCGTCCCCACCCCACACCGCGCTCCATAGCGGCTAACATCGACATCAACGTCTCCATCCCCACCGCCGTCGTCATCGCTATCCATGTCTCCATCGGCACCAATGACACGATCTCTGCCCACATCCACATCTATGTTGTCGATATGCCACCAATGGGTCAGCCAGGGGCGACCAGTCCAATTCTTTAAGCCTAGAAATTGGAGCAGTTAAGGTTCTAACCTTCCTTAACAATTAGAATATGAATGCTGCTGCTCGCACCCAAGTTTGTTAAGTTTCTTTTTTAATTTCAAACTTTTTCTTTGTTTTCAATTTGTGTTTGTCTTATTATTGATCGTTGGTAATCTTCTTTTTTCTTTCTATGGTTATACTTTTGGTTAATTAACTTTCCCTTACCATGTGTGTGTTGAAAGAGAGAAAAGATTAATGTAATCTTGCTTGCAATAACCCACAATTCATGTAGTCTCATTTGTAGGGATTGCATTTTCGATTGGGCATCCTGCACGTTCTGAGGCACTTGTCATTATATTATTGAGGAATACACTGAAAGGTCCATTAGATTTGGCAATATTATTCGTATTCGCGGGTGTTCGACTTTATTCCATTCAATCGGAGTGGGAATATCTCTATTGAACGGATTACGGGGCGGGTACGGGGAATGCCCACAAAAAATGAATGAAAACGGGTTTGGGATGGGTTTAAGTACCCCCTCACCATACTCATACCCTACCCAATATATAAAAATACTTTTAAATGAGTCACCAAACATAATCCTTAATCATTAATCGAGACAATTAACTTATTTGTGAGATTATTTTGTTATGTTTCATTGAAAAATGATGATTTATGTTTTAAATTTTTTAGATTTAGATTATGTAGTAATCTTATTTTTTAATTTAGTTATACAGGATGGGGATATCCACAGGTATTCGAAACTCATTGATTTAGAAATATATATGAATATTAATATTCAAATAGAGATGGAAACGGAAATAAAAATAAATTT
Source organism: Linum usitatissimum (assembly GCA_030674075.2). Classification (NCBI taxonomy): domain Eukaryota; kingdom Viridiplantae; phylum Streptophyta; class Magnoliopsida; order Malpighiales; family Linaceae; genus Linum; species Linum usitatissimum. Next base: position 2,799,841 of record JAUJYP020001495.1, read on the forward strand.
TACGAATAAATATAAAGATGTGTATAAGTACACTCATCCCAAACCTATCCCAATGCCAAGCCTAGGTTCATTTTCAATAAAAAAACAAAAATAATCCAAACTTTTCTTATTGGGCCTTAGATTAATGAGTCTAAAGTCCTATCACCAAGAAACTATATATCAATGACAGATTTATGATAATTTAATGTGGTGAATCAAATTTTATAAAAATTAAAATATATTTTAAGTCAAATATAAAAAATATACTAACCCTATAATTATAAAGATAATTATATAAAATCAAAATTCAAATCTGAAAATAAGCTTAATTGAGGGATGGAGTGGCACCATATATCCACCACTACTCCACATCCATTCCAATGTTGCCTATCTAAAGGATTTTAACTCAACCAATGAGGAGTTTTTTTTACATTCTAGTGCTCTTTCTAACTTTCTTGATATATTTTCTCTTAATAACCACACATTGTTTTTCAAATAGAGTTATTCCAGTGGTAAAGTTATATGATAGTAATTTGAAAGTTTTAGATTTAAATTCATCACAATCCACAAATAGATATTAACATAGTATTTATTTCTTTCTATTTTTTAGAATTAATTAATTCAATAAAAAGTATATTGGACAATCTAAACAGATCATTTAAAATTTAAAAAATCGAAATAAAACTTATTATTTTCGAAATAGATCTTTTGAATAAGTACTCTTTAGTATTATTATTATACAAAAATTAATATTAATATTAAAATGTCTGAATTTATTTATGATTATACAAAAAAGAAAAAAAAGGTAATTTTAATGCACATTCTCAAATCTTCCCTCTATCTTCAGAAATTTCTACATTAAATCACCCATATTGCAATTTACTGAAACAAGTCATAATTTTAATAATGTCTTAACTACTGATGGTTATGTGATCTATGAATAAGAACAATGATCCAGTGGACTCGTAAAGACATGAGCAGCCTGATATCTATCGTGTTGAATCGGATAAGCTAGTAGACTTCGTCTAATCATATGCATTGCGTAAGTGATACTATAACTAGGTTGATCACCTAACATTAGGTCCTCAATTTTGACTAACTTTCTACTTGACGGCAAGAAATCAGAACCGTTTTTCGTTCCAAATATAATTCTACGACCAATATCAGACGTTAGTGGAGTAATTTGAATTTCCCTTGCAGAAAGTGAGATTTTTTGTAATGCCCTTGACCTTGGATTCATCTAGTCTGGTAGTTGCAATTTCCGACTTTTTCGTTGGTTAAATTGACTAGTTCTTGTTAAAACTAATTTCGTACCTTTCATCCTCTCCCAACCACTTGAGTTATTGAGATGCAATGGTTCCTCTCCAAATGATATTATACGCTCATTACAATCCAATTTGACTGAAAGGATCTCACGATCGAATCTTGACTTCGTGCTATTGGGATGTCATGGTTCTCCATCCTATATTACTGTCGTTTATCAAGTTTCAACTCGGGGAAGGTTCAACAACGATGCATGCACTCTATCCTCGTCAAAGTTCAGATCAACCATATCTCCTCTGAGGTACTTATCATAAGCTGCGAGATCAAAATGGCCATGTCCACACATTGCCATGAGAATAACCTTAGCTTCACCAGTCTCCTTGCAGTGGAGAGCTTCCCTGATGGTGGCTGCGATTGCATGAGTCGGCTCTGGTGCAGGTATCAGCCCTTCACTTCTAGCAAATTGTATGGCACCTGAATCATTAGGGGGGATAATACTCTGTTCACAAACTGGATTCTTCGTTGAATTTTTCGTCAAAGATATATAACACAATGTTTGCAGGTTCGTTAATTTTACCTTTGAAGCACTCTGTTTGAGGAATGGAGATTGCTTCCATGTATCCCTGTTCATAGACATGAGATATGAGAGGTCCCATTCCGTGGTACCTCAAGCCACCTGCAGAAAAACAAAGGAATTGATTAGTAAAGCTTTCGAACAACCAAATCAGTGGAGCTACAGGTCAATCGGATCACGGGTTCACTTGGGTTGTATATATAAACAAAAGGAGCTTATTGAATCAGAGAAATACCAGCATGAATAGGGTCAGGAATGAAGTCATGTCCCAAAGTATGCATCTTCATCAATGGAGTCATCCCAGCAGTATCACCATAGTCATAAGTGTAAACACCTTTAGTAAGTGAAGGACACGCTGTAGGCTCAACTGCTCGAATCACAGGGTTGATCTTGCCTTCCAGCTTCTCCCTCATGAAAGGGAAACTAAGCCCCGCGAAATTCGATCCTCCACCGGTGCACCCGATGATCACATCGGGAGTCTCGCCGATGGCTTCCATCTGTTTGAGACACTCCTCTCCTATAACAGTCTGGTGCAACAACACATGATTCAGTACACTCCCTAAGCAGTATTTTGTGCCGGGGTCCCCAACTGCAATTTCAACAGCTTCCGAGATGGCTATCCCTAAGCTCCCGGGGCTCGTGGGGTCCATTTCGAGAATTTTCCTTCCTGATGATGTCTCAGTGGAGGGTGAAGGGTGCACTTTGGCTCCCCAGGTCTCCATCATCAGCCTGCGGTATGGCTTCTGGTCGTATGAAGCTCGAACCTGCCACACCTGCATAAAACGCGATCAAGATTGTTAATGAATACTGTAAAAAAACCGAGAAACCCCCCAACCATTTGAAATATTGGGATGCAAAACGGTTCATGACAACTCTACTTATTAGGATTCAGCGGTTCACTGCATAGTGTGTTTTATGTATGCACCTCGCAGTCGAGACCGAAGAGGCTGCAAGCAAAGGCGAGGGAGCTCCCCCACTGGCCGGCTCCAGTTTCTGTGACGAGTTTCTTGATGCCTTGTTTGGCATTGTAGTACACTTGTGGAATTGCAGTGTTTGGTTTGTGGGATCCTGCAGGGCTTCCTCCTTCGTATTTGTAGTATATCTTTGCTGGTGTGTCAAGCACCTTCTCCAATCTCCTTGCTCTGTTTTCAGGACAAACACACATTATACATACCTTTCTCAACCTCAACTCAACTTCGTGAATCTCAATTCAACTTTCCGGAAATACGTAGATTCAAAATGTCAAACCTCATCTCAGATTGTTAAACATAACTGTTTTAACATAAAAGCAACCATCTTTAGCCATAATCAAACAGTAGACCCTTAACCGCTTCGATAGAATGCGATGTGGTTAGTGGTTAATTGCTGATAATCGTTCAACATGAAGCGCGGGCTTCAGTTCATTTTTCCAAAGTCCAAATAAAATAACGCCGTTAATAGGGTTGTGTGATGACGACTCGACTCGGATATACTGAGTTCGATTTCAATATGCCCCACAAACGAACACCAATATACACCGACTTCTTCTACCTTGCAATGTATGAACTATGTTCATTTTTCAGGCTGGTTAACCGAACTAACCATTTTGGTTATTTAGACTGACCTAATCAAAGGAGTTGGGCGCCAGAGGCGGTAAATGTCGATGACTTCATCAGGGATATCAACGAACTTGTCAGCACAAGCTTCCTGCTTGATCAATTCATCTGCCAACAGAGGAGACAAATCTTCAGGCTTTATGGGGTTCAGTGTCTTGGGATGCAATGATGGCGGAGGCTTAACGGGAAGATCCGCGACAAGGTTGTACCACCGGCTAGGAATCTCGACCGAAGATGCTCTGCAGCACACGCGCCGCCATTGCTTGTTCACTGAAACACAGAAAAAGTTGAAACAGTTGGCAACAAAAGCAGAGAATATCAGGAGGCAGAGGAATCGGACTTGGGAGATTTAATTATTAAACCATTTTGTGGGTTTCCGATTGACGCAGCGGTTCTGGAAAAGGGAAGCGGTCGGTTTACTGTGAAAGGAGCAGCCGCCATGGATTCAAAGCTTTTTTTAGTTGGTAAGCTTTGATTTGATGTGTTGCTGCAGAGATAGGAGTTGACTGAAGCAACAGGCATCTGTTCCTTGCCTTCTTTGATTTGTTTATTATTAAATGTTTGTATTCATGTTCAAATTTATAACTTGGGACCATTCTACTAAACTATCCTCCACCTACCCATCATGTTACCCCTCCCACCCTGTCTTGGTACTGGTCCAGCCTCGAGTACTACCGACATGTTTTTTATGTGCGACTCCTAAAATGCGATTTACGAAATAATTATCTTTAATTTCGAAGGATAAGTAACGGAGGGGAAGACCGGAACCTTTTATTGTCCCTCTCCTGTAAGGTCGAAAGCAAGAGCTATTTTGGAAGCCTCGAAGTACGCATTACGAGTCCCGCAAGCCACCCTCATCCTTTCAGATTGTCAAGAAATGGTCTCGGCTATTAACAATCCAAATTGCTCGTGCCATTGGCAATGCTATAACTTGATCCGGAGAATTAAGGTCAATTTGTTAACGACTCCCAACTTAGAATTAATTTTATTTTCTTAAGGAACAAAAAAACTGATTGAGTTGCTCGCTGAGTGAAGTCTCTAGTTCCTCTATAACGGCTTTCGTAATGACACTAATAGTTTGCGTTAAAAAAAGATTTTACTAAACTAAACACTTTTCTTTGTGAATTTGAAAATTGAAAGTCTTCGAAACCGACGCCCCAAAGCTACATTATACATCATAGGATTGTGTCTAAAAACAATATTAATTAGGATGGTACAAACTATATCTTTATTTTAGTATTTTTCAAACACACAAATATTATAAATTTATTCGACTTCCAACCAATGGGCTGGACAAGATCTAGTTATACATTATATATTTTACCTTTTTATCCTTATCCTCTCTACAGAGTTCTGAGCACCCAACAGATTTTATTCAGCCTGACCAGGGTTTTGGTTCGGCCCTACTAACAACTAATAGAGTATAATTATACAAACTTTCCGGGTCAGAATCGTCTTTTCTTAAATATGTTCGTTTCCACCATTTAATTTCTTCCTTTCTTTTTCCCTCCTGTTTCAATCTCCAAAAGAAAAGAAAAAACGCGTTAATTCAATGAACCTGACCGATGAAAAATGGCGTTCTTTGACTTTCTTCGCCACACTTCGCTTAACAACCACTCAAACCCACGATTTCAAGCCAAGTCACCGCTAAGAACGAGAGAGAATCAAAATTCTTCTTCCAATTCTCCATCGGCCATGGTTTCTTCCCAATCCACCAGCTTCTTCCACTGCCGATGATCATGAAGCTTCCTCGGAGGAAGATGATGCTTACAGAAACCACCACCACCACAGCGGCGGTGGTGGCCGACAGCTGCCTCCTCGACTGCGAGCCACTCCTGAACGCAGACGGAATTTGCCACGGGTCTTGTTTCTCCGCTTGCCCAAATACTTGTAAGTTCCTCCTCGTCGAAGACGACGACGCCAATCTCCTCCCGTTCTTTCCTCAGCCGCCGCCGCTGCCGCCGCCACCGGCGGCCAGGTTGCCGGTGTTTCCGTCTCTGATTCCTGACGCGCATAAGAAGAATCTTATAGTCACGAGTATGGCCGTCATGGCTTCAATCATCGGCGTCGTCTTGCTTGTCCTTGTTCTCTTTCTACTCATCAGAATCTTCAGATCCAGGCGGCGGAGGAGGAGTTTGAGTTTGAGCAGCTGGCGGCGGGATGAGGATCTCATCACCACCGTCGATGCTTTCGCCATCGACGGTGATCGCGAGCCGGTGATTGATCACCCGATCTGGTACATACGGACAATCGGTCTTGAACAGTCGGTGATCGAATCGATTGCGGTGTTCCGGTACGATATATCGGATAAGTTAATCGACGGAACAGATTGCTCCGTCTGCTTGAGCGAGTTTGAACAAGACGAAACCCTAAGATTGCTCCCTAAGTGCAGCCACGCGTTCCACATCCCTTGCATCGATACTTGGCTTCGATCTCACACCAATTGCCCTCTCTGCCGCGCTCCGATCGTATCCACCGACGCTGTAGTTGCTGGATCATCACAGGAAGAAGAATCTCAGGTAGAGAATTCCGACGAAATTAGCGGCAGCAACAGCGGCCAAACAGCTTCAGAGGAAACCAACGGATCAGCAAGTAGTAGTGGAAGCAATGAAGAAGTGGAGTTTTCAGAATTGCCAAAGGCATTGACTGTAGAAGTGAGGAATCATTCTCATTCTAGAGTTCAGAGCGATGTATTGGAATTGGAAGGGAGACAACAAGGAGAATTGCAGGCGGTGAGGAGATCAGTATCGTTGGATTCGTCTTCAGCAATAGCGATCTATAGCTTTGTGTCGAATATGGGGAAGGATCTGGAGATCACGTCGAGAGATATGAAGCGAAGCAATTCGTCAAAAAGAGGGAGTTTGAGCTTCAGAAAACTGATAAAGAGTGGATCAATGGCGGGTTTGTTGAAGAAGGAGCCTGTTGCAATGAAAAGATCGGTTTCTTCGTCTGGTAAAGCTTCAACTTCTAGACATGGCAGCAGAAGTCAGGACTCCATCCTTCCCTTGTAAGAGCTCTCGCTTGTTCTTTGTTACTTTCCCCAGTAGGAAACCTTCTGGGGAATTTTTGCATTCCATGAAAACCATGGAAATACTGAAAACTACAGTATATAGATTATATATAATAAACTGAACATCAGGATTCAGGCAAGACACTGATGAGTGGCAAAAGCTTATACTATCACCAGATTTTATATCAATTTCCATCTTTACTCTTCATTGCATCAGCCATTAGTGTTGCCAAAAACTGGTTTAGGACTTTCCACAAACACCTTACCTGCAACAAAGTTCGACATCAAAAAACAACTCCAGCATCGAAAATGAACATTCATAGATAGATTGCTTCCAAATCTTCTACATTCAGAACAAACTACGACTAATCGAACAACGAAAACATTGAAAACCTAAGCCCTTTCTCCTCGAATCCTTCTAGCGAGCTGGATATCCTTGGGCATTATGGTGACCCTCTTAGCATGAATAGCACAGAGATTGGTGTCTTCAAACATTCCAACCAGATAAGCCTCTGCCGCTTCTTGCAGAGCGGAGACGGCGCTGCTCTGGAACCTCAGATCCGTCTTGAAATCCTGGGCAATCTCCCTAACCAGCCTCTGGAACGGAAGCTTCCTGATGAGAAGTTCAGTGCTCTTCTGGTACTTCCTTATCTCACGCAAGGCCACCGTGCCTGGCCTGAACCTGTGTGGCTTCTTCACTCCGCCGGTTGCCGGAGCTGACTTCCTCGCCGCCTTTGTTGCTAGTTGCTTCCTGGGGGCCTTTCCCCCGGTGGATTTCCTAGCTGTTTGTTTTGTACGTGCCATGGTGCAGGGAAATTGGGAAAGAGAGGAATTGAATTGAGTTTTGCAAGGTTGATTGCTGAGAATGAGATTGATGTGGGAAGATGAAAGATTGGCTTGAGGGGAATTTATAAGCCGGGAAATTGGTTAAGCGGGAACGGAAAGTTTCGCCGGGAAGTTTCGAATTTTGGAGATGGGTCAGGCGGGGAAGACGATGGAAATGGACGGCTGAAATTGGAACTTGGGATTATGATCCGTGTCTGTTGTCTAGCGACGAATGGTGCGCTTTACCGCCACTTTTTCACCCGCGCGACTTGAAAAATATTATAGGTTTTGATTTTGACGCCAGATCAAAAATTTGAAAGATGGGTAAAAATTGATGTCAAAATTCGAAACTCAGTAACCCTGAATTACCAGCACACAGAGCTACAAACCATACTCGTTCAAAATAAATGATTCACAACTTTAATTATTTATAATTACATTGTAATTTACTATAATTTATGTGTTTTACATATAATCATGTTGATATAATTACTTATTCAACTGATTCTGACATATGATGACGTTACTGATTCTGATGATCGGAATTGATCATCTTCAACCGCCGATCAAACTCCACCGTGAAAGTATCCATTTCCGACTTAGTCAACAACACCCCGAACTCAATCCCGCCTCTCTTCTCATCCCTTGCATCCGACAAGTTAATCAACACGGCAAAATCACCCAACATGACCATATCCGACTTCCTCGGCCGGCCAAACCCGAAGTCCGTCTCGTAAGCCCGCATCCTCGGTGACCCGCCGACGATCGCTATCCTCCCCTTTTTCGCAAACTCCTTCGTTTCGTAGAACCACTTCTCCTCGTCTCTCAACACATCTTCCTTCTTCTCCTTGATCGCGGTCGCGATTTCTCCCGCAGCGGTAACAAACCCGTCTACGAGTACAAGATCGCTACGTTTCAGCGACGCCCTCACGCCGGACAAACAGTTCCCGAAATAGGTCTCCGGCAGCGGCGGGTTAAGCAACCGCCGACAATCCGCCACAAACCCGAAGCTGTCGATGATCGGTGGTTGAGCTTGATCGGTTTTGTCGGAATGGGTATCAAAGGATTTGCACAAGCTCGTCCAAATCAGGGCGCTTGCGACCACAAAATCCGACGCCGGGAAATGAAGAGAGGATTTCAATTTTGAAATTGTGGCGCCGTCGATGAGAAATGTGCCGCGGAACTTACCGGAGGAGAATTTACTTGAGGCGGATTTCACCGCCGGCGAGGTGATTATTTTCCAGGCTTCCTCCAAGTATGCTTCCTCGACGTTCTTCTCGTCCTTGATAGATGCTCTGACGTCGTAGCACGGCGGCGAATTATTACCGAGCCAATTTTGGTGGTCGCAGGACTTGGAAATTGACGCCCATGCTTTCATGAATTTGTTAAATGTCATCCCGTCGCTGGTCGCGTGGTTGTAAGCGGATGCGATGGAGAAGCCGGAGCCCGGGAACAGAGTGATTTTCAAGGCAAGGAGCGGTGACATCACGACGTCGCCCTCGGAGTCGGAAGAATTCGGCGGAGCGGGGAAAAGAGGTTCAAACAATGCCACGTCGTTTATTTGGTCGGAGATGTGGAAGTCGAGATTGGTGGACTCTGCAACGGTGAAAGGAACAGAGCATCCGTCTGCAGGGTAAATGATGTGGGGCTTTCCCGGCGGGGGAGGGACGGTGATTCTGCCGACGAAGGGGTGGAAATGGCCGAGAGCGACGGAGAGTGAGGCGGTGAGTTTCGGGACGACGATTGAGTGGAAATCTGAAGCGGGGTTGGGGAAATCGTAGAAGAGAATTCGCGGCACCGGGCCGAAATAGAGGAATTTGATGTCGAAGAAAGTTAGGGGGAGGGGGTTTGGAGGAACGAAGCCTGGAGGTGGGGAGATTTGTAGTTCGGCGACGGTTTTGACGGCGGAGGAATATTGAGACATTTTGTTGTTTGTTTGTTTTTACTTTTTTCCGGCCGGCGGATACTGTAATCCGAATGAGGGATGGATTTGTGAGATTAATAGTAAATATTTTTCTAATTTTTTAACGGTGCGGGTAAGATGGTGGTTGTTTAAAATTAGTGGTTTGAAGTTAGTCAAAGGGTTGATTTTAGACAAAATTAAACTGTAATAATTATAAAAAGGTTATTATTTTGTGTTCGAATTCTCTTACTGTTGTTAAGTTAAAAATAAGTAATTAAATTGTATAAAGCTTATGGTTATAAAAACTTATTATGGATTGAATTGTATTATGAGTTTGGAACTAATATGATTAGAAAAATACTTGGAGAGCAAATTACATTTGAAATCCTCAAATTTCATTCTTTCAAGACCGTTATAAACGAGCGTATAAAATGCCCATCGAAGGTACATACTCTACAAACAGAACTGTATGAAACGCGCGTCTCCGCAATTACAGCAAAGAAATGGGAATTGGACCTCCGAAAATCGAAATCTCAGAGAGCACTTCTTCTCGACATGGCCTAAAATACCACAGATGTAGCAAAAATACGGCAGCCGTTCATACTTAAATTGACACATTACCTCCTTCTCATCGTGTTTCACCACCGGTCGTTCTTTCAACAACGGTTTACCCACATCCAGGAAAATCCGAACTCTCATGAAGCCATTGATGGAGAACTGCTTATTCTTGCCATCATACTCCAGGAACCGGATAGCTGGCTCCACCATTGCTCGACCGAATGCTGCGGAGAAATAACCCGACGGCAAATTATGTATCTGAAGCCACTGAGGGAATCAGGATCTCCGGTGACGTTGGCGCAGGAGGGCCCCCCGGTTCCGTGCTGTTGTGGCGTTTGGTCCCGTCCGGATGAAGTCGAGCTAGCGCGAGCAGGTTGCTGCAGCGAGTAGGGGTTCGGTTGCACTGTTGGGGGGCTCATAATGATGGCAGTGGCGATAGTTGTTGATTGATGATTGATGGCGGCGGTGGATGATGTTTGATGAAGATGCTGTTGCGGCGTTTGGTCGTGTCCGGCCTGAGTCGAGCTTGCTCTTGCCGGTTGTTGCGGCGGAAGGGGGGTCGATTGTGATGTCTGGGAATGCATGGTGATAGCAACGATGGTGGTGTTGATTGATGGATAGATAGCAGCGGTGGTTGATGGTTGCTGATCGGTGGCGACAGTGTGCGCTGATAGAGGGGGTAGTGACGATGGATGGTGTTGGAGATCAAAGGCGATTTGGGCTGGGTGGTGTTGGTAGGGGATGACTACGATGATGGTGGAAGTACTGTGGCGGTGGCGGTTGTGATTATAACGGCTAGATTAAAACTCTTCGAAAGAGTGCAACTATCTCTTTAAAGAACAACTAAACAACTTAGTATGATATGAGTTTTATATGAGTTTTGATGTAATTTCTTATTTAATTTCACTTAAAAAATTATTTTAAAAAACAATATTTAAATTGAGTACTTAAATCTCTAAATAACAACATTTTCATCTTTTGGTACTTGTACAAATCAAACTCATCTACAACACTTTGTCAAAACCAAAATGTCCATAGCTCACCAAAATTCGATATTCTAATCATATATATTGAAATCTAACACAACTAACCTAAATTCAGCCCAAATTATTGAAATAAAGTGTTATAAACTATAAATCATTATGAATGGTTATCTCGAATCAAACCTATTTCTAATATATATCCAAACTTTATGTAATTGCCTTAGTTTCTTCTAAATTATCGAATCATATTCAAACTCATAATAAACTATCAAATATCATCCATGGTTATGTCAAATAAAACCCTACCCCTCTTTAATCCGCACTTGAACCTGCAAAAAGCTAACCGAACCAACAGCCTTTTATAATAATAAATAAATAAGCGAGCCAATTTCGAATTGACCGACGGCGGGAAAGTCGTTCATATTCTCACCGACTTCCCAAAAAGTCCACCATCCCCAATAATCTCTGCCTTTCTTAGTTTTTTCGTACATTATGGCATCACATAATATTAATATTATTATTATTATTATCATTATTATTTATTATTCGATGAATCATCAAATATCTTTTCATTTTTATTCCTTTTTGAAATATCATTTTCTTCCATATATCATCATTATCCTTTCTTCTTCCACCTCAATCACCACCTTCCTCCGGCAATGGGTCGAATAACCAGTCTAAAAGATCTGATCGGCGCGATCAAGGACAAAGCATCACAAACCAAAGCCGCCATCAAAACCCCCACCTCCAAATCCCACCACCACTCCTTACTCCGAGCCACAACCCACGACCTCTTCAACCCGCCAAACCCAAAACACTTATCCAATCTCCTCTCCTCCGCCGGCGAAGGCTCACGCGCCACCGCCGCTGCCGCAATCGACTCCCTCATGTACCGCCTCCAAACCACCCACGACTCCTCCGTCGCGCTCAAGTGCTTAATCGTCGTTCACTCCATCGTCAAACATGGCAGCTTCATCCTCCAAGACCAGCTCTCCGTCTACCCTTCCTCCTCCGGCGGCCGGAACTACCTTAAACTGTCGAATTTCCGGGACGGCTGGAATCCGGTGTCGTGGGAGCATTCCTGCTGGGTCAGATGGTATGCTAGGTACCTCGAATTGCTGATTTACACTTCGAAAGTTATCGGTTCCTTCCTCGGTCCTAACCCGAATCGCTCTTCGAGCGATTCGGTATCGGCGATGGTGACCGCCGATTTGGTTAAGGAGACGGATTCGCTGGTCGGGTTGATTGAGGAGATTGGGAAGAAGCCAGAGTCTCTGCATTTGAAAGAGAATTTGTTGACGGCGGAGATTGCGGATTTGGTGGGGGAAGATTTCTTGTCGGCAGTGAACGAGGTTTGTGTTCGGATCGGCGAGTTTAAGCACCACCACCGGGTGAGTAGCTTGAGATTCGGTGAATCGGTGGAGCTTGTTTGTGTTCTGAAGAGGCTGTTGGGTTGTAGAGAGAAATTGGTGGTATTGTGGTGGAGGAAGAGGGTGTTGATAGATGAGATGTGGGTGGCGGCGGGGGAGGTTTTGGATGCGGCTGAGAAGAAGTCCGGCGGCGGCAGCGACGGCGGAGGGAGGTTGATGTTGACGTGGGGGAGGAGTAGGAGGAGGAGTGATATGCAGGGGACCGAGTCTGCTCGGTTTGGAGGCCGAGTTGTGAGCTGTAGTGACTCGGTTAAGGTTTCTTCTTCTGCTAGATTTGGGTCCAATAGGTACATACATCTAGATTAGAGATTTGATTTGGGTTTGTTTCAAGTTTTGTACTTCTTATATTTTTCTACAGAGAGGGAGATGGGTTTTGATATTTTTATACAAAAGAGTGAAAAATAGGATTGAAATGTAATTATGGAAAGGTTGAGGGGCTGGTAATTTGGGTTATTGGATAGGATAAAAGTTTTGGCATTGTTTTGTCGTGGTGTTGTTTTTGCACTTTGGTCTAATTGTTCCTTTATCGGGTCAAAAAAGCACAAGCGATCACTGAAGTTTTTGAATAAGATGTTTACTTATTTTTGGATTTTGTAATAGTGTCACAATCTAATTTTCATTTGTAATCCAAGGCTTGTAAGGTTATCGATCGATATTATAAAGGGTATTCAGATGTTTTGAGTTTGAATTTTAACCATTTTGAGAAAGAGATTTAATTTGGAGAAACTCAAATTGTTTGTGTAAAGAGCAAGCAATTGACAGGAAAACAAGTGAACAAGTATTCTCATACGAGAGCCTATCTCTAGAATAATGATAGAGTTAAGCTAGATATAAGGTTAACGAGGCGAAATTTTCAGGTGTTGAATTTTTTTGTGCCGAAGACCCGCTGAAGCCAACGTGAGGCGTTAGGGGGTGAGGGGGGAGGGTTGCGTTCGGTACCAGGATCCGTGTTTCCACGCTTTCCAGATTAAGGACTCGCACATTCGTATTGAAACTTCGAACAGATTTGCTGAGTTGCATTTTCGGTTGGTGGCTTCGGAGAGATCAGGGTTGCACTTTATCTTTTTGGATATTGGTCAGCTATGTTGGTTGAAGGATGTGTTGGCCGCTGCATCTGTTTGTGGGTGGAAGTTCCCGAAGGATTGTGGTCGGCAGGATATTAACATGAGGATCTCTGTTTTCAAAACCTGGAAACAAGGGATTGAAGTTCTCGCTATCTCGGAAAGATGAAAGAATGGTAAAGTGTTCTTTGTTCTGGTTCCTTCTGAGTCTGCTCAGCTGGGTTGGTGGCTATTCCTGAAAGCCATCCAGGGTGTGTGTGCGGAGGTCGTGGAAGCCAAGGACCCATCGAAGAAGAGTGATTCAGGTAGCACTCGCAAAAGGGAGATCTTATATGCCTCTGTGGTCAAAGGGGTCGTCTTCCCTAAAGACGGGGCATGTTCTCTCACCCCTTCCAGGGATGCAATCCTCGTCTCTGAGGTTGGGATTGCAGAACGAAGAAGGTTAAGATTCAAGATTTCCTTTGGTTGGTCTATCTCGGAAGAATCCTGACTCTTGACAACCTTAGAAGACGAGGCCTTATCATGCCGAACTGGTGTGTTCTGTGTTGTTGTGCTGAGGAATCGGTTAGTCATCTCTTTCTTTTCTGTAGCTTCTCCCGGAGAATTTTTGGAATGTTTAGTTCTACTCGTTCCATTTGTGGACCATTATATCATCAAATGCCGGAGGTTATGAGTGGATGGAAAGACATGAACTGTTCAGGAGATTTCTCGGCGGCTCTTGACGTTGTTTTGGCATGCGTTTTGCTGGTCTATTTGGATTGAACGCAACAGTAGGGTGTTTCGTGATGAGAGGAAGCCTGATTTTGTTGTTTCCCGCAAGATTGCAGTTTCGATTAGACTTCGGTTGAAGGTTGCAAATCTGTTCTCCGCTGATCAGCTGGCGGGATGGCTGAATAGATGTGCGTTTATTAGAGAACCTGGTTAGTTAGGATTTTTGCTGTTGCTTTGGCAGGTTCTGTGTTAGGGTCTCCCCTGCCTGTGTTAGGGTGACATTGTAAGGTTGTTGAGAAATTATCTTTCTGTAAAATATGAAACTAGACTAACAGATTTTTTTATTTTAATCATTGCGGTCCGCCCGATGGGTCCAATCCGGTCCGACCGCTGTATTCCATAAAAAGCAAAAAAAGAAAAGTGCTACTTTTTCCAGTTTTTGCATTAAGTTATAGGCTAGCCTACCAAATAATTAATCATTATTGGATGAATTATTATGAATGGGAAGACTCTCACATTATATATATAATTGAAAGACATTATAATTTATGATACATGTGTGAAAACTTTGCACCACACTTAAAGCAGACACTCGAATTCATTGGAAAACTTTCACCATCGAGTTTTTTCGATCACTCGAGTTCCGATTTTTATAAAAATTTCAACTATTAGACTGATACCGTTATAGATCCGAGCTCATATATCGTGGGAAGATCAGGAACAACATTGTTGTTGACTTAACACAATTCACCATTACCGCTCTTATTCGTAATTTCTCTCCTCATTACGATGATGAGATATGCTACTTAACCAATTCAAACCCGCTACCTACAATTATACCCTTGTCAAGATCTTTGGGCCTCCCTCAAATGTTTGCTTGGTTCCAATCCATTTATGTACCATTTCAAGCCCATTCGTAAAAAGCAATCCATTAGCATTGCAACAACTCTGTGACTGTTGACGAGCGAGGAATATCGATTACGATGTTGTGTTGATACATATTATTAAAATGAGAAATAAGCTATCGAATTAGCACTAATCCTTTTACTAAAAACAAGCAAAACTGATAACACCGCTCCATTACATATTGATCAACACGCTCATTATGAAACATCGAAATTTGGTTCAGTCCACCGATCTCCAAAACCCGACAATTCGAGATCTAACTCACAACCGTCCTCTCCTCACGCGTAGAAAATCAAATTTTGAAATAATTGAGATCCATACATGGATGGCCCCATGAGTCCGTACTTTCTAACCCTATAAATGAACCCCCATTTCTTCATCCCTGAGACATCAAACCCATCAGTGCTACTAACAGAAGTCTGATAATAAACCAAACCAAACCGACCGAAATGAGTTGCTGTAGTCTGATCCATGGGAAGCTGGAAGCATATGTTGGAGTAAGAGTAGCTGCAGATGTTTTCCATGACATCTTCAGTTGCAGGCCTCACCATGTCTCAAACATGGCTCCCAACAAGATCAAGAGCTGTGACATCCATGAAGGTGAATTTGGCAAACCTGGCACTGTCGTCAATTGGAACTACATCCATGGTAATATATCATATTCTTATGTATCAAGAACAAGTTTCGCAATCGAATATGAAATGAGTTATTGAATGACCGTCTAGCTTTTATGTTGAGAAAGATGTCGGGAGTTTGTGCTTGAGTTACAATGTGGTATTTGTTTATTTTTACATTCTTGCTTGATGTTTCTGTTCCGTTTTCCTGACTCATTTTGTTGACCGGCCACGAAGATGGAGAAGCGAAGGTGGCGAAAGAATTGATGGAGGACATTGACGACGTGAATCTGTCGACAACCTTTAAGGTGATAGAAGGTGACCTGATGAAGGAGTACAAGAACTTCAAGATCATGGTTAAGTCCACTCCGCAGAAGAAGACTGAAGGAGAAGACTGGTGTCTGGTTCATTGGGTCATGGACTACGAGAAGCTCAAAGAGGAAACCCCCGAGCCTTTCTCCCTTCTCGCGTTTGCTGTTCACATGAGCAAAGACATCGACGACCATCACACTAAGAAGGAATGATACTGATGGATGAATACCCTAGCTTGGTTGTACAATGTATCGTCATAATAATAAATTATCAATGATTTTTCGACATAAAATTATGGGACCTATTAAGTATTTAACCATCGAGGGTACTAGTACATTTGTGGTATTGAAGGGGCTTTCTACTATGGTGAATTTCAAAATGTGTGGCTAGTAAGTTTGGAATTTGTTATGTTTTTTTTAATGTTGTTGGTGTAATTAATAAGTGACGATCGATCACAATTTTTGTACTTTTAATATATGAAATAATAAAGTGTACTATGAGTGGATTTTGTGATATTTTCCTTCATTTTCTCTAGTTATATCACTATTATTATATATATGAAATCAAATATTAGATAAATTATACTATAGTGATTAAATTTTCAATTCAACTAAATTTAGACTTATTGCTATTGAATTTATTGATTCCAATGTTCCATTTAGAGTAATACCAAGCTCACTTCTTGTTTTTATATAGTAATGATATGATTAGTTATTTAAAAAAAGAAATATACATTTGCATTCATGTACTATGCAAAATGTATATATCTTTATTAAATTTTAACTAATCAAATTCCTTGAATTTTGATGATTTTAATAAACACAATGTTTCATTAATTTTTCATCCAAATTTCGTTTAATATACTGATTGTACATGTCACATAAAATTATCCATCTACATAACAAAATTAATTTTGTTGACTGAAAATTTCACTAAACTCACAATTATCTTTCCTTAAATATTGTATGACATTTACTACCCAACAACAAACTAAAACGAATATCACCTATCTAAACATGAATCCAACCATTACCCAGATGGCAAGTTGTATGATTGTGAGGTGTATCGTATAGGTAGCTCAATAACCAATGTTATTGCGACTTAGGTCGATCATATACCAAACTGTCACGTGCTGATTCAACTTCCTCAATGGTTTGTCCTACCATACCCCTCCCATTAATATGTGATTGATTCTTCAATTGCTCCCCCACATCCAGGCATGGATGTTTATTTACCATAACAACCATTCATCTAACACCTGACACCACTATTTCAATAGCCCAGCAGTGTTCAGTCCCTCTCGCAAGTCTTAACTCATAACCATGGTTTCCGAACCGGTCTGGGATCGAATCGCCTAATCGTAGTCGTGGCATTTGAAAACTTTCAGTTAACCATAAGAGTCGTAATTAACTCCGATTAAACTCATATTTGAAGCTTTAATTGCGGGTAAATCATATCTCTACTTGGGTCGTTGAAACCGATGATTAATTAAAATATGTAAAGTGGATCGAGGAGTCTTAGATTTATTTTCATGGTTCGATTTTTGGTTTTGATGAGGTGTTGAATGACGGCGAGCTTTTACCTTTTCTCCGTATCCATAAAGCTATACAACCATTTGAAAACTTCCTGATTATTGGAGATATGGTAGGATAGACGATTGTTTGACCGTAATTTTTTGTAAGTAAACATATTTTATTATTGTTATAATAGTATTTTTGGATGCTAATTATCATGTTAATTGAAATATGAACTTGGTGGACACTACAGGTCAATCAAAAAGATGTACATGATATATGAGACCACTTTTTTTAGGAGTTGGAGATTAAAGCTAGTCACAATGAAAAATAGTTTAAAATAGTTAATTTATTATTTTTGTGGGAGTTTTTCTTCCGATATATTAAAGATGGATTCTTTATTGATAGAGCAAAATATAACCTTAAGTACAGGTGTTCTAAAATTTTAGTTATTTCGTGTAATTTGGATGATTTTGTATAATAATAATGTTTTATTATTTGACCAAAAGAGTATTCATCTAAAAAAATTTATATAGTATTAATGTCTTTAAAAATTGACTATTTTATAAGCTTATAATTAAAAATAATATGTATGTGAATGTTACGTATTAACTATTAAGACAAATAAATTAGTTCTATATTTAAAAATATAAATACGTGTTTCTATAAAGTTCATAAATCAAACAATTATGCATATAATGTGAGATTTAGAGATTAAAATATGTCTCGATGATATTTAACAAAAATAAATCTAGTTGTATCGAATGATAAGTATTAGAGACAAATGTTTATATCTCTTAGATAAAAAAAGAGAGAAGCAAAATTTTTTTCTAAAATTTAGTTTAAATGACAAATAATTGTGTAATAAGCAATCAAAAAATAGTATTTATTTATTTATTTAGAGGCAGATACTACTATTTATTTTCAAATATATTTCACGACAAAAACGTTGGATACTTATAAAATATTTACATCTATTAAATTATAGAGACTAATAAATATTTTTTAGAAAAAGCCAATTTTTTTAAAGTTAACTGGGATGGAAAAGTTAACGAAATTTATTTGATGTGTTTTTTATCGGATTTTCCGCGATATGATTAGCTAGAATCGTCACTTTTCTGAAAGAAGAATCAACAATCAAGTTGCCTGACTGGGCGTGCTGGTTAACTGAGAAACTAACGGGAGGGCTCAATTGTTAAGTCGGCTATAATATGAGACGGTAAATTGACATTTCGCAGTGCAGGTAAGTACTAATTTGACAAAGTAGAGGAAGAAATTTACATTTTTGCACATTTTCTTGTGGTTTCCCTTGAAAGAGGTCCTTTTTCATTCCATTTTTTTTTGACAACAATTGCTTTGTTTCATTCACTAAATGAGAATTTCATTCATGTTACAGTGGTATGCAACACTTCTTCCTTTTCGGTCCTCAATATTTCAGATTTATACTAATCAGCCCCAAATCTATTTCCACAAACAATTACAGAGGGATCATAATAATTCCTATGCCTGTAATCATGATCTTTTCCACTAACAATATTTCCAGGGAAGAGTATTACTACAAACATCTTGCTTCTTCACTTGCTTCCAGCTAGCCTTTGTTGTGGAATCATCCATCCTAAGAATTTGTTCAGTGAACTTCTGACCATTTCGTTACATGCAATTTTGCCTTGTCAGCCTGCATAAAATAAAATTTAAAAAATTGAGAATTCCACTATCAATATTGTGACATTCAAATTACAACTCAGTCAACTCGATAACCTAAATGTATATAATGATTACAGTGCAATATGACATCCCAACTGATATGTGTCATTGAACCTATGTAAATTTATATACCACTGTGTTACAATGATTCGTGTAAATTTGATACCACATACTGTTCGATAGTTGACATGACACATTTATGCACATATTTGACGAAAATCGTAACAAAACAAGCCACATAATAGATTTGTTTCTTGTAAGTCAATTACCTCTTTCTCCCAGTCACATCGAATTGTTATGATGGCTAATATCAATGTCTGGATGGCTGTTCCACCAAATATCATTCCAGCCCAAATCCCCTGTAATTAAAGATTTCATCATCAGTCATTTATTGAATCCATTTTTGTTATAACTGACAACCATATATGGCAAGTATCAATAGCATCAAACCCGATCCCCACTCGACACGGGTACTGATAGGTCGATCGATGCATTATATAACTCGGGTCGAGAAGCCCGAAAACACGCAATTTCCACAAATCTTATACTATATTTATAACAAGCTGGTCCGACCTAACTCTGTCTCAACCCGAGCCAAAATGTATTTATAAACTCGAACCGATAAAAAGTCAATAATCTATTTTTTTGGATAAATTGTGATTCAATGGACTTAAGACATTATTAACACGTGACACAAATAACCTATAACTTAATTGGTCAATAACTCGTAAATCCATCCATATAAATAAAGAGGACTTGAGTTTTACCTTTACACCGAGGTCGAAAGCCCAGCCCATGATAAATCCAAGGGGGACTCCAATGAGATAGTAGCAGCCCAAGTTGATGTAGGCCACGTACTTTTGCCAACCAGAGCCCACGGCCACTCCTGCAAGAAAAAAGCCCAAAAACATATGGTCAACAAATATTCAACAGTCAACGAAAACAACATTTAGTTTTAAGTTTCAACGCAGTAAAAAAAGCTAGTTACTTACCGGAGAGAACTGGCTGAACGCTGTTGAGTAAAATTGTGAAAGCAAGTAAGGTAGAGAGTTGGTTGACCGCGGTTAGAACCGGTTCGCTGTTGGTGAAGATCCACCCGATTTGATCGTTGTAAAGTGTAAGGAGCAACCAGAAGAAGAGTCCAATCATCACCGACTGCGAGACCGCGACTATGGTTGCAAACCGGGCTCCTTTCCCGTTTCCGGCTCCTAGCTCGTTCGCCACCCTCACTCTGCAAATTATACCATGGGTTTAGGACGGAGAATTGATTTGTTGAAAAAACCAACCTACTTGTTAATTAGTGGGTACGTGTTTGGACGACTCATACTTAATACTTGGTCAGGCGGGTGGATGTGAGTGAATTTTGGCGAATGATGGATGAATTTGGTAATTATTTAGTGAGTGACCAATTAGGTAATTATATTTTACGACACCCACCTACTTTTAATTGAATTCGGTTACGATGAGTAGGTTTGAGTAAATTTCATGAATGACCAGATCCGGTACTCGACCCTACCAGCCATCAATTCTTCCAGCAGAACATCTTTTCATCGGCGGAGACAGTTAAGAACCGCCGACGTGAAAAATTAAAGCGGCGGTTTCATATCGGTAGCCGTGGAATAGTACAATGATTTATTGATTAGCTCGAAAGAATGGGCCCGAAATTTCCGGGGCCCGAAATTTCCGGGGCCCGAAATTTCCGGGGCCGAAAAGATTTGTTGGCTGAATTAATAATGATACGGCCACGTGACGACAATTGGCAGAAACCATTGTACTTTAATTTTGACCCTAAAGAAAAAGCCAGTAGTGGTAGTTGTCGAGTTAGCCTCCATCTCGAGCGACACAATTTAATAAGAATTAAGAGAGATAACATTAGTAAGTAGATGGGGATGATTACGAGGTGCGGTCGGTTATGTCATTATAAGAACGCTGAAATAATTGTGTATATCGGACTCCGAATAATGAATCTATGAAATAAAATTAAATTTTACGACCATTCGATTGCAACTTGTTTGATTATATTATTTGAACTTGGCTCGAACATCTCACTTGTCACATTTTCGAAATTCATTCAGTCCCAACATTGATATTAATTTCATTGGCTGGCTTTTCCAGTAATAAACCAAAACTCGTGAGTCTGTGAGTACAAAACGACAATCGAGAAATGACAAGTAAAAACTATATAAACAAAAGAGAGATAGCTAGATTAGAATATATGACCCGCTTCGTAATTGATTTGTCTAATTAGTCGATCAACTTCACAATCTGAGTTTACGTAACCTAATTAAACATATTAATTAATTGTACAAGAACAATAATTCATGTGGTGGGTCTTTCCTAATTTGGTTTTGAAAAATAAACTCATCTTGATGAGACAAGACAAGCCGAGTAGCTAGGCGTTCGACTGGCAAACATTTCCATAGATTTGAGTCTATAATAAATGGAGTTTGAGTCAAAAGTTTAGCTCGTTAGGTCGTTAACAGCTTCAAATCCTATCCGATATATCGAAATTAGAACGGATGGATCAACTAGGATCACTAATCAAATCACATACATGGAATTCAAATAATAATAATAATTTAACAAAAATAATATCGCAAACGACCAAAGAATAGATGACACGTACCCGATTCCGGCAAAGAAGGCAAACGGAATCATCAGTTCCCAACCATTGATGGTCATGCTGCCGAAAGTAAAATTAGGACATACCAAATCTTTAGTCAATGAAAATAATCAATTTACAGCCATGAAAATATTATATATCGAAGATTTTGGATCGCACAATTTTAATATTTATAGTAATAATTAACATAGTTAAAAACAACTTAAAATTCAGTATCAAAGCAAAATTCAAAATGGTTTTGGCCACTTACCAAATGGACAAAGCATCCACGGCGATCTCTGCATTCTTCAGATTCCCAGTCATCAAGATTAGTATTCTGTAGTACCAATTCTCCAGACTGCATGCACCATCAATGTTAGAAACATTGTATTTTAGTCAATACTTCGGTTTCGTAAATAACTAGTTATAATTATATATAATTGTTATATCAAAATCTTTTAAAAACTTTGAAAGTTTTTCATTCTGAATTTCGATAGCCACTAACCATAGCATGACGCCAGAAGAAGCAGAGAGCTTGGCGAAGTCCCAGAGACCTGCGAAGGCTTCCATGGAGAACCCGGTCCAAGTGAGAGGACACCCGCCACATACGGTGTAAGCAAGGCAACCGAATGCGAGAACCCACCACGAAAAGTTCAGAGTCATGGCGGTCCCGATCACGCCAAGCTGCAACTTGTACACGAACAGCCAGCTGACGGCGATATGGACCACCAGGGCCACCAGGGACATCCAGGCGATCACCGCGTTCTTAAGCTGGCTCTGTAGGAACCTCTGGAGCGGGAACTGGAAGGCGAAGCTGAAATGGAGCGGAATCATACACAAGGCCGCGATTCCTGAAACCTCAGACACATCATCTGGCTGTCCGAGCAGTTTCAGGAAGGGGGAGGCGAAGAGGTAGAGCGGTAGGAGGAGGATGCAGCAGAGGAACAGGACGATCCATGATCTCTGCATGTATACTCCTAGCATGTAGTACTTCTTCGCTCCGTATGCCTGGCCGCATAGCGTTTCGAGAGCGCTCGCCATCCCCAACTGCGAATTCAGAGAAAAATATCGTGTTAAAGAATATTATATAAAATCAAATTGAAATTTTTTCGGTAGAAATTGAAGTTAATTAATGGGATGAATTCAAAGAAATGTACGAAAATATAAAACCAATTTTGAATCTCCTTTTCAATAATTCGAATTAATAAAATAAAATGATTTTAGTAATATGGTATCATAATAAGTTAACATATTGCACGAAATTTATTAAAGTTGTATAAATCTCTGAATTTTTAAGATGTTCTGTTCTTAGATGGTATTATAGTAAGTGAGTCTGATTTACGAGATTTATTAAAGTTGTACAAATCGCAGAATCTTTTAAGAAGACTTATTTGAAAAGGCGTGTTAGTAAAAAATACAAAATCGATGTCGAGACTCTTTGATGATTTGAGTCTCGATCGGAATTGAATGGTTGATGACAGGGAAATGAGTGCGTTATAACGTACGTACCAAGAGGCCGAAGTCGAAGCCGACGATGACATTATTGGCGATGGAGATGCCGGCGAGTTCGAGGTCGCCGAGGTGGCCGGCGAAGGCTTGAGTGATGACAAGCATGGAGTAGGAAGCGACTCTGCTGAATATGGCAGGACCCACTATGTTCCATAGCTTCTGCGTCTCGGTCCACACCTTCTTCGCCAAATCATGTCCTCTGCTTCCGTCCTCATCGGAAGTGCGGCCGCTTTTTAGCAACAGGGGAACCTTTGATTCCGCCATATCGCCGCCGCCGCTCTGTTTTCTCTCTGTTTTACAAGATTGTTGGGTGTAGGACATCGAAGTGTTTAAATAGCTGAGGGAATGGCGATGGGGTGCTTGGAGGGGAAGGCGAAATTGAATCACGGCTCTTTGGGAAACGACCAAGAAAGCAGATGACAAAACTATTTTCCTAGGAATTGTGGAAGCTAGCTAGCCACTGGGCAGATCTAATCTGTTAGATGGGTTGGACCGAATTAGACAGTTCTCGGCCGCTGATTGGTTGGATTCTTTGAAAAAGCATTCGACTTCTAAAATATAAAGAAAATTATGTGATGTCGAAATTTTATATTTGAGAATGGGCTGAGTCGTGATCTAAGAAAACTATGTGCCACTGATAATTAGCATACATGAGTTTTAAGTATCATATTCAGAAACTCCAGTAGGACGCGCAATAAACAAGTCTAATAATATATGATTCCATCGTTATAAATTGTTATTTATATGCAAATGTATTGGAGTGGATATGAATGCTTCACGATTTAACTTGTCGGATTATTGCCGTATTGAAATCTGAAAGCACTTGTTATGATTTTAGTGTTGCATTGATTTGATTTGATTGAATTATCTGTTTTCTTATTTAGAACGGCTTATTATATCATAATATTTGTTGTTAAAACATTTGTATAAAGAGAATGTCCTATCGATAATTATAGCTCATCGAGATCCAATTACGAACAATAAAAATACAATAGCAAGCCTTTGAAAAATCAAAGGCGACATATATAATTGTTTTGACCAGATGCATGGGGTTTTTGTCCAGATGGATCGCACATTCAACACCTCAAGCTTTTCTTGAGTAGCACGTATAAATAAATTTAGGCTAGGTCACCAGTGGGGGGGTCCATGAACTAGGAAACAGGTTTCACGGATATACATTGATTATTAGGTTCATTTTCACAATACAAGACTGACTACAGCCGTTGCTGACACCTCCAACATATATCAGCCTCTGTCCAACATCGAGTCCGATGAGGTGAAATCCTTAAAAATATGTTTTTTTTCTTTTTATTTTGATATTATTTGAAAGATTTAAAATGGTAAAATCATACATATCAAATATTATTCAATTTGAATTTTCATATCAAAATTAATTATTTTTACAAAAAAAATTTAATTTTTTTTTCAAATCAGCTAATATTTGACATATATGTTGGAAATGGTTAAAAAAATAAATTTCACTATAATAACCCTTATAAAAATGGTCAAATAAAGTTAAAAATCAATTTTACTTGGGGCTTGTTTGGTATGTGATATTTCGAATAATTAGCTAATCAAGATATCGTGATGTTCGGTGAGATTGATATTGAATTCAAAAAGTATGAATATTATTGTTTGGTGTAGAATATTGAGTGGTGGGGTTTAAGAATGATTAGATGCGGTGTGGGTCCTGGTTTGTAATAATGAGGATAGAGAAAATTACTATTGTCGCCCTCACTTACTTGTAACTATTAAATTGCTTTGAGGGTAATTATGTCCATCAAAAAGATATTGAGGTGATATTCACAATATTGCAATATTCAATATCACCGAATAGCTATTCAATATCACCGAAAAGCTATTCAAACTCCGAAATACGGAAATATCACCCATACCAAACATGCCATTGGTGTTA
The DNA here is from genome assembly GCA_030674075.2 of Linum usitatissimum. NCBI lineage: Eukaryota > Viridiplantae > Streptophyta > Magnoliopsida > Malpighiales > Linaceae > Linum > Linum usitatissimum. The sequence goes on from JAUJYP020001495.1 coordinate 2,824,809, forward strand.
TACGGTTGAAAATTTACAAATTGGCTTATTTTTTCCGTGTCGTTACATGACTTGTGTTTTGTTCACTTTGACTATACACAATTTTACGGAACCGAATCGTTCTACAATACATTTCAACACATACATGTGGTAATAAAATACATAGATCGGTACATTCAATCAGCTCCACAACGAAGCACAACCTAATCGCGATTAAACCGGAATCAGAGTTTTACCGTATAGGCGTAAACTCGTCATATGCTCATCCATGGGGTTTTCTCATTTGTTTTCTGTTTCAGCTGGATGTTCATGATCCATTATTGGGTCTAGCTACTGGGCCAGAGACTAAGATTTTAGTTGGGCCTGAAACTAAACTTCTAACCAAAGGCCAGGTTTGTTCGGCAGATCATGGGTCCGGCCCAAATTGGTCTTCCAGAAGGATGTTGCTTGTGTGCAACTCGGTTCAGAAAACCTATTGTAAAGTTTATTTGGCACTCTAGTCGATATTAAATTAGAGACTCAAAATCAAGCTTAACTGTGTCGATGGCCACTATTGTGGTGCAGGGAGCGAAGGTGAGGCGTTGCACTCGTGGGTCGCCCCAGGCTCGAGGAGGAGAATCGAGACGTTCGGAAACAGGTGCTGGCTTGCCGATGTTGGCATCCACAAACACATGAGCTCACTCACTTGCAATGTTAATCAGGCCGCGATGGGACTTTGTATGTGCCTACGAGACACGAATGGGACTTTTGTGCGCTTTAAGACTATGCGAAAGGCGGGGAGGGGGGCACCATAGCAACAAAAGCGAAGAGATGTCGTTGTGGGAAGGGCTGAAGTGGTGCCAGGAACATCATGTTGAGCAGGTTTGAGTGGAAATGGATGCCTTGTCAGTAATGACCGCGATACTAGATGAGAAGTTGGAGGACATTTTGGAGTTCGCGACATTATTGGGCATTGCAGAGTAGTGCTGGCGACAAAACCGTTATATATGGTGCATAACCATCATACATGGATGAAAGAAGAAAATATGGTTGATCATGAATTTGTTGGGCACTTTAAATTCTTAAAGTCACCTACTAATGGGTCAAGACCTTCGTGATTAATATATAAGTACCACTTTATTTCGATGATCAAATCCATTAAAATGATTTTACACGAAAGTTGATTTTAATTATGATTTAGAAAAACGTATCTTTTGTAAATCGATCAAGGATTACATTCTATGTTCAAAGAATCAATCATTCACACATAATGCAAAGATTTTGCAAATATTTAACAAACATGGTTATTATTATTAATGAAATAATTTTTAAAAATTTACACAACCAATAATCCCTCTCAAACATTAACTGAATAATAACAAAAAGAATTTAACATTAATATAGCAAAAAAAAAGAGTAAAATGAAATACTAGAGTCAACGAATGAAGAATAACAAAAGATCTCAACCATCCGGCACCAAAAACAAGATCTACGCCGTCCGATCAATTTCCCTCTAAGCCAAGACGACGAAGGCCAACAAAGCAGCCGAAACGGCAGTACCGGCAACGATCACTCTGTCAAATCCGGCGGCGAAGTTTGGAGGGACATCGTCGGAAGACGGACCGCCGGCGGGGGAGCCAGCTGGAGAAGTAGGAGGAGCCGGAGGAGAAGCGGCGTCGGGACTGGGGGCGGAGGCGACAGGGGAAGGCGAAGGAGTCGGCGATGTGGTAGGAGCTGGGGTCGGAGCAGGGGTGAGTGGAGCCGGAGCAGGTGCTGTAGTAGGAGTCGGAGTGGCGGCCGGAGACGGAGATGGAGATGGAGGAGTGGGGACGGCGGTGGGAGATGGAGTTGGGGTGGCGGTTGGAGCCTGAGCGAAGCAGGAAGTGGCCAGTAGGCCGAGGATTAGGAATAGCTTCACCATTGATGAATTCATTTTGTTGAAGATTTGAGAAAGAGAAGAGAATTTGAATTTGCAGAGAGGAAATTGGGAGCGGATGAATTGTGAAGGCGAAACAGAGGATTATATATAAAAGGAAAGGGATGGCTTAATTATCATTGTGGTCACCGAAACTATTGGGTTTGTGAAAATGATCATTAATTTCAACAGTACCCTATATTCTATTTTTATTACATCACATTAATTATAACAATATGGTCATCACGACAACTCTCCGTCCAATTTTTTAGTTAAGTTGATAGACATATTTGTATCACCATCCAATCTACAATTTATGTCTATGTTATTCGCTATTGTGTCACATATTCTAATCTAGACAACCACTTAAAAGTAAGTAATTAAAACTGATTGAAATATGTTGGCCTAGAAACTGACTTGACAAGGCCCAAACGGATGATTTGCGAGAATAAAAACTAGGAAATTGAGAGACTATATGCTATATTTCAAATTGAAAAATAAAATATTAATTTCGAAAATTTAAAAAGGATTTCTCAAGGTTATGTAATTCGAAAATACTAGTTTGAAACGTGGAAATAGATGACAAGTTGATACAGTCAATTTATTAAAGTTTTTGGATAAGAATTGACGACATGACAAATAAAGATAGATTAGTAGTATATAGCTTACCAAGGTTAATGACCATGATGTTACATTCCAACTGAATGATGACCAAAAAGAATATTAATCTGGGAAGGGAGGGAATACGAAATATGGTCTACAGTTGTTTATTGTTGACAAATGTATACAGCTAATATTTCTATATTTTTGCATTTTGGTTACCAAAAAACAAATAATTGATTTATTTGTAAATAATTTGGGTATGGTACAGCAAATATTTGGTAAATCAATCGAATCAAACAAGCCTAGAAATGGATGTATCTTATTCCTTTTTGCAGTTTTATTAGGTTGAAGGATGCTATTATGATTTGAAGTTTGAAGTTTCATAATGTGTTCAATTTGAGTTTCTAAACAAAAATTATGAACGACAAAGAAGAATAAATCGTAAATATTATCGGGAGAGCGGTTATAAATATTAGTGTATGCTAGCACGTCATAATCATATGTTACGTGTCTAGTTGTGTTTGAAAAAATCACCACAACTGTACAAGCAAGCAACAAACATTGGCAATTGCCAGATAATTATATGTTGTTTATATGTAAGATGATGCTAACGTGGGTTATAGCTCAGCTCGGCTCAGGAAGACGCGGTCCACCATTTTTTAATTAAAGCAATATAATGACTTTTCGACCATATTGAAATATTATATATTTCGAACTTATCATAGTGATAATAATTGTGGTGCTAGTCTCGTCAATTCGAAAAATCGAGAGTGTGTTGGAGCGAGGAAGGGGGAGGAGAATCGAACGAGAAGTGAGGGAATTTAGGTTGAACAGTAGATTAAGTAAGTATTTAAAGCAATTTTCTTACGAGAGGTCACGTGAAGAAGAGTGTACTCACTATAAGTGAGCGACTAAGTCAAGTGAGTGCGATTTTAATTATATCACAAAGTAGAATACCGATTAACCATACTAGGTATGGCCGCAACTTTGAGTACAATCTAACAACTAATCACTCACCAAATTACCTCCATTGCACATAAAATAATATATTGGTAGAAATAGTCGTTAAGTTATCGTGCCGAGCATTAGTCAATAATTGCGGGATTTTAAATTTTAAAAATATAAGGAAAAAGCGCGTCTCAAATAAGGATTAAATTTTAAATTGTAAATGATTATTATTATTAGTTAATAAACAAACTGATGATGGTTTAAAATAATTTATTTAATTACGGTTTCATAAATAAACAAAACTGGATATATGTCAGTTGAAGAAGGGATGTGTCGGTTCCTAACGGGTCAGTAGAATGTCCCTTTCTACGTATCAGAAAACATAAGTTTGAGAACCAAATTGCAAACTCTGTACATCTTTGTCTTGTGCGTTAACCTTACCCTTTCCATTCCCAGCGGCCACTCGCCAACCTTTTGTACACAAGAAAACAATGCTACTTCTACGACTCCGCAACTGCTATCGACACTTAACAACTAAGCCCTTCCGTTTTTTATGCCGTCTGTTATGTATTGTTAATGCCATCCTGTAATGCCGCATAGATGATGACTTGGCAATTATTATACATGTCACGTTGTTTATATAAAAGATTTGATTTGTTTGTCAAGTACTCATTCGATCTCATTCTTTTATTTCTTGGGCGGTTTTATTTGAGTTATTGGATCTACTAACAAATCTACCAAAATCTGACAAGAAAGATATGAATGGTCGAGAGTGAGATGAATGATATAACGGGTTGCAGTGATTCGTAATGACCGTTAATGGAGGGGTGCTTGCAGGGTTTATGTGATGATGATAGTTGATACAAGGTTTTGGGAATTGGGATGATGATCGATCAGATGCTATCTGTTAATCTTGGAAGCGCTTTCCGTCGAAACCAACAGGAACCCCCAGATGGAAATCCTAATTCCAGGATCCGAATTCCTGAGGGAAGAAGTATGGATTTCCGGATTCTAGCGACTTTAAGAAGGCATGCTTCAGGGGGGGAGAAACAATATTTATGAACATGTAACTATGATGGGAATACCTTACATCTATCATCAACTTATACAGCAACTACTAAATACGAATCTATAGGCGATCGCAACTTGGAAGAGACATGTTTTCAGTCATCTTTTGTTCCAAGAACCTGTTGTTTGAGCTCTTCAACTTTCTCAGCCAGCTCTTCCCTGTTTTTCTGCACCACCAATTCGTTGTTCAGCAAAACAAAGGTCGAAAAATGAACCTTTATCTGCAGGGGGGGTCGAAGTCCAGATAGCTTTACCTTAAACAGCAAGTATCGGGTGGTGAACCAGAATGAGTAGCCAAGTCCTACAACTTCCATCAGCTTCGGAAACTGCATAAAGAACAGAGCAACCATCAGAATCAACATCCAAAGAGCACGAATCAAACAGTAACCTAGTATTTAGAAGGTTCGTTTACGCACCAATGGAATGGAATCGACAGCGTTGACAACAGCCGACAGCAACCAAACGGCGAGAAGAGCTCCGCTGCCGTAGATCACAAGGGATACTGTGTCCTCAGAGTCGAACTGCAAGTTCACAATAATCAATATTAACCCACATAGGAGATGGATAGAGATCAACGTTTGCTTTGATCAAGCTAATATTAGATTTACAGTCAAAAGCAACGAAGTCAAGGAGTTGCAGTTGGAAAAGGAAACAAATTGCATAAACAATAATAAGGAAATACGAGAAGTTTGTCACTATGTTGAAATAGATTTGTGTCTTCTAGCATCATCTACAACTTGCTTGTTTGAGAACAGACACATTCTAAGCGACAACAATGGCAGACAAGAAGAAGACCACCATTAAGTTGTCAATAAAATACAAGCACGAAAAGCTGGATAAAATAAAGGCTAAACGTTGCTCAGCTAACCGCTCAGGATCGACAATACTGCCAAAAGTTTCATCGAGCATTTATAATGCTTTCCACTTTATGAAATCATCATAACAACGAGATAATACAGTATAAACTAGTGTAAATTAAAAGAAAACCAGAAATCGTCCATTGAGCACATTTGCAGCATAACAAGCATTGGCATATCATACATTCAAACACAAGTCACAAAAGCATCACCCTTTAGAAAACTTTGACACTTCAGATCAGCAGAAACTCATTTATTCAAGCACTAGCTGATGTACTAAGCAAGACAAGGAGCTGTGTATAGTAGGTATAAATGTTGCTCAGCTAACCGCTCAGGATCAACAAGATTGTCAATCGTTTCATCAAGCATTTAGCATGCTTTCCACTTTATGAAATCATCATAGCAACTAAGTTATAGAGTATAATCAGCTGTCATTTTGTAGAAGCAAAAGATGTTCATCCACATACAAGCAAACGAAGCAAGAACATTTACTAGCATAGCAGCAGAACAGGCATTGGCAGATCATCAAACATTCAAGCACAATTGAAGCACCCACAAGAGGAGCTTCTCTAGCAAACCATTGAGACTCTCAGCACAAACTCATTTGTTTAGGCTCTAACTGATGTACAAAGAAAGACTAAAAGCTGGAAATAGTAAATTAAATGTTGCTCAGCTAACCGCTCAGGAACGACAAGATTTCCGAAACGTTTCATCGAGCATTTATCATGCTTTCAACTTTATGAAATCATCATAGCAACGGGATTGTAGATTACAATCAACTGTAATTTAGCAGAAGCAAAAGCAGCAGGAACGTTCATTGATATAACAGCAAAACATCCATTATCATATTACTATGCAATCAAACACATCTAGCTGATGAACTAAGCTAGACAAAGGAGCTAGATACAGTAAGACTAAATGTTGCTCAGCTAACCGCTCAGGATCGACAAGATTGCCGAACGTTTCATCGAGCATTTAGAATGCTTTCCACTTTATGAAATCATCACTGCAACAAGGTCCTAACTCCTAAGTGTATAATCAAACTGTAACTTAAGAAAAGAAAATGCAGCAGGAACTTTCATTAGCAGATAGCAATACATTCATATCGATGAACACAGAACAAAAAAGACAGTCCACTTACGAACCTTGAGATTGAGATCAGATAGAAACTCATTTACAGTCTCGGGGAAAGCAGCAGCAGCTCCTTCACTTGGCTGTTCTTCCGCCACGTTTTCATCGTAATCAACAACAGCTTCAACGGCGAGAGTTTTCGCGTCGGTTTCCTCCGCTGCGCTACTACTTCCGCCGAAACCGTTGGATTCCTCGACAACGTAAGGGCTCCCTCCTCCGACTTGAGTCTCCTCCGAAGTGTTCGTCCTTGGAGTACACCGCAACGATGCTGAAAACAGAATATCAAAACCGAAACAAACAACACACATCAACCATCCATAAGAAAAGAAGAGCAGCTAAATCTATGAAGGTTGGGGGAGGTTAGTACTTACTGGTAGCGCGGAGGGAGCGAGAGAGACGGAGGCGGGAGAGGGGCCGAGTAGAGCAGGAAATGGTGGGGAGTTTGGGGAGAGTATTGATGGCGGCGGATTTAGAAGTGCAGATCTCCATTGCTGGAAGTGTGAATGAGCTGCAGAGTGATGGTTGCTGTTAGCTTTCTTTATAGAGTGGAGAGCTTCTCGAGGAATGTGGGGCTTACCGATTTTCGAAATTTCGGGGTTTAGAGAAGATAAAGCGGTAGCTAGGGTTTTTCTTCTACTTTCCTCGCTTTTCTTTTCTTTTCTTTTCTTTTCTCCCTCCAAATTTACATTTACGCCCCTTTTAGTTTTCGATTGGGCCGAAAGCCCATGGTCCTGTCACAACCGGCCCAAATCCTAATCTTCGGTAGTCCAAACAAAACACCCCAAGGAGATAATAATAGTTCAGTCAAAATGAGAGGTCGAGAGAAGAAAAAACAAGACTAACATAGACAAAAGAATAATCCATTAAATTTGAAAATTTTCATATTCAAATGGGTCAAGTTTCATGGGTTCATATTATAGAAATTTCATCACTTTTATTAAAAAATTTCAAAATTTAAATATTAATATAATTGTTAGAAATGGCTAAAAAATCAAGTTTTACTATGATAACTTTTGTAAGTAATGATCAAATGAAGTTAAAACTCAATTTTACTGGGTATTATGTTAGTCTTAAAAAATTGTCAATTGACTTACTTTCTGCATGTTGAGTCGTCGTTACATGATTTGCGTTTTGTTAACTTTATACCATACATTTCAACACATACAAATAGTAATAAAATACACTGATCGGTATGTTCAATCAACTCTACAACGCAGCAGACGAGTAAGCATAAAAAGCAAACGAGTAAGCATAATAAAAAGTGGAGGTGCTTTAGAGTACCTCTTTTAGGTTCCGTGGTTAGGGTTTTGGTTTGGTTGTGGGTTCAAACCGTTACCCAGCCAGCAGAAGTTAATCAGCAGAGCAGAAGGCATCAGCAAGTGTACCAAATACTCGAACCTGGGTGGAAGTCCACGATACAGCAGACAAGAATACCAGCCCGGCAATCGAGTATTTGGTGGCCTCTATTACAAATTTATGTCCCTCTCTTAATGGAAGTTTCTTTCTATGAAAAGAATAATAAACACAGAACATCCTGATATCAGCTCAGCTGAAATTAGTTACAATATTCCACAAATACATAGCTTACTTTTTATTTAAGCATCAATTTGAGGTTGAACTCGATTCGATTTTTAACGAGTTCAACCTCAAGTTCAACGGAAAATCACCATCGACAAACTTAAATTAATAATCTATTGCGTTTGAAACATTCGACCGTGTGAAGTCAAAATTGAGCTCACCAGCCAACTTCACTACTACCACCGAAACTGGCTCATTTACTCTCGAGCCAAGTACTAACCGATCTTTTTGCAACCCCAATACCGAACCACTCACAAACAGCTTTGTACTAGCCAATCCATCTAAATAGAAATTACCAAAACAATTGTGCACCAATGTTTCGTTTTATTCCATTTTTTTGGGGCAAAAGTAGTTGAAACTTCGAATGTCTAACTTGCAACGCAAGTAACAAAGTACCCTCGAACAAATTCTATCTACGGCTCTCTATCCGTTTCACGATACTTCTTGACTGCTGATATCTGCTACTCCCTATTGGCTCTTTTATTGAAACAGCAGCGCCCTTCAGGAGGTGCAATAACCCCGGGGGCACCAAGTGCTGCTATACAACGAACAAATGGTGTTGATAAATAAATATTCAGGTTATCTGGCATCAATTTTCTTCACCAGCCCTGTAAATCTCTGACAAAAAATGCCCGGTTTAAGTTCTTCCAAGGAACGTTTATAAATTAAGGTGGCGGGGGTTGAAGATTAGATGAAGTCGGGTTGCCCTGTCGAAGTCAAGCAACGATGCCACATCCTGCTGTTGGGATCTACGGGTCTTGGGTAAGCGATCACTTCAGGAATCGGGAAGTAGACGTAGTGTGTGTTGCATATCCCTACTGTAATCCCACTGTATCCCGCGAATGCGCCATGGACCTGCCGACACAAAGCAATCGATCTCTGTGTGTTAGATTTGGTCAGGTAAATGCTAAAGTACCCAGAAAATATTAGTTTTGCCCAGCACCCTTCTTAGCAGTTTCAATTTGGTTAGAAAGAGACAAGTAGAAGATAATCGTGGTCACACACTCGAATCAGTTGAGATCAGGCTCCTTTTAACAAGTTGAATATGTTTGAAATTGTAAGTATGTCAGTGAAGAAAGGGAAGCTCACCGCATTCTGTCCAAGAACAGCACATAATATTCCGTCTGATGCATTTGCACGGCATGCGCGGATCATATATGTCGGATCAATGTACTTTACATCAGCATGGACGCCAATCTCCCTGAAATATTTCTTGGTCTGTAATAACAGTAAACAAGTTAACTCCCATCAGAATGCAATAAAACTGCCGAAGGAAACAAAGTTCATATCAGTAACTATCAATAGAAGGTAGAGGACGTTAGATTATTTGTTTGAGATGTATAGTTGGTAGACAAAAAATTAGTGGAAGACAATGAATAATAAGAGGCAATTGAATGTATTTCTAGAATACGCATAGGTTCGCCTCTAAACAAAACGGGATATCGAACGACCCCTTAAGGAATTCTTTTCCCAACATGACATTTTCCAATAACTAGTAGAATATCAGCATCACTATCCAAAAAGATAATGGCAGTACTGTTTTCAGTTAGGAAAATGTATGGGTCTACTACCAGCAGATCCAAGCAACATAAGAATGATATGAAAAATTGATCCAGACTTTATTCAAGCTTCTTGTGCCCATTCACGAGAGCATCGTGATAGGCCTTACTTGAGAAGATGTATGCTTTAAGTTTTAAGATAAAAGACCCATTCAATCAACAGAGAAAAAGGATGAATTTCCAAACAATGGGCAGTCAAGTTGCTTCAGACCAACAATCTGACATCATAAACTTAAGATGATTCTAGTTGATTTTTAAGTAAGGCTGTCTGAATTAGAGATAAAATGTTCATAAAGGTTTTCAAGCCTATCCCCAACTTTCTACCTTTCTAAGCGTAAATGTTGGTAATAAGTAACCCATCTAGAAAGTAAAATTAAGAGGCCAATACCTTGCTTAAGAGCTAATGTATGAGGTTGAAGACACCTTGTCTCAAGAACATGTCAAAGTATCATACAATCAGTTAAGATGCATGCAAACCGCAAGGAAAACAAAATCTGACCTCTTGTTGGATGTGTACACCTATGTCTCCGAATACAACATTCCCGGATGCATCCTTAGCATTGGTTTTCTGAAGCAAGTTCTGGATACAATACAACACAACAAAGGGAATATGTCAAACCAAAGACAGTAGCTCATTATCTATTCTTTCCAAGAACTCATCAGATGAGGTCCTGGCTTACTCCACTCACTACAGTCTACCCAGACCCCCATCACTATAACTTAATGCAAGATCCATTAAGTTCTCTTTTACTTTAATACCCCTCAACCTCGTACAGATTAGAAGAAACATGAAATTTTAGTGGCAAGACAAGGGGGAACATAAGAATGTTTTAAAGACGCACCTGCCCAGCTCCCTCTGCCACACAGAGGACAGCTGATCCCTTTGTCTCGATCAGATATTTGAGGTGGGTTAAGACACCATGAGGTCCATGTAATTGGAAAGATACCTTCAGGAGACAACTTAAGAAATTAAAATATGTGCATACATACAAAATGTATGTTGGAGAGTTGCAACAATAGGCGAATACCTCTGGGATCAAGCAAATATCAATCTGTCCACTAGCTAGTGATGCGTGCATTGCTATAAACCCACTGTCACGTCCCATTAATTTCACAATGCCAACTCCATGATAAGCACTGTGGGCCTACCACAAAGGAGGATGAAAAATACTGTTTACAGAAGTAAAAATATGGGACAGAGGCATACGGAGAGGCAGAGCACTGAATTTCGACCCAGCAGAAAAGCACAACACGGGAATTCATTGACTATAAGTTATCACCTCGATGTAAGCAGAGTTTATAGCTCGTTGTGCTTCTTCTACGGCAGTGTCAAAACCAAAAGTTTTATCCATCAATAAGATGTCATTATCTATTGTTTTTGGCACCCCAACGACAGCCACCTTAAGATTCCTTCTACGACACTGAAAAAAAATATAGAAGTTATAGACGTTGGAGATTGTAACAAATGGACAGGTACAAAAACAAAAAACAAAAACCAGCGTTAAGACAATCTCTTCTTGTTCGAATTTCAAACACTTCAGAATCGCTGAACTTGTCTTTCTCAATGAAGCTGCCAAGGAATATGCTCTTATAAGAGGTTCAAAAATAACAATCGTGTTTTCTAGCAGTTCCCAAGCAGTCTCTTCCAAAACTCAGAATAAAGAGCTTTCGGTCAACCCTTTATCATCTAGTAGTGATTTTCAAGTTTCACCATCATTGCTTTTGAGAGTAGTAACCAATCGCACCAAACATTTTTCTGAAGCCTAGGCACAAAGACTTCAAAATTCATACGAAAGTTCCAGAAAGAGTTTCCTTCAACAAACGCCTTCTGAAAAGAGAAGTTAGGCATAACTAGTTCTTAAGCCACATAAACAATAGTTCCCTGACCTCTTCGTGTATAGCATTGGCCCCGGCATGTGTACCATTCCCACCTAGTACAAAGAGCATGTTGATTTCCCTTTCCTAATAAATCCGTAAAATGTAATAAAATATAAGACGATGATGGGAGTTTGAAGACAAATACTTTGCAATCCCAGAGGAAAGTTTAATACCTGCATGCTATCAACAATATCACTGACGCTGGGGCCTCCACGTGATACTCCTAACAAACTTCCACCAGAAAGATGTATATTTTGGACCACTTTCCTTGATAGCTAATAAACGAAAAAAAGACTCAGCGTTCAAAGAAAGAAATGAAACAGAAACATCTGTAGTACTACAGTTAAAGGAACGAAAACTGTGATAGATAAATGAAGCTTACTGGCATTTCACTCAAGTCTTTGTCAGAAAATCCACGATAACCAAAAGGAATCCCCACAATGCTTTTGACACCATATATTTCAAGTGTAATAACAACCTGCCAATAATCGCCATATGAGTACTGGGCTTAACTCTTGATAATCATGCTTGAAGGTTTCAAACTCTTGATAATCATGCTTGAAGGTTTCAATAATGAGCATAAGTGATGAATAATTTAAGCATCACACGATGTCAAGTTCTTAAAAGAAAACTTGAGATCTGTATTTTGCAGTTTAAAACAAATAGAGAACTGTATAGTAACAAAAGAGAAAAGACAAGTCTAACTGAAGCGGACCTGTCTGATGACATCATTGAGACCAGGACATAATCCGCCACAAGTAACAATGCCTGCCTTTACTTCGTCAGGTTTGAAGTAGATCTTCTCTCGAGGTCCAGCACGGTGAACCCTAGTAAGTCAAGGTATTATTGCCACATTCACATGCATAAATTGTAACAGAAGAAATAGAAAATATTCATAGATAATATAGGGACTGTAGAATATGTACAAGCTAAGACCAAAACTCTACACAAATTAAGGGGGAGTGAGATCTTAGGCTTGAGGAATGAACGAACACCCTCTTTACAAACTTTACTCAGTTACCAGAATGTATCACAAGAATGATAAAACTTAATATTTACAAAAGCTTCGTATGTGATGTGGAGAAGAGTCACGTCACATATGCTTATCCAAAGCTTCGTAATTGATGTGAAGAAGAGTCAGTCACGTCACACATACCGCTACATTCTTTAGAATTAACTAAGCACTATCCATTGGAACATAAAAACAGAACTTGCGCCAGCTTGGAGCTGCTACAGCATCACTCGCAAATAAAAGAAGCATAATGAAGTAAGATGTGAATATACCATTGTTCAACCCAGGTACAGTCCGGGTCAATGCACACTGCTCCAGCAGAGGAGGGCGATGCAAAATTTATGGTCTGAGACATAAGAGAAACACCAGTAAGCTAATGATCGTATGTGCCAACTGCCAAGACAATGCTTCTTGAGGTCGAGCATAAGAAACCGCTTCCTTCAGTCTTTGAAAGAAGTTGTGGTTTCTAAGTAGGCCATTTTTATACATTCCATATCCAATAAAAAAAACAGTTCATGGTAATAGTTCACACAAGACTATGAAGAGGTGAATGTTCAAAGTTGAAGCATGCAGCTTCCATACAGGATAGTGATCCTGATAATACCACCACATCCAATATGCTGACTACGATGTGAAACGCTTCAGTTTGAACCTAAGGAATGACCATTACTTTACTGCTCTTAGCTTCATCTAGTTAGCCATAGTGAATAAACGAACTTCCACACACATACGAAATCACATTTCTCCAAATTCAATGATCAATAGAGTTACAGAAATTCAATGGAGAAAACTGACCTTAAGAAGCACCCGATCATTATTATTAATATATCCCTGCCATTCCTCGTCGGACGGATAAACACCTGCAAAATCCTCGGACACCGGAGTCCTATGAAATGCAGTCCCCAAAAGAAAAATCAATCAATTAATACTGGAAAAAAATCGACTGAAGCTTTACAGCCATTGAAATAAGCAATTCCAGAAACTGCTCAAAAGAATATTCGATTCCGATAACGAAATTGAATAAACCGAAAGCAAAACACGGAATGAAAAAATGAACGAAAACGAATTTCACGCCAATAATTCAGCGAGCTAAGAGTGTGTCGTTGACTACCTCATCCGCAGACAAAAAGTAGAAGGAATCGGCTCAGCATCGGGGAAGACATCAGTGATATGCGGAATACTGAAGCGGCGCTCAAAGTCCTTCTGGTACTTGATCTTCCACTCCGGATCACTGAAATCGACAGCAGGAGCAGTCCGCTTACCAATCTCGGCACGTACTCGAACGATTCTGCTAAGATTCCCGGCAGTGAAGGGGACGAAGGCATTGGTACGGCGGCGTGATCGAGGAAACAGGAGAGAAGAAGAGGAGCAAGAAGAGAGCGTCCTCCTCTTGGGATTAGTAACGGCAGTACGGGACGTGAGAGGAGTATCCATGGGGGAACCAACCACGGAGAGCTTCTCTGAGGAGTCTCTCCGTGATCTTTAAGGAAAGGTTTCGGCGGAGAAAGCAGACTGTTGAGCTGAGGAGGGAAAGCTTTAGTTTGGAGAAGAAGACAACGACGGAGAAAGCGAGAGGCAGATGGCGGTGAGGGGTTTGGCCGTACAGTTGGGTGGGAAGTTTTTATTCTTTTGAGAAATCGAAGTTTGAAGGGTCAACGAAGTTTTCTGAGCAAGCAACGACAAAAAAAAGTATTGCAAATGGCGACGGAGTAGGAGCATTTGAATTTTGACTTAATTTGCAGAGAAATTTAAAGGGTTGCAAAAGTGGTGACTCAAGTATTTGAAATGTTGTTATAGATAGTAATTTTGTTTAAGAAAAAATCAGATGATATTTGGGTGTAGGTGTTAAGAATTAAGTATCGTATAAGAGAGGACGAGTATGGTTTTCGAGCGCGAAATACAAGGTTTATTTAGGTTATTTGAAAAGATAAATTATATTGTTAGAGCATAGACAAATTTGTATATTATTTTAGATTGACCTTCTTAGTTATCGATTGGGAGCCTCTTGCCCGTTTTTTTAAAGAGCAAAACGAATTAAAATTTCCTATTTTGTTATAGCCTCCGTTTCAGACAAAAAGAAAAATGAAGCGATCTTCATCAATATGAGACACAAGTCTCTCGGCGTTATCACATGTCATAGTATTGAGTCGTGGGTTCTGACGCCTAAGGAGGCCCTGATATGTGACCCTATTATTGCTTCTGGTTGATGCACCAAAACTCTAGTGGATATCCCGTGATCGTCGTCATAGTCTGGATGGGTATTTCACAGAGATCAACTCAAACAATTACGTAAAATGAAAAAGAATTCAAGTTCTTTAATGCCCTCACGCAGGATTGAACTACGGACCTTCAGTTTACAAGATTGACGCTCTACCACTGAGCTATAAGGGCAACTTCAAACATGGTTAAGAGAGCTATATATAACAAGATTAACAACAGATCTTATGGGATATTAGACAACACCTAACTTTTACAACAACGAAAAAGAATAACATAACTTAGTTACGATTTAGGGTTTACTATAACAGATAAGTCAGTATCTAACAACAAATTCGTCGCTGAAAATGGAAATCAAAGAATCTGTGTCTGTCCATGGATGAATGAGACCAATGTCTCAGGGGTTACCGGTTAGACCTAAGTACTCGCCAAGGCGGTTCCTTGCTTTTCAAGCAACAGTATGATTATGGCCTCTGGCTGCAGCATCGACAGCCATGCTAAGCATCCTCCTCCCTTCAAACCCATCCACCCCTTTAACCCAAAACACACACTTGGTCCTCCCACCTACCGTCACCATCTCTGCTCTCACCACCTTCGCCTTCACCGACCTCACTGCCTTCCCAATATCCACCAGTAGATCGCTTCTCTCGTTGCAGCTCACCGTAACCTTTACAAGCCGATCGATGCCTTTCCCTTTGTCGACGTTGTTCTCTACCTTTACGTGGTCATCTCCTCCGGGATATAGGCAGTCCGACCCACCTCCGCATATTGCATTCAGTGCCGATGCTGCTGAGTTCATCCGCCTCACTTGCCGGATTGTCTCATGAAGCACCGATGCTTTGTTCTTCGGTTTAGATTCATACCGAGCCATGGAGGTTAGGGTTAGTCCTTGACATTGAACTGTTTCAGTGAAGCAAGTCGGGTGGGGGAGACTTACTTTGACCAAGGTAGGGAGGATCATTCGCAAGCTCGAGTATAGGCTGCTAACTCGACTCCTTCGATCCCTCTCGGAGTACTTGTGCTTCTCTTTGCTGATCTGTTTAGCCTCGTCCCTGTTTGATGTTGTCCTCCTCAGATAGCTAGCTACTTGACGATAGTCAATCGAGTTCGGATGTGCTCTTGACTTGTAGAAACTCGAAATGCGTTGTGCCTCTCGTATCTGTCAAGATGAAGAACGAAACAAACAGTTGTCAGAACAAAACTTCGACACCGAGGAACATACACGACGCTAACAGGTAAAGCTACCTGCCGTAATAAAACCATTATGCCAAGCTAAGTTGCAACTCTGGCAGGTTTGATTATACAAAGAAGCTTCACAAACTCGCGAATCGACTAAGGAAGGAAGAGAGGTTATCCGAGGTATACTGTATACCTAATAAACTATTCTCTCCTCAAGTTTCCATGAATGTACTGCAACATATCAGACTCCATAAATGAAAACAATTCTGAAGATCCATCCAGAGTGGATCATACCATTAATTTCCAGGATCATGCAAGTTTGTAGCACTCAACTTCTTTACTACGCGAGATCTCCAGAACTAATTGCTATGCCTACTGCATCAGCCGATCGATATGACTCCATTTCTAGTGTAGTACCTAGTAATTATCATCATCATTAAATGGCAGAGGATCACGGTATTGAATCACATTCATATTGTGAAATCTTATCATGACAGTTGAGACTTGGGACACAAGCAACTAATGTAAAGAACATGTAAATGACAAGATCAAAAGATCTTTCACGCAAACAAAGAGAACATTAATGGATTCAGAGAGCTTTTCAACAAAAGATCACCAAACAGGCAAGGATTGTAGCAACCCGTGAGTTCAGATACCTTTTTTCATGAAGAGTTGAAGCTATATTAGAGAACTTCGAGCATTCTCGCAGCTTCGGTCATTTGATGTCGCATTATCGACAAGGTACCTCCAGTAAGAGCTATGATACCTTTCAAGAAGGAACCTTGATCATCTGGACCAAAAGAAAATACATGATTACCTTCAATAACACGGTTAATTGCAGATTATCTGTCAAAATATGGCAATATCACAGATGGTAATCCAATCAGCCTAACCGGATTTCTCCACGGATCTTGAATATGCTTTCTTCAGCAATCCACTGTATAAAACCACAAACATGAACAGCTTACAGCAAAACAAAGCACAGAACTTCCAACATATGGTAATTAGGAAAAAGTACTACTAAAGTAGAAATGGAAAGCTACAGAATGAAACTAGTGGAACAGGCTGGATTGGAGATGCTATTCCATTTTCCTTTCTGCATTAACATTTTGAGTATTGAGGACATAACAGCAAAAAAAGGGAGAGGATGAACAAACTGTAAACTAAACTTCCTTTGTTCATCCATTTCCTATTCTCCATGGCCACCTTAGAAACAAAAAGCCCTCAAAAGTTATGGCCTCAGTTTACTCATTACACTACATCCTTCAAACTAACATAAACATCGTCCTCCTTCAACAGATACTCCAGATCAAAATCACCATCCTCAGTCTCTTCCTCTGCATTAGATTTACCAGTAGCACACTTTCCCTCTTCTTCAACAATAGTATTCCTCTTCCCTGTTCCAGTCACTTTCCTCGAGCATTTAGGGATTGATTTCATATATTTCCCCGTCTTCTTCTTCTTCTCCATCTCCATCTCCATCTCCTTCTCCTTCTCCTTCTTCTCTTCCTCACTATCATCAGAGATTTCCATCACATCAACCGGAATGCCTTCCTTCTTCTCCTCCTTCTCGTCAGACGGTTTCTCATACTTGAGAGGGAAAAATCCATATCCACAGTAATACTCCTGCTTCGAGGAGCTGCCTTCAACCGCCGCCGGCGTAGGCAGCGCCGCCGCGACCCCATGGAATCCTCTCCGGCAATTCTGGCACCGGAGGCAGCAATCCTCGTACTCAATCAAGTACTCGTGCGCGCAGTAGCAGTAAGGGCAAACCGTCCAGAAAGTCGAAGAAGAAGAAGAAGGAGAAGATTTATCATCTCCTCCTTCCTTCAATTTCTCAACCGATTTCATCGCCGAGAAGACGCGGTTGAACGCTTCTTCGCTGAAGGGGAATCCGTTTCTGGAAGGCTGAACTAGGGCAGCGAGCTTGGTGAACTGGCTTCTAATGCATGCGCGGTCAGCGACGGCGGCCGGGGTCTTCAGCTGGAGCACGGAAGCCCAGTCGTCGGCGGCCGCGAGGAGGACGTCGGCAATGGCGATGACCTGTTGAGGCTCCGGTCGGTTAGGGTTGAATTTCTGGGCTTCGAGGGCGTGGTCTCTGGCGCCGATGAAGTCGCGGATGCCGAGGAGTTTGGAGGAGAAACTTAGTAGGGTTTCATATTCGTGACTGGGCTCCATTGTTTTGCTCTCTCTGTCTACAAAGTGGGTTGTGTGAGAGTTTTCTTCTTCGTTTTCAAGCTGCGTTCTTTCTTTCACATAAATGGAAGACTGTCGAGATTGCAGTGAGAGCTTACCATGCAAGCTTTTGTCATTGTTTTACAGAGTACGCTCTGCTTTGCATTGACTAGGTAGGTGGCGAAATCGGACGGCCAGAGGGAGACCATTGAGAGATGGACGGCTACGATGTTCTGCAGAAGATATGCCAGCTGTTTAGGTTAATAACCAATGGATTTCAGTTGATTAACTGGTTAAAAATTCTGAAAACCTATTAATCATTAATCCACCGAGTTGGTGTCAACTTGAATATTTAGCCGATTGAGTTAGTTGGTTGTCGTCAATTTCGGTTAAAATATGTATAAATATAAGCGGAAAATGAAGGGAGTTAGTTACAAAATCATTTCGATTATAAAAATTTAAATCTTTAACTAATTAACCGATCAATTTTGTTTCGGCTAACCATTAACCGACCAAGGTCATTTAGTTAACCAATTTTAACCATTTCAAAATCGCACCATCGCTAAACTTTGAGTGTTCTAAGATTGTATAGGTATTGATAGTCTAGATTGATTTGACTAAGTACCATTTATGATGGTCAAATAAAACTTAAATATAATTAGGATTGTGTTACTTTGGTTTATAACGGTTCAATCGTGTATTATTAGTCTCATTCGTATTATACTTTGTACGGTTTCAAAATTTATAATTTTAGACTACAAAATTAGTAAAATTGTACTAATACAGATTTGATATTAGATTATATATTTTTATCTGTTTAGTTCCCGTTCACACACTTCTTTAGTACCTTACTGTTTATACATCTTACGATAACAAAGAACACATCCATATGAATTACATCCCGAACAAAAATATATCCATCCAATTTTCCAAATCAAACTAATATCATTTTATCTCGACCGACCAACAAAACATTATATCTCTAGATTAAATGGTTATCTAATAAATTTAATGTTCCATTAAAAAATAAAGTTCAAAGTGTTATGAATATTGTTATTATGGTGCATGAATGCCCATTGTGTAACCTATACATTAACCATGGGAATCAATACCATTATCTCCTATTCAAGTGTAATTATGTTTATCATTAGGGGTTATGTATCATGAGCCTATAAATAGTGCTCACTCTTGTATGTTTGGGACACATCAATAAGAATACTCTTCTCCTCCCATATTCTTGCTTTTCTTCCTTATAGTTTCTTAACACAAAGTTGCATTTTTCTCATTCTTCAACATGTAAGTTATCAGAAGGTCAAAATCCAATAGATAAATGACCAAAGTGAATATTTAACCGGAGAATCTTCTTCACTAAACCCTCCCAAACCTCCAAAGAGTTGCCGCAGGCAGGTTCAAGTATCTTACAATTAACCCAGCATCAAATTCGACAAGTTTTTCCAGCTAACTGAAACCCAGAAAAAAGATGGTGGATTATTACAGTCCGGGTTGTGATATTTAAAGGCTCTATTTTTGGTGTCTGATGGAGCAGAGAGTAAAATGTTTGGCCTTGCTGGGAGCAGGGGTTGCTCTCGGCTCCATGTCCACCTACCTCCTCCTCAAGCTTCTTTCCAGGTGCAAGCTTTTATCCTATTCTCCCCTTACTCCTTAATCTGGAAACCATGATAATAGACTGTTTAAAGCTTGGTTTTTTTGTTTGGTTATGGCAGAAAGAGTTCTACACCGAGGAAGAATGTTGGATTGAACGGTATGTACCTTTGGTTGCTTGCTTGATTCGTGGAATTGAATTGGATGAAGAAAGACTGATACTTGTCATCTGAGAATGTAATTGTGGAAACTGTTAGTTAAAATTTGGACGGGATGATGCGAGCAAAAGTTTGTTTCTTTTTGCTTCCCCAGGTAACGCCATTGTGCTTGAGGATTCTGTGAAATGCTCCTCTTCAGATAGATGTCATGGGATGTCAGGTTCAGACCTCTTAAAGGATGACATAGTTTCTGAACAGCTTACCAGGTATGTAGCTGGAGAGCAAAGCCATGAGTTCCTTTGGTTTGTAGGCTTCTTACTGGTAAAATGCATGGTTGTTAGTCTCCATACGGAATAGGAGCAACTTGTTTCAGCTACTGTAACATCTATAATATTCAAACTTCTCAGTATCCTTGATCATAAGAATCAAATGCTGCTTATGATCTTGAAATGGATATGCTTTCACTGTGCTGTGGTACCTTCTGTACGAACCATGAACTCGATATTTTGTTTGTATCTTTTTGTGTGGTCACTAGGAACATTCAGTTCTTTGGTTTCGAATCCCAAGAGAAGGTGACGGTATCCTATGTTGTCGTCATTGGTCTAGGAGGTGTTGGAAGTCATGCCGCATCTATGCTTTTGAGGTCGGGAGTTGGAAGGCTACTCTTAGTGGACTTTGACCAGGTAATGTGTTTTGCTCTTGCCTTTTTCCTATCTTTCATTTTAATCCATGTTAGTCAATTAATTTATTTCTCCGGCATGAAAAGGTTTCTGTTTCGTCCTTAAACCGACATGCTGTGGCGACACGAGAAGATGTTGGCATACCGAAGGCGGAGTGCTTGAAGAAGCACTTTTCATCAATCTTCCCAGAGTGCCGTGTCGAAGCCAAAGTGCTTCTGTATGATGAATCATCTGAAGAAGAGATCCTCTCAGGCCATCCTGATTTTGTGCTGGAC
Source organism: Linum usitatissimum (assembly GCA_030674075.2). Lineage (NCBI taxonomy): Eukaryota > Viridiplantae > Streptophyta > Magnoliopsida > Malpighiales > Linaceae > Linum > Linum usitatissimum. Next base: position 2,845,602 of record JAUJYP020001495.1, read on the forward strand.
TGCATTGATAATATCGACACAAAGGTATCACCTTTTTGTTAGCAGAAACCAATCAGTTGACTATTTTTCTTCTTTTGACATCTGTTTTTTTATGTCTGGTAATGTTTTATGCACTCCAAGCCTGGTTCTTGATCTGATACAAATACTAAGTGCTTCTCTGTTGCATTGTTATAGGTGGCGCTTCTAGCTGCGTGTGCTCGTAGGAATTTGAAGGTTCTATCTGCAACAGTAGCTGGTGCTAGGGCTGACCCATCTAGGATCAGAGTGGCTGACTTAAGAGAGTCAACAAATGATCCATTATCCAGAGCTGTAATACTTTTCTCTATGGTTCTCAAATTTTCCTTCGTAAATTTTGCCTTGGATGTCCAACCTAATGAATCTGGGTTCTTTTGCATCAGGTGAGACATCGTTTAAGGAAGTATCATGGCATAGAGGGGGGTATACCTGTGGTCTTCTCTCTGGAAAAGCCAAAAGCCAAGCTGCTTCCTTTCAAGGGACCAAGTGGAGAAGAAGAGAATCCTTCTGATTATCAGGTGCGGCTTGCTGCCAATCTATGGTGTAAAGTTGATCCGGTTCATTCGGATGATTTCTAACCTTAAGTGACAAATACCAGATAGTACCGGGATTCAGGGTGCGGATAATTCCTGTTTTAGGCACCATCCCCGCAATCTTCGGACAGGTGATGGCCTCCTACGTCGTGACCCAACTTGCCGGGTTTCAAGTGGAAATGGAGCCTGTGGTTAATTTGGACACGGATCATTACCAAATGCTTCACCAACGCCTTATCGAGCACGAGGAATCCCTGTATGGCACAGCCGTTGAGGTTGAGGTATGAAAAAGTACTTCCTTCACCTTGTCTTGAATCAAGCTCCATAGTAAAATTAACTCGTATTTTCCACGCTTTTCTAGGTGGATGTCGAGGAAGTGAAATATGTCGTAAAAGAACTATGGCATGGACGGAGTGCCAGGGATCAGTTTGTGAAAGATGTCGGACGAGGAATGTGGCGAGCAATTAATGAATTAATGCTTGTGAGGTATGCCAACCCGACGAGACAAAAAGTGTTCCTTTGCATACTGTTATATCTGACTGTACTGACTTCACTTAGTCATAAGTAATTGATCGTAATGCTGAGTCATTGATTTTAGCGCACTGTTGCGCTTATGCATATTGTTTGCTTTATTTCTGCAGGTGGGACGCAGAGAAGCCAGCTTCTGTGTCAAATCTCATCCTTCTCAAGTTTAAAGAGGTATCTTCTCTTTGCTAGCTTGCAACACACTCTATGACTCCACTCTTACGAAACTTGCATCTCAAGGCGGGTCATACACATTTCGGATACTTGTAAAGCTATCCTTTTACTTGATGTGGCTCTGCTTCTCTTTCTTCTTGGTGCAGGCTGATGAACACGAATCGAGAACATTGAACGAAATCAAGCAGGAGGAACCGGAGTTCTTCCAGAGGGTCACGGCTGCCCTGAACCGAGCACAACTCGAGTTTGACTCGTGAATTATCATTATGTTCTGGCCAGTTACAGTGGCAAGTCTTTTCATCTAAAACTGCAGAGGTGGTTGTTTTAAGCAGTTTTATGTTCTTCAATGGAAGAGGAAAAGCAACCTTGGCTCGGGGAGGGCATCAGAAGTTGAGTTTGGGAAGTACAGATTCTCTCCCACTAAGTGTAGGGTGAGAGTTTTAGCAAAGTTACAGGGAAAATTGTTAGTTAGAACGTAAGATTCAGAATTTGTCACTTGTAGACAAATTTAGCCATTTAGGGGTAAATTGTATTTTCAATCAATAAAGATTGGATCAGGTAACAAAATGGGCACAACGTTCTCTTAACAAATCTTTTACTTGACAATGAATCAATGATCATCGTAAGTGTGGAAATCGGGTTTGGGCTGATCACATCGAATCACTCTTTTAATTTTGAGTTGGGAAAAGGAACCGTATATAAATCGATGATTTGAACATTTTTTGAAGGTTTCAATGGCTTAATAAAGTCAAACCAGTATCCATACAAACCGAACTGACTAACACATACGGTTTCGAAGTCGGACCGGTCCGATCGAAAGTCATGCCGTGTGTATATATTGTACACAAAGCCACATCCCAATGCCCACTTCATTCCCCCTTACCTATTCAGAAATGTCAACAACTACAACATCATCATCATCCTTACGACCAAGACCCACGACCAACAAACTCCCACCCGATTCCCAACCACCGCCCGACATCCCTCCGCCGCCGGCAACCACGCACAAAACCTTATCCCAGCGAGCAATCTCCCAAACGCTAACCACAACAGCCAACCTAGCAAACCTCCTCCCTACCGGAACCGTCCTAGCCTTCCAGCTCCTCACCCCACTCTTCACCAAAAACGGCTCCTGCTCCGCCGCCTCCGCCGCCCCTCTAACCCTCGCCCTCCTCTCCCTCCTCGCCGCCTCCTGCTTCCTCGCCTCCTTCACCGACTCCGTCGTCGTTGCCACTGGAGGAGAACATAAATCGGTGTACTACGGGCTGGCGACGAAGACAGGCATGTTTCTGTTTGATTCCCCCGCCGGCGCCGTCGGGAAGGAGGAGCTGAGCAAGTACAAAATTCGGTTCGTTGACTGGGTCCACGCGGTTCTGTCGGTGTTGGTTTTTGTTTCCGTGGCGTTGAGGGACAGGAACGTGGTCAGCTGTTTCTACCCGCTTCCCGGAGAGGATACGAAGCAGGTTCTGGACGTTGTTCCGATCGGGATCGGCGTCTTTTGTAGCTTGTTGTTTGTCGTTTTCCCTACACGCCGGCATGGGATTGGTTACCCTCTTACCCCGCTGACCAAATAATATGCGCTCGGTTTTGGGTTAATCGATTTGTGGGTCAACCGGAATGTGGATTGATCCAGGTGTTTATTTACTGATAAATTGGGTTATATGAATTTTTTTGGGTATTATGGTTACACGTTGTTGAGTTTTGATCGGTTGGAATTACAAATATGAGTGGACCGAATTAGATTTAACCGAGTCAAATCAGTTTTCTAGTAGCTTAATGTTATGGTGGGTTGATTAATGATTGTGCATGTTGATATTTTTAAATCATATCAAGCTTTTGGGTTTGATACGTTTTATATTAATCGTTGGTTTGGATGATTGGGTTTGCTGGTTACAGATGGATTCCTATGGTTTATTAGTTGGTTTCTTTATAAAGTATTGTTATATACTAAATTTAGTTACATTAATAACTAGTACAATTCTTTTTGGTTTAAATTATGACATCATTTGTATATACTATTCATTATTTTTTTAGAATAACAATTTTGATACAAAAATTATTCAAACTCAAACACGTGTAAATAAAAAAATGTTTATTTTTCGGGCTATTTTTTTACAAGGAACTACTCTCCCGCAAAACAAAACACTCTTACAAAGAGCTAACCCAACTCGGGATAAAAGCACAGATCGAGCCGATCATATGTACTCAATTTGTTTTCAAGTTCCTGGTGCAGGAAGCGAAACAAATGGACACGGAGAGTAAATGATACAACCCAAAACACTTTTTTAATGTCATGATTGTCGAGTCTTTAGACCGTTGATCGCCGAGATGAAATCTTGACAGTAACATTTTTTTTAATGTCATGATTGTCAAGCCTTTAGACCGTTGATCGCCGAGATGAAATCTTGACAGTTTGAATAGATTATAGAGGTTAGGCGACTCGAGAGAATACTAGATATAAACCGTGATCACAATTGTTAGGAAGCGGTTCAAGCCTGACCAATATGATAGTCTCTATCACATTTCCAACATAAATTGTCGAATCCACTCATAACTATCATTCTACGATTAACTACAAGGTGTGACATTGTTGGTTGTTCATTTTGTCTATTAATCATGAGAGAGTTCAATCCTCTTTCATGAGAATGGAGTACACCTTGTGGCAAACTGTTTACCGCATTGAGCTAACACTCGCGACGAAGGGATCGATTATTGCTTTTAGTGATAAAACCCTAATTACACAAAAAGCTATCATTGTACGATTCAAACAGGTTGCATCGGTTAGACCGATTTGGCCGGTCCACCCCTTGATGGGATATTTACACCTGCTGCGCCGACGTAACGCCGGCATGGCTGTTTCCGACATGAATAATACGTGGACCGAAAACGACGTCCAGTATCTGCGTTTTGCGAGAGAATATACTATATCTATGGGGTGGGCGCCGCCGAAGGAGAATTTTATATTAAAGTGGTAACAAGAAGCCACGTGGCGAATTCGACACCAGTTTCCGCATTTTCTTTTTCTCTAAAGTCGCCGTCCGGAATCCGGATAGAGCAAGAACGAGGAGGATGCCATCGCCAGCCGATCGAACATTCTCCGCGTTAGGGTTCTAATTTCAAAATATTTTCCTCATCTCCTTCTAAAGAGGTAATCTATCTACTGACCTTATATCTACCCCCCGTTGATTCAAGCTTTTTCCCGCAATTTCTCTAGGGTTTCTGGTCAATGATTCGGTTTGGCTGTTTGAGTTTTTGGTACGATGATGATGTTGATGATGGAGAATGCGTGGTGGTGCTTTGTTATTCTTCAATTGCCTTTGTTCTTAGGAGTGAAGGGCGAAGAATTAGACCGGATTGGCAGGAATTCTTTGTTCTAGGGTTTTGTCTGTGTTGGGAATGAATGGATTTATGGTTAAGTTGAAATTGATTGGAGAAATTGCCTACGGATGAACCTCTTTCTTAGTGTCCTCTTCGGGTGTTTTTATTGCAGGTTTTAGAATCTGGTTCAGCTTTGTGTTTCATCATTCATCACGTTGTGATTTATATAAGGTGATTTGGGGGATCGATAAGGGTTTGTGTTCCAGCTGCTACCAATCTTGAATTGGATCATTAAGTAGTAGCTTTCTAGCTGGCAAGACATTTCTAGTATCAGCCGCAATTCATCTTTCAGCCATGCCTGGTGCTGGTTCCTTGCTGTTGTCTCATGATTTGGGACTTTGCAAGAGCCAGAGCCGTAGGCAATTTAAGGTAATATTTCCAATTCAGCCAGGAAGGTTTTCACTATTATATCCAATTCAACAAGTAGTGCTCAGTTTCGGACCTGAAACTAACTATGACAGGTTTTTCCAGGATACTCTAGGAAGGAGCAATCTACCTTCTTCAACTCCTGGACTGTCTTCATGCGTTTTGGTAAATTTTGGATTCCGTCATGTTTTATTCCCTGAATTTAAACTGTTCAAGTTTTTGTTCCTAAGATGGTTATTCGTGCTGTGTTGCTGAGTTTGATTTATTTATAGATAGTTGAACAGGAGAACAGTCTTGTATTCTTTTATGTACTTTTGTACGAGCATTTGAAGCTTAGGATTTTTCTTGCTGGTATTTCGCAATGTGCAATGCTGCATGTAATATTGCCGTGAATTTTGGTCTAGGATCTAGTACCCTGATTCAATTGATCTTCTCACTTCTCATTTTTTATACATTTCTAGGGACGGGACTCTTGGATTCTCCCTATCTTGGGAACTTCTTACAAGTCCACATACAATGTACCACATATCAGTAATACTTTCCGATGCCGTTCTTTTTTGGGACCAGGTCAAGCCCTTGAAGTTCCTGCCATAAAGGCCGCTTCAGGAGCTTTAACGAGGTAATTTCTTGTGTTTGTGTTAGGTAGGGTATCTTGATATGCTTTATTGTTTAGTTGGTTGTTATTATAGTAATTGCTCTGCCAAAGATGAGGTAGTTCGTTATTACATATATTAGTGTTGCTATATGAAGTGTCCTATCTTTACTATCAGGATAGCTATGCTTTACAGATTGTTTTCTGTGATACGCTTTTCTTCAGGGCATATAACAATCTACAAGCCAGTCCTCTTGTACTCAGGATAGCTCCAGCTGTAGGTATTATTGTGTTCACTGTATGGGGTCTTGCACCACTTATGCGTCAGATCCGAAACCTTATACTCTGTGTATGTATTCACTTTTGATGTTCTCTTTCTTGTTCCATTTATCAGTTCTTTATCTTTTGGGAGTGTGTTTGTGACGTTGAAAATATCTTGCAGAAAAATGATAATGGTTGGAAAAAGAGTAACACTTACCATGTTACAACCTCCTACCTTCGGCCTTTACTGCTGTGGGCAGGTGCAATATTTATATGCAGGTACAATAATGTGATCGTGTTCATTTGCTAGGAGTGTGTTGAAGGTTGTGCATAAGTTTTGCCAAACGAGAATCGCTAGATGTTGTATTCATCCTATTTTGTTTTTTGCAGGGCACTGGATCCTGTTGTTCTTCCGACAGAAGCTAGTCAGATTGTCAAGCAGAGGCTTCTAAATTTCGTACAGTCATTGTCAACTGTCCTGGCGTTTGCGTATAGCTTGTCACGGTGATTATGATGCTTCTGGACCAGTCCATTATTTTTTATGTATCGTATAAATGGTTTTCATCTTAGTCTAGGTTGTAGCTTCTTTTTACTGGCTGGGTGGCATATATCTTATCACTATCTCTGAGTAGAATTATCTTTATGATATTTGCTTTATATGAGTAACATATTAATATTTTTCTCCCATGGCGGCCCTTAGATACTTGTGAAAATTGTGTACACTGGATAAAGCTCCTCTTTAGAAATGTCTCTTTAGTGGCAGACTGGCAGTGCTTATTTCCGGGTAACTGAACTTATTTAAGCAATTATCTACAGCCTGATTCAACACTCGCAGAGATTCTTTATGGAGTCCAATGAAATCAACGATCCACGAAATGTGCGTAAAAGTTCTTTAACTCAATGACCTTGGTTCTTACATGCTTTGATATCTTCATATCACCAGTTATTCATTCATGCAAAAATAATGTTCTTTTGTCGTGGAGTTCCATCTTCATATATACTTGGCACATCTTTGATTATGCCCAAAATAGTAACATTCCTATCACCATAATATTTGCCTCCTTACAACTCCTAACTTCTCGCGAGTGTGAAGGACACAAATTCATTAAGTGAAACTGTAGGTACCTCCGTTTGTTATGACAGAGGGAGAATCATCAGTTTTCAGTATACATTTTGTTATGAACTTCTTGGCATTCATCCCCAGTTGCATATTTAAATTGATTATTTAGTCATCAACTAGTTCGCATTTAGCAGTAGGTAACAATACTTCTCCTCAGACATGTGAGCCACTTACAAATATTCTGCCAAGTAATTATATTGTTATGACTTACTATTGCTTCACTTTTTCGACCAGATGGGGTTAGACTTTGTTGGGAAGGCTGTATACTCCTCAGTATGGGTAGCTGCTTTTTCACTCTTCATGGAATTGTTGGGTTTCTCTACCCATAAATGGCTTACTGCTGGAGGTCTCGGGACGGTATTGCTGACTCTTGCTGGACGTGAGGTAAATTTTGGTTTCTTTTACATATTGGATTACCCTCAAAACTATTTTCTCAGTCCTTTTATCAATTAGACAATTTACACCCCCACAAATACCCACACTGTATTCTTTGTTATTGATATTCACAATTTTTCTCTCAACTGCAATGACCCATGCTACTCGGCCTGTTGAAAAATTTAGTTGCTTTTGCATATTGTATTACTATCAAAATTTTCATTTATTGTCAGTTAGCAAACTATCACCATCACACCAGCAGTAGATATCATTGATTATTGTATTCTTTGTTACAGATATTCACGAATTTTCTCTCAAGTGCAATGATTCATGCTACTCGGCCTTTTGTTGTAAATGAGTGGATTCAGACGAAAATTGAAGGCTATGAGGTTTCTGGCACTGTAGAGGTAGAATTCCCTGACCGAATTGAAGCCTTCAGATGGCCATATGTTTGTTGGCCTGTGCGTTTCATGTTTGGCACTTACATCTTACATCCTTTATTGATTTTGCAGCATGTGGGTTGGTGGTCGCCTACAGTCATAAGAGGTGAAGATCGTGAAGCAGTTCATATACCGAACCATAAGTTTACGATGAATGTTGTGAGAAATCTCACTCAGAAGAGTCATTGGAGAATTAAAACACATCTGGCAATTAGTCACTTGGATGTCAATAAAATCAATGTGAGGAACCATCCAATAAAGTTGGTCCTTTTCTAGTCCCTTTTAGTTTTCATTAGCTGACTCCTCTGTTGAGTTATGCCTTGTCATTTTGCAGACAATTGTTGCTGATATGCGCAAAGTGTTAGCTAAGAATCCTCAAGTTGAACAGCAAAGATTGCACAGAAGAGTCTTTTTAGAGAATGTCAATCCTGAAAATCAAGCTCTCATGGTTAGTGCTTCTTAGTGTTAAATTCTGTTCAGTTTCGCTCCATAGTATTCCGAACGTGTAGATTTATATTTCCGATTAATCAGTAGCTTTCTTCTTGCGTCGGATATGCAGATCTTAATATCATGCTTCGTGAAGACCTCACATATTCAAGAATATCTTTGTGTTAAGGTACCAATCTGAATCTTCGACGGATTCATATCAGTTTGTCAAAGAAGTGATCATGAACATTCACTTAAATTTCCAGCCGCCCCATTTGACACCTTACAATATCCATTGTTTTGGTGAAATAGGAAGCTATTCTGCTGGATCTTCTACGAGTCATCAGCCATCACCGCGCGCGTCTGGCTACACCAATACGTACAGTGCAAAAGATCTACACTGATGCTGCTGATTATGATAATGTTCCATTTGAAGAACCAAACTTTAACAGGGGAGGAGGTGTAGCATCTAATCGCCCTTTGCTACTGATCGAACCCTCTTACAAAATCAACGGAGAAGACAAAACAAAATCCAAGAATATGCCTCCAAAGCCTTCAGTTGATGCTCAATCAGCAGGGACTCCAAAGTCCGATTCCAAAATTAAAGAAGCAGCCAATGCATCAAAGGCTGGTGCCAAGAACGGTGAATCTCCAAATTCTGATGCCACCGAGAACAAGAAGGCTGCAGTCACCGAACGACAAAGTTCGAACATCAAAGCCACTGGCTCGGTCTCCGATGGCAAGCCTGAGGAGCCTTCACCTTCGTCGTCACCAGAAAATAGCGGTGTGAAAGCCGGTGGGCGACAAGAATCCCAATCGAAACAGGTAGGTGAAAGAAAACCAGTCTCTTCTCAACCTTCACCTTCAAGACCTGCATTGGAGGAAAACATAGTTCTTGGCGTCGCCTTAGAGGGCTCAAAGAGAACCTTGCCTATTGAAGAAGACTCGGTTTCACCTCCGGGGGCTGGAGAGGTCAAGGAAATGGCTGCTGCCCACCGAGATGGATCGGATAATAAGAAGAAAGAGGATTCGATTTCAACTAACGCGCCTGCAACTTCAGGTGATCAGTAGTAGAACAAATCACACTTTTGATTTTTTTATCGTCCTTCTAAAGTGGCTAGCTTTCTGGGTTTGTTCGTTGTAACCGCACTGTAAATTGTTGTACGTAATGATTGGAGCCATCAAAGATCGCAGTAATATTGTAGAGGGCCAGTTGAGTGATGGGATGAAGGGAGGAATGCCATTTTATTAGCAAGGCTTAACTCCAATGTGTGCTAACTGATTTGGAAGACTTATGTTTTTGGTATGTTATTTGTTCTTATGTAACTGTGTTAGCGTTGTAGCGTTGAGGGCCCATCACCAGAAAAACAATGTCGTGCTTTCGAAATCGAAGCTCAATACGAGTATGCAGCTGAAAATCAAAATGAAGATGACGGATACTGATCGACGCTCGATCTAATCTGCAAACCGCTCATATAACATTCCATGCCAATGACAAGGACAAGGATTCCAAGAGCCATTAAGGATGCAAATCACAAGCTTGGTTTTCTTCCAGTGTGACTAACTGTGCAACTTGTATAAAGTTGAAAGGAATAGTTCCTAGAAAGCATCCAATGAACTTTCACTAAAGTCTAAATACCCTTCATGAATTGACAACATTAGCAACGGTACAAAAAGATAGACCAGCTGTCATCTGCAATAGTTGATTGCACCAGTAGTCTTCCTTTCTTCTGGCATAAGAAACCAACAAAGGGTAGAATGGATTCACATGTCGCGATTCAGCTTCTGGTACAGCTTCTGGTAGGAGGCGGAGGAAGTCGAGAGAGTATACATCAGTTCTTTTAAGGTCACCGAGCTGCCGTGAGTTGTTAAATCGCAATTGAATTGCTTCTGTCAAGAGGTGGGAGAAATCGAGAGAGTTATACATCAGCGCTTTTGAGGTCGCCAAGCTATCGTGAGTTGTTAAATCGGAATTGAATAATTGAAATTGAGCATTAATATCTATCGAGAAGACAATTAATTAAGAGGAATTAATTGTGCTAAAAAACCAGCTGTGAAGGAATTAGTTGTCAATTGAGTTGATAGTGAGAGTTGTCGGAGATGATCATCGAAGAGTGATTGTTTTATAGACAAAAGGACAATTAAGTAATTTGACTTGTTTTTTAGCAACGAAAATTCATATATTAGAACGGTGAATAGCAATTCGGTTATCTTATCGGTGTGCACAATATTTTAGTCTCTGATCCAAAGCCTCGAACTGTCCCTTCTTTTTCGGTCTCTTCGACTTGTATAGAGCCCTTTGTTTATTAGTCGAAACGAAATTTGGAATGGGTGTGTAATGTACCAAAGCCACATCATATCCGCCACAACCATATAGGTTGGCTCTTTAGTCTTAGAATCCAACAAAACAAAGGGACCCAAGAAGTGTGGAAACTCCACCAATATATATTACAGCTCTCAGCCAGTTTATTAAAAAGCTGCTACATCAGGTTGAATTGGCCCCCAAATGAGGCAATAACATTGAATAAACAAGAATGTGGGTCTTAGATCTTTTGTTTATTTATGATAAGGTATAGCAAGTGTGGTGCCAAATCACTATCATGCAGATTACATACATTGCATACAGATATAAATTATAGTGGTAGGTAAGTAAAAGAAACAGAAGAACAAAAAACAATGAAGAAAGAAAAATCACCTTCAGAATCAAACATGGCACATACAATCAGGAGCTGGATATGTGTATATTGACTGCTTGGCTTTTCTTAGCCTCATCTGCCCTTGTCTGCTTCCATGTCCTTCAACCACTGCTTGTCTGAAGTCTCCCCAGCTTATGTTCTTATTCAAGAACAGTTGCCCCAGTAATGCCATCCTCGGCCTTATCGTCTTCATGTTCTTGTACGTACGGTGCCCCACCTGTAATTGAGACACAGTTGTACAGTTCGGTTAATCTCGAGCTACGGAAGTTCTCAGGAAAGTAAAGACTCTGATACCATGTCATGAACCATTGCATCCCACTAACTCGAGTTGTACAATTTGGTTAATCTCGATCTAAATCCAAGACGGGAACTGTCCTTGTTCATCAGTGAGTTTCACGTACCAAATCCGAGAAAGTTCAGAATAGCTTTTATATCATTCATCAACCACGTACCAAAGCATTGTGCATGTTTCCTGGAGAAGCCGAGATGAAAATGTCGCTCTGTAAGCCGACGTAATAGTCAACTGCAGCTAACAGCGAAGCTTTGAGTTTGATCCGTGCTCGTTCCTCCGACGAAGCAAGGCTCTTCTTGCTTTCCATTAGCGGGAACAATGTTCGCAATGTTGATATTCTAGCTTCCCCACCGTAAACCTGCGATCATCCAAAGGGCAGTCATTTCTGAGTGAGACTGATGTTTCATGTAGACATGTGTAAAAATGTGCACACTTTTATATACAAACCTTGTGGGAAGCAAGATATAGGCGAGTCGTATTGTCGAATCCCAAAGCCGCAAGCACTAATCCGATCTCCTCCGGAGTCAACGGACATCGTCCTTGATTCCTCAGCTCTTCGTCGGTGAACTGAGAGTTGAGAACCCTTCCTTGCCAGATCGCTTGTCGGTACTTCGCTAGAGCCAGCTTTTCGGCTTTACCTCCGCCAAAGTAACAACCTGAATGAGCAGCCATGTCCTGAAAGCGACATGGTTAGGTAAAAGACTGAATCTTTAACAGCTTAAGAGCATCCTAATGTATGTGCCAAAACCTTGTCGAAGCGAAGGTGCAGGACGACAAACTTGCTCGGCTTTGGTTTAACGATAACGTCTGAGGTTTGTCGTAGATAATCGGGAGGAACTTCTCCGCTTTGTATAAACGGATACCGGAGACGACTGACGAGAGCATCCCCGAGTGCTCTTATGTGGGGGACGAACACTAATGCCTGGAAGTTGACCTTACAGCGTAGTTGTTGAATCTCGTCAGGCAAGTTATCAAAAGTCAACCGATGGGAGAATGGAGCAACAGCAGCAATACCATAACTGGGGGAGACACAGTTGAATGAAATGCATCATTCACTAATGTATTTAATAAAAAATGTAACAAACAAGAAGAAACGAAAAACGAACCTCTGGAGCACAGGCAAGACATTTTCGAGATACCAATTAGCTGAAGCATGGACAGGTGCGGTCTTAATCCTGGTATCACGAATGGCTGCAGCGTAATACTCTCGCGTGCTCCAGAAGTATTCATCGGGCAATTCTCTAACCACGGAAATGTCGTCCTTCAAGACATTAATGAAATGATCGACATCAAATATATCCATGAACGAGCTGCAAAGCGAAAAAGATATATACACCTTCAGAGGAATCAATGCCTTTGTTCGTATCTCGGAAAACAGTTACTAAACAAACCATTTGTGTTCTACCTTGAATCTTTCCAGACAGGATTGACCTCGAAATGTGGGATGACAAGAGTTGCATTCAACATTTTAGCAACTGCAACAGCATCACATATCTGTTCATATATGAGCAAAACCATAATGACAACCAGAAAAGACAGAACATCGACAATCAAGACTATCCAATCACTTCACTTACCCCCATACGTTGCTGGTTCAACCCTCCATCAAGAAACACCTGAAGATAACCCTCTGATGTCTCCGGTATTGCTGCAGAAGAAGCATGAACATATCAGTACGAACAAGAGCTTCCAGTAATTTTGACACAAAAATTCCATATTTTCCTATTTACTCACAAGGGCTGTCTGTAGATCTTATGCATGGTTGCCATCCTTGATCAGTCAAAGGAGTCCACAGGTCTGAGTGTTCTTCATTCAACTAACCATTTCAGATTCAGTCCAACAGATAACTATTAATTCAAGACTAAATGAGAACTCAAACTCAAAACTTATTATACACTACTAAGTTCCTTCATGAAAGCACAAAATTACTTACAAATTCGCGCTCCACCGCACTCTTCAGTAGAGATACATGCCTAGGTTTTGGAACACTCAGCTCCTGCAGCAAATATAACCAAATCTTGATAAGTATCTACTTCCCACAATATACATCAAGAAACAATCTTTGGATGTACCATCAAAGCAAATCATCAAGAAAATTCTCCTTTCTTGGAGCAAACAACTCGGATCTAGAGCTTCTAAGAAAAGCTATGGCTTCCATAACAAATTTGTCCATGGGATGTTTATAAAGTCACAACCCCCCTAAAATCTTCCCTTTTTTCCACTTTGAAGCTCAAATGTGTGTTTACCCTTTACATTTCCTCCTTGTTCCTTTTTGGAAGTAACCCTCTTGGTTCCAGAATCAGGAAAAGGAAAAAACTTTCTTCCACAGCATTATCAAATCTACTGGAAACTAGAACCATTTTTGCCAAAACCCTTTGAAACTACTACACATACCTTGGTCCCCAAACAGCATCTCCTCACAAGTCAAAACAGCCATGGCCTAGGAGTAGAAACTCACCAAGATTTCAATTCCATTACTATTGGACAATAAGTCAAAGCCACCTTCAAAGCTGATATTTTCAAATCATTTTGCCACTCTTTAAACTAAGCCAGTCCTATGATTATATAGAGAAAAAAAAACCCTCCCTTACTTACCTACTCCGCCTAATTAATTACCACTTGTAGCAAACTTGCACAAAATTAGCAAGAAATCCCAACTGATACTGAAAACGGAAAAAGGGAAAAGAAACCAACTGAAACATACCGGCAAGGCATAGGATAGTGTGCTGCTGAAAAAGAAGAAGAAGAAGAAGAAGAAGAACCAAAGAGAAAGAAGGAATGAAGATAGCAGCAGAGATTCCCCTCTTCCACCAAACTTCATGGCCCCAAGCTTCACACTTGGAGATCAAGAACAGTAGAACACACACCTAGATTCTTTCTGGGTTATGGCTGACGAATGGTGACGATATAAGAAGGAATGAAGAGGGAAGGAAGGAGGAGATAGGAATGGAGAAAACTTTAAAAAGGCCATTTATTTTCACCGTCACATGGACACCTGTTGTACCGTACCCATCAGCAGTAAATGAATTGCCTTTTTCCCCTTGGTGATTATGGAATGCAGCAGTGCTGTCCCGTTTGAAAAAAGGAATATATATAGTATAATAACTGCTCTGCTTCTGGTTTTGTACGCTAATACAGAAAGGTGGAAATGGGAATCCTTTGAATGGATGAGGATTAACAAGAGCCACAAAAGAACAAACAAACCCTTAACCCCCCATCATTATGATTAAGATAATGACGTTTCGTTTAGTTAAAAACTTAGAATCCTCCTGGTTTTTGTACATTTCCTTCTGATGCTCTGTTTTCTTTAATTTTTCTTCAACGGGTGGGGGGATGCGTACTAATGCGTAGCTTTTGAGGAAAAAGATTTGAGTTGTCTCTGTTACTTTTCTGGAGCTTTGCCTTTTGATGGAATTCACGGGGGGCCATTTGAGAATTGAAGAAGCTCTGGATTGTAGACATGTGGCGTCTCTGCCAGCTCTGTTTTTTTGCCTTTTTCATGACAGTGGGCACCGACAGTGCCGCGTCGTTAGCTTAACGTTGTATTAACTGTGCCGTGGGAATGGGCCAAGTATTTTAAGGCCTTGGATTGGTATGGGCCAAGGAATTTTTAGAGCCCTGAATCATTGTTTGGATCGTCTATCTAGATTGGGCTTGTATTGGACCGATTGTGGTTTGGATCTTCTATCTATATTGGGCTTGTATTGGAGCATGCTGATAACTTGTTCACGAAAAACCCGAGCAAATCGTTAATTTATCTGATATGTTTTCGAACACACTAGTTACAGGGTACTAAGTTTGATCGATGAGTTATCAGAGATTTGCTGGAAACTCGTGATTGGAGGGTCATCGACCACGACAGAGTATTGTTGAACAATGGTCGGGATGTAGCAGTTGAAAGTTGAACCGTACGACATTTGATTTTAAACAAAATGTAGAATTCTTGATTTGTCGAAAGATCAAGATACTCTATCGTATAAAATTATCCGATTGATTAATCTAGTTTGTATCTTCCAAAACTATGTACGTGCACACTGTTTCATTTGGTTCGATCTTAAACCACCTTTAAAATAATCCAGTATAGTCTCGATGTAATTAGGATTTAATCATGGTTTCAACTATAAATTTTAATGACTTAATGGTTAAACCAGATAATTTTTAGACTAACCAGTTCGATCCGATTTCGAAAACCATCTCGATTGGTATAAATCGTGAACATTCCTGAAACCGCCAAAAGTTGACGCCCCGCCCTATTTTTGTATTTGCCCTCCCAGCAGCGACTTAGATTTCACGTACGTAGACATGGCCGCCGCACCGCCGCCGTCGAGAGCCGGCGATCCTTTTTCGTCAGTCTTCTCCTCTTCCTCCCGCCTCGCGGAGGATACCGTTTTCTTCGCAATATATCCAGACTGCTTCGTGTCGGATTCTCCTCCACCGTCTCCTTCCCACTACCTCCAGTCTCTCCACCTCCAACTACTCCAGTTTCTCTCCTCCCATACTTTATCCTACATCTGGCAGCACGAGCCGCTCTCTCTGTCGATCGTCCTTCCTCCGTCGCCGTCCAACAAATTTGCTATTCCTCACCTCCATGGAAAGCTCCGGTTCGGGGACAACATCGAGGATGAATGGTTCACGGTGTTTCTCCTCTACGAGATTTCCCGAAGCTTCCCTGAGCTTTCGATTCGAGCCTGGGACAACGACGGCGAGTTCCTACTCATCGAAGCCGCTTTCCACCTTCCTCGATGGATAGACCCGGAGACGAGCGAGAATCGTGTGTTTATTCGCCGTGGCGATCTCCGGATTGTCCCCAGGAATCGGCTGCCTAACCCTAGTCTATCCGATTCTTTGAAGTTTCTGATGAATTTTGAGAGCGAGTCCAGAGCCTCCCAGCCTATTCAGAAGGCGGTGAAGAGTCGGATTTCGGAATATCCGGATAGAGCTAGACGAAACACGCACCAGGTTAGGGTTAGGGTTCCGGTGTCGGTTGCGCAGGTGCTGAAGGAGGAGCCATGTTTGATTTCTTTGGCGGTGGAAGCGTTCTACGACAGGGATATTGACACGATGAAGTATGCGGCGAAGATGGATAAGTTTTTGAGCAAAGGGAGGGAGGATGAGCTTGTTTGCGTGGCGGTTAAGATGTCTAGAGCCATGTACGCCCAGTTAATGCAGCAAAAATTTCAGGCGCCCAAGTTCTATCCAATGCCGAATCGAAGTGAGGACTCGACGGCATATATGGAGGCAGAGTTGGGTATGAAGATTGCTTGTGGATTTGAGATGATGTATCAGCATAGGAAGAAAGAAGGAGATGAAGTGAAAGGGAGTACCTGGGAGAAGTATGTGGAGAGCTTGGAAAACAGCGGTTACTTCCATGGTTTGTTACCTGGTTCTGTGGAGTACAAGAGGTTAATGGAGAATGCGGAGGAGTATTACAAGAAGAGCTCGTTAGCTCTGAGAACTAGGTAATTCACTTGCTTATTATTGATCTAATTACTCTGCTCATGTGTTCACTGTCTTCGTTTTCTTTTTTGAAAATGCATAATGCAACAGATGAACTTGTACAAAGTACACTCCTTCATTTGCAGTGGTGATAATTCATGTATGTTTTCCACTTGCAGTGAAATGATTAGTGCTCCAGTGAGGCGGATTGATGATATCCTTGCTATGCCTCAGTCAGCTGACAATTTTAAGCAAGACGGCGTTCCTTCTTCAGATGATGATTCTTGGTTGTACGGTGGTGAAGTTGAGCTTGAAGAGAGACAAAAGGAGCTTGATCAATACAATGCAAAACATAAACAGAAGTCTAAGGAGACTGAGGGCAGCGATCCTTCGCCCAGCAATAATGTTGATGACTTCGATCTTCGAGACATGGCTAAAAGCATGCAGGCATTCGTGGAAAAGGTGTCGAGTTTCGAGGGAGCTGAAATTCCTGAGAAAAGGTTTGTTGAGCTAGAAAAGGGCCCAAGTTGTTTCTCCTAATGTGAAGTTTCTTCTTGTTTATATGAATTGTTTATATGAATTGTTTGTGTCCCTCGTGATGAGCTTTCAAATTTAACTTGCTATCCTTGATTTTCTGAATAGAGATTCAGAAGACGTGGATCTCGATGTCAATCGCTTTCTAAAAGACATGGAATCAGTGATGAGGCGCTATGATCCTGAATCCAAAGTTGGTGAGACTGAATCTGAAGAAGGTTCATCATCTGACATGGAATTTGGTAAGCTGTCTTTTTGTCTGGACTAGCGATATTACTTATCCTCCTCCCGTTCTGAAATTATTTTCTCGTTTCATATCCTCCTCGTTTGCAGATGAGTCTGACGACGAAGATGATATCATGTTACCTGATGGGGATAATGAGTATGGTATAGACGCCTTTGCGAGTTCCTACTCTACTGCTCTGAATAAGGAGCTCAAGGACACCGCTGTTGGCAAAACGTTTGTCAATGCCACTGGACAAACCTCCAAACAAAACGAGGTAATTGTTCTATCTATTCTGCCAACTCGCAATCAGGAGACACTCTTTATCTTTAATATTTCAAACTGTAAAACTTTGAAGCCTTTTGATCGAGTAGAATTGCACGTAAAATGTCAGTTTACTGTTTTGCAGGGGACGTCAAATGCAGCGAACGACGACATGGACGATGAGTTTAATCCTATAGATGTGGATTTCAACCTGGTTAAGAACCTACTAGATTCGTTTGCTTCGCAACAAGGACAGCCGGGTCCTGCTTCCAATTTGCTAGGACTCATGGGCGTACATCTTCCTGATGATTCCAACAAGGGGAAATGAAAACGAAGGTATTATATGAGTTCACTTGGAGCCTAATTGTTAGAGGAAATATGTTATTAGGATAACGGCCTGGGAATCACTATTTCATAATCTCTTATCCGTACTTTTATGTAGTTTATTTCTTGTTATATTTTTTACTATCTATGACATAATTGATATTATATATGAAACTCAGATCTACTTCACAACATCCGGGAAGCCATTTTTATGTTGTACATCGACTTTGCTAGTTTGCTAGGATCTAAAGTACAAAAAAAATTATGCCAAAAATCCCAATGATATCTTTGAACAGACAATGTAAATAGGGAACGAATCTACAAAAATACAATTCAACCATGAAGGATGGGAGAGGCGAAAATGAAGAAAATAAGAGGGTGCATTATCTGACTATAGATTAAGTCCTGATTTTAAGCCATTGTACTTCCTGTGGAGTACTGGATTGACAACAGAGAAGATGGAATGTCTTTGCTTTTTCTGTTTGACTCCGAAAATGAATGATCTCAATGGAACTCGAGATCGGCTCTCTGTGTGTTGAAGCTGGATAGTTTGACGATTCTTTGATCCAGAAAGTTTGAACTTGTCATTTAATCTGTGTAACGTCTTGTCCACCTCAAGTTGCAGGTTGGTTACATGATCAAGTCCAGCCTGCAACTCATCTCCAACCCTGGTATTCTCTTGCTTCATGTTGAGAATTTCGCCCTGAAATTTCGCAGCCTGGTAGCTTGTGAAGGTGAAATCTTCATCTTCGGCGCTCTCCTTGAGAGCGGATGTAATCTCGTCTTGAATTTCACACAATGCCGAGAATCTTCCTTTAAGTTCATCTTTCAAGAGCATACCTTTATCAATCCAGACTATTAGTTCCGTGTGGATCTCCCTTAGGTGCTTATACAATGGCCTTGCATCTGATTTCAGACTGTACTTCCCGCGGCTACTTCCGTCTTGCTTGCCCAGCTTTTCCTCGAGTTCAGTCAACTCGGATTGCAAGTCACTGACTTCTGTTTCAAATTGTTGTACCTGCTGGAATGTGGTGCTGAATCTGAGCCAGAAGTCCAAGTTATCCTCCAAAACTTCGTCAATGCTTGATCGGAACCTCTCTTCAATGGGGGAAATACCATCTCCCAGATCCAGATTCATGTCTGCTAATATATCAGCCTCCGAAAATGGTGAATCTGTGTTCTCATCGTCGTCTCCTGCTTCTTGCATTTTACGCAGTCTTTTTCTTAACATTCGAATCTGTTCATCCTTTCTAGCATTAGCTGCCCTCAATTCTCTTAGCTGAACGGTTATATCAAACATACTATCCCCTCCTTTGGCTTCTGATTCACTGAGCTTCTTCTTCACTTCTTTGAAGTTTCGTAGGATGGTCGTGTATTCTGCAAGAAGAACTCGTTCTCGATTTTCCACACCTTTCAAGAACAACTCTTTCCAGTCTGGCTCATCATCTTCATTTGCAGTCTTGGATGCCGCATTATTGTCTTCCCTTTTAATATTATCACCAGCTGCATCATCTTCATTTCCAGTCTTGGATGCTGCATTGTCGTCTTCCGTTTTAACACTATCATCAGCTGCAGCAGCTGGTGCTGATAATATTACTCTGTTTTCGTCTTGTGTTTTAACACTAGGATCACCTACTTCTCCTTTTTCTTCAGCTGCAGCATCCCCGGATGAACTTGCATGTGATTCAGCAGTAACATCAACCGCAGCAGCAGCAGCTGCCACTCGTTCTTGATCCTCGACAGTAAGCTTTTCTAGTTTCTTCAAAGATTTTTGCTTTGTAACAGTCTTATCTTCACTGGGATCATCTAAAGAGTCCTTTCCTTTGTCTAAATCATTCCCCAACAAGTTGCTCATTTCTTGTTTACTTTTGCTGTCTGCTTCAACTGAATGATTCGGCGAGTCTTCTCCTTGTTCCTTTCTTTCTTCCCCTTGTTGATGAACACTGTCATTAGGCATTGTTGTTAATGATGTAGCCTTTTCTTCCACTTTCTCACTTGTTTCAGTAGCATCGAGGCGATCGAGTTTCTTTAAAGACTTCTGTTTTGCTACTGCATAATTTTCTTTAGGTTCACCGTCATCATGTCTAATATCTGATTGAGTCCCTTTCTCCGAATCATCTCTTTCTTTCTTCTCTTCTTCTTCTTGTTGTTCCTTTGGTGGTCTAGTTTCCTCTACTTCACTCACATCTGCATCACTTCTTCCTTCAGTTGCATTAACGTCTCCCTGCTCTTCTGTTCTCACATTTGCTTCCTGCTTTTCTGTTACTACTATTTGTTTTACCTTCTTTTCCTTCTTTGGTTTCTTCACCTTCTTCCTAGCCTCCCTCGCTGCCCTAATCTCATCAGCTACCTGTTGTTGTTTCAACTCTTTCTCACTTTTGGCTTTGTCTTGCTGCAACCAAATACAAGAATCATTACTTTTAAAAAATGAAACTATTTTCCATTTCTAGAGGGTTAATGAGATTCAGTCAGTAGCATGCATTACTTTGATTGAGTTGTCAAACTCAGCCACTGCATTTCTTATATTCTTCCCTTTAACAAACGGTTGTTGCTGTGTCGATTCAAACTTAGGTGCTTTCTTCTTACGCAACACCGACTGTGGAGTGTGGATCTCGCCCTCGTCTGGCTTTACACTGTCCATCTTCTCATAAAGGTGGTCCAAGTTACACTTCGCCTCCATGAAATTCGTTTGAAGGTTGATGCTTTGATCATCAACGTCCTCATTAATCTCCTCAATTCCTTCTAGCTTCCTCTCCATTTCCTCCAACTTGTCATTCAAACTCACCCCTTCTTTTCCTTTCTCCTCCTCTAAGCTCCGAATCTCGCCATGGAGTTCATCTGTCTCGTTCCTCATCCTCTGGATCAGAGCAGACTGCGATGAAACTGCTGCTTCTAACCCTACCACCTTGTTCACAAGCTCGTCGATCTTCTCGGCCATCTCGCTCACTGTGAAGGATGAATCAGCACTTGCTTCGAAGTGCTTCTTGATCTTCTCTCGCAACAACTCGATTTCTTCTCTCTGTTGGTGGAGCGATCTTAGCTCCTCTTGTTCCTTCTCATCCTCGCCAGTTGGACGAAGAGGATCGAACTTCTCTTTATCGATAATATCGGTCTTTTGATCGGAGGTTTGAAGAGACTTGAGTTTCTCCTTAGCTTCTCTGATCCTTAGCTGTTCTTTCTTCGCTTCCTCGACCGACTTCTCTTGCTTCTCCTCCAACTTAGCCAGCGTCTCCTGACACGATCTCAACGCAGCAGAGGTCATCACCGATCGAGCTTCATCATCTTCAATAACGTTCTCCGCCCCAAACTCTTCTTGCAAGGTACAAGCTTTATCCTGAATCTCCCTAATCTGCTGATCGATCTCCCAATACTTAGCTAACCCATTCTCATACGAGCTTTTCACAAACTCTTTCTCGGTCTGCAACCCAAGAACCTGCTTTTGAAGCTTATCTATCTCCTTGAACGCCTCAGGTTTCGTCAGACTGGATTTCGAAACAGAACTTGCTGACGCTTTCATCGATTTCTTAGGCTGCAGCTTTTTGGTGGCGGATTGGAACATTCCCTTGATCTCTTTCGTGAACTTGGGGACTTTCGGGATGTTCCCTTTCGGCGGGAAATCGCCAGAAGCCTTTTTAAGGAACCTCGGGGAAGGTATATCGTCTTCCTCTTCCATTGCGAACTGAACTTGCTCGGGAAAGACATAGGCAATGGTGTTGTTGGCATTCTGAAGCTCTGTGGAGATGTGATCGTACCTTTCTGCTAATGCCCTGTAGGCTCTGTAAGCCTCCTCCACAAAGATGACGATTTCTGGCCTTTTCTTGTAGTACATTTCTGCCCTCTTTGCAAATGAATCTCCATCCTCTGATACCAGTGCCATGACTGAGTGCACCTTTTCTTCCATATCTAGGGTTCATCCAATGTATTTTTTATTCATCATTATTAGAAGAAGAAGAAGAAAGATGTTTCTTTACTAATTTTTATACCAAAACGGTTAAGGAATGTTAGTAAACGCTAATTATTAACAAACATAACATCTCTCTCAACAACTCGAGTTATTGGGATTCAAAGGTGGACATCGTATCTTGTTGCCTCCAAGTATTAACTATTTTACTCGCACGAGGCTTGGTTGATCTGTGCGGACTTCGATGCCCTTGTCTTGAGCTTTTGTTTGGATGGGCGTGCTGAGAAATATTACACAAAAATAACCATGACCTTTTTCTAATCATTTAAATTATTAAGATGTAACGGTTTTCGAAACAAAGCCAGAGCCATATCAAAACATCTTTCAAATGCTAGAGACTGTTTGAATCATGATAGGTGGTCGAGAAGATGTTTCTTGGACATAAGTCTGAACTACGTTGGTCAATAATATCATTTAATCGAGACGTCTTGGTATCGGTGCCTTATTTTATGAGGAATAATTTTGAATGAAAATAAACAATGATCAAAGCAACCAATGTAATTGCAAAATTCATCAGGTTTTGCCAGAATACATCAACTTTAAGAATGTTGTAAATTACATATGTTACCTTGAAGATTTTGTTCCAGCCATTTTGATTGCTTGGTTCTGATGTGGCTTGCCCACCACCATGAGTAAGCATTCCCTGCTGCTCTCTGCAACATTCTTTTTTCCGTCTTCCTCTCTATTTACATTTGTGTTAGTTTTCTTTTTCGTTCGTTCGAGAGATTAATTCTTCCGGTCGACCGAAAGAATGATAGTTCGCCGAAAAAAAACCCTCTATATTCGGATTAAGAACATGTAAGAAATCTCGCCTCCTCCCCTTCTCATTCTCAAATGAAATACAACAAATAAGAAAACGAACGAAAATTCACAAGAATCAAAATGGGGAAAAGAAAAAAAAAGAAAAAGAGTGAGATAATGTGGAGTTAAAGGAATAATTACTTGTTCTTCTTCTCATAGTTGTATCATTCTTATGAGGTGATGGCCAAGAGTAAATTTCGCTTATTTTCAGCTTCCCCCCCAAATTCTTCAGAGTGAAATTGTTGCTAAAGAATGGTCTCCATCCACGTGTTCCATGGGTATATTTTCCCTGTGTTTTGTTTTATTTTTCAACGTAAATCAACTGGTACAAAAGACAAGCTAGTAGCGTTTAAAATTCGAGCGAGCCATTTTGTTACGACCTCTTCGTGTATGATGGACTACAAACTCCGATTGTGTAGCATTATCGAGACACGTACATGAATGCGCTAACAATTGATGATAAATACATGTCCAAAAGTCAAGAACACACGTGTTCATATGCGAGATATCATGCGTTAACAATTGGTAATCTGATTTGCACAAGGTGTGTACAAGGTCAAATATCGCGTATGTAGTGGCAACAATTAGTGAGATTTTCAGCTCAAAGAGAAGCTTGCATGGCTCTATTTGAACTTGATAATTTATATGAAGGAATTACACCGTCGTTTATTGTAGGGGCGCTCTTGAAGATAAAATCGATTATAATTGGAATGAATCTTTATTTAAGAGAAATTTGTAGTTATGAGTTCGATAGATGTAAATTAGAATCGGTGAAAAATATAGTTTTCGCGGTCTTTAATATTCTCGACGTAGTGTTGTGCTATTTGGGCCAATTTTGTCTTGTTGCATTAATTAGTACTCTTTCATTATCAGCAAAAACTGGGATGATCACTTAAGCTAATTACCCATCGTGTACTGTTTGGACGTTAATTTATGTGAAGCGCAGCCCCATGATTGAACCGTGGTCATCCAATCTGACGGTGCAGATTTAATCTACCAACCGCGCTCACCAAACAAAAAGGGCATTTCTCTTTCTCAGCTTCATTTTCATCTTCATTAGGTCGTCTAGCACTGTTTGGCGTCTGCTCTCTGGTCTTCCGAGTCAATCCTCTCCGATCAAAATCTCAAATCCTCCACGATGTGCTGCGGACGGCAAAGCTCCTTATCTCCGAGAGATCCAATCCACCGGTCTCGCAACCGCCGATCGCCCGACGACGACGAAGCCTTGATTGAAGATCTGCGAAGTCGGCTGGCGGAGACAGAGGCGCGGCTCGAACGCGCCAGAGCTCGGGAAGCTGAGCTGACCCGACGATTGGACGAGATGAAGCGGTATCTGTCGGTGATGGAGATTCTCGAGTCGTATCTCAAGCGGCAGTTCCACGAGCAGCAAGAACGAGTCGCCTGTATATTCTCTTCCATCGCCGCCAAAGTCAAGAGCTTAAATCGGTGATGATTTCCGTCTCTCTGTTTGTTGCGCTTTAATCTGTAACTGTTGATTTCCCTCCGCTCTGTTGTTGGTCTGTTTGGTTTATGATGATAGATACACAGCAGCAGTTTATCGCAAGAAATGGTGATCTGAATATATGATCACACTTCCTTTTGAGCCTTTGATCATCCAAACTGTAATCGAGCTGTTGTTTGTTTGTTCATATCTTGAATTTGAGATAGAATCTGTTGAAGTTGGACAGCTCTATTGAAATAGCAATAGTTGGTTAATGGATTACATCAAGAACATTGTATCTAGTCTATTGGTTCTTTCTCACAGATAGTTCTAGTTCTGTTTCGGGCAGGAGAAATCGAGATAGCAAGTAACAAGGTCTACCATGGAAAGAGTTGAGAGGTATGTTGAGTTTTCATGAGAGTGCATTGGAGAATCTGAACATGGAAGGTGTATCGTAGAATTATCTGAGAGATAAGTAAGAGCCTTCCGAGCTACAAAATAGACGAGCAGGACAACCGACAACAATCTATGAGTCAGAAACCCGAGAAACCGCCAGTTCTGCACAAGTTCTGTTATGACGATTGGTTCTTATTGAAGCTTTGTGGAACATTTCCGGGTTTGTACCAGAAGCCTGATCACTACACAGTGAAAGGCAGGTTTAGCAATTAGCAGCATTAGGAGAACTAAAAAATCAATGAAACCACGGCTTTGAATGATTCGTGATCTAATCTAATTAAGCCATGATTTGATTTACTTGCAGTTCAATTATCTCGTACCGTGTGCATCCCTATTAACTCAATTCGTGACTCTCCCAACTTGGTAGTTCAACAGATGATGAGTACATAACCGAACATCTTGATCAAGCTAACGAAACCAGAAATCGGTATACTATATGATTATCAAAAATCATTTTTGTTACCAATGACAAATGGTATGAACTAAATGAGATGTATCTATCTACTGATAGATAGTAAAAATACCGTCTTTTGACTGACCCGACGTGAACACCTTTTCAATCGGTGTAATCGACACCCGTACTGAAGAACGTAGTAGCTCTGGCCTCACCTTTCGTAGAGGTGTTTAGTCGAGATTTGGTTTCTTCAAATCTCTATATAGCCTTACTCTTGAAGGAGGACCAACACGGGGATGTAGCTCATATGGTAGAGCGCTTGCTTCGCATGCGAGAGGCACGGGGTTCGATTCCCCGCATCTCCAATATTTTTGTTTTTATGAGTTTTCCGTAGAAGATGGATTGTTATGTAGTCATGGGTTACTACTACTACAGGCCCATTCAGCTCAATTAAAGGACATGTAGGCCCATATAATAAGAGGCCTTTTCTGTTCAATTCGAAGGCAACTTTTTGCCATTTTTCATTTTTTTTTATCTCTATCATGTAGTTGAAATTTCAGACCCAGTTAGTAGTTACGAGATATGGTTTTGGATCGGGCTAATTTGATCGGGTTATCCAGGTAATGAACTGGTGTTATGTAGATCGATTGGTGATTTTTTTTTTTTGATTCGATTGATGTAATTCTACATTACAAATTTTAGTGGTGACAACACAAAAATATACATGGTTATTTCGAATTAAATTGTAATAACCAAATCAAGTTACATATATGGACTTATAAATAGGTAGAAAGAAGAAATTGAACAATGTATCAAAGAAACTGTTATCTAGCAACCTCATTGGTGGTTAGTTGCTTGAACAAATGAAATATCATAAAATAAAACCCAAGTGGATAACTCGACATTTACAACATTTTTAATTTAATAATAATAATAATAGCAATTGGGAGAAATTTATTAATTATTTAAGTGTCAAGATCAATCATATGATCATCTAAACTCCCCATACCTTCATGTGTTCGAATAAAATAATATTGCTTCACGTCCCACAATGATGCCACGTCTGTTCCACGTGGCTCATGATTAGTATAATGCTGCAATCTAAAGATTTCCTTTTTATACGTACTAGGGGGGTATATATGGTACCAATAATTCATGTTTGGGGTTAAATTAAATCAAACTGTTTGTATTCAATTTTTTATAATTTATAATCCTTTTTTATTTTATTATTTTAATTTCAATTAGGGATGAATATAACAAAATTAATTTTGATAATATTTTAAAATTTAAAATTTAATTTTAACTAAATTATAAATGAGTATAATCAAATTCAACATACTAAAAAGGAAAAAACCAAATTCAACACTTTAATTTGACATTAATACCCTCGTTCGTCCGTCGACTCCTCCATTCTAACACGTTAGGAGTTTGTACAGTGAGATCATGTAACTAGACGACAAAATAGAGCAACGTGTGTAAACCACCATGCAACCCTATCAACTTTTACTTTCTTATTACTTCTTCATTTACAAGTTACCTTTCTATTGCTAAATAATGAACTATACTTCCACCTCAGCTAGTCGGTCTGACCGAAACCATGACGGGTTAAATTATTGATCAACACAATCGATTTGATTTCACTCGAAAGTCAAAGTGCATGGATCTGGTCTGGTGATGGGTCGACATAGCTGTCCATCGAGTGACGGTCGGACTCTTTCATATCGCCCAAGCCAGGTGGAGATTGATAAGCTCGATTCAAAATTGATTACGATTAATCCGAATTTCACTTAGTTACAAACACGGTTATACTTTTTAACCAAATTCAATACGATTTAACCGATTTCGATCGAATTTCTAGGTCGTCATGAAAGCATAATAACATACCTTAAAAGGAGAAGCAAGGTGTGAGAGGTTGGATCTTTTTGGTCAGAATCAAAAAAATTGACCAAACCAAGAAGAAGCCTGTGGTTAGTTAGTGGGTAGTAGTGCTCCCTTATCATAAGGGTAACTTGTTTCCTTCCGCTATTCTCGCTTCTTGGTCTCCAAACTCCACTTGCTTCATTATACTTCTCCCCATTTTCACTTTTCCCCTTTTTTACAAATCCAATCTCATTTGTGAAATATGTTTGTGTGGTTACTTAAGTTTCGATCGGATAGCCGAGTGGTCACTTAACTTTCATACATAATAGAGTGGTTGACAATTTTTAGACTATGTTATATAACAGAACACTTCAATCCCGTCATATCCATCTAAACCCATTGAATCAACCTGAAGGTTAAAACTTCCTCCATATTGTTCTCGTGCTTCTAACATAATAATGGCAAACCCAAATAAATAAATAAACTGTCATTGTCTTAATCGACTGATCTCTTTAAACCCATTAAATCAACCTACAACCTCATCCATACCGTCCGGATGGTTATGTCATAGTGCTAAACACAATATCGTCTTTGTTTTGCAAGATCTCGTACTCGAATGTGAGTACTACCACAAATAGACATCTGATAAGTGTTTTCCCTCCCTCTGTAACCTACCTTTGCAGAGTGTTTATAAATGTTCTTAGTCGATATATTATTGGTAAGTTCAAGTACTCATTAAAAAAACATCTCGATAATTATGAAATTTTAGATGGAAAACGCGATGGAAGTGGATGCAAGTATTACTCCGTCGTTGAAAACCAAATGACTATCCTGCTAGATATGAAAGTTGGATGATCTCTCTGTCACTCATACAATACTGAAATGACCTCCAAAGAACTTGACCAGAAAATAATATAATATTATAATTTCTAATTTGTATATACCCTTTTTGGCCCCTTCTTTTAGACCACTTTATGTGGCGGTTCTTAATAAATAATTTTTTTACATAATTAAGTAAATTAATTAGCTTTAACCAGCTTTCTTTCTTACTAGGGTTCTATTTTTTTACTACTTGCCTCCCTTTGACTGGTCCTCTCACCTATGACTAGAATGGAATATTACATAACATTATAACATTGTCACAATGCCAAGCAACCTACACCACTTTATTAAATTGACGATAAATTGTTTAAATGATTGTAAACTATATAAATTTTTGTGAAGTAGTATAATTAGTTGTATTGTGTGGTTAGAAATTTGAAAGTATCGTCACACTGCATATATGGACCGTCTGTGTTATATTTATTTCATTTTTCTATTATAAAAATAATTTCGTCTAATCTATCTTCGATAAACATGATAAACTACAAAAATGAGACTAGTAACCAAACAAGAAACACGAAGCCAAAAGCAAACATGCCTTAAATATTTAGGTTTGAATGGTGTTTTAAAGGAGTAGAAGAGATTGTTGGGACAAATGTATGTAGGCTAATGGGTGGTAGCAGTACCCAATGCCTTTACCTTAGGCACGTGCAACCCCCACGTTTGAATCCATATATTTATTATATTTCTTTTCTTTCTAGGAAACAATAAATTGTTTTCTTATTGCACAGGGAAATCCCAATCCATCACTCCAATTCACTAAAGTCCAAATCGACGTCTCAACGAGGCTAAGGGTTGTTTGGAATGGAAAAATTAAATCGGTAATTTGGATTTGTGATGAGATAAAGTAAATGAAATATTATTAAAATTTTTAGGTAATTTATATGAGTTATTTTATATATGTGATATTTTGAAATAAGATGAAAGGTAACATCATTCAATTTAGTAATTGTTAGGGATAAAAAGGTGATTGTTAATAAAAAAATTGCTAAATTAACATTTTTATCACATAAGAAAAATTTGTATGTTAGCCATGATATTAGAAATTTTTTTAAACATATTACTTTTTAAGAAATTGTTAAACAAAAAGGATTTTAGGAATGGAAGTAATTATAAAAAATGGTTTAATAAGTAAATTGTTAAAGTTAGTGTGATTGTATGAATATAATTAGAAATTGCTAAGAAATTTATGGAATAAAGATAATCTTAACATAAGCCAA
Source organism: Linum usitatissimum (assembly GCA_030674075.2). Taxonomy (NCBI): domain Eukaryota; kingdom Viridiplantae; phylum Streptophyta; class Magnoliopsida; order Malpighiales; family Linaceae; genus Linum; species Linum usitatissimum. The sequence goes on from JAUJYP020001495.1 coordinate 2,874,591, forward strand.
CATTTAGTATGAAGTTTTGCACTTATGCAAACCAAAAACCTATCGGTCTCTAAAATATTAACATAAAAATACAAGATAATTAATGTCTTCCTATTGAAGGCAAACAACTATAATAATAACATAAAAGCTTCGTAAATAACAATTGTTTTTGTTTAATTGTTTGATTGAGCTGAGCTATTTTATATATATGGTATTCTCGTATTTAACGTAACTGAATCTAATATTTTATAATGACTCCAAATTAAGCCAATTCCGACTCCATTTATTATATGCATATTTATCATTTTAAAATAAAATAAAATAAAATCATTTGGATGAATAATAAGAATTATTCGTCAAATGAAATATCCAAATTTGTATGAACATACTTCTCTAAGATTTAATAAAAATCCCCAATTGTCTCCAACCTTGAATAAAGTGGGAAGCAGGCAAGCCGCTGATATTGCGCGCGTTTGACGGCGGCTCGCTGTCCTTTGCGAACTCGCTTCGGTTAAGGCACGAATGGTCTTTGACCGGTTTTCCTTTTTTGTTTTCTTTGACTTAACCGGTTTTCCTCTCTGGTTCTTTTTAATTAGTGATTAAATAATTTTTTCGCCAAATGAATTTTTCGTATATTGAAACCCACACTAAACATGTTCGTAGGTTAAAAAATTTACAATTTATGGTATGATGGTCCTAAGTTTGACTCGGATTACTTGTTTCATCACTAGGACATACATAGTATCTTATTCAACAAAAATTCAACCACACTAAAATACCAATCACATGCCTACCCTCATCCTGCATGTCTTTCACCATCAACGAAAAAATCTCGTTTAATGAAATTCACTTAATCACCTCCTCCCTCCACATAACAACCCAACCAATATTTTAAAAACAACTATATAATACAATTCCGCTACAATATTGCTGACATATCATCCATCCTCACCCTCACACCCGATACTACACCCTAATACAATCTACACACCTATACATAACTAATCATACGCCCTCCAACACACTCTCGACACTTTCTCATCTCTAAAACATTCTCCTACCCCTTTATTCTTCTTACACGAAATCTTTTTATTACTTTTTATTAAGACATCATGCACGAAAGTTTCTTAAAAAACCTCCTAAACATTAAGTAAAAAAAATTCATTTTACTTTATTTAGTACTCAACCAACCTAATCCTCCAAATCAAATCACTCATCTCTATATATAACGAAATATTATCCAACTGGATAAAAATATTCATACCCAAGCTGTAACCCACCCGAAACCAGAGAGCCGAAAAAAATCAAACTTTTCGGCTGCCACACTGTAATTTTCACCCACATTGTCAATTAAACCAGAAAAATAAAAAGAAAACTTGAGAAGGTGGGAATGCATACAAATACATAAACGCCGCGGTTTGCATCAGCCAGCAACCGCTCTTTCAATCCTCTTATATACCTCCACCTGCCTCTTCTCTCTTTTTTCTCTCTGTCCCCCAAAAATTTAAAGGAAAACAATTAATTTCAGACTCTCTTCGTCTTCCTTCTCAGATGATGATCATCATTCACTGAAAACAAATCTCCATCCCCCACCGTTTCCCCCCTCTCTCTCTCCTCTCTCTAACCCTGAAGCTTCATTTAAGTCCGTCAATGGGCGTGCATGCATTGCACCACCACTGTAACTCTGTAACTGTTCCTCTCTCTCTTAAATAAACCGACCCGACCCGACTGCTGCACCACTACCAGTTGCGTCATTATCGTCTCTCCATGTTGTTGCTGTACGGTTGCTCACCCTGCAGATAGATAAACAAAATGATGGCAAGCTTTTCTTAACGGATTCTGAGGTAATTTCTTTTGTTTTTGTTTTTTTTTTTACAGTAATGGAAAATAGGGGATGATGTTTGGTTTTCAACTTTTAATGGCTTTTTTTTTTATCATTCATCACCACCGCAGAAACTGCCCAATCAGGAAGCTCAGTTTGTAACAATACTTGAAAAAAAAGTTAAAAGAAGAAGAAAAAATGGCACCGGTTCCAGCTGCAGTAGGTAGTAACTGGCTTTCCTTCTCGCTTTCTCCCATGGAGATGCTCAGATCCTACGATGAAGCAGCAGCAGCAGCGGCTGCGGCGGCTGCTGCTTCCGGCGATGATTCCACCTCGCATCATCACTACTTCCTTGATAACTTCTACTCTCACGGTATTATTATTTTTTGATTCAAATCTCTGGGTGGGTTCTGTTTCGTTTTACGATTTCTCTGGTTTTGAACTTTGATTGATTTTTTGAAATAAAAAGGATGGGGAAATCCGAAGGACGGTGAGGCGGTGGCGGAGACTGCGCTGCTGACGAGCTTCATGGACCAGCAGCAATCTGGAGGAGGACGGACTCCTCCTCCGCAGCCGAAGCTGGAGGACTTTCTCGGAGATTCAGCGGCGATGGTGAGGTACGCGGAGAATAGCCAAACAGGTGGAGGAGATGCGCAGGACTCTTCCTCCCTGACGCAAATCTACGACAACGGTGGTGCTTCTGCCTACTTCAACGATCATCAGCAAGATCTGAAGGCGATTGCGGCTTTTCAAGGAGGATTCTCCACCAACTCCGGGGCATCCGAGGTGGATGACGACGGCCGCAGCAGCACCGAGTTCATGGCGGCGGTGACTCAGTCGGTTGGGAACGAGTTAGCTTACTCGCGAAACGCCTTGTCGCTTGCCGTCAATACAGCTGCTGCTCCTTCCGCTCACAATAATAACAACGATAGCTCTTCCAATTCGTCGGAGAAGGCTATGGCGGTGGTCAGCGTTGTTGACTCCGATTGCAATAAGAAGCTCGCCGATACCTTCGGCCAACGAACCTCCATTTACAGAGGCGTCACTAGGTAATGATATTTCACTAATTAATTTAAAAATGCTCTAATTAAGCGCGCTTTTCTCGTGAGCTTGAGATTAATTAATTTTTTTGTCTGTTACAAATGATAATGAAATTTTCCAGGCATAGATGGACAGGTAGATACGAAGCGCATCTATGGGATAACAGCTGTAGGAGAGAGGGTCAAGCTAGAAAAGGACGTCAAGGTTGGTTCTTTCTCATTAGATTTTGCTGATTTGATTTCACTCTGTGACTGTATTCTTAAGAACTGTTCATCCATCTGGGTAATATGTATTTCTGGGTGACATAGAAAGGTTCAACAGATTCTTTCATGCAACACCCTCTTCCCATTAAATAATGAATGAACAGTGGAAATTTGGCTAGCTGGGTTCAGTACTTCAGACTTCAGTCGTATCGTAAACATAATTGCTTTTCTCTTTAGGTGGTTTCTTTCTAGTCCTGGTTGGATTCTTATTTTTTCCGTGGACTGTAGTAGTAATACTGCCATTCTTTTTCCCATCAGTCATCTGTTAGGAATTCTGATTGATTTGATAAGATGGGGTGGCTCTGGCCGCCATTTTCAAAACCTCACTTCACTGAATGGGTCCCTTGTAAAGCTTATGACCAGCCATTCTTCCAACCTCCTCCTACCCACACCCTCACCATACCCTTCTCTGTATCTGCAGACGTTATTTTTTTCTTTCTTTTATATATATCACTCACGTCAAATTGAATGAACTGCTCTGAAATGGAAACAGAAGCAGAAACTACGCTTTCTTTTTCATTAATTTTTTCTGTTGTTTTTGGCTGTTTTCGGCCTGTTTTCACCTTTTCCTTTCCCCCCCACCCTTCACTTTCAGCCAAAAGGGTGTTTTGGTTTGACCAAAAAATCCTTATTTTGCTATTTGTTTTGAATAATGTCTTGTGCAGTGACAACATTATTGCACCAAACCTGCTGTGACTATAGTTTGGCCTCGCCTTTTTCCATGAAACGATGATCCTTTCACGCTTATGGAAACTTTTGAATAAGGGTGAAAATGTTGGAAATTGAGATTCCTGAATCCCTGATGTCTATGTCTGCAACACCTTCTTTTGTGTAAAAATGAGATCTTTCAACATTATTGTGTTGTTGTTTATTAGATCTTTTATCTTTTTTTTTCTTCTCCTGACCTGTGTATGTGATTCTTACACTGAAATGGTTGTTTTCTTGGTTTCTGGTGGGAATTCTGGCTTGGCTTGGATGATTCCTGATTCTTCATTCACATCTTTGGTTGCCCACCTGCAGTGTACTTAGGTAAAAAAAAGCTGACTGACTCTGCACCAATTGGTTCTGGTTTTACAATGTTTCAAATTGTTATTATTATTAGCTCTACTGTATGCTTATCCAATTATTTCTTCAGGTGGATATGATAAAGAAGATAAAGCAGCTAGAGCTTATGATTTAGCAGCGCTCAAATACTGGGGCCCCACTGCCACCACCAATTTCCCTGTAAATCCTTGTTCTTGGTTCTCTGCATTAAAGCTTTGGTAGATCATTTCTTTCCGATCGTTGATCGTTTTGTGGCGTATTTGTAGGTGTCTAATTATAACAAAGAACTCGAGGAGATGAAGTACGCATCGAAACAGGAGTTCATCGCTTCTTTGAGGAGGTATGTTTGACTGAAAGCATCTTGTTGGTGCCTATTTCACTTGGGGATTGTATGATTTTGTAACCTGTCTTTTACGTTCTTTGTGGCAGGAAAAGTAGTGGGTTCTCAAGGGGTGCATCAATTTACAGGGGTGTTACGAGGCATCATCAGCAAGGTCGTTGGCAAGCGAGGATCGGCCGAGTTGCTGGGAACAAAGACTTGTACCTCGGCACATTCGGTAAGGACAAAGCAAAATGTTCTTTCGGTATGATTAGGTATATATGCATGTGGAGAATGTCTTAACCTCGTGAAATGTTTCGCTGCAGCTACTGAAGAGGAAGCAGCAGAGGCATATGACATAGCGGCCATAAAGTTCAGGGGCATGAACGCCGTCACCAACTTCGAGATGAATCGGTACGATGTCGAGGCGATAATGAAGAGCGCCTTGCCCATCGGTGGAGCTGCAAAGCGCCTGAAAATCTCGCTCGAGACAGAACAGAAGCCAACTCTGACCCACCACGATCCTCAACAACATCATCATGATGAAAATAACATCAGCTTCGGTTCCGTGCAGCAGCAGCAACAACAGATTCCATCCATCCCTTGCGGCATCCCTTATGACGCAGCGTATTACCACCATAGCCTCTTCCACCACCTCCCCCCTGCAGCAGGTAATAACCAAGGACAAGGAGGTTCGGGCATTGCAGTTCCAACCTCGAACATGCTGACTCCTCCGATGATGCCGCAAACAACCGACTTCTTCCTGTGGCCTCATCACCAGTCGTACTGATTTCTCGGCCTTTTATTTTTGCTTTAAAAATAGTTCCAACTGACAAGTAGAAGGGTATCTAAATCTCATTTAGTCCTGAGAAGTAGGGGGTAAGTTTCGTTATTGTTCTTCTTTCAGATGGCCCTAGTAGGAAGAGATGTTAGTGGTAGTGGGAATTTTGTAAGTAGCAGCAGATCAGAAGCATCATCTTTGAAGGATGGTGTCGGGAAATCGGGATGCTTTTTGTCAAAATTTCGCGGAATCTTTCTGAATATTTTTATTTGGTTAAAACCCTCTGCTCTATCATTATTGTGTTGGGAGTATCTCAATTTCCTAGATGGATGTTCTGCAAAATTTGGGAGAATCTGAAGTGGGTTTCGGAGTGGTGTTTCTTTTTTTGACAATGAAACATTTCCATTCATTCATCTCAAAGCCAGAGCTCCACAGGCAAGATCATAACATTACAGCCCATTAAAGGGTAACGCGTTGACCCAATTCTGGGGAAGAGAACCCACCAGCATGTTCCGGGCAGCCCAGTCAGCATTACGATTCTTATTTCGGGGCGTAAAGCCTACCACAATCTGGTGGTTAGCTCGCAAGAGCCGAAGAATAAGAGCTATAGTTGCCGCACCGTCCCGGTGACGAAAGGAAGAATCACCATTGAGGAGCCTGGTCAGGGATAGACAGTCGGAGAGGATGGAAGACGGGACCCTGCGGCCAATTCCACCGTGACAAGCACACAGCTTTCGCTTCGATGGCAAAAGGAGACGAACAAGGGAAAACTGCAGCTCTACCATCAAAGAACTTTCCATGGATATTGGAGATAATGATGCTATAAGCCGTCATCTGGGAATCATGAATAAATGATCTATCACAGTGAAACACCCAAAGGTGGTTGCTTGGCGGGGGATTAGTCGCTCGAAAGGGGAGAGCGAGCTGCCTGGACGGAGTAGAAGCCAAGGGATGGTTGCACGCCTCCCACTCAAGACACTCCTTGCTGCAGACGCTAGCTGTGTGGATCCCGACCGGTCGGGCATTATTGAACACGGACGCATTCCTTGCTTTCCATACGTTCCAGCAGCAAAATGCGATGGCAGTCAAAAGCTTGCTTACACTTAGAACTGTTATTCAGTGTAGATATGGTTTTGTGTAGTTACGGGGATTTCCGGATTGGAAAACTGAACATATGTCCATATAATATTTTATTTCATAAGTCAATCAATCGTAAGGGTTTTGACTTAATTCAAGTGTTGTATGAAGTTCAAATAGGGTGGTCACTTACCAGGATCATTGGATCGGCCGACAACCAATCGAACGCCTCTTTCGGTGCCTCCAAGCCGCATAGAGCGGGGCATGCGAGGACTGGGTAAGCAGAAGAGAAACACCAACAGGCCTGAACAGTTGGGACTTCCTCTTTGGCGAAACATCTTGCTTGTGTCAAGTAACCATCTTGCTTCTTGTTAACCGTACCCACCAAATTTTGACAATCGCACTTTTTTTTTGACAATTGCACTTTACTCACACCACTATTTTAGTACGTCAAAACAAACGGGAAAAAAGACGGCTCTATAATTGTAACCACGCTTTGATTTTAAATTTCGCTTAAAATAATAACCATACCGCAATCGAGAGTTTCAATTCGGGTTAACCATAACAGATTTTGAATTTAAATTATTTTGAATTGAGCTCGCATTTTAACCATTTTAATTAATATATTTTAACTGAATTCGTAACTGATTCCAATCAACAAAATTCACCAAAAATCGATTGTGAATTGACCGCAAAATGTGGCGAATTATAAATTTGGTATAGGACCTCCAAAACCATTGGACGGTCACGAGCCAAAGAGCTTCTATGATGCTTTTAGAATATAAAATCGGTCTACCATGTAGCTAACAACACTACACTATAGTCCATATAATTTGCGTATTTATAAAATAATTACATTTTAAGTCGACAAAAGCCAACAATTTAAAACTCTCTCAACCTAAAAGTTTACACCAATCAAGTCATGAAATGAAATCCGAATCAACCCATAACCTAATTAGTTATATTTACATGCCAAAAAACTTACAACCCTCAATAAACTCGTAATCCGCTTAATCCGCCCGTTTAAAAGCGCTACCCTTCATCAAATAACTCCTCCATTTCATTTTTCTTCACCATCCCCAAATTAAAGTGTTTCGTTTTACACTTTGGTAATTTTCTCATTCATTCATTCCATGACAAGCTGCATGTGACGGTTAAGGTCGTTGAGGTAGTTGGTAGTACACGTGTAATCTTGCAAGTCGCTAGCATCCAATAGAACGCCCCTCCCTGAGCTTGTCTTCTGTACCATCACAGCATCAATGGCTACGTCTTCCCCGTTCAGTATTTGCACGGCCTACGTACGTAAATGGTTAGGAATCAAAATGGTTAGAAAAGAAGGTTTCGACCCGTTCGATCGATCGGTTTACCCGAGTCATGGAAGGTCGCATCTTCGAGTCGTGGTCGATACACAAGTATGCAGTCACCATCGCTCGCTTCATCTCAGACATGTTGAAGTCGTTCCCTAGCCTCGGGTCCGCCAATGTGCTCGCGTCGTTCGCTTCCAACAATGGTTTCGCCTGATGGGTCCGGCCCACACAATAAATACGTAATTAACAAGTGTCTGCCGCAGACTACGCAAGTAAATTCATTTTTAGTGACCAGCATATTTAATGACCGCTTTCTTGTAAAACAAATATTGATATACCAAAACGGTCAGTTTTGGTTTTTAGTGACCAACCAAGAGCGGTCACTAGTGTTATTTAGTGACTAGAACACTAGTTTTCATATATAACGGTCACTGATGGATAAAAATGGTCACCGTAACCTTCAGTGATAAGTAAATTAGGGATTTTTTTATAAAATTTCACTAAAACTGTATCTCCCTGTAGTTAGAGTCAGTATAGCGTAGCAATTTTGTTACTTACCCACATAGCAAGGGATTGTTTGGTGGAGTGGTCAACTGCATGGCGGCCAGTTATGATCTCCAACAAAAGAACTCCAAAGGCAAATACATCAGTTTTTTCATCAGCCACTCCATCCATGAAGTACTCTGGAGCAAGGTATCTGGTGAAACCAAAGTAATAATTTGATTATAACAAAAAACTAACTTTGTAAAAAATGAGAGAAATTAGCAATAAATTGGTGAAAATTACTCACCCAACAGTGCCTTCGATTGGGAAGATAACGAGCTGAGCACAATTCTCAGGTAGCCACTTTGCCAATCCAAAATCTGAAATCTGAAAGCACGAAAAGTCGATCGAGTTAAAAAAGAAAGTATGATACACACTGGCAAGGATAGATTAGAGCATTGGGCCCAATCGGAAAGAAAAATAATTATAATCTTGATACATTGGGCCAAATTCGTAAAGTTTATCGGTTAAACCATTTCAATATATAAAACCACATATAGTTTAATAGATCTGGACTTGTAAGTCTAGACTAGCATGCATTCGGGTAGCGGGTACGTGGATATATCCAGATCCATATCCATCCTGCTTCCCGAAGAGTATAGCAACTTTTTTCACCTGAGCTTCATAATCTTCAGCGAGCAAGATGTTGGAAGCCTTGATGTCACGGTGGATAACACGCCTAGGGCAATCATGGTGAAGGTACCTTAGACCCTCTGCAATTCCTACAGCTGCTCTGTATCTTTTCTCCCAGTCTAGACACTCCCCTGTGTCTAAATTCAGAATAAAACGGTTAATTTCTTGATATAGATTTACTTTTGGATCGAGCACCATATGACAGTTACGTACGTTTATGATCGTGTTACGTAACACCGTTTCGAAACTTCCAAATATTACGTACGTACCGTGGAGCTTATTGCCGAGGCTGCCATAAGGAAGGAACTCGAGCACAAGATGCAAGCCACTGTCGATGCTGAAGCCAACTAGTTTGGCAGCGTTAGGGTGGTTAATGTGCGCAATGATGCCGAGCTCTGATAAGAAATCGGCAGTCATGTCCTCTTCTTTCTTATCTGTCTTCATCATTATCTTCTTCACAGCCACTACTCTCCCGTCTGGCAAATGCCCTTTGTACACTTCTGCATACCCTCCTTTCCCAATCAAATTCTCTACGGGGAACAGCCAAATGAGATCATTGTTACGAAATCGACAGCCAATAAAGAGAAACGAACGTAAATCGATACATGCTACACGTTTAAAATTGAGGTGTAAGAGTTTTCGAGGAGAAAAAGTTCAATGCATATGTCGATGGGAATCGAATCACTAAGACTCACCGAGGTTGAAGTCGTCGGTGGCCGCAACGAGCTCCTTGTACCGAAAGTTCTTCCAAGAGGGTTTGTGAAAGGGGAAGCCGCCGTCGAAGTCCCCTTCTCCGGCGAGCTCCTTATTATTAACTCTGTTAGTCAGTTTCTTCTTGACGACGTTAATCTTGTTGATGGTCTCGTACGGTGACATCAACGGGATGACTGAGAATCTCCGCACCGATTTCTTCTTAATGTTTCCGAACATGGATTTCCACTGGATGTTATTATTGCTGCTGTCCGTCACTACTTCTTCCGTTTCTCGATCGACCTGTTTCTCCGACAAGCTACCAGAGCCCGCTGACCTTGGTGAGGGACTGTCGACGGTGATGTACCCTCTTTCCGTTGCCGACCAAGGTTGGTTAGTGTCGTCCATGATCTCCATCTCTTCATGCACTTTAACAAAAAGTAAAACAGACAATTAATCAGAAATACTAAGATATAGAGTTTTGAAATTAAAAGAAATTCGAGAATAGATGAAATATGGAAAAAGTATTCTTTATATTTGGTAGGCAAAATAATTGAGAAGACAACTTAACACGTCATTTTATTTGGGGAAATTTAGAATTTTTATTTTATGTAGAGATTCTCGTAATACACAAAACAAATATGTTGAAAATTTTTGGGTTTCTAAACTAATGAAAATCAATACAATCTATCTTTAAACAAATAGGTATATCGAACAACACCTAAGATTAATTTCAAGTTGTAAGAACCGTCTAATATAGAAATTCAAATTTTTAGAACTTCAATTCGAAGAGTTTTTGCATGGGAGTTTTTTCCGAATTCCTTTGATAGCGACCACATTTAGTCATTCAGTTAAATTTCAATGTTATCGGACGTCAACCCAAGTAAGACCGGTGATGTCATCACAAGAGTGTGGAAATGATTGTGCATACCGAGGATCAAACCCATGTTCTATAAGAACAAAGTGAGGTGATACAGCCATTCGACTACAACTTGTTTGGCTTCCATGAGAGTTTTTCACCGGAGAAACACCACATGGTGGTTCCAGCCGGCGCATCGCATACCGAGCATCGAATCCAAATTCTCTAAGAACAAAGTCAGGTGATACAACCACTCGACTACAACCTGTTTGACACGATAATTTTTCGCTAGAGAAACATACACGGTGGATAGATGGGTTGAATTTGGATATAACGGTATGCAGGTTTAGCATATAAGCGAGTTTGGATGATGAAGATAATGAAAGCTGCAAAAAATGAAAGCGAGACTAATTACCAAAGATATTTAAGACAAGGTCAAAGGTATTATCTAACCTCCTTCCTGCACAGACGACATAGCTTTCTTGCAAAGGTACTCTTTCAGTTGGTATATCCTTCAAAATCTTCACATATAAGAAAATGTTCTGTTCTTTTTTCCTGTTTAATTCTCAAATCCCAGAATGAAAATGACATAAACCCAGAAAGAGGAATGAAATTTGAAGCTCAGGAAGCAGCAAATTGTGGAGAAAATGAGAGAGGAATAAAATAGAGAAGACATGGATAAATTAAACAACCACAAAACTTGAAGCTAAAATAGGCTTTTTTTTTGTTGGTCAAATACTTTATGGATTGAATTATATATTAGTTTCGATATTTTTCTAAATGTAAATTGATAATTTGAGATCCCTTTATTTAGCTCCCTTTTTTGTAAATTTCAAGATTGATATGTAATATTTGGAAGTTTTGAGACTACTATGTAAAAGGGTTCAAAGTTACAGGATCAATTAGCTATTTGGTCCTTTATTTGCATGATTCATGCAAAGTGCAAACGTCTGAATGAGATAATGTCAATTGTCGGATCCCCAGCCTGGTACTTGGATCCATGGAATCTCTGGTTTCCATGTGCAAAACTCGGAAAAAGAAACGACGTCCTCCTCCTCCTCTGACGCATCCCCACAACTACCACCAGGGCCAAGAAAGCTACCGATTATGTAGCGTTCGGGAGCGAGGCCAAACCGAGTCAGGATGAGCTGACCGAGATTGCGACCGGTTTGGAGATTTCGGGTTTACCGTTCTTTTGGGTGCTCCGTACCCGACGGAGCCCTGTTGACCCGGAAGTGCTGGAGCTGCCTGATGGGTTCGAAGTGCGGACTCAAGGGAGGGGGGTTGTGTGGAAGGGGTGGGCCCCACAGGTAATGTTCTTCGGCTTTGGTTGTAATAACCATTAAAAAGTTATTCGGTTCGGTTTAATTTTATTAAATTAATAATTAAAACAGTCCAACCTAATTTAATAAATAATTAAACTTTAGTCAACCCTTGTTTTCACCTGTTTAATTTCCCATTCGATTCTAAAAACAATGGTAATAACTAACAATCGGCTTGAATAATTTTTCAAATAGCAAAATGCCACGTAAGATGCTGATTAGACTAGTTTTCGTATAATTTTGATATTTTTGAGGAATATTCGTATCCTACGTATACATGTACTCTACATGTACATGTACTTAATGGTTTATTGATTTGACCATATTTGATGGGTTTATTTATATTTAACGATGTTGTCTATCCACAGGTGAAGATTCTGACACACGACTCAGTGGGTGGGTTCCTGACTCATTCCGGGTGGAGCTCGGTGGTTGAGTCGCTTCAATTCGGGCGGCCCTTGGTATTGCTAACTTTTTACGCGGACCAAGGGCTGAATTCGAAGCTGTTGCAGGAGAAGGGGGTAGGTTATTTGGTTCCGAGGGACGAGTTGGATGGGCGGTTCACGAGAGAGGCGGTGGCCGAGTCGGTGAGGATGGTGGTAGACGAAGAAGATGGACGGCGGCATAGAGATAAAGCCGGTGAGATGAAGGAGCTGTTTGGCCATGTGGAGAAGCATCGGAGTTATGTGGGTGATTTCTTGCGTTACCTTGAGGCCAATAAGTTGAACTAACAATGTGTTCTTCATTTCTGTTCTTTTTTTTGCAATATTGTGTCTCTTGCTGTTTTGGGTTGGCCGGGTTATGATAATTAAATTATGTGTTACAACTTACGAGTTAATTGCGATATAAACACATCTCATCATGCAGACTTCTCAAATTACTAGAGATATAATAGAAAAAATTATGAAAATATTGACAATAAAAAATAAAATACAAACTATTTATAGCAACACAAATCGTTTCCATAATTTCTCCTTTTCCATTACTAAGATAACTTAGTGGCATGCATTGAAAATTGATACATTTCTATAGTATCATGACAACCAAAATAATATGGTATTAAACCATAACTTTTTAGGTGGTTAAATGATATATCATCATTAAATTGTCCGATCCAGAAAATCATGATTTCTAGGTAATTGGTCACATAAGATTTCGAGTTGTTGACCACCACTGTGACTTGCTTATATAATGAGAGCAATGTTTTAAAAAACTTATCAAAAAGTTTAGTGGTAAAAGATTTGATGATTTAATCGCGATTTTATATCGATTCAAATATTTATAATATTAAATTATATAAAATACAAAAATTAGTAGTAAAATACCATATATTATATAAATTAATAATAAACCAAATTATACCGGCAATACAAAGAGTTTATATCAAAATCTAACTTATTGAAAACATAACATATTAAACATATTTGACAAAAAAATAAATATAAAGGACCAATCTTGTTATTATTTTAATAAATTATATATCTTTAAAAATTGTTTATACATTAAGTATTTAATTGTAAATAAACCTAATCCTAATATTTATATTAGGTAATAGCATAGCAACACCTATAGAGCCGCTAACATATTTTCTTCATCATTATTACACATGGGCTCTTCTACTTCTTCATCATCGTCATCATCATTGCATACGCTCCGACGACACCTGGTGGTGGCCATCAATCAGATGACGACAATGAGAATGACAGAGAATAGGTCTAATGGCGTGTCATTATCTCCTTCCTCCTTAAAAAAACGAAAATTTATTTTCTATAACAAATCAAAATATAATTGATATCGGACAGTACGACCGAAAATTCAATTATTCAAATCATGACAAGGTTCAACCAACCGCTATGATACAATTTTGAAATCATTGCATTGCATGAGAGCGAGCATAATCCAGATGTCCCCTTTTAGACCAAAATACCCCCACCTTAAAACGACATTCTCCATTCTGAATTTCTATTTGACGCCCTAAGTTTCGAATTAAACGACGCCCTAACTTGAGTAAATTACAATATTATCCTTTCGTAAAATTGAAATCTATATAAGTTGTGTGTATTGACTAGCACAAACACTCACAAACACTCTCAAACATTGATTCGAAGAAGAAATCGAAGATCGAAAGCGAACGATAAGAGTACGAAATTGAAAAAAAAGGCGAAAGCCAATTAAAAAAAACTCCAACGGCGCAGTTCCGCTTTTGCTCCCACGCCAAATGCACCACCCCCACCACCCCAGTCGCCGCCGCCAAGGCCACAATGACGTCACCAAACGGCGGCGACAGCCACATCGTTGGTCACTGACCGACCTCCAGCCCGGACAAGCCGCATTCCAGATCGTATGCCACGAATCGGCCGCCGGAGGTGTGATCGGCGCCTCTGGCTCCATAATTACCAAGATTAGAGACGAAACCTCCTGCATTGTCAGTTTCCAGCAGCCGATGAACGGAGCAGAGCACCGCGTGGTGGTCGTGGTTGGTTCGAGCACTCCCGAGCAGCGTCTCTTGCTGGAGGAGGACTGCGAAGAGCTCGTTTCCAATGCGCAGGAGGCTGTGCTGAGGGTTGTGGAGCGGATGTGGCAGGTCCACCGCCATGGCCGCAGTGGCGGCCGTGGCGGTGGTTTTTGTGGACTGTTAGCGTCCTCGGTGCAGATTGGCGTGGTTATAGGGCAAGGAGGAAGGACGATCACGAAGTTGAAGAAAGTAAGTGGAGCTCATATAAATATTCTTCCGCCACCGCCTTGTGCTTCCCCAGACGAGCAATTGATTCAGGTTATTGAACCGACCAACAAACCCTAGCTCTTTTGTCCTTGTTTCTGATCTTAATGTGAAAATTTTGAAATCTGGAATTGTTTGTCTATTGTGTTTGATTGATCAATAATCACACAGATTACTGGTTCAGTTGTATCTGTAAAGAGAGCGATTATTGTAGTTACTGGCTGCCTTCAAAACTTTCTTCAACGCGAGAGAGATCAAATTCCAATGACAGTGAGACCTATTGAGAGGAGATCGTCTTCTTCGAAGACATCTCATGACCAGCATTTGCAGTTCTTTCCACATCTTAGTTCAATGTTGACACCATCTGATGATACATGTTCCTCATTGAGCAATGGCAAGGAAAAAATATTGAAAGATGCAAAAGGCGGTAAGGAGGAAGTATCATTCAGGCTGCTTGTTTCAGAAAGTGCAGCTGGATGCATAATTGGCAGAGCAGGGTCTGTAGTCAAGTCTCTGCAGGATCGCACTGGTGCATCTATCCGAGTTGCACCTTCGAGAACTAAATCCTGGGAGAGGGTAGTCACTGTTTCGGCGTTGGAGGTCAGTTATCTCGTTTTTATGTTCTGTGTTCATGGCCTGTGCTTTTTTTTTTCTTTTCACACCACGTTGCAGATTATGCATACAATGGTTGGGTCTGTATCTCTTGTAGAATGAGGAATCGAGGTATTCTCCTGCACAGACTGCTGCCCTTCTAGTCTTTGGTAGATCTATTGAGAATGATTTTGAAAAGGCACGTTCATCAGGCTCCATTGAAGGCACTAATGTATCTGCGAGGTTACTAGTTGATATGGTCTACATCCGTTGTCTCGCCACTAACGGTTTGATTGAAGCTGAAGTTACTGAAGGTGCTGCTTTCAAAGTACATCGTTTGGAGGATAATTACATTAGAGATGATGTTATTCTGGAGGTACATTCTGATGGTCTAGCTATATTCTGTCAGACTGCTGATTTCCAAGGGTACTGAAACATCTTTTCCGTTTTGCAGATTACTGGAGAGTATAAAAATGTTACAAAGACTCTTACACGAGTAGTTAGCAAACTAAGGGAAAATGTCTTCACAAGTAACATGCTCGAGGTAGCAAGCTCTAGTAGCTCTACCGGAAGAGTGACGGATGCTACTACTCCTACGTTGTTACAATCTAGTCAAAGTGTCGAATCTAGTCAGCGTGGTTCCTGCGAAAGCATAGATGAGGTTTATTCAGCTCTTGGTCTCCTGGTAGTTTTTCGGGTTTTTGTATGTTCTGCACAGCCTAGATTTATTATTTGGTTATGATTGCAGCAACTAGGAGGAGGAGCGACTGGAATCATCGACTCCTCTGACGGAAATGGCATGGCTTCCCCGAGTCAGGTCTCGGAAATAGAAAGATTCCTACGCTTTTTGCCCAGGCAAGGGGTCAAGGTGGCAGAATCCAAGGTTCCTAAAGGTGGAGGATCAAGAGAGACGAAACCTCCTTTGTTTCATAATGGATTTGGTAAATCTGCTGCAGCTGTGGGAGGAAACGCGGACCGTCAACTTGGACTCTTTAATTTGAAACGCGCTTCTTTACCAGTATTCCAGGTAAACAATGTAAATACACACACATAGCCCCTTAAACCAGTGATAACAGTTAAGTTCAACTTCCTTTATTGTTTATTCAACCTTTTTGCCAGAAGATTTGTATATGTTGATGATAAAATTTCGATTGCAGCCAGAAAGTGAGACACACTCTACAACATTGAAACCTGGCGCAGAGCATGAGGGGTAAGCATTGGTACTTTATTTTACACTACAGTCTTGCACAGTTAATTGTCTACTTGTAATCTCTCATTTAGAAAAGCTTACAACTCAAGTAATTGCAGAAAGAAACCGGCTTCAGAGAAGGAAACTATAGAAGTCACAATATCTGCAGAAGTTATGGATGCTGTGTATGGTAAAGATGGACGCAATCTAGATAAAATTAGAAAGGTGAGAGCTGGTAACCACAGATAACACTAATGATCCAAGTATGATCTGTCATGTTACATCCCAATAACATTTCTTAACATGCTCTGCGAACCGAAAATCCTGTGAAAGAGGATTAAAGTTTACACAGGTCTACCAAGCTTGATCATATATCCGAATACCTGGAATTGTTAGGAGAAGGATTCAGAACTTACAGAGTCGAGAGCCAGTGATGGATATGGTTGGGTGAAATTCGGTCTTACTCTTTCAGTTTGGTGTTGTCACACAGATTTCAGGGGCTAAAGTAGCAGTGGTTGATGAATCTGGCGGGAAGCGGGATGAGGTGAAGATTATGATATCGGGGACAGCTGATGAAGCCAAAGTGGCAGAGAGTTTACTTCAAGCATCTATCCTATGTGGCGGTCACTGATGGCCTTCTTTGTCAAAGATTGTTACTCTGTTGCTCATCAGCCTGCATTTTTTGGGGTCTAGCAACTGTCGAGATAAAAGAGAATCTAGTGAAGTTTAATCGAAATTAGTGGAAGAAAGTTGAATTGAAGTAGAAGGACGTGTTTATTTAAAAAAGTTTAGTTGAGATTAGCGGAAGAAAGTTGAGTTGAGGTTCGGAGGGATTATGGAAGAAAAATTGAATTAAGAAATATAAAGGATTTTTAAAAAAGTTTAATTTTATTTTGAATAGTTTGGAAAAATGTATGAAAGAAAATTTAGAAAAATAACAAAAAAATAAATCCACTTTGGCCCACCCCACTGCCCTTGCTTCGTAATGCTTGATGTAGCTGTGCTTTGACTATTGTAGTTGCTTGGTTAACGTTTCGAACTCAGGATCTCTGAGTACCCATTACGACATTGGTCGACAACCTTACGAGCTAGGCTAATAGCTTTGGATTTGATGTTCTTAGTTGTCACTTAAAAACAATTTAACCATGCTTTCATACTAAAAAAGAATCATTAAACCTTGTACCGTTAACCTCGTCGATTAAAAATTCGCAAACACTATTGAACAAACCCCTTGATGCCAACCTTATAATGTTAAAACTACAGATAATATATCTTTTGTACATGACTGAGGTTAAATATACAGAACATCTTTCGTTCCGAAAACCTTTAGCTACTTGAATTCGAAGGCTTCCTTGGGTGTCCCCAATAGAGACAGTACTGTTGCAGTTATGTGCTTTGAGGAAAGTCCTACTTCTTGAATCTGATCCTCAGCTGATCCATGATCGATGTATCTGTCCGGAAGCACCATTGCTCTCAACTGTAACAGAGAACCTCCGTCAGAAACTCGCGAAATGGACGGAAAATGCGAAGGAAAAATGGTACTTTCACGCTCTCTACTATTTCACTTTAACAAACGGCCTCGTAAGTCGTAACCATCCTAACAGACGAGCTCTTCTGTCATGTTATCCGTTAGTTCTTACCCGTGTTAGACCGATGCCTAATTGGGAACTACTAGCGGGCTGACGGAAGAGAACATATGACAGAAGGACTAGTTTGTTACGAGAGTCATAATATGACGGGTCAAATTGCAAGGTAAGAATGTACTTTTACTATCTCTACCCATTGCACTCTTAACAAACCGGCCCCCTACGCCATGAAAACTTGCGGTTTCACCCCTTATCTTATAACCATCCTAACAAACCAGCCCTTTCCGTTATTTTTTCTTTGTTAGTTCTTGCCGAGTTAGATGGATGCATTTCGTACCAACAACGGACCGAGGAGAAGACATGACGAAAAGGGCTAGTTTGTTGGGATGGTCTTATTCTAGGAAAGACTTAGAGTGTTATAAGGACAAAAGTACGTTTTGTTTATTAACAAACGAGCCTTCCCATTATGTCCTCCGTTAATTCTGGCCGAGTCAAACAGGCAGCTTTCAAACGTTACAGCCGACTAACGGAGGACATGATGGAATGACTTGTTTGTTAGAGTGGCCTTAGGAGTCACATTGCGAATCTCTATAGTGTAATGTAAGGGGCAGTTTGTTAACCCGAATATAAACGAAACTAGTGGAATCATAGTAGTGTGTACCTTAAGGGGTCCATCAAGAATGCCACTTAAACTTAAGTAGTGAGCCACATGAGAGCTGAAGCCTCCAATGGAACCTTCTTCCACAGTGATGAGAATCTCATGCTCTTTGGCCAGTTGCTTTATCAATTCAGTATCCAGAGGCTTGCAGAACCTTGCATCTGCTACTGTCACATTGACATCTCTGCTTCTCAGCATCCTTCCAGCTTCCAAGCATTGCTGGACTATGGTTCCGTATCCTAGAATCGCAACTCTGCTTCCTTCCATCACTATTCTTCCCTTGCCGACCTGTTTCGAGACAAGAAAGCTTTCGTTAGAAGTTGACAGGTCGCTTCACTGTGATAAGAGAGTTTACAACTTGTAGAAATTTACAAATGGACATCTATCTCGTGCAAACAGGAGAATATGTAATACAAGAATCTGCAGTTTTAGGGACCATAAAAACAGTCCTCAAAACCAGTAAACAGTCACTAAAAGGACAAATTGTCACCGGTGATCTTTAGTGACTGTTTTATGAAATGATTGCATATCTACAATCTCTAAAACTTCATTTTCTTGTATACAAGAGGTATATATAAATAAGGGTCAAATAGGTTATTGGTCCTCAAGTTACATATATATTGATCCTAAAACTTCCAAATGCTGTGCATCAGTCATGTAACTCTCTATCGAGGACACCCGTAATCCGCCAAATTTGTAAGTTACTGGATTGATGCTAAACATTAGAAAGTGTTCCAGGACCAATTCGTAAATTGGCCCAAAATTGCAGGATGAATTAAGTATTTTTTCTCGGAGTATCATAAAATCCTAATAGGTCTAATAGATACCATGAACTTTATTCGAGATTAGGGTTTAGGGTTTAAAGTTATAAAATCAAAACATTTTGAATTGCAAGATATTTTGATGATCATAAGCTAACCTCAAGAGGAGTTCCTTTGTTATGAAGGGGGAGAAGTGCTCCAACTCCATTGCCTCTAGGGAACCTGAAGCAACTTGGTCTGTCATCTATGGCTGCAGCAGTTGCAACCATGTGCATCAACTCAGCTTCATCAGATGGTGCCATCACCACCATGTTCGGTAAGCAAGCCATGTAGGTGATGTCGAATGCTCCACAGTGAGTCGGTCCATCTGCTCCGACCAAACCGGCTCTGTCCATTGCGAACCGGACTGGTAGCTTCTGAAGATCCACATCATGTACAACCTGTGGTTTCCCAAGTCATCGTCATGACGAGCATCTTAATGTTCAAGCCATACTTTAAGTTATAACACACAGTTAAATGAACAATATTAAATTCTCTTCCAATAATTCGACTCATTTTGATAACAAAGGGTTGTCATTCTTCTGTCTAACTGATAGCTCAATGGGTCTAGTGATGTCGGCCGAAATGATTGCGAATTCCAGACTTCGAATCAAATATCTTTGATAACAAAGTCAGGCGCTAAAATCACTCAACTACAACCTGTTTGGCCCTCAATGATTTCATGACGTTGTATCAGAGATCGAAAGGTCTTGCCGACTTAGTTTCCAGACCCTGATACCCGTAATCCGTTTGATGAAACATACTGAAACTGTGCAAATGTCAGAATCTCATCATGATGGGCATCTTAACGAAGCCACACTTATTTTTTCTGATCTGACCGCCACGCTTATAAACCGGCTGAACCAAAAATTTTACCGGTCAAACCTGATCAACACACAATTTTGACCATCTTTCCTAATCACCAAACCGCTACCGGTTCGACTGGTCCAACCTACTAATCGTATAACACTTATCAAAGCAGTGTAAACTTCAGAAATTTAAAAACTTTCGGTTGAGGGAAATGAAGGTTACAACATAAAAGAATGACACACACCATGAACTTTTGAGTAGGCTTTTACCTGATCATAGCCTCTTTGGAGGAAGGATGAGTAGATAGCACAGAAAGGCTTCATACCCTCAGCAGCTAACCCAGCTGCAAAAGTAACAGCATGCTGCTCTGCGATCCCGACATCGAAGCATCGAGCCGGGAACTTCTTCTGGAAATAATTGAGACCAGTCCCACCACCCATAGCAGCATGGATAGCAACGATCTTGCTGTCTGCTTCAGCTTCTTTCAGCAGTGATTCAGCAAAGTATCTTGTGTATGGAAGTGTTGGGGACTTGGTCTTGAATTGCTCCCCAGTTTTCACATCAAACTTCACAACTCCTGTGAGACAATACAGAAACAAAAGCTCGAGTTATTGAGATGTGACAATTCTCGACAAACATATATATACGAGAGATTTCAAAGGTTTTCAAAAGTGTCAGTACTCCTCACCATGCATCTTATCGGCAGCAGCCTCAGCAGGAGGATACCCTTTGCCCTTCTCTGTAACAATGTGGATGAGAACCGGTCCAGGAGCCGGCATCGCTTTCACCTTCTCGAAAATCGTCACCAGATCTTCGACATTGTGCCCATCGACCGGACCAATGTAGTACAATCCGAGCTCCTCGAAAAGTGTCGACCCCGATGCACTGATCATCCCTCTCGCATACTCGTCCACCTTCGCCGCAACTTCGTGCGCTTGGCTTCCGATTTGCTTTGTAATGCTCTGACCGAAAACAAAAACCAAAACAAAATCAAGTCAGATCGGCCGATTGATACAATTAAAGAAAATATAATTTGAAGGATCGTACCTATGTGACCGTTAATTAAATGGTCACTAATGTGATCATCATTTGTGGCCGTAAGGTCCTATTAGTGACAGGTTTACCGTAATACGGTCACCAAAACTACATTTTCTTCCAACACATCGAAAAAGCGTGAATTTGAGAACTCACTTTGGCAGCCTCGCGAAGCTTGCGGAACTTGGTGCTGGCCTGAAGCTTCGTGAGAGCACTGCTGAGAGCTCCAACAGGAGTTGCAGGGCCATCAAGAGTAGCGGTAGGTAACGAAACTTGCTTGTTATCATTGAGGATTACGATCATATTCGAGTCGAGGAAGCCGGCATTGTTCATGGCTTCATAAGCTTGGCCTGCTGTCATTGCACCATCTCCAATCACTGATATCACATTGTTCTTCTTACCCAATAAGTCTCTGGCCACAGCCATTCCTGCGAAATTTTTATAGCTTGTTATATTAATAGTTAGATCGAGTTATTGGGATGCAGTGGTTTTCTCGAAAGTTTACCAAGGCCAGCAGATATACTGGTGGAGCTGTGTCCCGCACCAAAAGCATCATGCTCGCTCTCGTCTCTTTTGGGGAAACCTGCGAGTCCTGATGTCTTTCTTATGGTGTGCATCTTTGACCTTCTTCCTGTAAGAATCTTGTGTGCATATGCCTGCGAAAAATTACAAAGAAGCTCTCTATTCATCGGTTTTGAAGTTTGCACAAGTTTATCATATGCACAAGTTTATCATATCTTTCGGTGAAAAATCAGTTATTAATGTCGGAGATTCCTAAGTTTCGAATCAAAAATCCCTTAGTCGCATGTTGGTTGCTAGTCCTTCAATATAAGTATTTCACTTTTATAGACTTACACAAGGTTTTGGTGGATCTATACACAAACTCCTTTTAGTTGTTTATATAAACTAATTTAAAACCTCTCTCAAAACTCGAGTAATTGAAAAAGATTTTTAACAAAATATCAAGATCGTTGATCCGAATAAGGTACGAGAGTCTAAATAGAGGATTTCCAACATTAAATTTATTCTCAACCATCAACATAAATAATCATTTTTCACGCGCATAAAAACATAATAATTTTTACATAATTAATCTCTTCCCAATAAATTAGAAATGATTTTTAATACGATATCAAAGTTTTCGATATTAAATCCAACACTAGTTATTTTTCACGTGCACAAAAAGCTTAGCAAACATGTACAAATTTCAATTCTCTTTACGCTGATTTTCGTTCCGATTTCAAAAGTCATTCCCTCCCAATAACTCGAGACGCTAATGGTTTTTTTTCTTCCATACCTGATGGCCAACATCCCAGATGATCTTATCATCAGGAGTACTGAAAACATGATGCAGAGCCACAGACAACTCCACAACCCCCAAGCTCGAACTTAAATGCCCTCCGGTTTTCGCCACCCCGTACACTATCTCCGCCCTCATCTCCGCCGCCAGTTGCTCCAAATCCTAGATCACCATATGTTCGAAAAATTCACAAGTGAGGTGACTTCATCATCATCATCGTCAATCAGCAGAATCGATGAATTTAGCAGTATACCTGTGTGGAGAGATTCTTCATATGAACAGGGTAATTGACAGTATCAAGAAGCGGAGTGGGTGGTTTCTCCCCTGAGAAATCAATCTTCCATTTCCCTTCTTTCTCCTTCCTGATCACCATTTTCTCTTCTTCTTCTCCTTCCCCAACACAAGCTCTCAGATTGAACTGACCAGCCAGAAAAAGGGATCAAAGCACATTTCTTTTTTATCATCAGAGAAAATTTAAAAAAAAACCCCACCTACTTACCGGGTTCCTGGAGCATGGTAGTGACGAAGATCGCGGAGCTTTGAGGAAGGGAGAGAGAGACTGGTTGAGGAGAGAGACAGAGCAGTGAGAAACCGCCATTGATTTACAGAGCTCTGGAGTAAAAGAAAACAAACAGAGGAGGAATGAATGAATGAGATGGATGAAAAGGAAGGAGAAATTGTTGTTGTCTATATATTGGCGGGGGGTTGATTGCAGGCGGGCGACGGATTAGATAGAAGTTAATTAATTAGGAGTATTAATTGGAGAGATTCCATTGCCAACTTTGAGAGATGTTCGTATAGGAAACGACATTTTTCCTGGTTTCCAAATGTCCTCCTCTGTTTCTTTTTTTTTCTTCCTTCCGTTACAGTCAGAGTCTGTCTCATTTTTAGTTTTCATTTTTTCCTATTTTATTTTGTTTAAAATATACAACTTCTTTTCAAATCCAACACTATGAGTCCTTGTCATCGGGGCGGCGAACTAATTTTCGGTTTGTTTGGTTAACCAAAAATCAATAGTAGTGGGGGCGGATACATGACAGTAAATTCAAGTGTATATTTATGATTATTCCGAGTTCGGTTCGGGGCAATTTTTAATCCGGTTCAATGTTTGGTTGTGTCGGAATTAGAGGGAGTCGGAGACCGTCCTCCAACTCTTTTATTCAGTGGTTTCGTTTACTAAATTATATGTAACGTTTGGATGATTTCGTAATTCGAAGTTATACTACTCTATTTATTTCTTTAGACTAAGTAATTTTATTTATAAAATTTAAATTTATATTAGTAAGTAATAATCATAAATTTAATTTAAACTACCCAAATATACAAGAAAAAGAAAATCGTCGGTGGCATATTCAATCGTTTAAGAACAATTTACTTTAACTATAAATTGTTTATGGTATATTTAATATTAGATATAAAAATTTATTTGTCAATTGATTATTCAATACACATATTTTTTTATTAAAATTCAGCTTAATACATATTTTAATCGTTCATCTATCTTGCTATAGTAGTGATTGAAACAATGTCTTGGTCTTCGGTTAATATAACAAAATTTTAAAAAGTATTTGGATTCTCCTTGACCAGCCTGATAATTTTGATTTGGTCAGTAGTTTAGAAAACCGGTACTGGTTTTGGTTTGGTTACTGGTATTTGGACAAAAAGGAATATTTGAATGTTTACTAGTAGGAATATTTCTATAAATACCTGAAAATATATTTGGAAAAAAAAGTTAATATTTATTATCCATTCGAATTTATTTGAAAAAAATTTGTTTTTTATAGTGTTTGTGATGGTTCTATAAATCTGATGTGACATCGATTATAACAATATAATAAGATCTCGTAAAAGAAATTACAAACTTTAATAAAATCGATTTTTATGACATCAAAAGATGAGAGATTTGTACATGTAATTGGCATTATTGTTAATATTATTATTATATATTAATTTCTGACATTATCTCTCATTATATATTAATTGGGAGCTGGCCAATTGGTTTCAGATACTCTTTAGTAGATCCAAAACCACTCTAATTTCAAAGTCCAAACCCACCAACACCAAGGAATCTTGTACAATGTATCTATGTTCTGTAGTCAACGAACCGATTGATGGACTCAATGGCTGCTTCAATTATGTAAACCGAAAATTTCGAGTGATTTGTGACGTGTCCAATTGAATACTACATTGTTATTTAGGAGATTAGCGGGTGGGTTAATAATAAATTTATGGACACTCTTTTCTCACAAGCTAGCTTTTAGGGATGCGTTTTACCTGTGAAGGTGTAACATGGTCCGTTTTGATTAGTGTCGGAGACGCTGTTCCATGCTCTCTGTATTGTAGTCTATACCATTATACGAATTCTCTCCACATCGAAGTTCAAGTCATCTAATGGCTTGAAAGATATGTCACCAAAAAGTTTAGTTTGGATTTGCTAATTGTTTCTCATCACATGCATGCAAAAAGTAAGTCAATTCGATAATTATCAACGCTAACATAATTTAAAAAATAGGATTTTTAACTTTATTTGAGCATTATTTGCCGGGGTTACCATAGTAAAATTTGAATTTTTAATCATTTCTAATATGTAAGTCGAATATTAATCTATTTGAAATTTTTTAATTATGATATTAAAATTGTCAATTTTCATGGATTATAACACAGAGAAATTGATAATTTTGATATAAAAAATTAAAAATTAAAATTGATTAATATTTAACATCTATATTGAAAATGACTAAAAATCTAAATTTTACCGTAATTTTAAAGATAATGAAGTTAAAAAAAACATTTTGAACTTGAGGGTGGTTCACCAAATTGTAAGTTTCACAATTGGGTTTGATGGGACCCTTGTTGAATGAGAGAGTATATCAAGTGTTTTGTGATAAGGGTGACATGCATTAATTGCGTAGTTTCACATAATGGTGGATTTAGAGCGGTCTTTTTAGAATTACGGTCTAACTCAATTTTCGAATTTAATCAAATTATATAATATTTTTTATATATTAAAATAAATTAATATAATTTTCACATGCTATGTAATTTAACTCATTTTAAATTTTATACAATTCGATTCAGTATACTAAAATATTATAGATCTGATTTCAGACAAGTTTGTATAACTTATATACATGCCTAAATGGCAAAGTTGGGGGTTGGCCTACGTACGTACAAAACTTTATTCAAGTGAAAGGGAAAGTGGTGGCGACGTATGAAGTTTGTCAGTCACCTAACCTGAACTTAACAGTCACTTAACTTTGATGTTTTTCATGCATAGTCATCTAACTTATACATTTCTAATTGTTCGCCCATATTGGTCCGAGTAAAGTAATAATGGTTCTGCCTGAAAATTGACGGTCGCGATTGAATTCGCCTTGATTGACGACATGGCTAGGTGCATGCTTGATCCGACTGGGGAGTCTTTGGGGGCGTGTAGCTCGCAAGGGGTATATATAAGAATGTAGTAAGGAGAGAATGTGAGTAGGTATGTGATGAAGGATTGAGAAAGAGAAAAGTATTGGTACAACACTCAATGTTTGTTGTATTGTGTCACACGTGCATTTTCTAGTGTTTCGGAAGATTAGGATCGATGCATGTGGCATGTGCCGCCTTTTGTCTAGTGAACTCTGCATGATGAGTGGATCTCCATCATCGACAGATTAGGATGGGAAATATTTCCATTCCGATTAAGTAATATCTTTTGTCTAAATCTGGTACGGAATATATGATAAATGTAGACAAACATATAGTTAAGTGACTTCTACATTTGCAAATGGAACTTAGGTGATTGTGCTGTTACGAAGCCCAAAATTCGATGACCCGGTATGCTATTAACCCGAAAAATAAGTGAATCGGTTGAAAGGGAAGGCATCTTCAGCCTGCTTGAATTGAAGATGCAGTCCCATGAAGTGGACAAAATTGAAATTTTTTGGTTGTGATTTCTGACTTGCAACATCCCAAGATGGCCAACAAAGTAGACTTAATTGGTTGGCCACTCAGTTACTATATACTCAAAAAGTGATCATTTTGATGCTTACCTAACTCTCTCCTTGTTCTACTTTGTTTAACATAATATGATTTGGTCTTAGAAATTCAAATTTGAAAATGCTCATCGTAAATCCTAAATGGTTCGATATATTGGGTCGAATTATATAGAATTCAAAATTTACTAGACTATATATGCAAACATATACAAATATAGCTTTAAATTCATGGAGCAAGGAGAGAGAAGGGGAAAGAAAGCAAACACAACACATCTATCTGGTTTCAATCTTTTTCTCTGCAACTCGTAGTTGCGGAGCTCTCCTTCCACGAAGGAATCTCCATAGGTGTAGGAGTAGTCATAGTTGCGGAGCTCTCAAGGAATTTCCATAGGAGTAGTTATAACCTAACGTAGATACCGGAAACATCAAACACCCTCGTTCGAACTTTGTTTGAAGAGGTGTGAATCGTGTTTAGAAATCCTTATCCCAAAAAGTCGAAAGTGAATTTAGTTCAAACACAAAATAGTTTCTCTATCGAAAACACCTGAAGATAGGTTGGATCGTTGCCGGGGAGACTATTATATCTAAGCTGTGCAGTAGTGGTCCGGAAACCAAGTACCCACCTGAAATCCGTCATGTTCCGGTCCATCGGGACACCCGTTCTAAACCTACGACGTATCTTCTTAGGTTAATTCCTTTGAGTTAGTCTATTTCGGTCTGGATTCTGAGTTGGGCAAACAATAAGTATTGAGTTCTGTTTGTTTGGTTGGCTTCAAATAGGATTTGAGATCCAAGAGAAGTAGTTGTTGTCTTTAAGAGTGTGGTTTATCTAGTCGGTTTTATTCTTCATATATTGTGCAAAAACTCTGAATTTTTCTTCCTATATTTTCGGCCGCCCATTATTATTTAATTTAGTAATTACATACTTAAATGGATAAATCCGAAATCTAGTTACAAATATATATATAATTGTTAAATTATACTCGTTTAGACAAACGATTGAAGACCCAAAAACAAACAAAAGAATAATAGTATACAAAATTCGACCACACACCCACCTGTTGCCATCCTTAATCGTAGGCTGTTGAAAATGTTCTCTTATGTCCATTTAATCATTTTCTATGGTATAATTTCTTTTATTTTTAAAAAAATGGTATAATTCTTTTATCTTCTCTGGTAAATGTTTTTATTTTGTGGTTGGGCTCGTGTTTTTTGGACTTGGTAAGCCCAACCCAAATGGACGGGCCCGGCAGGACTGAGTGAATGTGGATCTAAAGAGAGGTTTGACTTTTGATTGCTTTGGAAGCAGTTTCTACAAATATGCCACTAGATCAATACAAGTAACGAACTGTCTGGTCTAGCACTGTATCTTACAACTGCGTATAGAAACCAAAACCAACACAGCTGTGCTCCGAAAAGGACACGATGTCGAACCCTACGCGGAGAAGGTCGAAAATCAAATTGTAAGGCCGTCAACAACAAATGAAACAATGGTGAGGAGCATCGATCGGGTGTATCGGTATATGATTATATTCCCTCTTCTTCTGTTAAGGGGCTCGTGGCGACAAATCTACAATCTCGGAGAGTGGGCAATTAGTATCGGATGACATGGCGACGCAGCCAGAGATCGTACATCACCATGTGGAAAGCATCGTACTTGATCGGTGGAGAGTTCCACTGGAAGTGCTTTTGTACCTGTTACAAATAAACAAACCACTGTGATCAGTAAAGTTGCAGGCCTTCTGGTAAGTTGTGGAGATTTTCGAAGAGTAGGTTTCTACCTTGGCTACGTTTCGATTCAACTCAACAAACCGTTCGTCCGGTATGTCTTTGAGGATCTGCTTGAGGTTATACACGTCTTTCTCCTTGAGTACAACCGCGAATTTGTTCCAATCTATGATGTCGTTGAATGGCAAGTCGTAGTAGTTCGATAAGATTACTGCAGGTATGATACAAAATACCAATTCAGGACAGATCTCTATACCATTTACTAGATTGCGTGATAGTAA
Organism: Linum usitatissimum; assembly: GCA_030674075.2. Taxonomy (NCBI): domain Eukaryota; kingdom Viridiplantae; phylum Streptophyta; class Magnoliopsida; order Malpighiales; family Linaceae; genus Linum; species Linum usitatissimum. The sequence goes on from JAUJYP020001495.1 coordinate 2,902,951, forward strand.
ATAACTAGAGGATATCAACACTACTAATTCTAGCGAAGATCAACAGCAGAGAACATTTCAGCCTACCGTAAAAAGCTCGTACTAAGCGCCTTAAACTCGGAACCATAAACAGTGGGGTAGAATGGAAACACTTTTAGAACGAAAAGGTAAAAAGAGAAATTGGAAAGAGCCTAAGATCCATGGTGTTACAGTTACGAGAAACAGTTTCCTAATCGGCTGCAATTTAGACATTGCAATTTCTCTCATCCAATTCGCAGCGCAGAAATTTAACGTTATTGGCAAATTGCAGTTGTAAAGTACTAACCACTTATTCTTTCAGATGAAATATTTATTTGACTAGTTTCAAGACTTACCAGGGACACAGCCATAGTGGATTGAATCGGTTATGCGTGCACTATTGACCTGAGAACCTCCAGGGCATATGCAGAACTTAGTCTTGTAAAATCTTTTCTGATATACTAGATGCCCAGTAGCTCTGCTTATTCTGTTGTTTGAAATATCAAGCTCTGTGTCATTTTCCCAAACTCTTGCCAAGATAACCCTAATTTTAGAGTTCCTATGGCCAGCCCAAAACCCAAGAGTAGTCCTGCAAACCATGTTTCTGGTTAGAACATATTACAGATCGCCATTAAGAAAATATTTATTCCATTTCTCTACAGTTGATACTTACATTATGTTGATATTGGACACAGTAAATACCCGTTTCTCACTTAGCAACATACTTCAGATAAAGAATTGAGCATCTAAGAGAAGCATAACAGATTCATTACCTGTTCTCAGCGTCATTGCCTCCGGCTGGAAGGGCAAATGGCTGGAGGATTTGAGGAAGCGCGACATCTTTGTGTGGAATGAATCCAACGTCATAACTAGGGGAGCATACTGCTCGGATTGCATTTTTCACTAGAAATGGAACGCCTTCAGTTGCCCTTACACCAACATCATGGCACGTTACAAAAAAGTGATCTGCACCAAGAGTTCTGTTCCAGTAAGGATACTTGACTATCAAGCTGTCCACATAATTCTGAACAATGATGGTCATATTTTCGTAGGATGTACCCTGCATAGCCATGATAAATCGACACATATTACCATAGGCAGAACGAAGTTTGACAGTATACATAACCAATCATAAGCTTTAGCTGTGTCACTTTAATAACCATCCTCTTCAAAACCTGAACATGATAATTGATCATTCTTAGCTGCAATGGAAGATTTATCCATAATGATATGAGCTACTACAGCTTTCAGTGAGATTATCTACACAACTACCTAAATGGTCTTAAATCATAATCATGGCTTCCCTTTCTTTCAAGTTTCCTAAGAGATCATTCAACTAAAAGAAGTCCTACAAGTCACTGGCATTCGAAATTCAACCCCTACTACTATAACCATTCTCTTCACAAACCTGAACATAATCAGTGAACATTTCAGCTGCAATGGAGGATCAAATTAATCCAGAATGAAATGAACTACTACAGCTTTCAGTGAGATTATCTACACAATAACCTAACTGTGCCAAACACGTCCACACAAACAACTGCTCTAATCATTCAACTGAAAATTTGGAGAGTCGTTCACTTCTTCACATCTAATCTCCACTGAAGATCAACAAAAAGAACCTTTCGTTTCTTACCTTGCCCCTCATCTTGTGACACGAAATCGGGATAAAGAAGAGGTGAGCCTGATCCGGATCCTCAGTCCGGAACTTACTCTCTCTGATATTCTGGAAGAAGTAGCCCTCGCTCGCGTACTTCCCAGTCAATTTCCTCGGAGTCTGATAGAACGTGTTCGGATCGCCGTCAGGGTAGATATACACCTTGAAATTCTCCTCCATCGCCGCGTAGTTCAGCCTGAATATCTCCGGGAAATGGTACAGATCCGTTATCTCCTCGCCATCACTGGCGAAAGTATTGGAACGAACGATTCGCTTTCCTGATTCGGTGGCTGATATCACAGAGGGAGCTGAGGGGGAAGGTGAGGAGTGGAGCGAGTTAAGGGAGAGGTAAATGAGGTAGAAGGAGGTTATGAATGCTAGAGTAAGGAGGGAGCCTTTGAGACTAAGCATGGATTGTTGCTGAAACTTGCCGGACGACATCAAGCTCGACGAACTTCCCACCGTGGATACAGATCGATGCCGGTGATGGTGACAGTGGCGGTGGTGTAAATCGGGGTGTTCTTGGAGTCGACGAGTGGCCAGATTCGTATTCAAGAAAGAAAAACCGGTAAATGTTGATGGAACTCGATAAGGCCTCGTTTGGAGGTGGATTTAGGGAAACAAATATGTATTTAGTATTTACAAATTAGTTGTCCAAGTGTGAGTGAGTTCATATATTGTGTTTTAAAGAAAAAATATTTTTTTGTCTAGTGTGTTCGATCATCCGAATTAAGTTAAATGTCATTGTAATTGGCTTCAAAATAGCGTGGAAAAAGATTATCAGATATATATATAGCTTGATTCCATTATTCAGTTAATCCGATACGCTGAGAGGAGTTAGAGTCAATCAACATTCTTGTTATTGACTAAGATTAAGAATGCTTACAAAGCATGTGAGAAATCAAAAGTGTTTTTTATATTTATCGTGTGAAGATAATCATATTGATGATTTTTTTCCTAACGTAGAGCATGAGATGCCTCTTGATGAGTATTTTTTTTTCTATTTGTAATTTTTTATTGTTTTATTGAATACGTTATGATGTATTAGGTGTGTTTGAAAACAGTTTAATTGTAAATAAATCGTAGGGGGCATTGCGCCTATAGATTTATCATCCAATGTACAATGAAAATCAATCGACAAAACAAAGACAACCGAAAACTCGTGAATTGAAAACTCGGCCATACAAACTCAACACGATATGTCATTAAACAAACGGGTAAACCTCATAGTATAAAGTTTCCCAACAAGGCATCAATATATACTCAGTACCAAACGACACTTTGGAACTTAATTGAATTAATCAATGATGAATAACAACATATTACAACTGAAAACATTTACACAGAACTGGGAACAGAATAATTTGAACATATATTACAAAGTTACAACTGAAAACTTTTACAGAGAACAACACATCAAAGCAACTCAGTACATCCAAGACAAGTCCTGGCGGAAAGACACAGACTTCGCAGCACCACTCATGGCCCTCTCAGAAATCTGAGGGCAATCCTCAACAGCCAAGGATTCCAGCTTGTACGACCCAACAAGAGGACTCAACCCATTATTCGTGATCCCCAAACACTTCCTTAACAGCAATCCACACAGACGAGGGAACTGAGTAACAAGCTGCATCCCTTCATCAGTCACCTCATGGCAACCCACAAGCTCCAACTTCTCGAGCCACTGCGCCGAACACAGCGCTTCCATCCCAGCATCGTTGAAGCAATGCACATGGTCAAGAGCCAGTACTCGAATCGGACACATCTGAACCAGTACCAGAATCCCTTCCAGTGTAAAGGACGAGAACGAGGGATACTCTCCGTCGGAGAAGGATAACCGAACAGATTCCAGCATCGGGCAATTCTCCGCCACTGCCTTGAGACTCTCGTCGGTCAATCGTAACGGGTTCCCCATCAGAAGCGGTAAGGAGAAATCGGAAGGCACTCGGAGGGACAATGAACGGAGATTAGTCGATTCCTTTGCTAAGTTGACGATATCCGAATCCCTTACGCCAACACACATGTCTAAATGGATCTTTTCCAAGTTCTTGCATTTCCCAACCACACAAGCTAGCCCTCTCCCAGGACTGATGATGCAGTTCACCAAGCTAAGCTCTAACATCGATTCGCACGGTATAGCTTGATTTTGCCATTGATCGACAGCTAGCCGGTCGTAAACCTTCATGTATCGGTAATTCGCATCCACCTCGAACTGTAATCTCTTCAGATTTCTCCAGCTACCTCCCAGCTTCATCAGATCACCTTCCCCAATAGCTCGACAATTCTTGATCGAAAGCTCTTCAAGTGATTCGAGCCTTCCGAGATACTCCAATCACTCTACACTCGTCACATTAAGGCACCGGATAAGACACAGAATCGTCAAGTTTTTGCAGCCTACAACAACGGACAACACACCGCAACCAGTGATCCTCGGTGTGAAGTTCAGCTTCAGGGAGGAAAGCTTGGAGCAAGAAGCTAAGCAACGGAGACCGACATCAGTGATGAAGGTGCAGAAGCTTAAGGTGAGATCTTTCAACGAATGGCAGTTGGTGGCGAGAATCGACAGCCCCTGATCGTCTAGTTGTCTACCTAACTTGGACATCCAACCAGCGTATGTAATCTCAACTTTCTTTAAATTTGGGAATCTGTTGCATAGAGATGTCAATGCTCGATTCGCGGGGTGTAATCCGCAACCGACTCGGAGAGATTGCCTCTCTTCTCCGTCTAGATCGTGGAGCCGCTTACATGCCAAGGAGATGTGGTTTCTGTGTGAAGTTTTCTTGATTCTGGTTAAGATCTCCCAAACCAATTGGTCCGGTAGAATATCCATTAACACCAAATTAACACCGACTTGCCAAAGCGCTGCAATTTCAAAATCGCGAGCAATAACAACATCGAAATTATGAGCAAAGTTCGGAAATTTATACATGTTTAATCCTAATATGCGGAATCGAGAATCAACAGAGACTGAAATTGAAGCAGATGAACCCAAAACAAAACAAAATTTGAAGCAGCGAATGAGAACGGAGGAGAAGATGAGAACATACCCCCCAAGGATCGGAGTTTCCTTTGATTTGTGATCTGTTGAAACTCGCAAGCAACCGCCTCCTCCAATTCTGATTAGAAAGAGAGGAAATTCCATAAGAATTCAAGATGAGGAACTGAACAGAGATGAGAGATGGCAGGTAACCGATTTCAATGAATTTTAAAAATGGGTCAAAATATATAATTCACTGCGTAACTTTGGGCATGTTACAAACCAACCCGTAAACTTTAAATATTTACCATGGTACGAAACTTTATATATACGACTGTTTAAAATTGTAAGCTTTTGCGATGGAAACATTTGAAAGTTATGAGACTAGTAAGTGACTCAATCCTAATTTTTTGTGGCTTTAGAATGTAGATAGCTTTCAGAAGAGAAAATAGAACACCATAAATATAATCATCAACTAAAGTCTGTAAAATCGGTCTGAATACGATACTGGATATGTGTAAGAGTTTATCTCGCAATTTTATGAGCAATTTTGTTAGACCACATGCAAGCGGAGACACGGGCAAGCCTTGAGATATGACAGGAATTTGATAATGGTAGCTCCAACACGAGAAGTGCACCGGATAAATTAGCCATCATGTGATCACAAATCCTTTAAAATATTTATTAAGTTGTGACAAATGAAGAATAAATATTTATTAAGTTGGGACAAATGAAGAATTATTGAATTAGACCAAGTAAAGTTGTTCAGGTTGTAAAAAAGTGTCTGGTAACTTAGAGGTCTATAGTTCAAATTCAATACATCTAATAAAATATATATTACTGTTATATTTATTTTCAATCTTTTATCATAAAGTTGGGTAAATTTCAATAATATCTCAAACATTTCGCGACATTTTCATCTTATCCATATGATAAAAAGAATATGTTCCAACATTCTAGCAGTACATTCGTCAAGATGGAGGCCATCAAATAGTCAAATCCAAAGATTTTTATTACCAATTTCCAGTTAAGGGTTACTCTGTATTTCCCACCCAGTTGATGTTGATGAAGTCACAGCACAAGCCAGCCCAGATTTCTGGTTCTTATAGTTCAACTTAAGGAATCACGGAACCAATTCGTTTCAACAGTTAGTATATATTTATGTGGTGTTTCCAGGATTAAATAGCACAGGTTTAGAATCAGCCAATAATCAGGATAAGCCACACAGACTACAATCTGGCGTCCCAAGCCATTAAACCAAGAGGAACCTAAGCTCAATCCTCCTGAATTGGTAATGGGCGCCATCCAACCCCTGAACTCACAGCAGCACAATTCATAATCATACAACACAATAAAACAGAGTTTGCAGAGAGGCCTCAGTGTGTGTAACAAAATCAGATCATGGGCGAAAGCCTCACTGAAATCCGCTAAGATATATTTTATGATATCATCATAAGCCAACACAGCAATTTTTTGCAAAACCCAGAGATCGGATAAAAACGATGATACGAGCGCTCAGACAGCCAAGGGTTAGTCTTCAATTTACAGGGAGAAGAAGCCCAAAATCAGAAACTCTCGTCCACAATATCAATTGCTTCATCGCCGCAATCATGGAAACGAAAGAAGGAAAAAACAACTGTTTGAAATTAAAACGAGAAGAGGAAGCAGAGGAACTTGATATTGAGATGACGGGAGAGGGATTTATATAGGGATTTACATGAGGAGGGTGATTAGGGTTTGAAGTTGTTTGTTGCTGATATTGTAGCCATGGATAATTAGTGGGCTTTTTGAGAGTATTACGATTTGTTTTCTTTCCTTTGGGCCCAGGTCCAGATCTCTTCGTTGTATTTCTCGGAATAAGTGTATACCAAAGAACATATAAAATGTCCTACAAGAGGTGTAGTCCCCACAAGTTGGAGTTGTATGGACGACGGATCTGTGTAATCTAGAAGACAACATTCATTTCTCTCCGTAACTAACAATTGGCAAGGGAAAGGAGAAAGAAAACTAATCTTAACATAACATAAAGCCGAAAAACAGCTGAACAAAGTCCGAACCTAAAATTGAAACCTAGCAAGCTTGGATGTGAGCACGCCCTTATTGGAATCACTAAGAGGGACTTTGCGGCAGAAGGAGGCGGGGTTGCAACGGTTGGTGGCGGTTGTGTACGGTAGAACCATGTCGGCGACAGTGCGGTGAAATCCCGGCAAAAACTAACTCTCCTTCGGAAGGCAACTCTGCAACTACACAACATGGACTTCAACCCTCCTCCATCCTACTCTTATTAACCAAAGTCTCAATTACTCGTCTTTTTCAAAAAGTTAGCTTTTGTAGGTGACACATTTTGTTGTTTGTTCAAAGTGAAGTTGTTATGTGTTGGTGAGGGAGATCGCTCTTACGGAAGGAAGTTCGTGCTCCATAATCTGGATTTGCAGCAACATAAATGTGTACGATGATAACTCTTCTGATAGACTCCCGAGCTACATAACGGAACCCTCCATCCTGAACCCCACTCCCTTGGGTTTCCTGCACCTCATATCACTCATCCCCTTCTTGGTTGGGTTGATGTAGTTGTGTGATAGTACTAGTATAACTACACTTCAATGTGATATAATAGTGTAATAAAATACATTGATCATATAGGAGTTATGCGATGGTCATTCCATCCTCCCGTTTAGATTCCAGTTCATTCACAAGTCCAGAGGAACTTCAATCGCAATACCCTCGATTTCTACCAACTTCTGTGGTGAAACAACAAATAAATTGAACCCAATAACATACATTGCGATACATGCAATGCTTGGAAACACATTTACGGTCCCGCTGGTGGTCCTTCGAGACGAATGTAATCATACATAACTCCCGAAAAGGCAAATTCTCCTCCTCTCGCTTGCTTGAGGTAAATTGTATTCCTACCCTTTACGAACATATTTGAAGGTAGACACGCGCTGAAGAACTTGTAAACTCCGTGGATCCCATGCCTTGCAATCGCGTTATCCTTTCCTACTCTCTGTGTCATAAACGCCGGAGCTTTGGCGTTTAAGTTGTTTACATAAATCTGCATATGTCGGTTTGAAAATTGCATTACTAATAAAGTTTCTTCATTTTTCGAGGTTTTCGATAGAATTATGAAATAATATTGAAGTATCAAGGATGAAAGTAGCCATACAAATATGTTAGTTTCATCTGCCGAAGCCAATGCTAGTTGAAGAGTGTAATTTCCTGCTGCGGGTACGTCAGGAAGGTCGAAAACAATCTGCCACGGGGTTGGTATGTAGTTTTTCGGCCCGGATTCTCTGTAATTTTGAAGAATAATTAAATGTATGTACGGTGGTATTTTTACAGACAGTTAAAACTAGCTATATAAACGAGTACTTACCTTAAGACATGAGCATAGAACCAGTCTTTACTGTAATTACTCTTACCAACTTCGAAAACCAGATCGTCCTTAGGGTATATTTCGGCATATCGCTCCCATAATCCGTATTGCCTATACCTGCCGGAGACCAATTTCAGATTCTAACTCCTGAGAGTTACCGGTATGGACGGACAAAATCCACTATATAGTCTAGTATTTAAACAGTATACTTACTTGTCATTTGGTTTGTCGAGGAAAAACTTGTTTACATACTGAGGATTTGGGTCTGGAACGTAAAACTCGGCCGCAGAACGATCTGGAATGCCGATTTCCCATAATGTAGGACCATTTCTTGGGGATTTGTAAGTAACCGGTCCTAATTTAACCTCATTTCCTGTGATCTCGCAAGTGAACGACTCAATTGGTCATTACTAATTATTTCTAGAACCGAAAACAATGAAATTATTTCTCACAAGTGCTCTACGAAATATTGTATTATGCGCACCTGCTTGGACGATGATAACCTCGGGATGCTTGAAATCGCCAACGACCCCTGGAACCCAACCGTACAAGTTGTATGTTCCGGGGTTTACGTTCTTGATCACAAAATTTCCTTTCTCGTCGGCCTCCGTCCAATGTTGATAACCCTACATGCATTCCCCGACAGAAACAAAAGCCAATACGTATCAATGTCGTTATATAAACAGTTCATATTGTATTGTACGATATATGATCTTATTAAATCGAGATGCGACGCATTGTGGTTGTACGAGAGAGAAATGAAGGGGAAGAACCTTGACTTCTAATTGCCACGAGCCCTCAATCCCTGGCAGTGCCAAACCCACATATGCTTTGCATCCCTCTCTCGGAGTCGGACTTAAACATCTGAATTATGATAGAATTCAAAAATCACAGAAAATTATAACTGGTTATTAAATCATTTAACCGGTTACGGACGTTATTAACCGGCTACAAACAATTATAAGTAGAATTCGTACTTGTCATCGACGAGCAATTGGCCGGAGACGGTGCCTCGTTTAGCAGCAGGAAGATAGTCTTCAGATTGAACGAAACTGTATGGCCAGTTTTGTACTTCTTTCTCCATCTAAACCATTAGAACGAATATAAGACCGCAAATATATCGAAATAAACGGAAAAATAAGCTTATGGACGGAAGTATTATATACCTGAGCTTTTGCATCTTTCCAAAGAGCAGCATAGTCGTTAGATGGAACAATGGAGTTGAGATAGATAAACACAGGACCAAATACTTTCTTCCACGGCTCTCCGTTTCTGTACTCTGTTGTCATATCCAATCCCGCATAGTGTACACTGGTAAACATCTGTATATGTCTTCGATGATGTTAAAAAAAATGATCAAACTCATCAAAGTTGGGCGAAAATAAATGATTTTGACTTACAGCAAGTGCAATGGGTCCAGAGTGACAAGTAAGCTCAGGCTTGTTAGGGCCACCGGCGGCATACTCCTCACTCGGCGAGATCACCCAAAACCCGACTTTGGGATCTTCTGAAATCCATCCTTTCAACTTATGATCTTTCATTTCCATGGAGTATTCGTACTTGTCGTCCACTTGTTCTTTCATTTCCGGGTCAACCGGGTTTGTCAGGAGCACGGCTTCAGGGTACGCAAGCGGTTTTCCAGTAATGCGATCATTGTAAGCCGGCATTATCCTTTGTATCTCGTCCGATACTGCCATATATTTGAACCTATGCAATAAAACAAAAATTAGAATTCGAAATTCGAGATCAGTTGATGTATGATGTGACTAAGAAGTAATTAGCTAGTACATTTTTATCAGTGGTCGGAACACCATCCTGTGTTGATCCATGTCGACATCGGGCCATCCTTTCAGTCGTTCCACTATAACGTACCAGTAAAATCCGGAAACACCCTTTTGTACTATGAACCTGCAGTAGATGTAAACAAACATGTATGTCGAGGCAGGAGCGTATCCATGTTGCATAAGGTCAATCCGAATTCGATGCTGACTGCTTTTTTTCTCTTGTCGCGACGACGGTAGATAAAAAAAGATTACCTTTTGTCCACATTAAGTGGTACTTGGGCTTTGTTAGAAGAGTCCCATACTCTGCAGAAAGACACTTCCACTTGATTTTCATTTTCTGTTACCACAGTAAATTTTGTTCCCACAACCCTTCAAATGTTTTAAAAATTAATTACGTAAGTATGTCGCATTAAATATGCAATTTTAATATTGTATATATTTATCATGACGTCATAATTTATTTAAACTTACTGTTCAGTCTGTCCTTTCCCTCCTGGCACATCCCATGACACGTCATAATACCTGAATTTTCCAAAAAAATAAATAAATTATCGATGTAAATTCATTTTTATCAATCGAAATGCTCGCCATTAAATATTTTAATTTGTATTAAGAAATGAAAAATGAAACTATAGTAATAATTATTCATTAGAGCAGTCAAAAGATTATCAATGTATATGTTCAATCTATTCCAATCTAACCCAATTCGTTATCTAAATATCATAATTTATTCAGTTCGTGACTTGACGAACCTGTTATTAGATAAATTTATAATTAATTTAACGAGTGACCCAATTAACTATCGACTCAACTAACCCATGATACACGATCGATCCTACTCATATGAACGATTATCATGATATGATTGATCTAAAAACGACATGATAAGGCTACAATCTTATTAACTCGTCATCCGATTAACCAAGCTCGCGAAGAGTACTAACCCGCCGTAGTCTTCAGGCTCATGGGTTTCCATAACGTTATCAATTCCTTTGTACTTTATACCAACCAAGAACCCTTCTGGATTCGCCAACTTTACTTCTATTTCCCCATTGTCAATAAGCACCTGTTAATTAATTAATCACCAAACGCAGTCAATTTTCTTCAAAATTAAAAATTATAAAAATCGACAAAATTCGTAAGAAATTAACAGCTAAATAATCGATTTAATTACATGCTCTTTCTCCGTCGTGACTTTCACCGGACTGGCGGGGACGATGTTCCCTGCCGGCACAGGTATCGCCCTGTTATATTCAAATCAAAAGGATTAGAAATTTGTTTTTGCTAAAAAGATTAAAATGTCAGTCAAATTTGGATAAAATTTCGAACCCCGGTAAACCCAAAGCGGCATTGTATGGTAATGCCGCAAACACGAAACAGACGAACGATAGTATCCGGAATTTCATGTTTCCGACGAGGCGATGAGGAAATATTTCTGGCGATTCAATGTTGGCCGCAGTGTGTTTATATAGAGAGTGATTAAGAGGAAGAAGTTAGTAATTTTGATGGACATAATTATTTGCTTAGACAATATTTCCATTTCCAACGCTTTTCCGCTCGTTTGTTTTTCTATTTTCTTTTTATCTTCTGAAATTAAGCTTTTTCAGAAGAAAAAAAACTGTAAAAATTCGTTAAAAAATTTGTTGTGAGTTATGAGTGTAATTTTTATCTTATGATGGCAGGTTTCCACCAATTAAAAAAATATTAAAGTCATAAAAAAATGTTACTCTAGTAGTTTTTTATTTGAGTTTGTTGGCTAATAAACGGTTGAATGTTTTTTAAGTTTATTTAGCTATTATTTAAAAGGTTTAAAATGATGAAATTTTAATTATTAGTTATTTCCTATATGTATGTTAAATATTAGTCAATTTGAAAATTTTAATGTCAAAATTGATCAATTTTCGTATGTTATACTTAGGAAATTTGACCATTTTCACAAGAAAATTTTGAAAATTTTCGAATCGGCTAATATTTGACTACATGTTAGAAATGACTAAAAACTCAAGTTTCACTATAATAACCCATGTAAATAATGATCAAATGAAGTTAAAAATCAATTTTACGTGGTGTTATATGTTAGCATTGAAAATTTTCAAATCGACTTATTTTATGCTTGTTAAGTCGTCCGCATTACATGAATTGCGTTTTGTTAACTTCGACCATACACAATTTTGTTGGAACCAAATCCTCTTATCATACATTTCAACACATACATACAATAATAAAACATACGGATCGGTACGTTCAAACAAACAACCTAGTTGAAATCAAATCCATGTAAATTGGGAATCATACTGTAAATCTAGAAGAATTCACATGTAAACATAAAATGAAATATATATTGAATTGCATATAATCCTGTTAGATCATCCCAATTTTCGTTGGTCTTATGCCGTATAAAACCAATAACATCATTAACAAAGAAATTTTCAGCTCGGAGGTCTTGTCCCATGGCTCCATTGGCCGCATACTTCCGACTTGGAAGTCTGGGGCAACGAGGATCAAGAAGAAGGTAGATCGAGATTACTATGATCTCGATCAACGTTCCTTCATATCCTACATCACATTCTTATTAGGTTGAATATTTACCAACATTAATTTCGAATTTATCGTCCATTATATAAACTGCATATCCACTTTATTGACGAGAACGGTGGAGGGTTCTCTCATGTCACCGTAGATATTAATAACATTCTCACACCAAAAATTAGTCCGTGTAGGAGAATAATCGACTCGATACATTTTTCGAATTACCGGTATTATGCTGTATAAAACCCTACAAAGATTTTCTAAATAGAAACGGAGAAAAGGGAAATATTATAGCAAAGCAAAAAGCAACGGCGTAGGCGCGCACAAGGAAAATCCCGCCTTTCGTTTCTTCTTCCATTGTTGACTCTCTCTTCCTCCTCCTCTGTCTGCATGTTCATATGGAAACCCATCACCAAACCACAAATCCTTTGAAGAACGGCATTAAACAATAGAGAGGCGAAAGGAAGCAGAGATCCAAATGTAGGAGGAGGCAGCAAGTTGCAGAGGAAGAAAACAATAACAAAATGCTTCTCGAGATCTTTCCTTCTCCCTCGTTCTCGACCTCCTTCTTCCGTTTCAGGTTTCAATTTCTCTCTCTCGATCTCATTGTTCTCTTCGCCATTCACCATTCGCCATTCGCCATTGTTTGTTGCGCTTGTATGCTCCGAGAGATCCAATGCCGCGTTGTTAGTTTCTATATATTTTGTTTTTTCTTTTCCGCACATTCTTTTTGCGAGAATCCCGAGAAGTGCGATGAATCGATGATTTGACGAATCTGAGCTTCGGTTCTTATTGGCAGTTGATTGTAGATTACTAGCTATGTAATATCATTCATGAGGAATTTTGGCTGGATTGAATCAGAAAGGAGAATTGGTTTGCGGATTTCTATATGTACGTGGATAGAAATATCATTTGATTTTGAATTTCAAATGATTAAGCTGAATCTCAAGGGATTTTGGTTGGATTAAATTAGAATGGAGAACTTTTTTTGCAATCCTCAAATATCACAGCATTGTAGTGTGCATCATGTTTCCTCCTGATCATGTATTAATGTTTCTATCCTTTATTATTGTTAGACAAGCCTCTGTGATTCAGTTTTTTTTACTTTTCTATACGATGTTTTTGGTGTTTAATGTCATAATATTTTTATGCAAATTCCCTGTGAGTAATTCTGTTCCTTATGTCCTTAGGAGGGTTATGATCAACTAGGTTCACGATGTTTAAGGGAGGAATTTCGCTAGTTTGGAGGCTGACCAGCTCTGAATCCTATGGCCTATCACTTTTCCGGTGGTTCTTCAGTGGAGCATTGGGTCTGCTAGCGTTTGCATACGCGATTCTTATATGGCAGAGAAAGACATCACTTAATTGGGTTAAAGCAGCTGCTAGAGCGAAGAAAGAAGCTTGGAAGAAGCTGAATGTTCCTCAATCTTTCCATTCATGGATGGAGGATTTAGCTCAGATCCGACTGCCTTCCACGTGCTGTGTTTGTCTCACTTCCCTGGTGTCTCCTACCGGTGCCTCGAAATCTGCTTCGAAAACTTCTGTCCACCGCTGCTCGGTTTGCGGAGTCGCGGCTCACTTCTACTGTTCAGAATTTGCTGCAAAGGATTGCAAGTGTGTTGCACAAGATGGTTTCAGTCAAGTTCAACACCAGTGGTCGGAGAGGTGGTCTAAAATGGAGGAAATCTCTGAGATGTCTGCATTTTGCTGCTACTGTGATGATCCATGTGGTGTACCTTTCGTCAGTGACTCGCCCACATGGCACTGCTTGTGGTGTCAGCGCCTTATACATGTTAAATGCCACGCTAGGATGTCGAAAGAATCCGGGGATGTTTGTGATTTGGGCCCTCTAAGTAGGATTATTCTTTCTCCTCTCTGTGTAAAGGACTTTGAAGATCGAAGCTCTTCCAGTTCCACCCCAGAGGAAATTCCGGCTTCTTCATTTCGTGGACACATCAGAAGGAGACGCACTCGAGCTAAAAATGGGAATAATTTCCCCGCAAATGGTAGGCTGCAAGACGCATCAGCTACAACCAAGGCCCTAGACTATTTGCTCAGTGGGCTTGTTAATCTGAAGAAGTCAGGATACGACAAAAGCATCAATTGTTCCAAGAGAGATGGAAGATCTAAAGGAGATGGTAATGGATTGACACACAAGAAAGATGGTACCACCTTCAACAGCCAACTAAAAAAATATGCTTTGGTCAATCTAGCTCAGGATGCTAGACCCCTTCTTGTTTTCATTAATTTCAAGAGCGGAGGTCAACTCGGTTCTTCTCTCCGAAGCAGGTTGAACTTGCTGTTAAATCCCGCCCAGGTAATGCGAATTGCTTTAGTTTTCCATGTTCTTGATGGTTATTTTGTTAATGTTCCTCGTTCAACCTCTTACTAGCATGCATATCCCATATGATTTATGGATTTCATAGTCTTCTGTTAATGGGGTTGCTTACCTGTGTTTACTACGATACAGGTATTCGAACTGAGTTCTTCTCAGGGGCCTGAAGCAGGTTTGCAATTGTTCAGCGATGTACAGTATTTCCGGATTCTAGTTTGTGGTGGAGACGGGACAGTTGCATGGGTTCTTGATGCAATTGAGAGGCATAATTTTGAATCCCCTCCACCTGTTGCTGTCCTTCCTCTCGGCACTGGAAATGATCTGTCACGGGTATTGCAGTGGGGTAGAGGTTTCAAAATGGCTAAGCGACAAGGTGGCTTATGTGCAGTCTTACATGAGGTTGACCATGCTGCCGTTACAATGCTAGATAGATGGAAAGTAAATATCATAGAAGAGAACATAGATGGGCAGACGAAAAACGAGCAATCAAAGTTCATGATAAACTATTTAGGTAACGCATCTTATTCCTACTCAGTTTTGCAACATTTGCGGCGTGATGTATGCCCAATGCATGGGAGTGACTGCCTTCTCTGTATCTGTAGGTATTGGATGCGATGCGAAACTCGCGTACGAGTTTCATGTAACTCGCCAAGAAAAGCCTGAAAAATTTAGTAGTCAGGTAACGTAGCGAGATTGTTTCAACTTCTTTTTCACCCTCGTACTTGTTAGATTTACTCTTTAAGCGTGCTAAAATATTGTACCAGTAGTCAATAGATGCTGTAAAATGTTAATCTGTCTCTGTGAAGCTTTAATATCTGTAAGCTCTCTAGTATGAAAGAAATTTTCTTGTTCATCTTTCCTCCTACTTTTTTCTTCCTTATCACTGCTACGAAGATAACCTTTTTCTTCCTCATTCTATCAGATTTTCCCTCTTGTAACTGGTTACTTTGATCTGGTTGTCAGTTTGTCAATAAATTACGGTACGCTAAAGAAGGAGCGAGGGACATAATGGACAGAGCTTGTGCAGATTTGCCATGGCAAGTGTGGCTTGAAGTTGATGGAAAGGACGTTCAGATTCCAAAGGTATCATAATACAACTCCTACTCGTAAAAACCTCACCATTCATGATCATTTCTGCCTATTGATGGAGCTAATGTCGAAAATGATTCAATTCTTTCTCTGCCAGGACACTGAAGGTTTGATTGTCCTCAACATTGGCAGCTACATGGGTGGAGTAGATCTATGGCAAAATGATTACGAGCATGACGACGAGTTCACCCTTCAATCCATGCAAGATAAAATGCTCGAGATCGTATGCGTTCGTGGAGCGTGGCACCTTGGCAAGATCCAGGTCCTTTTTCTTTCATCTAATCCTCATACTCTTTCAGCGTTATACTCGAAATCGTGCTCTTCAGCAACTGAAATGCTGTAAGATATTGATTAGGTTGGACTCTCACAAGCAACGAGGCTAGCCCAAGGGAATGTTATAAGAATACATGCTTCGAGTTCTTTCCCAGTCCAGATAGATGGAGAGCCATTCATCCATCAACCAGGTTGCTTGGAAATCAAACACGACCAGCAGGTACGAATTATGATCAGTAACTATTAGAGGAGCCGTTAAAAACGCTGACTCAACAATCCATGACTCGCCGAACTCTAATTGAAAAAATCTACAGACCAAGTGACCCATAACCTGATTAATTTGTGACCTATAAACCCGTGACTTGATAGATCTGCGACTCATAGCCTAGAAATGACAATGTAGACCTGATCTATTTGGGTCAGCGCGACTTGAACCGCTTTGGATGGTTAATACCCGACGTAGCTATGGGTTGGGACGGGTTTGAGTTTCCGTTACACACATTCTCGACGCGTTCTATACAAAAATCTACTGATCAACTCGTAACAATATTTATTCTTAACTTTCACCTTACTATTCTCTTGATGATGTAACTCGCTTCTTCACTATTAACATGTCTTTTGAATGGAAAGAGTACATTTTTTTCACAACTCTCTCTCGATCCGCTGGTTTGACAGCTCTAATTTACCAAGTTTTACGGTAAAACGGTGCAGGTGTTCATGTTGAGGAGGACGTTGGAGGAGCCGAGAGGGCACGCAGTCGCGATAATGACCGAAGTACTGGCAGACGCAGAGTGCAAAGGTATCATCAACACTTCCCAAAGGAAAATCTTGCTCCAGCAGTTGGCTTTAAACCTCTCCTGATCCATCGAAGCCTTTCACATCTTAATTAACAAATTAACCACGGTTTGGTTTAGTTTTTTGTTTCGGTTTTGTTTCATTTTGGGTATATATATAGAGAGAGACTTCAAATGTCCATCCAGTTTGTTGTAACAGAATCACAACAGCAATAGCGTTGGATACAAAATTTATATGTAACAGTGTTGATATGAATATTGACCGATTTCGATCTATTCCGGCTTTCCTCATGCTAACTGCAAGACCAACCCGTCGAGTACATAACATTGTACTCGTGTACAAACGCTCTGCACATATATAGTCTTGTACATCGTAATTGACCGTAAACAACCTATTTCGATCGGTTCATTAGCAGTTAACAGATCATCACACAGTTAGTTAACGCTTTAACGGCTTACCTGTTTTTTTTATTAACTGGGCGATTATGATCGTTAATTAGCGGTCCGACTAACTCCTTACCTTAGTTGGGTTGGTGAAGGTGAACGATTCTTTTTGTAAGCAGATCCGTTAGATCAAAGTAGTTAGATCCGACGGTTGGGGTTTCACACCATCAAAGATTCACGTGGATATTTATGCGACACAAGTAGGTTTGGCAATGGGGAGGTTCGGAGATGGTTATGACTGAACCATTACCCATCTATTTTTATGACGATTATTAATCATAACCATCTCCGTTTTTATTTTGGTAATAAAATTAGAACAATCACCATACCCACATGATTAACGGTTATAACCACTTCCCGTTATAAAAAATACAAAATGAAAAGTAAAAGTCCAAAATAAAAACAAAAATGCATTTAACTTTAATTCATATTCATATGAAAATGGTTGAGTTTCGTAGAAGACGAAGAGACATCGTCGAAGTCAAGGAGCAGCGTATGAAATATTTTCCAGGGATGATGAGTAAATAGATTATGTTTAGTTTTTAAGATAAATTGTATGTACATTTGGGTTAGGTAGTGGGCTTATGAAGTCATGTATTAGCGGGCAAATGCTGGTTATACAACGGGTCGAAGATGGTTATGGGTATGGTTTTGGTGATGGTGCGGTTACTACAAAACCCATAACCTAACCTTACCCATTCATAACGGTTAACGGTTATCATCGTAACCACAAAATACCCGGTCAACATGTTAATAACCGTTAGATTGGGTGAGGTTATGTTCCGATTGCCAAGCCTAGACACAAGATGTTTATGGTCTTATTAACATTTTTGGTACCTCACCTATCAAAGTAATACATTTTGGTACCGTATCTATCATTTGTAACCAATTGGTACTTTATCTATTAAAACGTAATGACATGGTACTTTCATCCAATTTTCGTCCATAATTTCATCCATAATACTCGTAGAACTAGAATAGTCGACACTCAATATCGTAATAAGATCTTGTTGGGTTGCAGGGGACGGTCGGGGAGTGGGTGAGATGCAACCCTGGGTTGGATTATGACCAACATATTGGCACTAGTTTTGAGTATCACGTCAACCTTTCAATCAAGGTTATCGTTCATTAATCTACAAGTTTGTTCTCTCTATGTTTGCCTTGCCCCCTTATTGTTGTAAAATACTTAATTCATCCTGTAACTTTCTATCGGATGAAAAATCTGTACGTACATTTGAAATAAAAGTTAGATGACCAATATATAGAGTTAATATTGGATTATCTTGATGTCTGGCTCGCGACTTAGATTGTCCAGACCGGCACGACGTTGAAAACACTAAAAGAGGGTTTTAATTGATTTTTATACGATGTAATTTTTTCGAGGTGTACAAGAACTTATTCTAATGGAATGACCTTTGTGGCTGCGAAGGTAGAATCCCTAAGAACTTAATTCATTCCATGGTTTAAATGTACATTTTACGTTAGAATGACATAAAACAAAATCCTCTCAAAATGTAGTGATGACGAACCCCTATTAAATTTTTTGAAATATTCTCAATATTGGTATCATTATATAATTTATATTTTTCTTTTAAAAACGAATCTTTCTATGTCAAGAGTATCAAAATCGAATTTGGAGGGAAAGAGTTATGCTCGAAACAAAAAAAAAGAAAAGTGTAATTTAAAAAAATTATTTAAATAAAATTAATATTGATCTCGTTAAATTAGTATTTGGAAGACAAGTCTGTTACAGTCGGTATGCCCTAAAGCCTCCGTCATAACGTCACTGTTAAATATAACGATCAACTTTAATGTTGACCATTTTCCATTAAAAGAGTTTGAAAACTATCCATTTTATGTAATATTAATAGGATGTGTTATTTCTTATACTTTCTTAATAGGTTGGGTTTTCTAAATGAATTAAGTTTAGTTTTTAAAATAATAGAGAAAAAAACATATATATTATTTTTAAATTCAACAAATTGCCCCCTTAAATTTGAGCCTTTAGATTAAAAATAGTTGAAATGGGCTAAATCTAAGGGTTGACAATAATTGAACATCAAAATTCAGCACATCAATACATGCCTTTTTCTTCACCGTCAATACGCCCCACCGGCTTTCAGCCATTTATGTTCGTTCAAGGCCAACCTTTAGATGTGAAACAGATAATATTCGAGTGGTTGTGATAATACATGATTTTATTTTCATAGATGTTGAATATTTGAGTGGTTGTGATAATATATGATTTTATTTTCATAGATAGTTGGGTTCAAATTCTGGAATATGTAATTATTTCGAGAATTATGTAATGGTATGATTGGTCTCACTTGGGTTGATGATCGATAGCTCTAAAACAATTATGAAATCAATGGTGAATCGAGTTGGGTGTTTACACGGTTCGGGGCAATTTTGGTCCCGAGCCATAAATTCCAAAATATATTTACGATTATTTCGAGTCCGACTCAAGCTAATTTTAGATCCGGTTCAGGGCAATATTGTTTCGGTTTAGTACTAGTCTACTGGATATATATTAACGATAATTTTGGCTAAATAATCGATACACATCGATCACATATTAATCATAATTTCGGTTATATACTCTCATTTACTATTACTTGGTGAGGGAAAAAATAATTAGTGGCATATTTAGTTTATAAGAATAACTTATTTTGACTAAAAACAATATAATAAATGTTTCCTTTTGCATATTTTAACTTAATATTTCGTTAAAAAAAGTATATTCATATATTGATTACTCGATATACAAAATACGATTTAAAATCCGGTTTAATGTATATTACGATCCCGCCATTAAAAACATGTCCCCAGTTCCGCTCATGCCCTAGAAACAGCGCATTCAATACGATGGCGTGTGTCTCTATTTCACCACAAAAGGGGTTATATAGGTTAGACCATAAAAGTAGAAAAAAACGACGGTGTCTCTGTTTCACTGATATCTTTCAGTAATTCAATGCTACAGGTAGTAAAGCCAGCTGGAACATTGAGTTAAGGTGAGTTGGTTGGGGGGTTTCCTGTCCCTATATCAAAATCATCACCATCTATCAGCTAACACAATTCCTACTTTGCATACCACACACAAAGATCATGGGAAAACAGAGCATCACCCTCTGGTTTCAGCTAGTTCTGTTGCTTCTTATTTGTGTTGAATCAAACAGTACTACTGCCGCCATTATAAAGCATCTTCCTGGGTTTCGAGGGCCGCTTCCGTTCTATTTGGAAACTGGGTATGTTGGGGTCGGAGAGGCAGAGGAACTGCAGCTGTTTTACTACTTTGTTAAGTCGGAGAGGAGCCCTCGGGATGATCCTCTTCTCCTCTGGCTCACCGGCGGCCCCGCATGCTCTTCCATTTCCGGCCTCGTCTTAGAAAATGGTAACTGAGTTTTTGTAAGAACTTCAAGGTGAAGATTGTTTTTTTGTCGTAACAAAAATATGTAGATGATTTTGACAAAAAAATGCATGTTTGTTTACTCTCTGTTAATACAGCACGTGTAAACTTGATAGCTATCATCACTTATAGATAGTTGTTGACAACTTAGACGTAATCATTAACAACTTAGACGTAACTATTAACAATTTAGACATTCCTATTACTAACTTAGAGTTACGCGTTGGTATCACAACTTAGATTAGGTATAAGCAACTTAAACGTAAAGTAGATATACAAGGGCAAAACGTAGTTATTAGAAACTAATAGGCATATGCGTCAACAACCTTGAGATGGGTGTTTAGCACCTTAGATGTATGTATGGTCGATGAAAAGGTAAGGTAGATATAAGAGGAGAAGACGCAGTTAGTAGCCAATATGACGTAGTTATTAGCCAATAAGACAATAGTTATGGAGGAAATTCAGACGTAGTTATTACCATCTCAAAGGGTAGGTGTTAGCACCTTTTAGGTAGACGTGGTTATTATCAACTTAAATGTAGTTATTATATAGTTAGACGTTGTTATTAGCAACTTAAAACGCAATGTAGAGATAAAAAAGAAAACATAGTTATTAGCAACTTAAACCTAGGGATTACAACTTTAACGTGGGTATCAGTAGCTTAGATGTATGTATGGTCGATAAAAAAATAGTTTCTAAAGTCCTCAAAATAAAATCAATATTGATCTCGTTAGATTGGCTTTTAAAAGAGAGTATTTCTATATAAAGATCATGATATCCATGACGTAACAAGTAACGACACTTTTGAAAATACGTTTTTTTGTCGAAGAGAAACATGGTTAACAAATCTCGTATTTTCATTCGCAATAGAGTTTTATTACCTACTTAAATTATTCACCGACACAAAATTGATGAACCAGGTCCTATTGTCTTCCAAAAATCGGAGTACAATGAAAGCTTGCCAACGTTGCTGCTGAGCCCTAATTCCTGGACCAAAGTAATCTTATTATACTTAATTACGTATTTTCATATGTCTCCATTCATCGTAGCTAATGCTCTCGTAATTTTGTGCCGAGTTACATAATCGTTACGTAATTTTGAAATCAACTCAATTTACCTTGATGCTTAGAACACAATAAAAAATAAGGTTTTAAAAATCAGATCGAAAATTCAATATAATAATATAACTTATAGAAATATAGTTATTAAATTATTTTTTAAGAAATTTCAAATTATATAAATGATTTGAAATGTTTTATTAATTAAATAATTACAATTTAATGTATATTTTATGGCGAGGTTCCATGTTTTTATGTTAAATTAATTATCATAATATTTAATATTATTATTTAAATACATTCTCTAATTAAATTATGAGATTAGCAGAGATCATGGATAACAATCACTTATCCTTTGTATTGGAGAGATTAGGGTTTGAATCTCACTTACCACATTTTTTAAGAAAATAGGCATAAAATTTTGGTCCGGCCGACGCATCAATCTCAATTGAATAGGCCGAAATCTGCGGTCAACAGAATCAACGGCCGGCTTTGACCAATTTCACAAACCTCCAAACTGGTTTCGGGTCGGAGATCGGTTTGTGGTTGGACCGATTCGACCGGCCAGTCTGGTTTTCGCAACATTGATAAAAACCCAATCCAACCCAACCGGTCCGGTTCAGTCCATTATTGATCGGATTATTCGTCGATCAATGGCAGGTTTCCAGCATAATATATTTAGACCTGCCGGCTGGTACAGGGTTCTCTTATGCAACGAATCATTCTGCTCTACGATCATCGGACCAAATCCAAGTTTCCCAAGCTGAAGAATTCATCAGAAAGGTAAGCCTTTCTGGAAACCCCATTTCGGTCAACAGTTTGGGAATTTCGGTTTTCCTTTATCAATGTTCTGGTTGAACCGAAACAGTGGCTAAGGAAACACAAGGAGTTCCTGAAGAGCCCACTTTACATTGCTGGAGATTCCTACTCAGGCATCACAGTTCCACCCATAGTCCAACGGCTTTCTATTGGTATACACTATTTAAATTCAAATTCATATTCATATCCCGTCGGTCTAGAACAGACAAAATGCGTATCGTCGACAAGCTTGTTCAGGATGGTATTCATATCCCATCCAGAACAGAACATGTCATATGAATTTACTTATTTTTTTAGTACGATTTACGGCTTGCATACACTTTGTAGGAAACGAGAAGGGCATTCGGCCGATGTTGAACCTCAAGGTTAGAACTTTGAGAGGTTAAAAGGAAACCTAAAACTCCTGAGGTTTTCTTTCTTGTAGAACAAGCTAGCCATGAAAGAAGTTGGATGACTTGTTCTATTTGTTTTCTCAGGGATACATACTCGGAAACCCTATAACGGATTACGGGTTTATGGAAAATAGCCAAATCCCGTTTGCACACGGGATGGCGCTCATTTCAGATGAACTCTACCAGGTAGGCGAGTTACAGGTTAATCATACCGTAGTTTCATCGGGTCCCGAACCAATGAGATGTTCATGATGTTGAACGAGCTATTGGTTGTTGATTCCGGTGATCAACTATGAATTGATCGAAGAAAATCGGATTGGAATTCGTCTAATTAAGTCGGTTCGACCCTCATTGTAGGCATTGGAGAGAAGCTGCAAGGGGGAGTACCATAGAGTGGATTCCGCCAACTTGGAATGTAACAATAACTTGATGGCTTTCGAGGAGGTACGGTGTATTATTCCCTTGATAAGGGTATATGGGTAAATTCATGAGCATATCTTGTTTCGAGCTTAATTCATTTAAAATCAAACCAAATCTGATTATGATTAGTATAATTAACTTAGAATGTAACAATAACTTGATGGATTTCGAGGAGGTAAGGTGTATTCCCTTGATTACGGTCATATATGGGTAAACTCATGTTTTTCGTTCGGTTATTTGACCGGTATGGGCGTAGGGCACTTGTTTTGGGTCGAGACTCGAGAGATGAGATTGAGTTTAGAGTTATGGGTAACCACAATATCTGTTTGCTCAAGGCTAACATTGTATAATACGTTTCGGTCGGTCATTACGATGGCGATCCAAGGATATATAGATAGTCGAGCGTAAGTGATGACATCAAACCGAGGAAGAAGAAGGGTTTTGAACCGAGAATGAAAGATGGTTCCAGACGAAGATAAGAGTTTTAAGCACTTCCCGATTGAGTTTCAGGGTACCAATTAAGGCCATACAATTTATGATCTCGCTCTCAAGCTAAGATATGGTACATGAATCACATACTTTAATTTTTTGATTCTTGAACCTATCAAGTCGAACATATTATGTTTTAAACTTAGCTCGTTTGAAATCCGAAAAAATTAGTATTAATTTAAAGAGAATAATTTATTTATCCATTTTTTGCTGCAGTGTCTATCAGGGATTGACCAAGGGTGGATACTTGGCCCTACTTGTTTTACTTATAATGACGGTTTTGCCCACAGAAGGAGAATCCTCTTTGATCTACCTGTGGATGTCTGCGAAGTAAGTATTGGTTATAAATCGGCTCAAATACCTAAATGATTTAGTTACTCACATTTTAATACGAAATAACAAATTTAGATATCCACTAATAATTTATAAAAATAAATAATTATTGGTCCTTTTACTGCATGCCGCGGTATATATAACTTTGTGTAAGAGAATGGTATAAAATTTATAATTAATCTTTCCTCAACAACTTGAGTTATTGGAATTTTTTGACATGGTGTCAGGGCATTTAAGCCGAAAAGATCGTGTGTTCGAATCTTCACGACCCCAATATTAACAATTGATTTAAGCACAATGTATGATGGGCTTGTATAAACTTTACTTTCGTTCAAAAAAGCGAGTTATTAAGATGCAACTATTCTTCACACTTTGCAATTCATCCATTTGTTTCCACCGCTTCCGACTTCATTGGATTTACTAAACCCCCATATTTTTCATAAATGCACTTTAGTCCCTATTATTTAATGAAGTGCGGTGAACCCACTATTTTATGGATTAGGTTAACTTAAATTGATTGCCAAACCGATACTAAACCAGTTAAAATGTGAGCTTACTTTGCAATCAGTCGAATTCAGAAATTTCTTACTATTTGGCAGACTTATACCTATGGTCAACTGCTTTGCGAGTACTGGGGCAAGGATGTTGAAGTCGGCAAAGCCCTTCACATAAGAGAGGTAAGTTGAATTCTTTTTTTTTTTAAATACTAAACAAACACAATTACGTAATTGAGTACATGAAACCAAAACGTCACTCAAAATAGAAATAAGTACATGAAAAACAATAATACGTAAATGTGTACAATACAAAAAACCTAGCACATACAAACGGGTACAGTGTTTAGACAAATCGAGAATCTGGACGATATAGAGTACAGAACAACAACTCGAAGACGTTGTACTCAATTTTTAACATGTATTCATGTTTTATACGTACAAATACAAGTATACGAGTGTGTATGATATAAAAAATGCGTAAAAATATGTACACGTGTACAAAATTGCACACTGATTAAGAACAAGAGTTAAGCAACCAAAAGAGGAGTAGTCCGAAATTTAATCACCTGATTCCTAAATCTGGAATAGTCGACACTCAATATCGTAACGGGTCTTGTCGGGTTGCAGGGGACGATCGGGGAGTGGGCGAGATGCACTCATGGGTTGGATTATGAGCAAGATATCGACAGCAGTTTTGAGTATCACGTCAACCTTTCAACCAAGGGTTATCGTTCATTAATCTACAAGTTGGTTCTCTTTTTGTCTTCGCCCCCTTTCAACAAATAAAATTAAGTGTCGTTTTCGCCTCAATTTCGGCCGGAATTACCAATTCTGCTAGAGTTCACATTCAAGTCAGAATTGGTTAGAATAAGTAGTCCTATCTAGATCAAAATGAAATTGGGATAGTTCGAAGTTGACCCCAATTTCAACAGATTTGGACCTGGTCGGAAAATGTCAACTTAATTCATCACGTAACTTTGTACTATGTATTGGCCTCAAAACTTTCAATTTCAAATATTGCACACAAATTCTATCTTACAATTGGACAGATTTGAGTGGTTATCAATTGTAAGTTAAGAGGTTGATGTGCAACATTTGAAAGTTTTGGAACCGTTATGTAATCCGGTTAAAAGTCACTCATACCTATTAGGTATATGACCTGATTTATTGTTCATGCATATATGGTCGAAAACATTGGTGGTCACTTAACTTTGGCTATGTATCAGTTTGGCTATATATCTATTTCCACATTTTTATATGACCCTTTTCATCAGCGGAGACCATGATCTTATCGTTACATTCCTCGGAACGCAAGCTTGGATTCGAGCTCTTAACTACTCCATTGTCGATGATTGGCGTTCTTGGCATGTTGAAGGTCAAGTTGCAGGGTAATACTTCTCCCTACTTCCTTTCTTATCAATTTAATGATGAAACAGTGAAGTCTAACGTATATATGTGGTTTAATCTCTTAAACCGTTATGAAACATAATAAAGTGAAATAATTCGACCGTAATTATATCAAGTTAATATTGGATCGTCTTAACGAGTGACTCACGATTCGAACTGTCCGGACTGACACACCGTTAAAAACACTAATAAAATTACATATTACAAAAGAGGGTTCTATATTTTTTTTTCCAGGTACACAAGAACTTATTCTAATGGAATGACCTTTGCGACTCTGAAGGTAGAGTCCTTAAGCTCTCATTTAACTTGCATTTTCAAATATTTGTTGTAACATATATTGTAGTCAAAATCTAGGTGAGCGTCTTTCATGTCGAGATTTAGTGTCTTAAACTTTCATAAAATGCTGATTCTATAATATCATAAAATCGTTTTTTTCGTCCCTTCGTAAAATCGTAAAATTTCCACTACATTATTATTGTGTTTATTTCATTTTATTTCATTTTAGTATTACTTTCCACTCAGAATCTGCCTACCATGTGTTGTTTTAGGGTGGAACACATGTTGCCTTGGAAGACAAGCGAGCAGAGGGCTTTGCGATGTTCAACCGATGGATACACAATGAGCTTCTCTAGCTAACTAGGAAGGTCCAAATAAAGTAACTTTGGCTCGAGTTACGTATTGATTTTAAAATTTCTAAATATTACTTATTAGTTCCGAAAAAAACTTATAATTTGTTAATCGGGTTTTATTTGTGAGCTTTTAGTACCGGCATGTACGTTTATTAGTGTCGGTATTGGTTTATCATACGGTTTAAATTACAGGATGGATTATGTATTTTACCTGTAATAAGAAATAATGGTTAATTAATAAATGAATTATGAATAGAGAGTTTACGTGGTAGAGTTGTATGTTGGTGACCTGAGAGGTCATTAGTTTGAATTCAACACACCCCACGAACGGACACACAATGCAATGTTTATTTCTCGATTATAAAAAAATGTATTGTTGACTCGATTTGGATAGCTCGCGAGCCAACCTTGATAAGGGCTTCTTGATAAGCCGGCTCGTGATAGTTTAGCTCGATTATGAGCTCGACTTTTGTCTTTCCAATGAGCTCGCTTATACAACATCTTCATTTTTAACCACTCGAGATCTACACACAAGCTGATATCGGTTACATGGGTTATCAAACCGAGCTCGTTATGGCTATCTAGTCGAGCTTGTTCTGGTAAATGGCTAGAAGGAAAGAACAATGGTGTTCATAAACAAGTAGAAAATTTGCAGTCACTTTCCTTTTCTCACAGTTTATGTACACAAATTTTCAATCAACACAACAAAATAACAAATCATACACACACACACAAAATATAAAGCCTGGCTAATTAACTCATCTCCTCTTCTTCATCATCAGGAAAAACCAAAGTCAGCAGAGAATACTTCACTCTCACAGATATCTTCCCTTTCTCCACATTCAGCTTCGCACCCGAAACAACCCAGTAACCCGGCGTGTCCTGTGGGCCCCTCGTCATCTCTGTCGTGTCCACGTACTTGAGCAGCTTCGGAGCCTGAGTCGAAACCGGAGGGCCACCGGGATACACAGCCGAGTTCAGCTGGACTTCACTCGGGCTCGGAGCAGCAGCGGCCTTCTGGGCGCTGGAGAATCGGGTGCTGATCAATGCCGATATGATCCCCGACTTCTGGTTACTGGCGGGGGAGCCGTCCCACTCGACTTTCCTCGTGGCGCTGGCTCCGATGACTTTGGAGAAATGGAGCCTAAGAAAGAGGACGTTCTTTAGGCCCGACTCGCCGACTTCGAAGTGGGCTCCGGTCACGATTGAGAGTTCGTCTTCACTCTCTACGGGGGCTGTGCAGACGTGGGAGAAACTCTTCCACTGGACTTTTTCGTAGTACCTGCGGTCTGAGGCTGATGATGCGGAGGTGAGGTTGCCATTCGATTTGTTTTCGAGTTGGAATGTCTTGGGTGATGAGGAAAGGTGTTGTAAGTGGATTGCTAAGCAGTTGCTTCGTTTTCCTTCCAAGTATAGTCGGAGACCTGTAACTGGCTTGTTGTCCACGTATACCTGGTGCATTATAACAAGTTACAAGTTACAAAAAACAATGAACAACAAAGGGTAAATGTTTCTAATTTATATACTTCTTGCTGGCTACTAGTTCACGAATTCGATGTTAATAGTCGTGGAGAGGCCCTTACGCAGCCGCAATTTTGGATTATGGTTACTGATTTTCTAAGGGGTATCATGGGAGAACATGCTAAGGGCATCCTAGAAGGTTACTGAAAACTACGGACATGAGTGAAGAGTAGACATTACCGGCATTGTGTTAACATAAAGTCTAGGACCCATGAAGCTGAACTGCAGTGATGCATTGCCTTGGTGCTTTTTATCAGGACCGAGGGCGAGCTCACCGAATACGGGTGCCCAATGCTTGGGAAGCTGGAACTCCAGGAATTGATGTAGCTCTTCTATTGGTGGCTTATCTGGGCTCAAGAAAAAAAAACAAGAGATCAGAATCGGATTGACCATGGACAATCTGAAACACAAAGTAAATATGGGACTGGACTCTGGAGTGATGCTTACAACGGATATAGAGATTAATGGCATGTGTCAAGAACCCGCTACCATCAATTCCACTCAGTAGGGATGTAATGGGGACAAATGACATTGATATAACTTCAGGCTCAAACTGAACCGTGTGAGCCCAATCACTGTGGGGCAGGGTTTTATCCAAGCCACCTATTCTCTTATGAATGAACTTTGAATCCTGCAACAAGAGTAACTAATATTAGGCCTCAGTTATATACACATGAGCTTATCATGCACCTGAGATGTTCAGACATGAGATTTACCTCATCAGTGGAATAAGAGTTGGCAGCAAAGTGGTTCATATACGCCAGACCGTTCTCCTTCACAAACTGGAAGACAAATACAAAAAGATTAAAACAAACATTTTCGAGAGAGAAATGGTACAGTTAGCATTCATGAATGAAGATCTTTTCAGATACACTATTAAATTTTAAACGGATGTAACTTTAAACCTTTCTGTCTCGCTTCAAACCAGTCTGGCCAGTTCCATCTGTCAATATTTTATCTGCCAGGCCTTTCAAATTCTTCTGGACATCAACAGGTTGGAGAGGCGATCCATGCTGCTGCTTCACGTAGACAACATCCTTCCCTCCCATTTTGACACCGACTATAAGGTGAGTACCGTATTTCTCAATAAATCTGGAAGCCAAAATACAATGTAACCGGTTTCAGTACTAGAGTTGTGCATGTGGGAACATCGATCACATAGAATGCAAGAACAAGAAATCTCTCAGACGACAAAAGTGTGATAGCTACTGCATGCCAATTCTGCTGGAGATAAGAACAAAAAAGGAAGCCAAAACTCCTGCATTTTCAAACTCAATAAAGGAAATAAGTGAAGAGCCAAAAGGGTAACCAATACTAGAGCCACCACCAAAGGCATGAATCCAATAATGACCAGACTTTGTACTACTGCATTTCAAGCGACACCTCTAATTTGTCTTTGATCATGCTTGTCTCGAGCTCTCTAACCATATCTTTGAGTCCTTAACTTAGGAGTCTATGTTTCCAATTGACAAACCCCAGGTCAATCATCTGTCCTGCAACTTTTTATTCTGGGGAATCCCTTAACTTGCGTCTCTTCAGCTTATCTTCGTACTACTTATCAAGGACACTCGGCCCAAAGGATCGAATCGGAGATACGGTGGATATTCATTATCTCCAGATTACCACTACTCCACTCCTTTAAACAATATGGTCTATCCTCTGGATCCTTCAATGACCCATATCAGTCCCTCAGACTGACAAGTAATGACCCAGCATTCTGAGGATATAAACTGTACCTAAAGTTGGCAGACAATTCCACTTAGATCAGCAGCTTTCTGTTCATCCAATTAGTCCCATAGTGAGCGGTTAACTTATATCTGCCTCAAACTTCCACAGTGCATTATAGAATTCGAGCTGTCCTCTACACTACAATTCCTTCTGAGAAACCCCAACCCAGGTACAACAAAGATGAAATCACCTCACCAGAACTACAGTCCTTATTGGTCAACATCCAAGGCTGAACATTCCATAAGAAGAAGAAAAAAAAGATGAAGAAAAGACTGACCTAGCTAATGCAGCGGGGTCCCAAGATGAAGGAACAGCTTGCTTGATATGATCAGAAAGCAGAACCTGCGATTTCTGAAGAGCAATGCTGTAAAGCGTGATAAATACCCCATCGAACGCTAAGGATTTCGTAGAGGCAGCGTCCTTTTGCCAGACACCAGTGAATTCAAACGCAGTATTAAAAGCTCCAGAAGGAATTTTGCCAGATAGCGATAAATCCTGATTAAACTGCTCAGACATCTAAATTTATAAATAAAACAACTGTAGCTAATTAGTCAACTTAGCAATTCGAGCATCAATCAATCGAGAGATAGCCATCGAGAGAGTCATCAAACCTGTTGAAAAGAGAGGAGATCGGAGCTGAACCTGGTGCGCTCGCCCTTATCACACTTGATCGATTTAGAGACGGAGGGAATCGAGAAGCCAGGAGGAACAGGGATTGAGAGACGGTGTAAGGAGTTACGATCGTCGTCCATGATGAGTGAATGAGGCTTGCAGTACTTGAGACGTAAGTCGACGGTGAGGTCAAACCCTTGGCCGATGGCCTGCACGGCCGCCTCGGCAGCTCTCTTTGCCGAAGCAGTAGTAGTAGCTGCCGCCATCGTCGACAGAGCTTCGAAATCTGTTTCTGTATTCCTTGATCGGAGGTGGAATCCAAAACAAATCAGAAGAAATGAAGGTGGAATTGGAGTAGATGATGATGATGCTTGGCTTTGTTTGACTAGTTGATGCTGAGCGAACGGCGGTGGGTGGGTGGACTGGGTGGGGTTTGGCCGTCTCTGTAATTGGCTCGGTTTCCTGTCTGCTTCTTCTTCTTCTTCCCCTTTTGTTTTCTGTTAATTATGAAATGATTTAAATTTAAACCTGTTTGTTAGTGATTAATTGATGGGAATATTAGCTTTTTTTGGATGTTGTAATTGTGTAATTAACTAATTATTAACTTATTATTTCATTTATTTTTTTAAATTAGTTTGAATTGGAATAGACCATTTAACGAGGTTGGCAAGCCATAGGTGGATTTTGTTTACTTTCTTTTTTTCTCTTTGGCGGGAAAGTCAGCGGATGTGTGAAGCTGGCTGGCTGGCTGGGCGGCCCACGCCTGCTGACCGGACCGGGTCTCCCTCGGGCCCAGTTTCCATTTTTGATTTGACCATTCTCTTCCTCCTACATAAATGCTCGATTTTGATCGTCAGTTTTATTCCAACAGCTCACGAAAATTGACAACCTATTCTGAGTGTTGGTGTGTGATCAAAGAGGCACAATTTAAAATATGAATAATCAAATTGTATTATTAGTTTATCACCAACTAATTTTCGTGTACAAGTTATAGGTCGGCAAGAAAACAGATACCGGATCTCGATGAGTGAGGATACATGGCCTCTCTAGGGTCCCTGCCCAGCCTAGTTTCAGGTTTATAATTTTGATATTATATGTAATTTTATTTATATTAAATTATTTAAAATTGGGTTGATATATTTTATATATTTGAATCCGTGTATTTGAACTTTTATATGATCTGACTCAGTACATTAACCATGGTAGATTCGTCGTTGGTCTCGATTCAATTAAGAAATATTAGAATATGTCGGAGTGGGGGATACCCACAGTAATTGCCTCGAGATCAATGGTTGAACCGATACCACGGGCGGTTACGCTTATACCAGACCGGCTCAGACACAGAATAGTGAATAAATAGGTATCGAGAGTTGCGGAAACGAAGCTGTGAATTGTTGACATTTGACAACTGGTGCTGTTAAGCTCTGTCATTTGAAATATACCTACAACACAACAGAAGCTTATTTCTACAACACAAAAATGATATACAGAACCCAGAAATATTACAGATAAAAAAAAGAATGGGGGTAACTAGTACTACAAACCAAACACTCTTCCTTTTCTACAAACCCACAGTTGGTGCCCTCAACTGAATCTCAGAACCTTTTACTTCGCTTTCCGCGAGATTCCGAATGTCCAGATGATTTCATCTGAAGTGATCCTGCTTCAAAATCGTGATGAAATTCGCAGCTGTGCCATCGTCATCCTTCTGCTTCCGTACCTCTCCGTTACCTTGGATGTACCACGACACTCTTGGGGATAACGGCGTGTAATGATCTGCAAGAATTCGCGATTAAATTACACGGAGGGCCATAATGCTCGAGAGGGGAATGGATTTTGGTGCGCTTTACCTGCCGTCGAAGGTGGATCCGGTTCTCTTGTACTGTGCAGCACTGAGGTCCCGGACAACACGGTTATGAACCCGCAAAGCTCTGATGCAATACTGCTTGCACTTTGGCCGGAGTAATCCTGCAAAGAGAAGCATCAAATGATAAGCTTTTTTTAATAAACTCGGTTCACCGTTAGAAAATAGGCAGAGAATCGGTTACCTTGAACATTATTGCACTGGCTAAAATTGTGAAAGATGTGAACATGGCGTAATAGATGGGAGAGACAACAGCTGTGTTGAAGGTGTCTAATGCCTGCAATGAAGACATTGTCTTTAGCTAGTTGCTTATAGTAACTCCTAATGCAAATTTATAGCAACTCCTATGGTGTCTAATGAACAGCATAGAAGAATGTCCAAGTATTGCTCAGATATTGCACGTAAAATCAGATCCTAATTAGAAGTTGGACCGGCGTCAGACATCCATCCGATTATAGTTAAATGCCTCGCAAAGATTCATCACTTTGCTTTAACATAAGAGAAAGCATTGCATACGTTCACTTACAAAAAACTAATCCACTAATCCCATGGCACGCATAAGCTAATGACAAGGATCCAAGTTTCGATAACTTTACCAACTAGGAACTAACATTTCCTGGCAACTCTCCCACTACGACTTTCTACTGAAGAGAGAGCACTAGATATCATTCCCAAGCATGCTCAATGATTGTTGTACCGTAAATGAAAACCAAATGATGTCATACAATTTCAGAAGACTCATTTCAATATTATACGGTCAACTAGCTCGGCATTACAGACAACAACTCGTCCTTTAATTAACCTTCCACGTAGATATGTTTATTAAAGAACACTCGAAGTTCCTGGATTCTGGGGCCATTCTAATCAATTTCTACGATATGGAGAGCTTATAAATCAATGAAATCAGAGACCAAGATTTCAGATTTGACTAGTAAATAATAACAGAGGTCCGTTACCATTGCATCACAGCTTAGAATTGTGAACAGAACAAAGGAACAGTTTCTGACATCATTCATCAAGTTAAGACTATTGAAATGAAGTGTTTTAATTCCAAGACGAAAAACACTAGCACTAATGTAAACATAGTATGAGTGATATATAAGAATTGGGAACTTTAGCAATGATGGGGGAAAATAAAAATAATGGTCTCAATCATATCCTACATGAAGTGCTTCATATTTTCCCTGACTTTAGTGTGAAAATCCCAATTTGAAACTACAAAGACGAGGGAAGGTAAGCTTATGTAAACTCCAAAAAGGAACAAGAGGAGTGAGTGAGAGATAAGTGATACCTTACAAGATAAAGAAACACTAGAAACTAGAAAACCCACACCAGGGAACCAATAGCAACAAGTTATTATGGAACTAAAAGTAGGAGAAAATGAAACAGTTGGAAGATACTCACCATGTTCAAATATATTAATTGAATGATGATACATGTAATTGTGACCATTGTGAAAACCCACGTCTGAAAGTATGTGGCTTGGTTTACACCATCGAATGTTAGCTTTATTGCAATGCCTATGGCCTTTACACTCATAACCTGCGAAAGAAAAGAAGCATATTGCTTCACTCATTGGCCAAACTGCGTGTATCGAACAAACTGATCCATCTTAATATGTGTTCACATAATGTAGATAGCAAACAAACATACCGTCAATGAACCCACAATGGAGCATATTCCTAAATAGATCATGATGTTGGTTTGGCCATAACGTGGAGCACAGAAGAAAATCAAGACCAACGCCACAGCAATAGCAGAACCCGTATAGATAAGAAATGCTGAAATGAATATATCATGTCAAACAAACTCAAAAACACCAAGACATGAACATCGGAAATGAACAGAAATGACGATTCCACGAGACCTGGTTGGGTAGCTAGTCCCCATATTTCTTCAACGGAGTTGATAGATCGTTCTTGAGGAGCATGCAGCACAATTACTGTGGAACCTACTATGCAGAGAAGGCAACCCAATACACCCATCTTTTGGAGTTTCTCCCTTAGTAAGAAATGTGCCAATACAGCACTGCAACGTTTGGAAGTAATTTTAACAGAAACATTAGTTTAGGGGTGGTTTGATAAATTATATTTGGCTACAAGTGATTTTCAGGAATGCTGCATTTTGAGAACTCCAGAATCTGTCAATATGGTCTATTAGAAAACTCAAGCCAATCGCAAATTATGTTCTCAACACACCTTCCATTCCAAACAGATGCATTTCAAATACACGAATTCGTGAAATAACTAATCTCTAAAATACATTTGGCCATTTTCCAATGACCACTTACATTCAAGTTGACAGCAGGTAGGCAGAGCAATCGCAGCAGAAGAAAATTCTGGAACAAATCATTACCTTACAATGATGCTCAAAGCTCCTAGTGGTGTGACAAGAACAGCAGGAGCATAAATGTAGGCTATGAAGTTAGCAATCTCTCCAACAATCACTGTCAACATATCCACATTCATGAAAATAGCGAATCAGATCGGTTGACCATCCCGTTCCAAGCAGAAGAACAAGTAGAAGATTATAGTTCCATCAAAACTTACTAGTAATCATTCCGATCCACCACAAAGGCTCCCGCAAATAACCATACCCCCCAACGCCTAACAGAATGAAAAAAAAAACTCAAGACACGGAGGAAATTGCCGAAGAATTGACGAAATGAATGATTGATTATCATTATACCTGCGCGAGGGCCGTTGACCCCAGCCCTAAGGAGACCTTTCTTCTTGAAGATGAAGCTGGAGCCGATGAAGCCACTGGACACAACAGCCAGTACGAAACCTTTCAAATTGCTCGAGTACATCTAAACCTACTCCTGAGCCGGACATACGGTCCGGTGAACAGCTCTGCAACTGGGGAGGCTCCTTCCGCTGCAGCCTGGTGGTAGTTGCGCGGGTGGGAGCTAGGCCCTTTGAGAGCTGTAAAGAAGCTTGTAGTCGTTGGAGTTGGTTGCTGATTCGGATTTGTTAGGGTTTTTCTGCATAAGAATTAACTATGAACGAGATTGGGAGAAAGAAGACGACGACGAGGAAAAGCGAATCAAATGTTGAGACAGAGAGAAGATTGACAATGGAGCTGCCCAATTTGCCCATTTGTCGATTATTTCCTTTTTAAAAGTATCATTAATTAATTAATTGAAAGCAAATTATTTAACACTCAGCTTTTAATTACGGACTAGCTTGAATGTTGGATCCCTCATCTAGTCACCTTTACAAATTTCTAATCGCATTCTTTCGACTCGGTTTGGGCACATGGTTGGTGATCATAATCTGCGAATCGATGTACCGGATTGGATTGATAAAATTCAAAAAATAGTTAATACGAGTGATTTAGGGTTATGAGTGATGAAATAGTGTGTTTTTAATTTTCCGATACTTTGTTTAGAATGAGTTTTGTACTTTTATTATTATTGATTTTGAATGATTGCATTGTGTTTGTCTGGGTTCGAGTAGCCATTTTGTATATATTTTCGGTTTATGATGTGTTTGAGGTTAATTGCGGTGTGAAGAGGCGAGGTGAAAATCATTCCTTATCACTACCATTGGTGACTATTGTCGATTTGAATAGTGGACCGAGGATAGTCGGAAGTCATATTTGACGGTTAGAAGTAAATTATTATAGAACTTCAATTTTAACATTATGATTTTGAAAATTTTGTAGAATTACATCGCTATGTAATCAATAAACCTTAACAGTAACCATATATGGATGATGCATCCATAAATAGGACGAAATTGGAGTTAAGCATTATGCACTAGTAGGGTCAAATACTTCATACGTGTCGTAGTTTCGGACTTGGTTATATATCGATCTAGAAATTTCCAAATGTTCTATACAAGTCTCGAACCTTATAATTTGGTATCACTCTAATCGGTCTCATGCAACTTGGTTAACTTTGCATTTTGGAGCTGAAAATATACGTTTACCCTAAATCATGTAACATATATTTTCACATTCATTATATAATTCAATATCATTCAAAACATCATTTATAGTCATTAACATATTTTTTTTATAATAGTCTTATGAAATTATACTTTAATTATAAACAGTTGGATGGTTGATGCTAGCGGCAGATCCAAAATGGTTTTCAGATGTTTCCAATCACATGCATACAAAAACTAAATTAATTTGAAAATTTCCAACACTAAATAAAATCTATTAAAAAGTTGATGTTTAACTTAATTTGGCCATTATTTATTGGGAATATCATAGTGAAACATGACTTTTTAACCATTTTGAACATGCATGTCAAATGTTAGTCAATTTAAAAATTTAAAAATTTTTAATGTGAAAATGGTCAATTTTCGTAGGTTAACCGCTTTAGAAATTGACAATTTTCACATGCATTTTGAATTTTTTTAAATTGACTAATATTTGACGTAGATGTTGAAAATGACTAAAAATTAAGGTTTGACCATGTTAAGCCATCCAAATAATAGGCTAATGAAGTTAAAAAAACATGTTTTCTGAGACTATACGATAATGGTGTTATGTTATTATTTAAAATTTTAAAATTAGCTAACTTCTTGCATGCATTTTGAAAACACCTAAAAATCTAAATTTAACTATGACAAACCTTCAAATATTGGTTGTTGGTAAGAGGGATTAAGTTAGCGACTTGATTATGTAACATACATTTTCACATTCATCATATAATTCAATATCATTCAGAACATCATTTTGTAGTCATTCATGTGTTCTTTCAGATATTTAATAATGCTAGAGTCTTATGAAATTGTTCTCTACTTATAAACAGTTGTATAGTTAATGCCTGCGACAGATCTAAAATAATTTAGTATACTAAACCGAATTTTGAAATGAACTAAGCCGCATGTAAAAAAATATACTAATTTTTTACAAAATATAAAAAATAATTGTATAATATTAAAATTCTAAATTAAAAAATGAGCTAAACTCTGGCCTAAGAGAGGCCCCTTAAATCTATCATAACAACCGAAACAAAATGTTGTATCCTCATCAAGAATATGGCTTATGTGAATATATGCTCAAAGTTGTATAAACCATAGATCCAAAAATCAAATCAAACGTAATTCATAAAATATCAACTCCTTGCGGCTGATAAGCTCCTAGGAGTATATTAACTACTCATAAAGATTTGTTTCAAGATAATCAACCAATCAAAACAACAATAAAATAACCAAATACGATTAAATGCGAAAGGAATTGGTTAAAATCTAACAAGTGTGAAATTGAAAGGATATCCAGCAACTCCATTCATAATTTTGAGATTGGTATGTAATATTTAGAAGTTTCGAGATTAGTAGGTGACAATATCTACAAATGAATAAGTATTCGACCCATATACATTGAAATCGAAAACGGTTAACACTCTACCGGTTCAACCATTACGATTCCCTAGTCATCTCCGAAACAGAGCATATGCTTCTTCAGATTACATTTAGAGCCTATTTTTCTCCTCAAACACAAAATATTTTCAAAAACAAAAAACTTGTTACAGTTACAGCCATTTCCTTCCGCCGTCCATGGACGGGCAACCGCCGGAGAATCCTCCGTCACTGGATGGAGCTCTCGAGGAGATGAATGACACCATGCTCGACCTCACCAGCTGCCAACTCCACGATCTCAGCTCCGT
Organism: Linum usitatissimum; assembly: GCA_030674075.2. Classification (NCBI taxonomy): domain Eukaryota; kingdom Viridiplantae; phylum Streptophyta; class Magnoliopsida; order Malpighiales; family Linaceae; genus Linum; species Linum usitatissimum. Next base: position 2,941,007 of record JAUJYP020001495.1, read on the forward strand.
CGAGCTACCGCCGACGCTCACCGAGCTAGACCTCACTGCCAATCGCCTGTCCACCTTGGACCCTAGGATTTCTAATCTCTCGAATCTCGCCAAGCTCTCTCTCCGCCAGAACCTGATCGAAGATGCCGCGGTTGATCCCCTCTCTCGCTGGGAACTCCTCTCCGGCCTCGAGGCAAGCCCTAACTAACTTGGTGTGGTAAGATCCATGTCTGTGTCTATGCTCTGCTGCTTTCTAATGCTGTTTGTTTGTTTGGTTCACTCTGCCAATCAGGAACTGGTCCTTCGAGATAATAAGCTCGCTAAAATCCCTGACGCCACCTTGTTCAAGAAACTGTTGGTTTTTGACGTCTCTTTCAATGAGATCGTTTCGTTGATAGGACTGGCCAATGTTTCTCCTACGCTCAGGGAGTTGTATGTCTCCAAGAACGAAGTTCCTAAGATTGAGGAGATTGATCACCTCTTTCAGCTGCGGATTCTTGAACTTGGTTCCAATAGACTCAGGGTAGAGCCTCTCTTTTCATTGTTGTTATGCTTTGGTTTATTGGTTAATACTTGGAAGAATGGTGTTTGGGGAGAACATCTGTTTGGAAGAGGTTCATAATTGGTTTGTATAACATTTCTGAATACCTTTGTACAAACCAAATTCCATGAACTGAAGCATATGGGGAATAGGATTAGGTGGAGTTGTGAAACTTCAATTCCCTTTGATGAGTTTTTTTCCTGAGAGAGCGTGTCGAGGAGTGTTTTATATATCAATTTTCAACCTCTCTTTCAATTACTCGAGTTATTGAGAGGAGACGGTTCTTTACAGCCTTGGTGTCATTACCTTTCGATCCGAAACTTTGATACTATATGGAGAACGAGTTATATAACATTCCTTAACAGTGTTCATGTGTAGTCTCATGGTGTTTGTATCCTTCTACTCTTCTGAATTCCATGGCTGTTGGTTGTTTCTATGATCAGGTAATGGAGAACCTGGAAAATCTGACGAACTTGGAGGAGTTGTGGCTTGGACGGAATCGCATCAAATTGGTTAACCTCTGTGGATTGAAATGCATAAAAAAGATTAGCTTACAGAGCAATCGACTGACTTCGATGCAGGGTTTTGAGGTAACTACACAGGAAGCATATTTCTCCATCTTTATTTTCAAGTTTTAGCTGATTGGAACAGGAACTGTGGATTTACTTATCACGTCTACAATTGCAGGGCTGTGTTTCCATAGAGGAGCTATACTTGAGCCATAATGGTATTGAGAAAATGGAAGGGCTATCGACCTTGGTTAACCTCCGGGTGCTTGATGTATCGTCTAACAAGCTGACTTCAGTTGATGACATTCAGAATCTCACGAAGTATGTGGGGAATAGTTTTGTAACACAGTCATGTTTGCCCCCCCTCTTAATATTTTTGATTGTTGATAGCATTTATTCATTGAGATTTAATCTACAGGTTGGAAGATCTGTGGCTTAATGATAACAGGATAGAATCACTTGGAAGCATTAATGATGCTGTTGCTGGCTCAAGAGAGAAACTGACCACAATCTACCTGGAAAACAATCCATGTGTACGATTTTCTACCACTTTGAGCTCTTGAAACACTTAACTCCCACATAAGACCATATACCTGAAATCTTTTACCATTCAGTGTGATTCATCTTCTAGGCACATCTTGTTTATTTACTTTCTCCCATCTATGTGACTTTTGTTTCATTCTAGCTACTGTGCATATTTGCAGGCAAAAGCTCCAGGCTACTGCTCCACTTTGAAGGAGATATTTCCAAACATTCTACAGATCGACTCCAACGTGTATGGTTAGAAAAACTTCTTGCCGCTGGACTTCCTGAATGTCAAAGGCAGGATCGTCTCAGAGGCGTAAGTTACACAGTTTATGAGCAGTGTTTTTTTCCTGTTAGCACCAGAAGATCATCTGTCACCATGATCTTAGTCGGGCTTTTCCTGTAGGGATGGAAACAATAGTTGATGTTTTTTGCATTACATAGGTGCCTAAATTATGATTAGCGCCGAGTTTTTCCTTACCTTTGCTTCTGGTTTTTAGAGCAAATCAGACAGCCCTTTGATCCGGGTTCATATTGGTTTTGCCTTGTTTCGACAGCTTGCTACTCTCTGCTCTTGTTTCAGCTTTCCTTTTCGTTGTGGAACAGTTGTTTTAGTAGTAAAGAGTTGGTTGTGAAGCTCTTGTAGTCTATTAGCTTTTAGCCGATCTTACATTAAGGTGGAAAAGAGAGGTTATGTGCTCTCACAGATCCTTCATTATAATCAAGTGAGATTTATGAACATCGTAAATATCCGAGTGGGTGCTAGCTAAGTAGTAAGTAGTATGTGGCCTGATTGCCTTCGTTGAAGATTTAAATGACACCAAATCTCCCGACCTCTCTCCGTGAACTTGCGGAACTGCATACTTGGAATTGAGTCGAGAGTGTCATTCTTGATCTTTCATAAGCACTAGCAGTCATTTCTCCCGAAAAGAGTGGCACCGTCAATTGACATTTGTATGGAGGATTTGGTGCATTGCTACGCAGTGGTATTGTTGATCCCCGCAGCAGACCATCGCCCATTTCTGGTAAATCCTCTTGAGATTTATTTCTTCGCCAGCCAGAAGGGTTCCCTTATCGTATGGCTCGACTTCGCGAATCACAAATACTTCACTACTTGAGCCTTCATTTTCCTTATTGACAAGTGATATAACGCTGGAGGATTGGCCGTGACAACATCGATTAATGCCTAGGTCTCATAACAGTAACTCGGCAAGTTCAATTTGGTTGCAAAAAAAGGTTACAAATTGAGCAACTATAATGATCTTTCTTGCTTGTAAACCTCTCGCAAGGGCATATCATCAACACCAGAACCAAACTCTTGCCGAGTTCCAACCCGCTGGAGTTCAATTCAAGTTTACTTCCTATATTCATATAACACCATCAACGAACTAGACCTATAATCTCTAAAGCAATAACTAGTTTAAATCAATAACACAAGCCTATAACGAATGCCGAGATCGAACTAGCCGAACAAGTCTTGAGATCAAACAAGATTAAAATAGTCCAATTTAGTTTAAAACTTGGTAATCCAATCTACTCCCAAGCTATCGAAATCTAGCCAAGCTCAACAAGCAGGGCTAGTCGGCTCAAGTTCAGGACTTTCAGTAGTTTCTTTTGGCATCACAAACCTTAAAGGGCAAGAAACAGAAAACATTATCAGCCTCTACTTTGGACAAGTGGATTGATAGCTGGGAATTGCAATTGCTAGGGTTCCTACAGATTTCTAGGGTTGTAAAACTGAAGCACTGTAATCAAGAAACAAGAAGCAATTCAAAAGAAACTTGAACTTCCAACATTAAACCTTCAGAGATTCACCAATACGAAATTTATACTCTAACATCAAATCCCAGTGCAAAAAACCATCCATAGCTGCTAACAAAAGATAACGTATCTTAAACCAAGAGAAGATAAGACTTGATGAAACCTCCTAATCAAAGAGCGAGAATCCCAAGTCATCGTCACTCTCATCTTTCTCCTCTTCCTTCTTCTCCTCAACTGCGGGTGCATCAGCTGCTGCTGCGGCCGGTGCAGAACCGCCGCCTCCCCCGCTGCTCACGAGCCCTCCGCCTCCGACTGAACCGCCGACGATCACCTATACCACAAAGATTATCACATCGGATCAATCAAAGCATTAAGTAAAGATACAGATGAGGCGATATTTATATAATATTACGAACCTGGAAGACGGCAGAGCTGGGAGAGACGAGGGAGAAAGAAGAACGAACTCCTCCGGAGGAATCGGTTGCGAGGACAGTCTGGACGAGCTTCCTCTGCAGATCGAAGGTGGATGGAGCTGATGCCTCGAGGTCACCGCCGGCGATCTGCGTTCCGCTCCACTCGTCGCCGGAGCTCTTGCAAACGAAGGTGAAAACTCCCATTGTTGTTTCTCGTTAGCGCTCTCAGAGAGTTTTTTTTGGGAGCGACGGCTGCTGTTGGGGGCGACGATGGTGTACAAGGTTGTTATTTATATGTGTTCGAATCCGCTGGAAACCCTAGATATATTTTGATTGGACGTATTTGTCCTTGGTGGGTTTTGGAAAGTTCCGGTAATATCCTTCGGCTTTCAAATATGTTTTAGGTAAATTGCATGTTAGGGTTCAAACTATTACTGAATACCTAAATCGGTCCCAATCTTTTTGATATTTTATGTTTGAACTTTTTGTAAGCCTTTGTCTAATTGGAATAACTAACTTGTATCATGAATTTAAGTAGGTAAGTTCACGAAGCGAGCCGAATGGAACTTTATTATACTCTAACTTGGCTTGTTATCTTTCAGGCAACCTTGAGCTGTAAAATTTTAGTTCGAGTCTATTTAAAGCTGACTTGTTAACTATCCTCGACGAGCCAAACTCGGACTGAACTCTTAAAACGTCAAATTTTAACTAAATTAGAAGTTTGTACACTAAAAAGGCATTAACAAATCAACTTAAAATTTATAAGTTTCTGTGTTTCTCAATCAAAATAATTGAAACTAAATAATGTATAATTTATATTTTAATTAGCACTAATCATAAATTACACATATTTATTGTATATATTGCATTATTGCATCTACTAACGAGTTGTATGCTCAAATTAGTATTCAAGTTGACTCTCGAAGTCGAGCTAACTCGTGAACCTCGCGAACGTCGCGGTACAAAATCTTAACTACAATGACATACCGGTACCGTTACTAAAAATTATAATTACATGTATCGTTTTAATATTTTCATGATCCAATATGAAATTATCCAAATACGAATCGATGTTTGAGGCATGCAAGCAATGCGTTATCAGCCAATCACTAGCTCTAAGCTCATTCCTTCTTCTTCTTCTTCTTCTTCAGGGTGGATTGAAAGCTTCGTGAGATTATGGAGGTTCATCAAGCTTTCCAGGCTTCATCCTTTCTAGGTAAATCTCCGTACTCTTTTAGCTTCACAAATGAAAAAACCACAGATAATTGCTGATTCTGGTTGTTAGGAATCTCTAGGTCTCAAACGCTTGCGCATTTACTCGAGACGGCACTGCAGGCCAGCTACTCGAACTTATGTTTCGCGTTCGAATCATTTGGAGAAGCAATCGGAACCGCTTCCAATTCTGAATTTAACTGATGCGCGAGTCATCTACAGCGTGGCCCCTGCTATGGGTCATAACCAGGTATCAATCAGGAACCTCTGGCATTTCAAATTCTTCTATCAGCTATAACTAGAGTTATTGGGGTGTAACAGTTTTCTGCACCTAGAACTACAGTCTCTTGAAAAACTTGACCATTCGGAGCTATCAAGTTCATTTGTTATATTGTGTTGTTTTTTCTCACATTTGTTATCTAAGAGTGTTTTAATTAAAAACATTTGGGCTTGTTCTTTGTCTCTTATCAAACAGGAGGCACATCCAGAATCCCATTTCAGGGTTCCTGCAATTGTGAGTGCTCTTGAGGAGATGGAACTCACTCCAAAGGTATTGAACATCGTTGTTTGTTCTTTGCTCTTCCATTGGGTGAACTAGCAGTTTTATCTGGAAGTTGTGGCACTGTTTTGTTGGGATGAGCCTAGACAGAATTTTAGCTCTATTTGAATTCAGCAAGATGTATTTAAGGAAGAACTATCGTACTTGTAACCTATAATTAAACATGAAAACTGTCCATAATGTATGGTTTCCTACACTGTAATTGTTTTGTTTTGAACGGGCTATCAAGAGCTGGTCTCCTTGATTGGCCTTGCTCAAGAAAGATAAAGGTGCATGGGGAAAATATAAGCTTGTTTGTGCATATTGGAGATTCAAATACTGGTTATTTATGTGTATTTACAGTGACGTCTTCGAATTGATTGTGTCACTGGGCAATTGTAAAATGTCAGTTTCGTGGTTCAGAGATCATTGAGCTCACAAGTTTCAAACCTGCTTCAGTGGATGAGATTGCCAATGTTCATAGTAAAGGATATGTCACTGGCCTTGAAAAGGTAGTTTCCTTGACCTGAATAGTCTACTCTGATTTATATCCCTTCCATTCCACATTCAACTCTATGTTCACATATCTATTTTTCTTACTCTCATCTTCCGTAGTGTGCTTCTCATATGTATTTAAGAATTCTATCACTAGCTTGGCTATGTTTGTCCCTCTTTCAGGCCATGGATAAAGCTTCTCATCAAGGCATTATATTAATCGAGAGAACTGGGCCAACCTACGCCACTTCGACAGTAAGTATGATTTTGTTTGTATTTCTAGTTGCATATGAACAGTCTTGCACGGCTTAAGAGGGTCATATATACAACATCAGGATAATGTTCAGCAAGGCTTCATTTACATAGCCTTTTCCTTATGATTATCCTTGCTGATGCAGACACTCCAGGAGTCGCTTGTAGCAGCTGGAGCTGGAATTTCGTTGGTTGATTCAGTGGTAATAACCTGGCACATTAGACCTTTTATGACAAGCTGTTCTTTTTTATAGGTACAGCTTTCTCTTTATGTACTTCCGTCTTACAAAATCTTGTTAGTAATGGATGAGATCCAGCTATATTCTGTCAGTGACGTACATGTGTTCTCATTTTAAAATCAACAGATATCAATCATCATGTTGAGTGTGCTGCGACGATGATCAACGGAATTTGTGTAGGTTGCAGCATCAAAGAACTGTCAGAATCCTCCCACAGGGTTTGCTCTGATAAGACCACCGGGGCACCACGCAGTTCCTAAGGGCCCAATGGGCTTTTGTGTATTCGGTAACGTGGCGATTGCAGCTCGTCACGCTCAGCGCCAGCATGGACTGAAGAAAGTCTTCATCATTGATTTTGATGTTCATCATGGAAATGGGACAAATGACACGTTTTATGACGATCCAGATGTGTTCTTCTTATCTACACACCAGGTAAAGTAGAATTTATTGGTTACTATGAATTTTCTCAACTAATCAACTAAATGTGGTCTAAAATGATGAATATAGAACGGAAGCTACCCCGGTACGGGTAAGATAGACGAGGTTGGTGTTGGTGCCGGCGAAGGAACAACACTGAATCTGCCTCTACCTGGAGGATCAGGTGACACAGCAATGAGAACTGTTTTTGATGAAGTCATTGCACCATGTGCTCAAAGGTTCAAGCCAGACATTATCCTCGTCTCTGCAGGGTAAGTTAGTAGTCGTAACCAGCAGTAGCTTTAGCTCCCTTTCGTATGGTTGAAAATGATTCGAACTCTTTCCTTTTTTATCAATCTGTCAAACGGGTGGGTTAGGTGAGTGACATGCTGGTTAATGGGGTTATGGTCACGTGTCAATCGGGTTGTGGGTTCATAGTGTCATAAATTTATCGGGTAGTTGGTTCATCGGGTCATAAACTGATCGGATAGTGGGTTTATCTGGTCATAAACTGATCGAGTTGTGAGTTCATCGTTCATGAATTGATCAGGTAACGGGCTAATTGGATCACAGATCATTGCAGTAGTAAGGTCTTGAATTTTTCTGATTGAGCTAATTATGAGCTGTTGGCTTCTAATCAGTTCGGTCGAACTAGGAATAGGCAAAGCTGGCTGAGCTTTTCAAAGTTCTACCTTTTCTACATGAAACTAAACCCCGACTAACCCCGACCTCGAAATCTTGTACGAATCATGCACTAAACTGTTGGATGTCTGGTTGTAGTCATTCAATGTTCTTCTTCTATATATGGTTGTTGGTCTTGGCAGTTATGATGGGCATGTACTAGATCCACTTGCCAGTCTGCAGTACACAACATCAACCTACTACTCTCTTGCATCCAACATCAAGCAGCTGGCCAAGGACTTGTGCGGGGGACAGGTGCGTATTCTTCTTGGAAGGAGGTTATAACCTAGAATCTCTGTCGTATTCGGTGGCCGACACATTCAGAGCCCTGCTGGGGGACAAGAGCATGGCTTCAGAGTTCGATAACCCCGCTATCCTGTACGAGGAACCATCGTCCAGGGTTAAGCAGGCGATCGATAGAGTGAAACATCTTCATTCCCTCTAAATGATGCTCCCATTCCTGTTCTTCTATGTATGTATGTGTATATGCTTTTATACCTCATGTTTATTTCTTGGTTTTAAGCCTTCATTTCATAACAAACTGTTGTAATTTTGAAAGCATGTTACATATTTTTTTGTCATAGATAACTCTCGTCGGAGAGATCAACACGACTATCAATTATGTACTAAATATCCACCCAATTAGATAGGTATACCAAACTCCGAGTTGAGAGATGTATAAGAGCCATTAGAGTCACGTAACTAACGTGTGGCAGGTGGCTCCAAGAGCTCGTCGACCAAAATATTTGGCCATTGAGAGACTTAACGTTATTGGGTCATTAGAAACCCATTGTAATCATCTTGGATTATTAAAAATCCATAAATATTTTTTAAGTCCGACAAATGAATGATGATAATAATAATCCGATTTTGACTACCTCGTTCATTGTTTTTTGTTTCAGTTTTCGCAACCATGGTCAAATGAAGAAAACCCGCTAGATATTATAGCACAATATATTTCCAAGTTCGATATCAGTCACGATCACAAACAAACCCTAAATATAAACCTTGCACTTATGAAAACTTCTATGGGAAGGAAAGCAACAAAAAAAGAGTCAAAATCTACAGATTTGCAACTACCAAACAACTGGTCGATACAACCATAAAATATTTACACAAATGGAAAGTGTGCTGTTCTACCTTTTCCTTTTTAATGGAATGGGGAAAGATAAGTATCATTCGAATCGGATCGATTTGATTGCTCCGATTGTAATGACGCAAATTGTTTGTTAGTTCAGTCCGTTTAGAAAACAATCGAGACCGTTGTCATTGAATCGACAAAACCTTAAAAAGCCATTCAGGTCGAATGTTTTCTTCCAAGAACGATATGATCGCGAGTTGAATAATTTTGAATACTCGCCTGCTCGGGTCTTTGTATTGATTCGAGTTATATCGACTGAAAAAAGAAAATGAACTAACCAACCCAAAGGGGAGTTGGGAGTACGTAGATAGAAATTCTCTCTGGTAGGCCGAAGATTGCGACATCCCAACATCATCAAGGGGCGCCAATTACGCCACCGTTTCGAAATTATATTATTATTAATGCCAAATAATTGTCGCCTGAGTGTCTAAATATTTATAAAAATTGAAAAAGACCACCAATAATTCAGAATCCATGATACGAAAAAAGGGAAAAAGCCCCCAAGCAAATTCATTATTTTTACATACTTTTGGATCAACTATTTAGGTTGAGATTTTTGCTAACAATGGATGACATGAATCATTTAAAATGGTGGAAGAAAAATATCCATCTGGGTTGTTTGAATGGGATGAGTAAATTGAATTTGAAAGCGGTTTATTTGATATTTGATATTGAAAGTTAGCTAATTTGTATGATTCGGTTGAAATCGTTTGAATGTGAAAATATAGTGAGATATTTGGTAGTTTTCATTTCCGCACAAACCCCTTAAGCCTTACTTGTTCCCAACAAGAAATTACTATTGATAAAAGTCAAGTTGTTTCTTCCGTTATGGATTAGTCCGCTTTTATGAAACTCTAATTGTGGTTTGGTTTGGAAGGCATAAAGTTTGATGAAATTTAAAAAATATAATAACAAAATATAACGATTTAATTTTTGTTTAGTTTAAAAATGCTCAAAATTCTTTCCAACTTTTTATATGTTGACTGAGCATCTAATTAGAGACTAAACGACGTTTTGGTAAGATAATTGATCATAAAGAGAAACCAAATGCATTTTCAATTTTACAAACTTCAACCAAATAATCTTAAAATAACATTCTAAATTCGCCATTCCAACCAAGTGTTCTATCGACTCAACTTCCATTTTCGAAATTTTAATCCAAACAAATCACATTATAATTAATCATAAAAAAAGTCCCTCTGCAAGTTAGCTGCCGCCACTCACACTATTCCCATTGGTCCCATGAGCAGACTGTGGGCCCCACTTGAGCAAACAAAAGCCAACTCACACTTCTCCCGCCGTTGTTGTTATTTCCCACCAGTCGGTTAGATTTCATTCAAACTCCGGTTTCTACTTCTTCTTCCAAATATCATAATCGGAAAATCCTCCGAAGTAATTCCGGCAATGAACCGCCGTGGCGGCAGGATCAGCAGTGACGGAATCCGATGAGAGATGGAGCGGCGGAGCTGGCTGTGGAGAAAGAAGTCATCGTCGGCAACGTCCCCCTCTTCCGACAAGCAGATCAGTAGTATTCTCCCTCCCGATTTATCCGACGGCGGCTCTCTCGGATCTCTCTCTGAACGATTCTCCGACGATCACCATCATCAGGTACGGTTGGATTTTCAAATAAAAAAAAATTCAAATCCAATTCGTACATTCTTTCTTCTCCCTCTGTCTCAATCTGTCTTTTTTCAAAAGGCTTCGTATTCTTCAACGGCAACTCAATCGCCGTTAGAAGATCAGCACGGCGACGATGATGATCTCAACGCTCTGAAACAGAGACTCTCTGATGCGCTTCGTAACCTCAGGGCCAAGGACGATTTGGTTGCTCAGCATGCCAAAGTCGCTGAAGAGGCAGTTTCTGGTTTTCTCTCATTTCATCATCCTAACCTTTTTTGTTCATTGAATGCTGTTATAGTCTAGATTCTGCATCGTGTGTTATTATAGTGTTATTTAACTTGCTAATGAGAACGACGTGTTAATGTCACGTCCGATACATATTAGATGGAAATCTAGGTTAGATTTCGGATTCCAAGCTCGATTCGGACCAGCAATTTCGATAGACTATAATGACATCCGATTTAGAATATAGTCTATAATGACGTCCGATGCATTCACACAGGCTGGGAGAAAGCAGAGAAGGAAGTGGTGGCTCTGAGGCAGCAGCTTGAGGATGTAACCAAGAAGAACGGGGAGCTCGAAGATCGAGTTGGTCACCTCGATGCAGCACTCAAAGAGTGCATGAGACAACTCCGTCTAGCCAGAGACGACCAACAACAGCTTGCTACTAAAGCTCGTGAACTCGAGTCTTCGAATTCCGACCTTGTTTCGCAGCTTTCTCAACTCCAAGACCAGCCTCAAGCCACCAGGAGGGCCGAGACAGCTTCTACTGCATCATCATCATCACCATCGTATGTTGATCGTGTAGAGTTTCGAGCGAAGATCGAAGGTCTTGAGAAGGAGAACTCATCCCTCAAGCAGATGCTCCTCTCTCGAGCGGAGGAGCTGGAAATCCGGATAATGGAAAGAGACCTCAGCTCGCAAGCTGCTGAAGCTGCTAGCAAACAGCACTTGGAGGCCATGAAAAAGGTTACCAGACTCGAGGCAGAATGTCGCAAGCATCGAGGAGGAAGAATAAGCGGGTCATCGTGTTCTGGTTCACCTGCTTCTTCTGTTGGACAAAGCAGGATCATCATGTTGCCTTGTGCAGAAATCAGCCTCATGGATGATTTCCTCGAGATGGAAAGGCTCGCTGCTTCAACCGACGAATTTCCTGCAGCTGTTTCTTGTGAAACAAGCAACACCAGTGAAGTACTTGAGGCCAGGATTGCTGAACTAGAAGAAAAACTGGACGAAAGGCAATGTGAGGTAGGGATGTTACAGAGTCAGCTGAGGGAAACTGATGCGGAGCTTTCGGTGCTGCAAGCCGAGTTAGCTCGTGCGAACGAATCGATCAGAGCAGGGGAAGAAGAGCTTGAGGGTGTCAAGGCGACGAAAGAAGATGCAGAGGAGACGATCAGAATGCTGCTCTCCAGAGTTGAGAAAGAGAGTGCCTCCGCAGCTGAAAATGCAAGCAAGTGTTTAGAACTGGAGAAGAGGGTTTGTGAAATGGAGCATGAATCAGAACTCCGTCGAGAAGATGAGATCAAGCGTGTCGCGAGCTTCAAGGAAGAGCTCAAGGCAAAGCAGGTTAGTACTTTGTTGACGTCTAGAACAAGTTTCCTAGGAATTCGCGTTCCGAGGAATTATTTGGTAGGTGCTTGATGTTTTTGTGATTGGTGTATGGGTGGATTGCAGGAGAAGGAGCTTGGAGTTGCGGCAGCGAAATTCGCAGAGTGCCAGAAAACGATCTCCAATCTGGGTCGTCAACTGAAATCTCTTGCTGCAATGGAAGACGAATTGCTAGTTTCCTAGAACACCACAGATTTCTTTAATGGTGAGTGAAACCCAGTAAGTAAAGAACTGTGACCAGTGAAGTTAGTACATAATTAAAAAGTCCAAATGGAGATGGTGGATGCTGGAGTTTTTTGTGGTGTTGTTTCTGCACAGATGAACATATAGTTACTTATCAATGTACATAATAAAAATGTTGGCAAATCGGTTTCTTGGGTGTAATAAAATCAAAGAGAGAGATACAATGGGGACGTTCATTTCGAGTTTTCGACATTGGCATTTATCGGATATTTTTGAGAGATATCTACAAGCTTCTGTTGTTATGAAATGGACGACTTCGTTAATGGGACGTAAGACAACTTAGAATTGTAGGTGCGGAAGAGCATAAGCAACGGAAAGAGTTCCTTATAAAAAACCGACAAGAGTCCTTCAAAGACCAACAAAATTTTAAAAGGGGTAAACCCACCAAATTTGTCTAGTCATTAACGAGTAATCCTAATGCGAGTAGATTTGGTTTAGGAATGTAAAAAGAGTACGAGATAAAAATACGTTGTATTTGACACCGCTAGACAGATGAAACTACCCACACCCTGAATATAGATATGGTCCTTTAAATGTGATGTATCGGTTCCGAAACTTACAAATAAAACCGATTAGAGTGGCTTCAAATTATAAGTTCGGCCGGTACATAATCGGCCCAAAGTGACGGAATCGTTAAGTATTTGAGCCGACGGTTAACGGACAATAAGTAACCCAGATTCGATCGCGGAGATTCATTTGTTCAAGGTAAAAGAAAAATGGCGGAAGGAGGTAATAAAGCAGATGATCAGCTCTTCCAGCTTCTCTCCGGTCTTCTTCAGCAAGTACGCTTCTCTATCCCTTCTCCTTTCTTTCATCTGGCTCCAAGTTTTTGTGCTTCTTCTGATTGAAATTGCCGTCTGTATCTTAATTATAAGTTAGGTTTATGGCCTCGTTGATCTTGAGTTTTCTCTGCATTTGAATCGGTTATTGTTCAGCCAAGATTGATTCTGAGCTCTCTTGATATCTTTAGGTGAATCCCTTACTGTGTTGTTCAGTCTTGCCAAAGAACATGGTTTGTCAAATGCTTGATCTGACTAGGCTAGCTCTAGTGTCAGCCTGAATTGATCGAAAATTCAACAATTCATAACGAATCGACAAAACTTGGTGAACTATGATCCGATTTCTGCGTAACTAGGATCTCCGTGTCTGATTGCCACAAATTACTATGTAAAATTCTTGAAATTTAAGTTCGCGTCGAGACTGTTATATGAACTAGACACCTGTAAACTTCAAATCTTGTCAGTATCTCGAACCATCATGATTTCGCTATTGAATGCATCGTCTATCATGGGAAATCTTGGTGAATCCTGCATATACAAGCTCTGTCTGAACAGAGGAGCTCTGAAAGTCTATTGCTTTTTTGCTATGGATGCAGGTTGAAGCACTGACTAATGAGGAAGAAGTGGAATTGAGGTCCAAGATTGAAGCTTTAGGATTAGAGGTTACGAAAGTCCCATCGAAGTCGACCAAATCCCTCGATGAGGTTTGTGCAGTCAGTTTTTCTTTGCTTGATTCTTCATTTCTTCTCCCATTGTCAAATGATTTTGGTTGTTGAAAACACAGTTGGAGATAGCAGGGGAATTGGATAAGCTATCGGAGAAGTTGGCCAATGTGGATGAGATGATATCGTCAGCCATGGTTGACGATCCACAAGTGCAGTCGCTCTTGAGCGACACTGCTGATGTATGGATGCCGGTGATCACAGCTGGCGCCGACGAGAGGAAGAACTTCACAGGAGGATCATCATCAGCATCAACTGGCAGCACTCCCAGTTCCCATCCCAATTGATTCTTCTTCCTCCCAATCTTTCTTCCTGTTATCAAATCATTTGTTTGGTGTCCATTATGGTACTCAAAACTTTTGTTCTTTTTCTTGCTACTTTTGATCTCGAGCAACTAATCGTAGGGGCTGCCGATGAGTTGAGCCAAGCCGAGTTTTACCCATCTCGAGCTCGGCTCATTGGTTTGTAGTGGCAGCTTGAGCTGAACTCGTTTGAATTCTTAACAAACATAGTGAGATTTCAAGCTCAGCTCATATTGATTTAATAAAAACAATTACCAATATTCAAAATGGACTTGGTCTAATTAAGAAATTAGTTATTGACGCAACATTATTCATCATGGTAATTTTGTTTTTAGATAAAAATAACAACAATTGAACTGTGAAAATCTCTAAACCAACTCACGAGCTACACTAATCGAGCTAACTAACGAGCCATTAGCAATCAAGCTGACTCGAGCAGTTGAAGAATCTCTAACCTTTGGACAGAAGCCGAAGCCCCGAATAAAAGACAACGCGAGTCCTGACTGAAGCTGGCATCAAGACAGACGTAATAATAGAATGAAATGAATGTAGTTTGGTTTTACAGATCTCTGAAAGAGCACAAAAGTTCATTTCAAAGTACAACAATAGCTAAATCCCAGCTCCGATCCCACCCTGATTGCTCTGTGTACAATCACTTGGCGAAATCTTCCCAACCCAACCCAGAAGTCAGTAGGAAGATAGCAAGACGCTGCGAAAATCATTTGCTCTCTACCCCTTCCCAATTCGGGCCATTTCGACCAATTCAGATGCACAAAATACTCGCACCAAGGTTGGTTGGTTACGACGCACTCTCTTTGCACTGATTCATCTGCGAACTCCACTCGTCACGAAGGTTCGAAATCGTCTCTTCAAACCTCTTTGCTTGAGGTCCAGGCTTTACAAGGTTCACATCACCCCACTCGGAGCAAGGATCGGACCACCAGCTCCGCCTTCCGGTGCACCAACCCCCGGGAACAACTTGATTCCGTCCACGCTTGAGTATCTTGTCGTCGATCATCCCAAGGACAGGATCGTCTTTCTGAAACTGCCTAGCAAAAGCCGCACCGCTCCGAGAAAGCAGCTCGTAATCCGAACTGTTGAGGAAATGCGGCTCCATCTTTGGAGGATTGTCCCACACTGTGAACCGGAGGTCGTTATTTACAGTCGTATTCTTGAAATCCGGCGCGTTGCAAATCACCGATTGGAAATAGCTCTCTTCGGAAAGAACCACGTTGTTGAAATACATGAGTAGGACCCGAGGAAGGCTGTCCCAACCAAGGATGCAGAACTCGACGAATGGTCGACTCAGGATCACCCATGGGGAACCTGCATATTTCGGAATTTGTCAACTCTTACAGTAGATGAAGCTAATTAAGTTCTAGATGAAATACAACAGTATGGTAATAATTGGGTTTGCCTGTGAATATTTTGAAAGCATCGGGTGCTTTCCGCTTCTCCGTGGCATAGAAGATTTGTGTTCTTCTTGCAAGATAAATCCCTGGATCAACTACAATGGGCTGGAACCTATCAGTTCTGCATATACAGCAACTGTACTTAGACTTTCCTCAAGTTATATAGAAATTGTATAATCAAACTGGAGGAATAAAGAGCCTACTCTTTCCATCCCAGGTCGCTGCTGTGATCAATGAAATTGAGGTCCCTGCTAGCGGAAGAGAACACGTAAGATAAATCTGCAGGAAGTGTCGTTGATGAAAACTCGTCAGGCAGAAGCATTACTGATACCAGATGTGACAGAAAATGTACATGGTCTTCTTTAAACATCAAGAAAACAAATGCTTTTCACTTAAACAGCCAGGCATACAAAAAAAAGTACTTGCCTTTCAGCGTAGAATCTCTAACGATCTACTAATCGCTACAAAACCGGTAACTGGCAAATGATAAATTGACCAAGATCATTAAGGTAAAGGTAAGTATCACCGAGTCAACAAATTCCAGGCATGAAAGGAAATTATTCACCAAGACAATAGTTCCTTGATCATAAAAGCAAAGCAATAAGCCAATATCTGGACTTCTGCATCTCAAAGCAACCAGCTCAGAACTATTTCGCTACTGTAGGATCAGGTAATTATGTACCGCACCAATAAACACATATAGGCTAATAGAAATGCTTAGAATGTCAATCAGATGGCAAAGAATAAATGTAAGTACGACATCAACGACTACAATTCACAGGAATCGAAACAGCACTTATAACTTATAAGGAGAAAAATAGAAACTACATACCGTCCTGTGTCACCAGAGGATAATCCACAGCACTCAACACGACAAACCAATTCCACCCAGAATCCAACCTCAACAAAATCGAAGCAGCACGTAATATGGACGCAATATGAGAAGCCCCCATATAGGTAAGGCGATTGGGCTTGCCTAGAACATCAACATTCCCAAAACTACTCACTGCAGGCACTGCATTTACAGCAGCAATGAGTCTCAGTCTCTCCTCATCGGATGCATCGGCACTCAAATGCAACAAATAACTGTTTCTCGGGTGATAGACTGCAAGCAATAACCTTAGGATCCTATTCCCATCTCCCCTCGTTCCAGAGATGTAATAAGCAAAAGAAGGCGGGTAATGGGGCCCATGGCGGACAGCAGAAGGCAAGGCCTTGGAGAAGCTGAAAGCAGAGCCGGAGTAAACTACTAGAAACAGGAGCGAAATGGATGCTGCTGAGAAAAGAACGAAAAGCCAACGTCTCTCTACTCCCATGGTATTAACTACGAATGCCGATGCCGGCTCCTGCTTCAGTTTCGGTGCTTGCTTCTGCCTAGGGAGGTTAACCAAATAATGCTGCATCAAGTGCGTAGCAGTAAAGCAAGTGAACTTCACCGTGTTCGACGAATTACACAGACGAAGCAGCCGGGGAAAAGGTTCCACGAAGCTTGAACAAACATTGGACCTTACTATAACTGTCTGTGACGATATTCTCTGCAAGGAACAAACTTTCAAAGCTGAAGTTACAAAATTTCTCAAAATCAACTACAACTATAAAAGGGAAAAGCAAACCCATTACACCTAAACACTAACTCCCCATCCCCAAATAGTTTCTTGCTAATTTAAGACCAAAGCAGAAGTCAATCAGGCAAAGCTAGGGTTATATAAAGAGAGGGGGGTGGAACAGCAAAGTTAGGTTATTTCCAAATCCCATTTCCCTCAGATCTACTACTAATTGTACTGAAACCTGATCTCTACATAAAATTTGAACAGGTAAAGACACAATGAAATAAGTCAACTCGGAATTCCCAAAGCGAGTCCCCCAAAATACCAATTACAGAGAGACCCCCAAAGTGACAATGACAGAGGAGAAACTGAAGACGGCGTACCGCAAAAGAAAGACTACGGCGACGATGGGGATAACTGACGCCGGAGGGGGGAGGCTTAGTTGTGCGATTTAGATTTGAGATCGGTGAGCTGCTTGCTGCTGAGGCGTCTCCCGTTACAGGCTTTTACAGCTTAAATTAGATGTGTAACTAAAATGGCTCGGTTTATTTTTTGGGAGTTGGGAGTGAGGAATTTATGTCATTTTGAGAGTAATTAATTATCTAACATTAATATGCTCTTCGTCAAGCTAAAAATGAGTTCCATCAATTAATTTTTTTTTCAGAGTAATCGAGATTTTTTTTCCTTCGATAAATATAAAATAAAAGATAAAAAAATAAATAGGTGTTCATTTTTTGAAAACATATCAGATTTGAATTTAAAACTTCGGAATAACTAGACACATACTTTACCACTAAAACAACTTCACTTAAACCAATCAATTCAACGTTAGAATCCAAAAAAATGATCATCTATATGAGTTCAAATACTTCAAATTTTGTTTAGTAGTGGCATTTTCTACTCAAATTAAATCTTAACCAAATTAGTTTTTATGGTGAATTCAAAGTGTCGGGTTTTTGTTTTATGTGTAAAGTTTACGTAATAAAAATTAAAATATTAAAAGTATGTTTATCCATCAATTCAAATAGGATACGGGGTTTTATGAAAGTAAATCCGGCTCAAACTAATTTTGGTAGATTGAAATCGAATTCGTTCATGGCTCAAACTAAAATTATTTAGCTATGATCATCGTCATGAGTTTTGGTCGATTTATGTTATAGTCACACTAGCGAATTCGATTAGGTTTTCACCATGACCGAATGAATTCTCACCCCCCTAGCCATTTGGTCAGGGACGCAACATAATCATCCGCAATTTCAATAAAAGAGCTATGAATTTCTCAATTTTACGAAATAACTGAGAGATATGAGTTACGAGATTGTGACTTTTTAGACATGTAACCAAATTGTAGCCACGAAGTACGTAATATAGCTTGATTATTTTGGAATGGGTTTATACAAAATTGAGTTTTAGTTGAATGATGATGTGTGAAACTTCACGTAGACAATCTTAACGAAATGATTGAAACATTTGAATGAAAGTTGTTTCCTTATTATTGTTACCTATTTTAAATAGATTAATTATTATTGAAACTGATGTTTTTAAAATAATTACTATTGAAATTTGGAACTGAAGATTGGTGTTTGTACGTGGGGTGGTTGGAACTGGTAAATGGGGGTAAAAAAAAGTTGAAAAACAAACCCCCCAAAAAATCTACCGGCTCAGTGAAAACGTGTCTCAATATCCTTCACTGTTTGACCAAATTAACTCCCCTAATTTACTCTCTGATGAGATGAGATTTACCACTGCAATCTCCATCTTTGCTGGATCATATTATTCTCTGAATTCTCCCCCATTCTCTTCACATTCATCATCCCCAATCCTATTTCCTTTTTCTCTGTTTACTGCATCTGGTTCAAATCACCATCATCAGATTCATCTGTTTTCCCTTCTAATCGCTTTTCCGAATCATGATTTAGCCACACAGGATTGGGATTTGCTGGATCCTTTTCCTTCTCGTCATCGCCGATCGCCATTACTATGAATACATAGAAAAACACAGCGACGTAGAAAGAACAGAGATCGAAAGAAACGGGGAATAGCCATGAGAGGAGCTGTGCTCGTAGCCGTCGCCGCTACTATCGGGAACTTCTTGCAAGGATGGGACAATTCCACCATTGCAGGTAATCGTAACCGTCGTCGATGATGATCTATTGCCTTCCAATGTAGGTTGTTCCGATTCCAGATTGGTGATCAACTTAATTAGGCATTTGTTCAAATGTAGCTTGTTTGGTTGTCACACTTGCGGGTTGGGTGTGACATTGGTTAGATTGGATTACGAATCATATGTTAATCGGATTATGAATTTGATGAATTACATATCAATCCAATTACAATTCACAAGGTTTGCAGATTTTTGAGTTATTTGATCCATGTGAACAAGTGAACGAATACTAAATTATTAATTTTTTTATCAATATAAGTTATAGATCGAGTTACATTGAAGTGAGATTGAGTAAGTCGAATGAGTTTTGAACAGGTTCTTACATTTTAGAAAATTTCAAAATATCTCTATAAAAACATCTATTTTATGTCGATTCGAATCACCGCCAAAAATTTCGGTACTAAACAGTGAAGAATTTCAAAATTGAAGGATAATAATATGTAATTGTTTACTTTTGGATTTGAATATATTGATTATTGAGTTATGAATCATAGATTCACGCTACGAAAAAATGAAGGATTGTCGTAGAGTTTTAGTCATGGACTTGGACTTGTGAACCGTACTAATTAGTCACGGTTCTGCCCAATTCACGACTAATTAGTCGTGGAAGCAAAATTCCGTGACCAACTAGTGTACAATTGAATAATATTTATTGCAAACAAGCAAGCTCTAATTTAGTAATTTGTCTTTATTCTGTAAAACTCATGGTTTAAACAGGGGCGGTAATATACATAAAGAAGGAATTCAAATTAGAATCCCAGCCAACGGTGGAAGGCCTAATAGTGGCAATGTCGTTGGTCGGAGGGACATTCATCACGACATTCTCCGGTCCGGTGGCCGACAAGTACGGCCGGAGGCCGATGCTGATCCTCTCCTCGCTCTGTTACCTGATCGGCAGCTTAGTCATGCTATGGTCTCCTAACGTCCATACTTTGCTAGCAGCGAGGCTTCTCGACGGATTTGGGATCGGTCTCGCTGTCACCCTGGTCCCCCTTTACATCTCCGAGACTGCTCCCTCGGAGATCAGAGGGACGCTGAACACTCTCCCGCAATTTCTGGGTTCGGGAGGGATGTTCTTCTCGTACATCATGGTGTTCTGCATGTCGCTGCAGGATTCACCTAATTGGAGGGTGATGTTGGGAGTTCTTGCTATTCCTTCGCTCCTTTTCCTCGTTGTCGCTGTTCTTTTCTTGCCGGAGTCCCCGAGGTGGCTCGTTTGTAAGGGGAGGTTGGATGAGGCTAAGTTGGTCCTGCAGAGGCTTCGCGGCAGGGACGACGTTGCAGGTAATTTCTTATATACTATAGTCTTGTTTTCGGCATTTTTATTCCCATTTTGGTCGGAATTACCATTCCGTCCGAATCAAAATGGAATTGGGGATCCGGAGTTAGTTGAAATTGAATCTGGATTCCGGCGGAATGTGCCCGAAGTTTGAGTAAACTAATGGGAAAGACGAAAATACCCTTTTGTCTTGACGTTTACAGGGGAGATGGCATTGCTACTGGAAGGACTTGGAGTGGGGAAAGACCCATCAATTGAAGAATACATCGTCGGGCCAGCCGACGGCGGCGACATCCAAGGCGAGGATAATACGGTGGAGAAAATGGGAGAAGTCCGATTGTACGGCGCGGAGGAAGGGGTTTCGTGGGTGGCGAAGCCGGTGACGGCAGGGCAGAGCTCTCTGGCCGTAGTATCAAGACAGGGGAGCTTAGCCAACCAGAACATCCCATTAATGGATCCTCTCGTTACTCTCTTCGGAAGCGTCCATGAAAACAATCTCCCAACATCGTCGTCTATGATGGGCAGCATGAGGGGGAGCATGTTCTTCCCCACCTCCGGCAGCATGCTCAGCATGTTCACCGGCGGAAACAGAGCCACTGCCGGCGAACCGAATTGGGCCGACGAAGAGAGCCAGAGAGTCGACAGTCAGGAGGAGGACAACGGAAATGCGGCTCCACTGCTGTATCCGTCCGGCGGGAGTAGCATGTTTGCTAGTGTGAGGAGGAATAGTAGTTTGTTCGCCGGCGGTGATGGCGGCGACGGAGTTGGGATCGGAGGAGGATGGCAGCTGGCTTATAAGTATCCACATGGGAAAAAGGACTGCGGATTGCAGAGAGTGTACCTTCACGGCGGGGCGGCGGCCGGGTCGAGACGCGGGTCGATGTTGTCGAGCGTGGGTCCGGGGATGGATGTGGCGGCGGAGGAGTTTGCGCCGGCGGCGGCTCTTGTTAGCACGGCGGCGGTTTGTTCCAAGGAAATGCTCGGCGGCGGGAAGCCACAAGTTGGGCGGCGGGCGGAGAAGCAAGGCGGCGGCGGGGCTAGATTGGCTGATCTTTGTGAGCCGGGGGTTAAGCGGGCTTTGCTGGTCGGAGTTGTGCTTCAGTTTCTTCAACAGATATCGGGGATCAATGGGGTGTTGTACTATGCGCCGCAGATTCTGCAAGAGGTAGGGGTTTCAGTTCTTCTGTCGAGTCTAGGGTTGCGATCAGACTCTGCGTCGATCCTCATCAGCCTTTTCTCCACCATTGTTATGCTCCCCTGCATCATTGTTTCCATGAGGATCATGGACATCGCCGGTAGAAGGTACACCCTATTCTTTTCTTCATCACTTATTAAAGTTGTTAAAACTTGAAAGCTGAATTGGACTAACTGGGGAAACGTTTTCCTTTCCGGAATTGGAAGGGAATTTAGGCTGGATTTGGAGCTAATTACGGAAATCGGATTAATTCGGTTGGATATGGTTTTTACTGTCACAAAGTGTTATCCTTAATTCCGCTTAATTTTAGCTTCTCAATTTTGTTTGGAAAGGCCCGAATTTAGCATTGAATTTGGATTTTGGCCGAAATTGGAGATAAAAAGGTGAAAATAACACTTAAATGTTAAAAAGTCATAATTGTGAAAATCTAAAAAAACACACCAACCGAACAATGACAAATAGTGGGGATCGCCTCAAATCACAACCCAACCTACTTTCGAATTTGAAACTTCAAATATTATGTAGTTTTTTTATATTTATATGTTGATTAATATACTTTTATATATAGTGAGTGTATTTTAACTTCTATGCAATTTAGCTAGTCTAGTGCATTGAACAATTTTAGATCCTCCGCAACAACCAACTAAGTGAACAGTGCCTAAGTAGTGTAGCTCGGTTGGTACAACAGAGTGTATTGTTGATCTGGAATTTCCAGATTCGATACCAATCATAGTCACTTTCAGACACCTTTTTTTTAGATTAGGTTAGTGTGTTATATTTCGTCTCATAAAAGAAAAAAACCCTAGTGAATTGCGATCTAATAAATCCATAATCAAGTTTCAAATATTGGATGGAAGATTATTCAGACTTGAAGCTACAATAATTAACAATGTATGAATGATAATCATACAATTTCGAATCCAGAAACGGTATCTAGATTAACCCATCCCGTATCCTATCGAACCCATCGCTTTAACACATCTATTCATTGTATGACTGATTTACTAACCATGTGTGGGATTGATGCAGGTCAATATTGCTGTACACAATCCCAGTCCTAGTGGTGGCCCTGTTCGCAATAGTGATCAGCAGCATAGTAACCATGGGAGAAGTCCTTAGAGCCATAATATCCACCGGAGGAGTGGTGATCTACATGAGCGGTTTCGTCATGGGGTTCGGAGTCATCCCGAACATCCTCTGCGCCGAGATCTTCCCCACCACTGCTCGCGGACTCTGCATCACCGTGTGTGCTCTCACTTACTGGATCATGAACATCATCGTCACCTATTCGTCCCCGCTTCTCCTCAACAGCCTCGGCTTGGCCGGAGTTTTCACCATCTTCGGTGTCGGGTGTATGATCTCGTGGGTGTTCGTGTTCCTCAAAGTGCCCGAGACTAAAGGGATGCCTTTGGAAGTCATTTCCGAGTTCTTTGCTGCTGGTGCCTCCGTTCTTGATCGCCACAACTGAGCTGTCAAACAAGCGGGTTCGGCTGGTTTTTGCGAGATTGATTAATTAGATCAAAATTTTATTTAGTTTCAGAGTATTTTTTACTAACTCTATTTATATGTTTTGTTTTTTAAAGTTCATTTTTCGTCAGAGTTTATTAATAGCTTTCTTGTTGCGCAATCAAATAAGGAAATTTGTGTTAGGGTTTAGTCTTGAACAATTTTGGTCTACAAGGTATTTGATTTGTTGATTCTGTTCATTACACAATTTTGCAATGACCAAATAGCAATTTTATCCATAGTACACCGCAGTCACTATACTATCTAATGTATTTATATTAACCACAGTTTCACTAAAATTCGACACATTTGGCTCCTTAATTTCAACCGTAAGCCAAACTTCATTGTTCTCAAGTTTTGCTCGTTATTTTTTAGGCGAGTTCGAGTTAGAAAATTGTAGCTCGTCTCAAGTCCGGACTTGTTCGAGTCCGACTCGTTAACTATTCTTGACGAGTCAAACTCGAGGTTAACTCGAACTTCACTCATTAAAATCCTCCGACGAGTCTATCTAGAACTAATTGTGAAGCTTGTACACTAAAACAATATCGACGACTGAAACTAAAAAATAAGATAATCTAAAATATACAAGTTTCTATTTTTCTCAATCAAAGTAGTTAAACCTAAATAATGTGTCAAAGCATTTTCACCAACACAATCACAAATTACATATCTTTTATTCTATGTGGTTTTCGAGGTAAAACACATGTTGTATTATTGAGTCAACTAACGAGTCATACACTCGAGTGAGTATTCGTGTTGGCTCTAGAACTCGAACTAGCCTAGAATGCTAATGAGTTCCCAAGATAATTGGACCACATTTGCTTATTTTGAAGCTTGATAGGGTTGAAGATGATACTGAAACAGTTGCACCAAGACTCAAGTTCTTCGATCTAAACTTCCTTGTGCCGAATGGTAAAAGATTTCGAGGTTTTTCCAAGTTAAGCCGTCCTTCCCTTGTTCAGGCTGATATTCTGGTGCTCGAGAACTATTTGGTTTCCTTTAGGGATATCGAGGAAAGGATGGAGTACTATCTGGATAACTTGTTCCGAGGTTTGCATAACGCAATATCGTTGGTGATCCGTAGTGATAGCGATAAGGTAGAGTTCGTCCCCTCCACGATATCTCTGTTACTTGTGCATTTTGAGCGAGTCCTTAGCTTGTTTGTTGCAGGTACTGAAATGGATATGTCAATATGTGGAACGAAACCAGTGTTCGTTCGCGAGATTGAAGTTTTTCGAGTCTAAGAAGGTTCCCAAAGCTTCAAAAACTTTCAGAAGAATCAAGCTCCAGTACCTCCGATAATGCTCTTTTTCTTGTCTGGTTTCTGGGAACTGAAACTTGGTATGATAAGTATGGATTGATAAACAGTAATTCAAAGTTAATACGCAATTATTCACGATTGTTCACCTCGTAATTCAAATTTCACATAGTGGTGGAACCACTTATGTGGTTGGGATTCGGTTGAAATTGTTCCTTCTTGGGAGCCGGTTCAGAACAATGATGTGTGATTCGACTGGAGAAGGCGGGTCAAGAACAATTGGAATGTGTGTTGTGGGTATGAGCGTATTGACAGTATGTGAGAGGGTAGACAGACAAGTACTGAGGACAGAGGATTGTGTGTTGTTGTTAATTCGTGTTAATGTGATGGTTGAGAAGCCTTTATATTCATCGGAAAAAAAAAGAAGTCTTTCACATGTCATCATGTTGATGGGTCTACATGCCAAACTCTCTTGTTTATCGGATTGGTCAGACCGTCAGGATTGGGCGATCGAGTCATGGACCGACTGGGAGCATATCGCTGGACCCGGGCCCATCTAAACTATAAAGTTGGTAGTTCCAATTTCGATTAAAATTCGCTTTTATATACCGTATTTTTATCTTTTATGATACGAACTCAAAACTCGCTTCATCAAATTTCTAACACTGCTACTCTGTTCATGACCTCATTGGTCATGAGTATTACCATTTCACTTTCATTTGAGTTCATACTTCATACTACAATTCGCCCGTAACAGCATTAATAATGGCGACAACTTAGAAGTTAGAAATGAATGTCCAAAATTTCAGATAGCTAGGTACAATAAATAAATATATATGGGGTCCAATATTATATTATATCCTCTTAACCACTCTGGGAAAGCAACATTCATTGATTAGCAACATCCAAAATCCTCTTAACCACTCTCATAACATGCGGTCAACTATTGCGTCTCAACTAATTCGAAATATATAAAGAAGGTTTAATATTAGTTTTATATAACACGGACGGACTAGTTCATTACTGTTGACGCTATTGAAATGATGTTCGAAATTTGTTGTATACCTATGCCATTGAGATTAAAAAAAAAACAAGATGAGCAACTAGACATATTAAAGCTGGTGTCACTTTTTGTGTTATGAGAGTTAAAAAGGCAAATTGATAATTATTAATGAGAGGTTGTTTGATTTTTGGATTTGGAGGGATTTGAAAGAAAAATGGGGAGTATAAGTGATTTGGATAAAATTTATTATTTGATTTTTAAGAATGGTGAAGATTCAAAATAATCACATTTTGGTTTTCATAATGATTTGGGATGTGATTTGAAAATTTATAGAGTACTGATTTGAGAATAAAATGACATATTAATTTATTAAAACTAAAAAATTACAATGAATGTTGTTGGAATATAAAGACTAATATTAGAATTAGAATGCAATTTAATCTTTTTTAAATAAGGTAGTTTAACTTTTTTTTTGAAATACCACTCTTAATCTTCAAAACAAATAAAGTATTTATGAATCACTAGTTATTTAAAATTACTAACTATTTCACATCACCTTTTCTCTAATCTCAAATCCAAACAAGGTGTAAGCTTTTGGCTTTTCATTTGATGTATGTATGTGTGTGCCTAATTGCCTTTGGTTGGTGGATTTGCTCCAATAAGAAACAAAATGATTTGGAGTAGACATGTTATGTTCCAAGCCAGTTTAACTCCGCTCTCAGTTGTTTTTTTATAACTACTCGGTTGTTTGTCCGTGTTTTATTGCGGAGTTAATTGAATATATTGATTTGCGTGTTTCATTATTATTGGTACGTGTTGAAATGTATGGTAAAACGATTTGGTCCCCACATAATTGTATATGGTCGAAGTTAACAAAACAAAATTCATGTTATAACGGCTAATTTCAACACTAATATAACACCAAGTAAATTTGATTTTTTACTTTATCTCGATATTATTTACCGAGGTTACCATAGTAAAACTTGATTTTTCCACCCATTTTCAACATGTATGTCAAATATTAGCCGATTTAAAAGTTTTGCAATTTTCTTGTGAAAATGGTCAAATTTCCATAGTTAACACACGAAAATTGATCAATTTTGACATGAAAATTTTTAAATTTTCAAATTGACTAATTTTTGACATGCATGTAGGGAATGACTAAAAATTAAAGTTTTACCATTTAAAACTTTTCAAATAATAGTCAAATAAAGTTTTAAAAAATATTTTAAAGGGTTTTGATTGTTGGTGTTAGTGAGGAAGTATGTGCTTTAGACTACAAAAAATTTAGCTTGAATTTCTAACAGTTTCCCACCACATGCATGCAGAAAGTAAGTCAATTTTGAAAATATTTTTTCAACAAACACATTTTTATAAATGCTCGCACAAATCAATAAACAACTAACTACAAAATATATATTTCATAAATAAAAATCGAACTCGTGACTTCCATGGTTATAGTATTGAACGAACTAAAGATATCTAAAGACAAATTCAAGATCTTGTAGGTCATAGTACTGAAGGGTCCAGGCATATGTGCTAATAACACTGCTAAAGGTCATAAAAGAGTGGTCGATTTTAAGCGGGTCCAAACATCAATTCGCCCGATGGCTTTCCCCCCTTTTATATGGGATAAATTTCAACAGGTTGTTAGGATGGTTGGCCCATCAATTTTTTTGATTAATATGATATTATTCGTTTTAAATTAAATTTGTATGAATTTATTTTGAAATGTTCTTTCTAAAAAACTTCATATTAATTTGATTAGTGGACACTTTTAAACCAGACAAACTTCTTTTAGTTTATCGATGTGATATTTGGGTTCTTTTTTCAACAATCCCTCTCTCAAACTAAGGACCAAACCAACTTGTGTCATTTGCTCTAGCGTGTTAACACCAGTTGCATCCGATGTCTGACCATACGACGTCAGGTTGACTGTAAGTACCTTGAGAATCTCCAACAACATGCGTCCAACTTCTACGATCCACCTCTCTGCCTTTCACCAGCCCACCAACCTTACTGACTAGTATGATATGTATGTACACTTTGAGCCAAGACGGCACGAATTTCGTGTTCCAACCATAATCATGATTGACGACAAGTTAAAAGTAAGTAATGAATGTTCCAAAATTTCAGCTAGGTACAATGATTTGGTAAGGTAGGGACGAGAATAAGGGGTCCAACAATATATCCTCCAACCACTATGGGAAAGCAACAATATTCATAGCGAAACACACACGAGACTGTCTAGTTAAACATGTGAATGGTCAAATTCCTAGGTTCTCTAAACAAACGAGTGGGATGAACCATACCTGAACATTACTGGAAAACAACCACATACTATGGTCCCGTCTTTCATGCGTATCTCCGTCCTGATAGCAACCGCCATGGGACGAGTCGATCTCAATAATGACATCGATCTTCATATCCTCCCGAAACGAGCTAGCCAACGAAGGGCCTCCAAGAGTGTGAAGGTTCTCGCACATTGCAGAGCTTCATGTTTTGATGACCATTCGATACACCATCAATTCAATGGTTTCACTCTAGGGCACGGATGTTATGTATTATTTGCGTCGCAATATCTCGAGTTGGTATAGCGGGACCAAAATGTTGACAAATTTCAATATACTTACAAGATACAAGATAGATCAACTAGCCGTATTAAATTATATTGTTGGATGTCGCTGTTTGTATCAGGGAGTTTGAAGGCAATTTGATGACTTTATAAAGTCTTGGCTTTTATTTGATGTATGTTTGTGCCTAATTGCATCGGGTGGGGTAGCTGGATTTGCTCACAGTGGCATGATTAATATTCAATAGTGCTTTTTCTCACAATGATTACAGAAAATAATGTTCAATTTTATACAATGCCATCAATATTTAACTAGGTTGATATGTCATTTTAAAGCCGTTAAGATGTTTGCCGATCAGTCTTTTTGATAAATATGTTTAATTTTAATGTGAAAATTCGATCATACACACTCTTGAGTGCGTACAATCTTTGTTTTCCCAGACTATCTATGAGGTTATCACATGTAATTCACAACATCTCTTAGTTACGCCCGTAAATCTCTAATTTAGTAAAAATGCAGTTTCGAATAGGAATCCTCGTAATTATGAAATATTTGATTTGGAGATGGGGTATAATTGACATGATCAGTAGTGTTCAACATGTTAAAATTTGAATACCCAACTTTCAAAATCCATCATTACGATCCCTGCCGATAATTTTTTGTTGTAATTCTGTCCACCGTCGTTCATTAATTCCATCCAAACGGCCACGGAGGCCAACCAAGGCTGTAGTCCGAATTGAAAGTCAAAACCACTGAAATAGTGACTGCCTGCATCCATCAATTCAATGCCTTAAACGTGACACGACTAGTAGTCTAGTGCCAGGTGAACCACATTTTTTGTTAGTGGGATCCATATAATAAATACTACAACTTGCCGTCTCGTACCGAGAATTTCCAACCGGGCGTGTCAATTTTCTAATATTCAAGTCCGGTTAAACTCTGATTTGTGCAGGGACAAACAGCTTTCATAAAGGATGTTTGAATACTTTTTTCTCAAAAACGCTTGCTTCTCATTTTATCCTTCAGCTTCAACTTAATAATTTTGTTTAGATCCACCATATGTAGGTCTGATCTCCTGACTAAGTCCAATACTACATGAGCCTAAATCAACCCCTTATTTGGAGAACAAAGGGTTCAATTTTGGAAAGCAAAGGGTTCAATTTAACATTCGTCTCAAATTTGATCTCTCATTTCTCTGTAGTTACATTCATTGACAACTTTAATCAGTAAGGCTATGAGCATTTTGACGATGAACAATCCTTTAACACATATAAACTTTTGGATTGATCTTTAATTTGAGTATTTATTTAAGTGGATTGAAGATGTTATATTAAAGAATAAAAGTGTGCGCTTTAGAATTTGAACTTAAAATCTTCGGATTAAAAATCGACAAAATTATTATATGGGCTACATTTCGTTCAAGATAATAGAATATTCAATATTCATATGGGAAAAAACAGGAAAAATCTTCGAATCTGTGCATCGAGAATCATGGCTGTGGATTCGGTTGTTTATTTTACCTTTTTCCAGTTTGGTCGGAGTCGTACGTAAAGGTTGTGAGTTTTGCTTATTATTAATTGTCACCTTTTCCAGTTATGGCCTTAATTTCTGTCTACAATATTATGGCATGTACTTTGGTTAGTTAGTAGGTTTTGTTACGAATGTTTTAGTAACCCGAAATTAACAATATGTTAAAACTCCGTCTACTAACGGTTTAACGATAAACATTGAGTTAAGTCACGAAAGGTAGATGAGATGAATGTGAGAAAGAGGATTGTGATGTATCGAGTAAGGTGTTGAGCATATTAAATGTGATTAAAATAGTCACGATATAGATATTGGCTTCTGAATTCAAATCATAATTTCTCTTAAAAAAAGGAGAAATAGAAAATTAAATTTGGGATTAAGTATAGAATGGGCCTCTTACTCCTCCAAGTAAGGAGTTAGACTTAAGCTCATATTGTATTAGATCTGGTGAGGGGAGATTCAACCTGTAAGGGATTTGGACAAAGCTATTAAGTTGAAGTTGGATGATAAGGTAGTAGACTATTTTCGAGAGAAGATTGTTCAACCGTCATATATAGGATCTATACATGATTGAAATTATAGGACTTTGAAATTATAGGACTTAGATATAAAGAAGATTTGCACGTCAAATGAAGGTTCTCCGTAACAAAAAAAAACATAGAGTTGTTTTCGTCATGAACCATAGCTCAAATTATTAATACATCCCTCAAAACGGAAACTCTTAAAAAGTGAAAAATTTGCACAACATCAACAAATATGTGCACCATGCTAGGTTATCGAAATTCGAAGTCAAAACCTTTCATCAAATATTATAATATTATATTATAAATTATTACATCTAAATAAACCGATAGTTTTTTTCTAGAATAGAAAATAAAAAATAAATCGATAATTCATAAAATGATATCAAAAAGAGAAAAAAGTATTAATTTCTAGCCTTCGATCTGATGTAAAATACTGACTTAAAGGGTTGTTAACGACGTAACGACAATAACTTTGATTTTTAAAGGGATTATAGTACTTTTACCCTCTTTACTTTACCAACTTAACAAAGAGGTCCCTCTATTATTAAAAACTGTTTTTGCCCCCTCTTACTTTACTAACTTGCTAAACGTCTCCTTCCGTTACTCCATCCTTTGTCTTGCCGTTATTTCTCGCCTAATCAACATTATCACACATCATACTAATGACCGGTGAATAAAAATAATATTTAATAATAAAAAAACTTTGTTATTAATTTGATAAAATAAAAAGAACAAAAATATTATCATCCCATTTTAAAAAATGGTGTACTTGTATTCCGGTGCCGTGATTAATA
The DNA here is from genome assembly GCA_030674075.2 of Linum usitatissimum. NCBI lineage: Eukaryota > Viridiplantae > Streptophyta > Magnoliopsida > Malpighiales > Linaceae > Linum > Linum usitatissimum. Next base: position 2,971,769 of record JAUJYP020001495.1, read on the forward strand.
TAATCACCAATAAATTATAACCGGCGGGCCCGGCCCATGTGCTAATAATTTCCAAGAGTACAGATTTAGAAACAAAACCGACTGTACGATAATATAATTGAAAATTCACATTTCAACTAAAATAATGATTTACCGTTTCTAGATCCACGTGCTAACTCTCGGCGATCGTCGATGGCTTCTCTCTATAGGGAAAAGAGTGACATTGGTCCTTCTATTGTAACCAAATGACCAAAATGGCTGTCTGATTATATTTTGAACCACAACATCCGTGAAGGAAAAAGAATCACGACAAATGCTGTTATTAGTTAGGTACATCCACAGATATAACATAATGAATACAGAATCATTGCTTTCAAATGTCCCATTTGAGTAGAAAGTACTTGGCAAAATTAGTAGCGGGTGAAAGGTACCTTAATTTCGATTTAGATTATTAATTTTTGTTGTATATTTATAATTTTTATGAGTTTGATTCATGGTAATTTTGAGGTTGATTCAGTATTTGGTCATATTGGAGTTAGAGGGAGTTTGTGAAAATCTCGACTATTTTATTTTTGATCTTAAATACTAGATTATATGTAAAATTTTGATGATTTCATAATCCGATTAATACTATTTGAAGTTTACTCCTCAATTTATATGTTTAGGCTAAGTAACAATCATAACTTTAGTTCCAAAAATTCGAAATATACGACAAAACATCATTTTTCAACGAAAAGTAATATAATGGATTTATTATTATTATAAATTAATATTAATAGAATTTAATTCATTAATTAATTGCTCGATACACATATAAATTTTCAATTTAAATCCAACTTCACCTCACATTTCATTCTAATTCCGCCGTGGTTGAGAAAGTATTGTGTAAGTTAATATCAAAGTCTGTACAAGTTCACGAAAAACTTGACGGACTGCTGTTTTAGTAAAAAGGCCGGAAACTAAATTCGACAATAACATAGTACAAGGATTCATTTGTTATCTAATTATAATAGGGTATCCACTTTGTAATTATCCCCTTTCTTGGCTTCTCTTAGCTGAATGGAAATAGTAATCATGACGTTACCTACCCAACTGGGCTGCTTGGCTGGCGTTTTTTTCTAACTTCTTTATTCCCACTGTGCTCTGTATCTTGGAGTGTGTGTGTATATATATCCATACATACCCGCAAGAGAAAAGATTGGAGGGGGAAACTGGAAAGAGATTAACCTCCCTGAAAGCTCTGTAACAAGAACAAAGAAGAAGAAGAAGAAAGATGGGTTTCTGGACTCTACTTCAGGTGGCTTCAATGCCTGTTATTCAAGTCCTTATTGTCGGTGTTCTGGGTGCAATCCTGGCTACTGATTACATCAACGTCCTCCATGCTGATGCTAGGAAATACTTGAACAAGGTGAGTTAGATTCTGCTCCTTTGTCCACAATCTTAATCCTCCAATGGAGAACTCTGCCCTAGACTTGGGAAGTTGTTCTGTTAGTTGATTTCTGCACTTGAAAGTTGAAATTTTGCTTACCCTCCAACCATCCTAGTTCTGATACAGTTCATTGATGCTTGTCTCTGGTGGGAGAGGTTTATGTGGACTAATCTTTCTGGGTCGGAGTTCATTGCATCAATGATTTCGAACTAGTCTCTTTGAGGGGGACTGTTTTTTGTTTGTGATGACTGTACAAATTGAGCAAAAAGAAGCTGACTTTACCATTCTGGTTTCACTAATGATTGCAGGTTGTGTTCACGGTGTTCACACCGTCGCTTATGTTTGCGATCCTGTCGAAAACGGTTACATTCGGGGACATTGTATCCTGGTAGGCTTTTCATTTTGGTTTACAGTTTCAACTGGGTTGAGATCTGTAACCTTAGAAAAAGGTCTGGTCTTGTAATTTTGTAGGTGGTTTATGCCGGTTAACATCGGTCTGACCATGATATTCGGAGGGCTTCTCGGATGGGTTGTTGTGAAATTGGTGCGGCCAAAGCCACATCTTGAAGGTCTTCTGATTGCTACTTGTGCCACAGGTAATATCTAGACTACTGGTACCAAAATAGCGAACCATCCTGACTCGTTGTACCGAAATCACAAACGATTCCTCTATGATATAATCTGAACTCTTGTTTTTTCAAATTATGCAGGAAACTATGGGAATCTGTTGCTGATAGTAGTGCCAGCAATCTGCAAAGAAGATGGTACCCCATTTGGGGATCATGCCACTTGCAGCTCCATTGGCCTCTCTTATGCTTCCTTCTCTGCTGCGGTAAATTTCTTTTTCTTTGTTTTCCATCTTAATTTTACTGTTGGTTAATCTTTGACCTTTTTTCATCTCGAATTGGGAGATGTCTGGAATTACCATCAATAATCATCACTTTTAAGTAGGATTAGAATTTCGATTCTAAACGGCTTTGCTAATTGGAATTAACATCTTTGCTTTTGGCCCCCTTCACTTGTTGCCATCATATACCCCACCCTCATTTTGAACGCGCTCTCATACTTTTTAGGGTTATTTGTGTCATTTCTGTTCCTAAGTCCGATTCGAATCTCGATTCATGTTTCGTTGAGCTGGCAGGCGGACCAATGAGTGGTTTAACTGGAGATAAATGGGTTGAGTAGAACAGTGAGCCTTTTTTCGAGGGTTGTTCCTGGTAGGGTGTACAAGGAAGGATAGTAAGATGGGGTTGATATAAAAGGACGTGCCTTTGGGCGTATGACCAGCCGCACACTTATAGCGTAGAATAGTGTGTATAGCTTAGGCGTATAGGGTCGTGGTAGATGTGTGCTAAATGCAGTGGCCATCGTTCGTATGTTATGTAGCTCCATGGTGGCATGAGACTTGCTGCCACATGGCGAGCAATGGTTGGTTATTAGGCATAAGCAAGATTCCGACCATTGATGAAGCCAAACAAGATAATAATCTGTTACTGGTAAGTTGTTCATCAAAACTGTATATTTTGTGACAAAAATTGGTGCAGCTGGGGAGTATCTATATCTGGACATGTGCATACCAACTGGTCCGGAAATCAGCAATCAAATTCAAGGAACTGAAGAATGAGGAAGATGCTGCTGCTTCATCCAAACTACCAAACCCTGATATTGAGGGAACTCAACTTCTCAAGGGAGACCATGAAGAAGCATTGCCAGTAGTTGAGATTGGAGAAGCCAGCAAGCCAATGGGAATTGTTGGAGTGCTGCATCAGATACTTCATGAGCTCACTGCTCCACCCACACTTTCCTCGGTCAGTAATTTTTCGAGTTGGGAGATTTCTCATATATATTGTTCATTAACAACACCGAACTAACTGTAACGTCGGATCGCGTATGTATCAGATACTTGGTTTCGTGTTCGGAGCTACACCGTTCCTTAGGAACTTGATAGTAGGCGATGACGCACCGTTGCGAGTGGTCCAGAACTCCATTGAGCTACTTGGGTACGTATCATTTACCAACCATAACAAGTAAACATTCGAAATAATATATTCATCCAAAACACAAACTTAAAACACAGGTTCGAAATCGGGTGAATGAGGAAATGAAAAGGACTATATGCTCATATGTATGAATTATTTTGTGCAGAGATGGGACAATACCTTCCATTACTCTTATACTAGGAGGGAACCTAACACAAGGTACAATGACATTGATCACCTTAACTATGTACAACTCTCATACATTAACATTGTCTCTAACCCCTTTTTTGGCGTCCCATATATCGACTAGGTTTGCGGTCTTCGAGCATCAAACCACTGATGATTGTTGGAGTAGTATGCGTCCGATATGTGTTCCTGCCGGTGATCGGGATATGTGTGATCAAAGCAGCAGCAAGTATAGGGCTGCTCCCTTCTGATCCACTGTTTGCCTATGTCCTTATGCTCCAATACAGCATCCCTCCAGCCATGAATATCGGTACGATGACGCAGCTATTTGGTGTTGCTCAAGAAGAGTGCTCAGTTATCTTCTTGTGGACTTACTTGTTTGCTGCCGTAGCCCTTACTCTCTGGTCTACTGTCTATTTGTGGATGTTGTCCTGATTGGATCTGCAATTTCTGAAAAAAAGTGTAATTAGGAGTGTGGTTCCTTAGTTAAATTGTACTGGAACTCGACTGTTAAATCTGTTGTTGCCATTCTTGTCAATCATAATAGGATGGCAACTAGGCAATATCCCTGTTAGCTCTTGGAATTGATTAGGATCTCATACCTTAGCAGATATTATAGTGACTATTAGTGTATATCTCTTCGACTTTGTGACACGGCAACGCGTCTCGGTAGAAGCCCATCTTAATTGTTGGCTACTTATATCAAAGGTGGCTTTCGGCCTCGATGGTTTTGTTGGCCTGCAGAGGTATTTCGGTTTGTGAATTAATCTAACACAGAAATCTAAACTGATTTTTCAAGACATTTTTTGTGGTGTGAATTTGGAATTTCATTTGTCAACTTTTCTTACTCCGCCACCTGTTAAGAGATGGTTAATTATTATTTTTTATAATATTTATTAACACGTCTTTTCAAGTAAATATTCTCACTTACACAGTTTCAATAAATCTTTTAATAGAGATTGCGAAATATCATAATTTGAAACCCAACTTATTATCAGATTATGACATCATATTATATAATTGCGTCCCAATACCTCATAGAGGGTTCAATATTGATTTTGTATGAGACTACCACCACCATGCCATGATGCCAACTCATTCCTACCGGTGTTTTTGCCCAACATCAGGCTTCATTTTAGCTCAATGGTGATAGAATATTCGCTTGAAAAAAAAACGTGGAATCTGTAAACTAGAATAAAATTATATATTATCATTTCCGGCTATTTTCGACAATGGTAGGCGGTTAGAATGTGTTATGGAACGGGGGACCTAACCCCGATAGAGATGGTAGACGGTTAGAATGTATTATGGAGCCGGGGACCTAACCCCGATAGAGCAGATAGGCGCTCACTCGTACATTCATAGCGCCTCTAAGCAATCCTACTTGTTAGCCAATCATCAATCGAGGACAGGGACAACAGCCACAATAGGATTGCAGAATTCCTATTCCATAGGTCTTCGAATAATGAAAAGCCTTCGGGAATGAGATATTGTCCTCCGAGAGGTCGAAGTTATCCCTGTTTTACCGCTAAGTTTCACTAACTCGTCGTGTATTCGATTTGGTTCCGGGAAGACCAAACCCAGACCCATGTGAACCGTTTTACATGGGAGATTAGAAGCCAGGCAAATAGAAATCTTTACTGGTTACTAGAGACAAAACAAATAACAACACAGGGATACAGCTCAAGGCTTCTTTCTGTAACAATAGAGACAGAAAGGTAATGAAGAAGAAGAAGAATTACGAGCATCCTATCCTGGTTAGTATCTCTACATATACATTATAGTACAAGAGCAGAGGCAAGCTTACAGATCAGCCAGGGCTTTCCTTCACCTAACCCTGTTCCTTATACGGCGTCCAGATCAACTTGCTAACATCAACATCGAGACCACCGCGCCCAGCAGCCTTTAGATGGCGATCCAATACTTTTGGATCGGCACATATCACATGTTGTCCTTTCCTGTACTGGATCAACTCAAGGCTCTGTAGCGTCGTCAGTATATCTTCCGCTCTAATTGCTGTCATGTCGCTTAGTTCCTGGACATATTCAACGTCAGCACAGTTTCAAGTTATAACCTCAGAAACTTAACGTGCACACCAACTAAACTATGGGACAATAGGTACTTCAAAACCCTTTCTACTATGGAAAAAATAACTAATGATTTACTTTTACTATATTACGTGCCGATCAAGTCCAATCGATCTGGCTAACAAATGGACCATACTGTCAACCTTCTCCAATAAACTCACTTCTTGTCAAAGAGATGGGTGTAGGTTATCATCGGTGTGGAAATAACTGACTAAATGGGCATTAATCGAGTAAAAATGTCGATTTATGTATGCCAAGTCATTATAGTTAACAAAATCATTAGTACCTTGATAGAGATGTTGCCTTTGTGCTTTTTCAAGATGTCTAGAAGAACCCTGGTCCAGTATCCTCTATAGCTTAACAGGCCTAGGTCGGAAAGAGGTCTTTCAGGTGTTCCAACCTTACCTTCTTTTTTGGAGAGTTCATACGCTGCGTGATGCAATTAGGATAAAGAAAAGTAAATCTTTGCTGCGAGGACAGTAGATAAATTCAAGCTGGTAGAGATACATAAGACAGTGCTTACAGAAAGCTATTAGAAATTTCCCATAGCCTTTCCTTTGGTAAGGAGGAAGAGTGAGGATACAAGCCAAATTGTAGGAATCCTCGGAGTGTTTTTCCTGCATTATCACGTTGCAATCAATATCGTATACTTACCAATAGAGTAAACCATCATGCACACACAAACATAATTCACAAAATAGAACCACTTGAGAAGATAATTGCCCAGACTCGCAATAGCACAATCCTTGACTGAAGAACCCCGAGCAGATGTATTTAAAACAATTGCTAGGGGAAGCGAAAGCAATAGCTAAAACGGTACTTTTATGTAGCATAAAGGTGTAAGCGAGTATGGCAAGTCTTTACAAAACAGGAAGCAGTTACTAAATGGAAAGCTTACCTTCGAAAAATAACCAACCATATGGCACCCCCGATCATCACATTCACACAGCACATAAAACAAAAACAGGTCAACATCGTAGTAGAGAGTTTTGTGATCAAGAAACAGCTTTGCCAGGTAGCACAAATTTTGCCCATAGACCTTGTTCTTTTTACCATCGACCTGCATTCAAAGAATCAGTTGAGGGCATCCCAAATTAACCGGCATTTAAGAACCCAGAACTCATGTAGAAGAAATGAAGTGTGTATTTGGAGTTATATGTAAAACTGTATGGAAGAGAATGATGGAGAAGTTATAAGTTCAAATTCACCGGGATATAAGTCAACAGGAGATGGTCATACCTCAAACATCGATAATGTACCGCTTCTGTATATCTCGTCACCAGGGGGATGCTTTAGATCACACTTCCTCTAGAAACCAGAAATAGGTATCCACACAAAGACAGGAAATACATGAAATTAGCACATAACAGTGATATTGTGAGCATAGCCTTAGAAATCCAACTATAGGATATTAGAAAACACAGAAAAGATGAGTTTGTGACTGAGCTCACCATGTGCCTTTGAAGCTGCTCTTTACGCTTCATGAAATTCAGGCAAAACTCACAAAAGTAGAGCTTCAAACAGTCATTGTATTCCGGTGGGAAGGGCGAAAAATACCACGTCTCAATCTCATATCTTCCAAGTTCTATCGTAGCTATGTTTTTCACTTTTGTAAATTCCTCGTGCTCCCTCAAGCTGGCAGCGTCAAGTTCCTCATGTCCCTGCCAATTTAATGAGGCATTTCCAAATTATGAAATCTAATTTCTTTCCCCTTACATAGTCTATCACAAAGCATTTTGAAATCAATCCTGGAGCTTTTGCGATCGACTGTAAACATAATTGTAAACTCTGATATAAGGGCACACACTTCAGAAAACAGATTTCGCAACAGGAAGTTAGACTATTTCCGTACATTCCAGTTAATGAATGCAGAGCACAGCAGAGGTCACACTGTGAGTTACGATATACGAGCTTAAATCAAAGTGATAATTCCAGTTAAAAAAACAATGGAAACACTAATTTCCAATGAATTCTGCATACATCAGACTAAAAAGCATCACTAACCTCCGTATGAGTCTCATCAATCTTCCTTTTCTGATGCCGAGTCATTTTCAAGCTCGTTACCTGAACAAACAATGCTTATCCATCAGGGAGCAGAAACAACGAGCTGAATAAAACTGAAAGAACATGTCGGAGCAAGTATAAAAACCTTATCCTCCACTTTCTCGTCAACAACAGCTTCAACAGATTCAAGATCAAGTTGTTCAAGCTTCACCCACTCGTCAAGTCTCCTGTTAACTACACACACACACACACAAAATCAAACATAAACCCTAATCTCCCAACAATTACAAACAAAATTCGGCGCGAAAATTAGACACTTACACTCGGTGTAATGAACGTAGTACTCATAATCATTGGGATCGGAGTAAGAAACCTTCCGCCGCTCGATGACTTTGACGGGATGATACTTGCCGTCTCTCCAGCGGCACATAACCCTAGTACCGACCTCCAACGGGAGGAGACTAGATTTCCTCTTCCTCGGAGCCTCAGTTTCCGGACGAGCCGTGGTGTCTGCCAAGGAAGGCATCCCTTCGAGTATCTTCTCTTCAACGATTGAATCGTTGCCGTTGGTGCAAGCCGGCACCGACGCTGCGTTATCTGTACGTGGTGGCGTGTCAATCGAACCCATCGTGTTTTGTCCTTGGAACTGAAGGAGGGGAGATGGAAGCTGTGAGTAGGAATCGGCGGTTACTATTTTTGGGCCATTAATGGGACTTGCTTTGAGCTTGGATCTGTTCATTCAAACGTAATCGTTGGGCCGGTTACGGGTTTGATTTATTCATTTGTTAAGATAGTACTAAGTACGTTCTGTTGTTTGGCTTTGGTCCTTTATATATTAAGCAGATTTATTTTATTTTTTATGTATCAATTGTAATTTTGGGTATTTTTCATATTTAAATCTAACACACCATTCAATAATTGAATTTCATTCAAAATTTTCATTAAATAATCTCGTCAACACGTACACGTAGTTTTTGCCACATCAATCATACTTAAATTAAAAATTTATGAAGTTAAAATCAATATATAGAGGACTAAAATGAACTTAATTAATATATAAGGGACTATTTATGTTGACTAGCCATCAAAATACGGGTTTGATTAATTGGGTTACTAATTCATCAGATTATAAATTAATCGATTTCACAGGCTGACCGGTCAGGACAATGATTCGGTTTGGACAAGGGTCGGTCAAAATTTTAATACAATCGAGAACGAGAGATGTCAAAATTCCTCAAAGCACATCATAGACACAATTTAAGCCTCCAGAGCTACTGTCTTCACCTTCTTACTTTTCGTCTTGCTAGATTTAGTTGACGATTTCCTCTTCTTCGACGTGCCCGTCTCCACCAATGCTTCGCCATCGTCACGAACCGCTTCATCTCTACCGTCTTTCGCATCGACATCCGCATCAACCGCCCCCATTCCGATCAGAGAATAGTCTACCAAATACGTACTCCTTACAGCACGGTCTATCCTGGTGAAGTGCCTCTGCGTATAAGGAATGAGCCCCTCCAGTATCTCGTTGATACCTTTGATCTCGAGGATCGTCGACGGAGAGATGTTGCTGAATACCTGAAACAGAACCAGCTGTGCTATGTGGCACATCTTCGGTTTCGTGTTCCATTCGCGGGCGTACTCGAAGAGTAAGCGCAACTGGTCCTTGCCAAGACTGCACACGGCTTTCTCGATATGGTTGGTCCCCCCAGCTTCCCTCTTCCTGTTGTAGTAAAGAATAAGCCAACGTTAAAGACAATCACTAGCAATAAAGTTTCATGAATAGCTTTGGGAGTCGTTTGGTATAGAGAAAATTTGAATTTGTTTGTGGTAAAATTTGTATTTTAAGATACACCTATTCGTTCGTTTAAGGACAGATTGTGTTGAGTTTATGTATATCAGAAACCTAGAGATTAAATTACATCTATTTTGTGTATTCTAGAAATTGCAACTTCCCAAATAAACCAATGGGTCCCGAATTATTTTTCCTACCAAATATATATAACAAACATGATAATCTAACATCTTCTAACTTTCAAAATATACCGCTCCAAATTTCCTCTATTTTCATATTTTCTCCAAGTTAAAAAACTCTATATCAAACTACCATGCTCATTTTACGATTTGCTCACCTGCAGAGTTGAGAAAACAACTCGAAGAGTTTGCGAGGTCTGTCGAGTTCAAAAGCGAGTTGAATGGCTTTTGAGTAATCGTTGTCCAGTATAGCATTCTCCAATGTTTGGCCTTTCAGTACGCGTTCCTCCTGCACAAGTATCACAGAGCTGGTAAATGGCAATGATATCGGTCCGCTCCATGGATAATACCATAGTATCTTACTGTAATTCCAGTGATACCGTTTCGAATCATACCTCTTCACGGAATGCGTCCTCCTTGTCAGAAGCGGTTGAATCGTACCATAGATTAACGACTGCATCACCGCCGCCAGTTGCAAACATTTCAGTCTTCTTCCCGATAGCCAGGGCCCAAACCTTAAGACAGAGAGAAAAATGAGAAAAGAGATTCCACTGTCGAAAAGAAAAATGTGAACCTCAGTATTAGTTTCTTCATTACCTTGTCCTCGTGTTGATCATATGTTGCGATGCATTCGTTCGTTCTAACAGTCCATAGTTTGACCAACCCATCAGCTCCTGCAGTCAACAAGTGAATTCGACATAAGATTTATAATGTAACGACTCCTGGAGTGCTAAAAGATAAGTAGAAGGATTACTCACCAGAGGAAACAAACTGGGTGCCACGAGTAATAAATGACGCTCTCAACACACTAGACGTGTGCCCTTCAAATGTCATTTTGCAGGTACCATCAGCTATGCTCCATATCTTTATGGTCTTATCACCTGATGCTGTTATGACACATGGATCGACCGGTGAAAACTCAACAGACCAAATTCCTCGTTTGTGACCTTTGAATTCCACCACTGAGACCAGATCTGGTAACCTCCACACACGAGCAGTTCGGTCCTTCAGGCCCCAAAAGAATGAAAGGAAAAGCGGGGTCAATTAAGGGAATCACTGAAATCAAAGAAGAGCAGTGGCAGTTGATATGCTACTGACCTGAGAACCAGTGCACACCAAACGATCATTTGGTGCAACAGCCAGAGAATTTATATCTTTATCATGGGCAGCAACCACTGCTTTGGCTTTCAAGCTAGTTGGTTCGTCACCATCATATGAGATATCGTCGAAACTCCACACCTTAATCGTACGATCACTAGCAGAAGGAATAAATTGATTAGCTTCCCAGTTTATTATCACGTCTATGAAGCCTCTATTTTCATAGAAGATCTAAGGGAAAGTTCAGCAAAAACCAATATCTGCTTAATTCGGAAAGATTTCGCAGAAGTTGGTTGGTATTTGCTGCATTCAGAATGAGGCTAACTCATGACTAGATATTAGGTTAAGTACAGTAGTGCTCACCTACTGGCACTAACAAGGAAATTTTTCTCCTTCTTCGAAAATGCTACAGCGCCAATGCCTCCCATGTGACCCTTGCCAATACCAACACATTTCCGGCTTACCGTGTCCCACAACCTCACCTGCAATTTTTGTAGAGCAGAGCGAGAAATTAAGAAACTTTAACAGCATATCCCTAGTAGACTGACGACAATTTGCCGCAATTACATGAAAACAAGATGTACAATTAGAAGAAGAATGGCAGTTGACGTACAGTGTTGTCCTTGCTTCCAGTTGCAACAAGTACCTTCCCACAACTTAATGTGCAAGTATCAAGACATAAAACAATCTCAGCGTGACCTGACAAAACATAGGAGCATGACATAGATGCTAAGTCATAAACTCGAACCTGCAATTTTCACATAAGAGAACCTATTAGAATCAGCAACCCTGTAATAAATATTAAATCAATAGTAGGTCCCTGAGAATGATTATGAAAGCTAAGATGAGAACTGTTTTGGTTTGAGACAGCAGAACATATTACAAAGATCGAAAATTTTGCTCCTATTGTTTCTCAAGGAAAAAATTTCATATTGTATCTGTCAGTCCGCCCTTTACGGCAGGCATAAATCTCATATTGCATCTGTGAGTTCGCTCTTTCAAAACATAAAGTGCACAGCACATGAAATTTTACCTGTTCAAGATTGGTAGCAACAGCGAGGAAACTTTCCTCTTCGCCTAAAAATTTCATGTCCAGTATTTCCTCATTGTACCCAACTAGTCTCTTACTTAAGACCAACTCTCCTTCAGAAGTCGGAGAGTAGAATAGAAACTGCTGATCAGCCGTAACAGAAAGCAATCCTTGGTCATTGGGAAGAGCAACAACACCAGTTAAGCCTCTTCTTGATTGATCATCATCAATGTCTGAGGTGACTGTGACATCAGAGTACTTATGCTCATACAAACAAGTTGAACTGGAAAAACAGAAGAATGGTAAAATTAAGGTTTATATCATATAGTTATCAAAGTTGAGCTACAAGAAAGTTAAGAAACAATCCGCCCATTAGAGGAAGTCAGTGTCCCTTCTTTTCTTCCAGTTTATATCCCTTAAATTAAATATCGTTTCAACAGAAATTACCGTTCAGAACTCCATACGCGTACAATGCCACGTTCACCAACAGTCACAAAATGGATTCCTGATGTATCAGTTGTGCTTTTCCCATTACGCTGATTGAGTGCACCCAGAAATGAAGAAAACAGCGTCCCGGAACGAATTATAGATAAAGCTTCCAACACTTCATATGCAAGTACAGTTGTCTTGCAGGTAAAATCATTTAGGTCCCACACATTCACGACCTGAAATGATGGCATGTTTTGGATCAAATTAGAAAAATGTGAAATATAAACCAATAACAAAAGATCAAAAGTCATTCTACACTAACAATAACTGGCTTTAACTTTGTGGTGATGTCCGGCCACAAAGCCAAAGTCTTCCTCACCTTATCTCTTCCAGCAGTAAGCAATGTCCGGCCATCTTCAGATACTGCCATAGATGTCACAGTTGAGAAATGTTTATCCAATGTCGCTACACACTTCTTCGTAAGAAGATCCCACACTCGTACAGTTGCATCGTCACTTCCAGAAAAAAGCTACCAAAGAATGTGGATAAAGATCACTGAAAAATGATTTGAAGTTTTGGACTGAGGAAATAAATCAAACATGATGGAAATGAAAACGGCATGGGGCCTCTTGATGTTAAAACTACTAACCAGGCAACTAGCACTAGGTGGAAGTAAGAAGAGTACAGAGAAAACATAAAGATAGACACCATCTTTTATCTTAACAAAACAAACTTACAAGAGATTGATTCGGATCAGGATGGAACATAATACAAGTGACAACCCCCTTATGTCCTTTGAAGTAATGAGTACAGAAATGGCCATCAACATCCCATACAAGAACTTTCCTATCAGATCCTGCAGTTGCAAGCAATCCACCAGAAGCATGGCAAGCCATGGTCATAACTGGACCATCATGGCCCTGCACACCAAAGAAATACAATCATCAACAAAGTCTCCTAGATTACCCCAATGAACAACAATAAGAAGTGTGTGTATATGTGTGTGTACCTTCCAAGACCGCTCACACTTTAAAGTGGATAAGTTCCAAACCCTGATTTGCCTGCTGTGGCCAGCAGAAAAAAGCAGTTTGTCATCAGGGCTAAGTGTTAGGGCCGTCACAGCCTCGTCGTTCCCTTCCTCAATGCTCCCTTTAATTGAGAAATCAACGGAATCGACAATCTTGATGGATTCGCCACAAGCACATGCGATGAATGAGCCATCCGAAGACACCACAAGCGGGCCACCAGTATACACCTGCTGAAGCGTTGGCACACAACGGTAGTTCTTCTTCGGTTGCAGAGCAGACATCTAAAAATAGATTTAGCAATGATTTTTCCAGAGTTATAAAATGTAGAAACAACAAGCAGCCATTGTAGAAACTATAGAATAAGAAACTTGATGTACAGATGACAAAATACTCTCGTTGCATCTGCTAACCATGGATGGAAACCTTATGGAAAACAATTCACGGTAAAAATTCAGATTAAACCGGTTAAGGTAACCATATGAGGATCAAAAGTTCAACTGCTAAGGTACTGTTTTCATACAATGGTCGAAATTATTTGAATAAAAACCTACCTACTATGAATCAACTAAGTTCACAATACCATTACACTGCAGCTATTGCTATTTGCAAACTACTCTGCGTATACCGCCAAACTAGCTAGGAATTTCAGCTACTCGAAATATTCACTGCTTTAACATCAATGTTCTTCAACCATCAAGAGCAGTTTGAATGCACCCTCTATACTGTTCTTCAGCTGATCGGAAGAAACAAAACAGTAACACGATTAACCTATCCTACATCCGCAAGCACAAGTACGGTTTTGAACATAGATGAACTAGTAGAGGGGCGAGAAGGAAGACCTTTCTTCGAGCTGCTTCCGAACAGCCGGACGGCAGAGAGGGAGGCGGAGGAACAATGAAGAGATGAAACAAGCAGCGTTCGAAACCTAGGGGTTCTTCCAACCTCTTAATTGCGTTTGTAAAAAATAAAATAACAACCCGTCGTCGTTTATGGTTTCGAGGGCCAAGTGCGGTTCAGTGCTAACCCGTCGGTCCGATAGCGATTCAGTGGTCCGATCAGATGAACAAAAAGTTTCAGTGATGTGGCATTAGTTCTTTTCAACCAAAAAAAATGTGGGCATTAGTTACTTTTTTTTTGTGAAACCGTGGCCTCCAATGCAAATGGGCCGCCTTGATTATAGAGGCGGCCTAGAATAAAAATTTGTTTTAAGATAATTGTTAAATATTTTTAAATATATGAATTATCGTCCTTATGGACCGCCTCATATCAAAAACATGTTTTCTCAAAAACATGTTTTGAATTTAGTGCTCATTAGTATGTTAATCTCATATTTAGTAATGTGTAATCGTAACTGTACACTTAACATACTATGCTTCTGACATACTTATTTTAGATTTTAATCAACCCAACCTATTTTCCGAATTAAACCGGATGTCACCCAAATAGATAATAAAATAAAACGTATTTGCCTACGTCAGTGTCCCAAGTCTTGGAGCTCAAGAAGCATTCCTGTAGTTTTGATGGGGCCCAAAAGTTGAAAAATATTTGGCCAAGTTGTTGACGAAAGAGGGGAGAAGCTGGGAACACAGAAACGAAGACCTTCGCACATATTTGTACAGTTGTACTGAATCTACTTCGTCGTGTCAACTTCCATTCCTTATTAATCTTGGAGCTCAAGAAATTTCTCGTTTTTCGAAAATTAGTGCCCGCTGCGTAGAAAACAAGTTTCACACTAGTATCGAAACAAAGCACGCACGTAAATTGTTTTGAAAACTAGTTGTCATTTTTCGAAATTTGAGTGGTTTAGAATCCGTCAATTGTGATTTATTTTTAATATAGAATACATATATATATATATATATATAAGTATCGGAGTTTTTATCTCCGGATTGTGTAATAAATCAGAGTGAACACGATACATATGTTTTATGATAATTTAACACTTTGTTATAACTTATTAGTTATTAATTACACATCAAATTTGACGGGAGAACCACTCGTCGACCTCCCCGTTGAGACCTAAGTATAAATATAAATCAATCTCTCACCGTCACTCAAATGGGTGGTGGAGGAGATCTCGTCTCACGAACACCTCTAGCTCAGACCTTTCCATCCTTGACCCATTTTGTTTGGAGATGGGAATACGCCTCTACTAGTTCTGCATATTCCATTCAACTGTGACCTTCTATGACTTAGAAAAGAACAATAACAATTTCACGAGACTCAAATTTGTTCCCGAACACAAATTGTACAATTCATATATCTAGTTTCTACAACTTCGATAATATGAAAATTCTCAAAAATAACTTCAATATACTTGAAATTCTATACAATTTTTTGTTTTTGATAAGTTGAAATTCGATACAATTAATATTAGTGCAATTAAAGTGATGCAAAATATAACACGTCTCTTCGGAATGGGCAATTGTGCATATACAATTGACTTAGTGAAAAAGGGAACAGGAGCGTACTCATATTTTGCCTATAAATACCACAAAACCCTCCCGACTTTCTTCCTCACAAAACTCGCGCCCTTTCATTTAAACCCTTCATCTCAAGCTTCTCCGTATTCAGAAATCAGAAGAGTTCATGGCGAGCATGGGAATGTCAGGGAACGGCCTTGCGGAAGCTTACGTGATGGCGAAGATTTACAAGGACAAGGTCAAACGCCGTGAAGAGGAGATGAAGAAAACCCAGAAGAAGAAAGATGAGAAACACGACGGAAACTCTGCTTCTGCTTGTTTTCCTTTCTGGGGGTTGAATAATAAGGCCGACTCGGTCATCTCCGGCGCCAAAGTTCACGACGACAACGGAATCGCGCTGTGATTGGCGGCGGCGACGGCGAGGGAGGCCAAGTCTCTGTGTTTGTTCAGTTCTTTAATTTGATTTGTTTTTTTCTATAAGAAAATCTATGTAGTTACAATAGTGATTAAAGATTAATGAAACACGTGGGTAAAAATGAGTGTTTGACATTTCTGTAAAGTTTTGAAGACCCGGGGCCAACTCGTTAATAAAAAGGAAAATTGGAAGATGAGCTGGATATTTTATTTCGGTAGGCACAAATTAATACGAAATAAAGGAATTAGATAAATACGAATACAAGTTATAGAAATGAACATGTTATAGTTTATATTGTGTCGTATAATTTAGTGTAGGGATCAAAGACATCTAACTTATGCACTAAGACTATCTCTTTCATTTAGGAATTGCGAGCTATTTATGTAAAAAATAAAAATAATATTTAATTAACATATAAATATTTTATATTTTATATTAAGTTTGCTAATTGGGATGGGTGACTGGGATGTTGTCAACCCTTAAAGGAAAGAAAGTGGAGGAGATAGGGTCAGAGTGACTCGATTTGTGACCCGAATGTACAATATTGACAGGCAAGTGACCAAAATGATAATTACCTTGATTTTTCTAGATTCACTAAGAAAATTAGAATCTTGCTAGCTTCATAATCAGCCACTACTACATGAGCCCAATTCAAATCCGCTAGTAAACTCGATAATCAAATCACTTCACAAGCCTAAATTTAGCCAGCTTGTGAGCTTGATTAATCAAGTTTATTAGTTGAGCCATGACTCGATCCCAATTTTTTTTTCTATCTAGCTAGCGATATACCACAGAATCTCACTAGCCATTTCACAAGTTAGCTTGCAAGCTCCATAAATAAAGCCTAATTAATTCGATCTGGCGAGCGTCGAATACCGAACAAAATCTTAAAACATACTTTTCAGAACCGAACATACATCGACTCATACACGGCTTGATTCGCCGACTGCCCCGATTTGACGTTGATTACCCCGTTCCGTTGATGAAGATTAAAAGCGAAGCACGTGCCTGACGGAAAAAAAGAGCTTTGACATTTCTGTAAAGTCTGTTGACCCAGCAACTCATACTTAACAGGGAAAATTCTACCTCTCTACGTCCAAATTGCAGAGAAAGCGTGTGGAATTGTCTGCAATAATCCCAGTTTTAGATTGTTTTAGAATTCCCTGTTGATCTTTCTAATTACAGTATAAGAAGCAATGCTACTATTCAACAACTCCATCATCATCAACCATTTTCATTCCTTCTGATACCATCCATATCCATTCAATCAAAGCTCTCTAAGTTTCACAGCAATGGCCTCCTCCTCCTTCACTGCTGCTGCACCACTCCATGGCTTACCAATCATTCGACGTCGTTTGATGAAGATGACTATCAATGCTTCTCTGTTTCCTCCTCGTCATGTTAGCTGCCTAAGAAGCAATGTTCTGTTCACTACAAGCTGCATGGAGCGGAAGAAAAAGATGTATGTATACACGGTATATCGTTATTCATATCCTTCAAATCCTTCCCAATGTCACTCATCATTCTGTTAAATTCTATGTGTCTCAGGTGTCGCGGGAATACGAGTGCTCGTTGCATTAGTGGCCTTCCGGTCTCCAATTTCCCGTCTCTTCCTCCAACCCCTTTTCCTGGTTCGTGGTGAGTTACGTTCATATGATCGATAGATTGACCTCAATATAGTTATGTGATGGTGCAAAGTTACTATCTCTCATGTTCAAAAAGCACTTGTAAGAGCTTCCAAACGGACGGGATTGGACAAGTCACGAATTGAATAATTTATTATTAAGTTTAAGGGTCAACAATCAAATTTGCATGATATCATTGAGTCACAAAAGGATGTGGTAACATATGTCAAGATCAAGTTGCATGTTCATCGGGTCGTTAATTAACTGAGATTGGTTGACGAGTTTTTTAGATTGACTAAATTGGATGAGTTATGGTTTGTTGACTTTTTTAGTCCGTTCAAATTATTGATTGAATTCGAGTTACGATTAACCGGATTCGGGAAAACTTTTGATCGGGCCTGGTTGCAGGAAAGTATGGCTTGCAGGACTGGCAATTGCGCTAGTAGTACCCTTATGGAGGAAACAACTATTTTCCGACGTCAAAGGTGAATCTTGGGGTCGCCGACTCACCGGAATATCAAATATGATTGCTGTAGGATAATTGTCGTGAAAAAAAAAGCTCAAATTTGTATTTAAATTATTTCGTGATGCAGAGAGATTTAATGACGTGGTGAATACGGTGGAGAAAATAGCCGACGTTGTAGAGGACGTGGCGGAACAAGTTGAGAAGGTGGCCGACGAGATCGGCAACAACTTGCCCGCCGGCGACTTGAGGGACGCATTCCAGTACATTGAAGACGTAGCGGACAAGACCGAGCGGAGCGCTGAACTCGCCGGAGATGTCATCGATAAGGTTTGCAGTTTTGACTTTGACCCTCCTCTGCTATCCGTATTTTGTAGATTGACTTCAAACTTTAATTAAGAGTGATTATTTAATAATTAATCGATTTCATTGATAAAAATAGTAATTAATTCATACACAAAAATTAATTCTTTAAGCTGACCAAATTATAGTTATTAATAAGTTGCAAGCCCTTTCGAGTCAACTTGACCTTCAATATTCCAATTCGAATTCAAATTCAAACTCATAAAATTAGCCCAAAAAGTTAACAAGTCGAGCTCATGAGTTTAGCTACGATAAGTTCACTCTACTCTACTCGCATAAAGTCGAACTCAAGATGATCAAACCCGATGGTTAATCGGTCAAAATCAATGGTTGAATCGGATCAACCTATTCGGATATTCCAAAAATATTTCTAATACATCGTGTCATTTTTTGAATATCAAAATAGATTGGGCCTCCCGTAATCACTATACCTTTAATAAGATATGATCAATATGTAAAATTAATTCTTTAACCTAACCAAATTGTAGTTTAAAATAAGTAGACCAAAACCCTACTCGAATCATTTTAATATTCCAACTCGAATTCAAACTCAAAAGCTAGCTCAAAAAATTAACGAGTGGAGCTCATAAGTCTAGCTAGGATAAGCTCACTCATGACTCAACTCTTCTCGTATATCATCAAACTTTTTTTAAGCATATATCGTCGAACTTAAGTGGGTATTATGGGTTAATTAGGTCAGACCCGACTGTTTACTAGTCAAAATCAATGGTTGAGCCGGGTAAACCACTAATTTGACTTTCCGCATTGAAACCGTGGTGCCGGTTTTGATTTTATGACCGGTTCGGCCGATGGGTTCCGTCTGGATTTGATAAGGATGGAAATTTCTTGGAGCTTACGTCCTTTTGTTTTTAACGTAATGTATTAGGTACAAGAGTTGGAAGAAAAGGTGGACGCATACATTGAAACTACGAGTGGTAGTGATCATCTTTACGAAGAACGCGCCAAGGCAAAAGAATTGAAAGTCAGGATTGAAGAAACCAAATCTAAGATTGACGACCAACTGGTGACCGCCGCCGCCGCCGCGAAGACGGGGAAGGCGGTGGCTGAATCTACGGCGGTGGAAGAAACCAAATCTAACGTTTAATTAGCCACGGCCGGCGGCCTGTGGGATTTTAATCTACTACTCTAATTTGTTTAAAGTAATTCTTGTAATTAGTTTCAATTAGAGTTTTTTTTGTAAATGGTTAAATCTTTTTTTTTTGGTTTGTTGGGCAGATATTAATCAGACTGGTGATGGATGTAGGACTGAAATGTATATTTCTTAATTAGTACCGTACGGGCGGTGATTATTAGCCTGAATTTCGCATGAAATTACGGTGTGCGTCGGGTGGCGATCCAAACGGACTCCATAGCCACTACTCACCTGCTTGGTAAGAGGATCAATCAGAGCATCAGCATGCTAGCCTTGTCATTCAATTTCAAAACCTGCTTCGCAAAGATTGGGAGGTTTAACTCCACACATCTACAGAGAAGGCAACTTTTTTGTAGATTATTTTGCTTCTCTATTGATGTGTCCGATCCTGCCGTGGTAACCTGGATTACTTATGATTGTTTGAGATCGGTGTTACGTTAGTTTGTAATTTGAGTATCTCGTTATTTAGATTAGAATGTTAGGTTTAGTATATGATTTAGATGATTTAATTTATTTCAAACCTTAAGTATTTGACCCATTTCCGCTATAACATATATGTATTTTCAAAACTATATATATGGATGTATTGAAAACAGTTTAGTACAGTACCTTTATAATTATGGTTCAACAAAGATTTATAAAGCAGTTGAACACCAACCACATGACATTAGACTCACATGTTCGACGTCTATAAATTCAAAAAATACTTGTCATGATCTATCTATCCGAAGACATGCACATAACCAAATATGAATATTAAAATACCCGCCTCGATTAATATGAGTCATCACCTTAGGGGACAAATCACAAAACAAACAAATAATTGGTTGTTTATCGTACACATGCATCACATGCTTTCCTTCTCCCCCCTTCTTCCTTCTCCCTTCCTTTTCCCCTTCCACGATCACTTATAAAATCACAGCCCAGAGCAAAACAGAATCCTCCGCAATCCACTGTCTACCACGTGGCAACTGACAAACAATGTTCTCCGCCGCCACAACGGCCGCCGCTTGGGTTGACTTTTCGACTCGTCCGGAAGTCAAACTCTCTCATCGGTATCCGCGCATCTTCGGGAGTAACTTCTCAACCACATGTTTCAGATTCCTCCGACGTTCGCATCAGCGACCGATGAAAATGTGCAATTCATTTTTCACTTTCTAATTGATTTAATTTCATTTCCCTCTTTTGTTTCTGTTGTTTGGTTGATCGCCCAGAGATCATGACCGTCCGTTTTGTTTTATTTGATTTCCAGGATCGTCAGCGTTCGTAGCTCGGTGGTGCCCGGAGGAGTTCCTCTTCCTCCGCCGCCGCCGTCGTCCGGTGGTGCTAATTCACTTCCTTCTTGGTAAGTTAGTTAAGCTTGTCCGTTTCTTTATACATTGTTGAATTTCTTAGGATCTAACTATTCTAGTTTGAAATTTTTTGTTACGCGGAGTCTCGATAATATTATATGAGGTTTAAGTGGTTTCGACCGATATAGGTGAACGTTGAGTTGGGTTAACTCACTAATTAACCCATACTCGTCCTTTATAATCTAATCTAATTCAAAATAGGTTAGTGTTTTAAGGGTAAAGTTCAGATAAATACCGAGTAGTGACCACTCAAACACGAATGAGTTGATTTGGATAATGGATGAACAACCGAACTCACTCACTATTTGACATTCACACAATAGTGTCTATGATTTTTTGTTATTCTTTTAAAACGTCCATTTCTTTTTTTTTTAATCTTAATTAACTCATACAAAAATCCATATTATTTCATTATAAATAATACTTTTACGACTTAATTAAACATTATCGGCTTTTGATTTCAATACTTAATTTAATTCTCAAAATTATTTATTAGATAGTGACTCACTTAAACGGTTTAAACCATCATTATCTACTTTCACCCACCCACATTTAAGAAGTGGGTGAAGACGGGCAGTAAAAAACATTTCAAATTAATTTATTCACATTTTTATTGATATTTTCAAAAGCATATCGATATTAATAATTTGATCCGTCCAATTATAACCATTTTTTTTCGACGTCAATTATAACTATTATTTTAAACAGTCAGATAATCGAAGTCCAATTACAAATTACAACAATTTAAGTATTTGAATCATATACAATTTAGACTCCCATGTGAAAAATCATGTATTTTAAAAGTAATGTGAACAATAATGTATTTTTTTTATATTTTCTTAACCAGGAAAAAGTGGGTAGTGGGTGTTGTGCTATCGATTCTGCTGCCATCTTGCCGTTACAAGTTGTGGTCGTTGTTTAAGGATCGGGTAGACACGGCGGTGGAGACGGTGGAGATGATAACGGACATCGTGGAAGACGTGGCGGAGCAAGTTGAGAAGTTAGCCGACGACATCGGAAACGGTTTGCCGGAAGGTAAACTGAAAGATGCCCTTGAAAGATTAGAAGAAGCCGCCGATAGATTGGATAAGAGTGCTGAGCTCGCCGGAGATGTCATTGATAAGGTAATTTAGTCATACCCGATGTTTAATTCTAACTCGTTAAATTCTAGGCGAGTTTGGACTCGTCATTGAAACTTTCGCGTTGAGCTCGAATCGACTCAAATTTAACGAGTTGGACTCATCAGTATTATTGTCGAACCCAATTATAACTCAACTCGTGCTTTGAATCCTAAATATCCACACTAAAACTCAACTTATCATAAAATCTCACCAATGTTGATTTGTTCTCTAACCTTAATTATGTAGTAAATAATAATTAAACCTAAATAATGTACGTATTCCGACAAAAATTTACAAAATAATTAATATAAATTATGGCGACACGTGTATTATTAGATAATAACAAACCATTAGAGCATTTGGAAAACTACAAGTCATAGCTCATTAACGAGCGATCTAGTCGAATTAGTACTCCGCACCACTTAATTGAGCTAAAATTCCAGTTGGCCGGTTAGTAACTTAGTAAGTCACATACTCGAACTTCTAAGTGAATTTGTTCATAAATCAATCGAATCAAACCGTATTCAATTAAACCCAACTTGTCTAAAATAGAGACCAATTATAAATTAGTATATTAAGATGCCAACGAGGCTACAGCGCAATCCTGAAACCTAACATGCCAATCAACAGGCCAACTTGCATTAATTGCATTTTATTAAAATAAAATTAGTGTGGCGAATGTGTTGATCATTGGCCAAATTAACTTCAAGAACGTGCCGACTTGCTTTATTCAAATTAAAAAAAAAACCCAATTGATCCAGGCTCTAACTTTATTTAATAAGTAGTTTGAAAAGAAAAACTTTATTTAATGAGTAGTGTTCTTCTTAGGTGAAGGATAAATGAGTAATTCAATGTGGAAAATCAAGCAGGTTTGAAATATGATGATGTGTTTTCTTTAATGAATTGTAGGAGAGTGGTAGTACAAGGGGTGAGCTAGTGAGGGAAGTAAGATGTATGAGAGCTTCTATAAGAGAGAAGTGCTAGAGTATGCCAGTAGACTTTTTTACTCTAACCGTGTGCGACAAGTGCCATTTATAATATCTTTGAAATATGAGTTGGAGTTACGTGACAACAGCTCACCTTAGACTAGATTTCGTTCGTTGATGGTGAGTAGCCACTAGACCTAGTTAAGCTAGGGTGTGGGTGACCTGAATTAGGTTTAGGGACATTACGGGACAGGGCGGTTTTGAATGATTTTTACTAATCATGGATGTGTATATTTGAAATAGGTGCAAAAGGTGGGAGAGGACGTAGATTCATTCATTAAATCTTCAGTGCAAGTTCGAAAAACTTCTGTTGTTCACCCAACCCAATCTGCTGATGTTTCCCAACCCTAGCTAGTTGACCCAACGGTGGATAATGGCGGTGTGTGTTCGTATCTTGACGGTGTGGAGGGTGGCCAGTGGAGCGAAGAGAGGCCGACTGTGGATGAGGATGAAGTAGGCTAAAGATCCAAAGATTTGTAGCGCATTTGGTGTAAAAAAACATAATAAGGATTATGTTCCCTTAATTATCCAATTAGTGAGGCCATCTCTATTTCAAATTTTGTTTAGAAATTTCTATTTAAGCTCATATTTAATAAATTTAATAATTTTTTAATAAACAATTTTCAACTTCCTTCATCCTTAATTTATTTAACAATTTCTATCTATCATTTATATATTCCTTAACAATATTTTTCCATCAATAATAATAAATCATTAATAATGTAAATCCTCATCATAAATATTTTTTTTAAAAGTGGTCCATTTACCTATGCGACATTGCTAATTGACTTTCTAAATTAAAAAGCTTTTTAATTTATCAAGCCTATGTGGCTCTTTAACAAATGCTATTTAGGTGCCACCTCACCCTTCACATCATTTTAGCAATCGCTAAAATTTTGCAATCAAGATGCCTTGAGTCCGCTTTGGTTTAATGTCGATGGAACTTCTTACTCACTCATGTAAATCCGTTTCGTATAAATAGGTTCTTCAAAACCCACATATTATTCATATAAATTGGTATACTATTTAAAAGATTTTTTTTATCGAAGTGGATATTCATTAATTAATCATGAAACTCGAAACAAACATCGTTCAAATACGGAACTAAAAAATGTGGAGGAGCCTCCCTGACAACGGATGATTCAAAAAACTTCGATTGTTGTACAAGCACATGAGCAATCTTGTTACTATCTCTCCTCACATAACTAATTGTGAATCTCGATTTTGATAAAAGAGTGGACCCGCAACCTCGAATAATATCGCCAAACTCTACGTGGTCATTCATATCTTCAAAAGAAACATTTATAAGTTAAAAATACATTATGGATGATATATTTATCATTGGTGCAAAAATATTGTTAAAAAAATATAAATGATCAATTGGAAATGCTGTAAAATTGTAGGGATGGAGGTGATTAAAAATTACTTCATGAGTTAATCACCAACGTTGCTTATGTGGCAACGTGAATACAATTAGAAATTGCTAAATAAATTTTACAATGGAGATGACCTAATAAGATTTTGTTCTTAGTATCCAATACCAAACAAGTATAATCCACAAAGCATTGCCTACAATAACTTGTTTTTAACTCAAAGTAAGGTAACTTTGAGTTCGTTATGTAAGATATAATTGTCGTTACCCTCAAAATTAAGCCTGGTACGTAAGAGTAAATGCCGTTTACGTAACGCCAGTTATATCTTACGTAACATGCAAAAGTAAGCTTGTTAAGTAAGAGAAAATACCGTTACGTAAAGCTTACGTAAGGACAGTTATTCCTTATGTAACATGCACAATTAAGCATGTTACGTAAGAATAAAGATCATTACGTAACAACATTTATATCTTACGTAACAAACTTAAAATTACCTTATTTTAAATTAAAATAAGTCATCGCTGGGAATTCCTAATTATAATATAATCACAGTTTAATCATCGAAACTCGACCGTTAGTCCGCGAATAGGATGAATCTAGCCTCTTTTTTTGTAACATTACTGTCCCTGTATCTGCAAACTAATTGGTTGGTCGATGCAACACACAGAAAACAGACAACTGGTAGAGACCAGAGAGCTTCTTGGTGTTTGGTGGTGTGTCAGCAGTTGTTGGCCAGGTCAAACGAACACTTAGTTTATTATTATCATGACGTTGAAACCCCAAGAAACATCGCCATTTGTGAGAAGTAGAAAACATCAGAACGAAGGTAAATGTTCCATTTGTGTGCCATTGCGATGCAACAGGACAACAACGTACTTGTGAACAAAGCAATGATCTCAAAACCCACTCACTAGGTTCATAAATAAACTAATGATTTTACAGAGTGAACTTTGAATTGATGATTGAGTTTTCAGTCAGCATTTGCTTATTACTAGTAAATGACTAGTTCGGAGAAGTGATTAATTAATGATTTCAAACCTACGTGTGTTCATTCAACTGCGAGATCTCTGTAATAGCGCGATCATCTTACTTTTCATTTGTAACATAATGATCACAAAGCTTCGATCGGCGCAACATTTTCGTGACCTTTCGTTGTGTTTTTCTATCTTTTTTTTTGAAAATGCGGCTACTTGTAATATTAATGATAAACACAAATATCATTCACAAAAGATAAACACCAATCAGGAGCCTGCCGTACCTCCACACCCTCCGTACTCGCCGCTCACCATTGTTGAAGATCCTCCATCCCACGCCGCACCACCACCTCCGCCATGGTGGATTGGAAGGTGAAAATCCGCTCATTACGCTCCCTCCAGATAGTCCATATCATCGAGAGGGTTTGTTGGACATGAAAATCTGCACCCGAACGGACAAACATCCATTCTCGAAAAGTCACTCCATTACTCGCAAAACCAGTACTCCAAGTTGAGAGACCAGTTACACGCCAACAATCCTCCACCACCGCACATTAAAAGAATAGGTGCTCTATCGACTCCATATGCCCCGCACATGACCCACATTCCTCTGAAACCTCAATCCCACGCTGGCGTAGCTCTACTCGTGTTGCAACCACCTGCTTAAGAAGCCTCCAGCCAACGTGTTTGTACTTTGGTGGAGCCTTTGCATTCCACAAGCACATCCACTCCGCGTTATCATGCGGCAACATCGATGCCCGATTATTCGCCATTGGTACACGGTAAGCGGATTTCACCGAGTACCCGTCCCGCTTCTCGTATCTCCAAATCATTGTGTCCTTCTCGTCCTCCATCGGCAGCAACATGCACCTAATAAGTTGAGCATCCTCATCATGAAACAACATGGTTAGAAGTGCTCGTCCCAGGTCCGTAGGCCTGGGTGAGAAGGTCGTTTACCGTCAAATCATCATGCAAACTGGGAACCAGGGTTACAAACTCATTGTTATTGTCCCTCAACCACGGTTCCCTAAAGACTTTAGTGGTTCGGCCATCGCCTAATCTCTAAGGACATCCTCCCCCGACTACATCCTGAGCTGCAAAAATGCTTCTCCATACAAAACTCGGTCGGTATCCCAACCTCGCTGATAAGAAACCCACTTTAGGGTAATATTTAGCTTTGAACACTCGAGAAACCAAAGCATTAGGGTCTGAAAAGAACTTCCGCCACTGCTTACTCAGCATGGCCAGATTAAACCGTTGTAAATCACGAAAACCCATCCCACCAAACTCCATGTTGGAGATTTCACTCAACAATGGATATTGGAAAGGTGGTTGCTTTCCTAGAAATGAAACCTTGTTGACAGAACACAAAATCGTTTGAGTTCGCAGGAAGTAGGAGAGTCACTAGGACTATTTAAATCCCTACAATTTTAGGAATAATTTTTTTAGAATACCCAAGTTGAGAACTTTGTGCACAACAATGTTCCAGAGAACTTAGGGGGATCTTGGATCGTGACAGAATCGTGAATACCACTTTCTAAAAAGAGTATTTCGACCCTTATAAGCCTTGGGTTACACAAAATCTCTCTCAAGGATAAGACCATCACCACTCTTATTCTTAGGCTCAAGAGATAAGAGTAAAACCTTAAGAACCTTTGGAGAAAGATTACTCCACCACTTTTATGACCAAAGTGCCTTAATGTGTTGAATGCTTTGTGTGGTGTATGGAGGATGCATATAGCATTGGTGTCCCCTTTCTTCAAGCCACTCCACCCCTATTTATACTAGGGTGGTCGTCCATATTCACCCCTTCATGAAAGGGTGTGTCCATCCAAACAAAAAGGGAGGGAAAAGGGTGTTGTTTGGCCATTTTTGGATGGTGTCTTTTGATTCAAAACAAAAGATACTATCCCTTTTGGAGGGAAAAGGAGGGTGACGACCATATGGATATAACCATCCTTATCCACTCAAATTTAAACTCAAATAGGAGTGAGAATGGCGCCACATCAGGTGGGAAGACCAGCTTCCACTTACACTTCTCACTAGCTCACTTTAGCTCCCAAAAATATGTCACCTTCTGAGCTCAACTTGAGCTTGGTATTCTTTAGTGACACTCTCCTAACTCATTTCCAACTTAGCTCAAAGTTTTTTGAGCTAATGTTAACTAGAGTTAGCTTGGATAATCATGAGTTAAGCCATGATTAGCCGAGGTAGAGCCATCATTACCACAAGGTAAGTGTTGCTACTACTCATGCCTAATCATAAGCTTCTCAAACCTAATTAGAGCTACACTTAGGTGCGTAAGCCATCATGAGCTAACTCTAGCTGCCGTGAGATGTTTCTAGCTGCTTGGAGCTAACTTTGATTTACCTCTAGCTTTGTTGAGCTAGTACCAAGTAATCAAGTTCCTCCTCTATGCTTATTCAAACTTCATTGAGCTACTTATCAAGTACTCAAACCCCCAACATTACAACATAATGTTATAAACAACCAAAACCGAGTTTAAGCAACTAAAGTTACTAAATCTCCCAATGTTACTTTTGATCCAAGTAAGATTGAACCATGTTACTTTAAGTCCAAGTAACATCCAATCACGTTACTTTAAGTCCACGTAACATAATATCCAACACTCCGTACGCACACACAACCGTTCCCGCCGCATTCATGGAATCCCTTTACTACCATTTCTGTTGGAACCCCACAAGAAACTGTTCAACATACGCTCTAACTCTTCTACCATAGTCGGTAGAATTTGCATAACCCCCATACAATAAATAGGGATTGCTTGTACCATAGTTTTGATCTAGATTTCTCGTCCACTCGCCGTGGTGAGTCTTTCCTTCCAATTCCGAATCTTGGCCCACAACCGCTCCTTAACAAAACGCATCGTCCCCTTCTTCTTCTGGCCAATCATTGATGGAAGATCAAGATACCGTCCGCCAAGCAAAGATCTGTTCACCTGTAAAATCGCCAACACTACCTGGACTAGCATGAAAGTTAAGTTGATGAAATTATGTAACCACCACTCTACAAATTAAAAGGGAAGTAACCACCTGTCACTATTATGAAATTCGAAATAATAACGCTACAAACTTTTTTCAGTCACATTATCTGCGATCATCCTCGATTCAAAATAATTGACGATGAAGCGGCTATTGAAAAGAATTCACCACCAAACGCCACAAAATTCAATTTCCCAATAAAAAACCCATCAATAAGAAAACTGTCAAGAAAAAAAGTCAGAAATGAAAATACACCATATAGAAAAACTTAAAAAAAAGACCATTGCATGAGTGTCATTTGTAGGGCATGTCAAAACCCATAAATCATAACATACAACTCTACCGAGTTATTCCACTAGGACACAATATATCAACGTTATGTTACCAATCCAATAGATTCAAAATTATGTGACCATTATGTTCTTGACCTAAAATTACAGGACGATTTTGATATTTCACCCATAAACTAGTCAAAATCTAATGTCTCCCTCTATATAAACCCCAAACACCCTCACTTTCAAAGAAGTGTAACAGAGCTAGCAAGCAAAGTACTGCAAAACTACACCAGTTCCCAACTGTTTTCAGATAATGGGCAGGAAGAGAAAAGTTGTGGCAGAAGCTGCAACTGATCAAACATCGTCCGGCAGCGAGAATGATCTGCAGGTCAATGACATCGACAGGAGAATGTCGACAAGGAAGAAGAGATTCGTGGGGGTAAGGCAGAGGCCATCGGGGAGATGGGTGGCGGAGATCAAAGACACGGTCCAGAAAATCAGAGTCTGGTTAGGCACATTCGACACGGCGGAGGAAGCCGCTAGAGCTTACGATGAAGCCGCTTGCCTCCTCCGTGGCTCCAACACCAGGACCAACTTCTGGCCTTCTTCTAATCCTTCTTCTTCCGGCCACCAATATGGCAGCCATCCCGCCGCTAGGACGTCGTCGTTTTGTTCGCCTCCTCCTGCGTTGCCCACCAAGATCACGAACCTCCTTCTCCAACGTCTCTGCCGGTCGAGAACCGCCGGTAACGACAGCCAGCAGCTCCAGCTGCCGGAGGAGATGCAATT
Source organism: Linum usitatissimum (assembly GCA_030674075.2). Classification (NCBI taxonomy): domain Eukaryota; kingdom Viridiplantae; phylum Streptophyta; class Magnoliopsida; order Malpighiales; family Linaceae; genus Linum; species Linum usitatissimum. The sequence continues at coordinate 3,001,303 of JAUJYP020001495.1, forward strand.
ACCAAGGTAGGTCGTTAGACTCTCGGGTTTTCGAAAATATTTACGGTTTCAATTAACGGTTCGGTTTAAATGCATAATTCACCCCCTAACTTTGGACCGTGTTGCGTATTGATTTCGAAAATTTTATAATGTTACGTGCTCATTTGGAAAGGCTAGATTTTAACTTTGGTGACTAGGTTAGGTATGAGTCATTGAGTCTTGGTACTTCAAAATGTTACGTATAAGTTCAGAAAACTTATAATGTCGGATCATTCTAATTAGTCATATTGATAACTTTTAGAATCGTTATTGTAATATTTTAAAGTTCTCAGACTGATATATAATACGATGAAAATTGAACCAAAATAATATGGGTCAAATATTTAATAGTTCATGTAACATTGGAGATTGGTTATATACCAGTTCCCACCACTTTAGATCCTGTGCTATTAAGAAGAAGGAATACCCGACAAAGTCCCATCTACTCATAGATTGTTATTTCACTCCTAAATCCAGGCAGTAAATTTGGTTTGCGCAAGAAGAGGTTGAGAGCTTTAGATACGGGAACATATCAATATGGAAATTTATAATTTAAGAGCACTTTAATCAATAATATTAGTAAGTTTGAAGACAGATAATACAACATTTTGAAAGTTACGAGATTACTGTATCATATATATAATCAAAATTACGGAATGAATTAGATATTGGATCGCAAACATGATCAAATTAGAGAGATCCAAGATTATAAGCTTTCATAATGCTATGTAATATTTTGGAATTTCGAATACTAGTATGTAACTCAGTCCAAAGGCACATAATGTATTTTGGTCCATTTTTCATTTCAAATAGTGATGAAATCACAATTTTTGAGATATTATATAAAATTTCATGATGAACTTTACATAAAATTTTGTCTAACTCTAAACAATAATCGGATTAAATCGATGGTTGGTTTATAGAATCTTATGGTATTACGATTTTACACAATATCTTCTCAATATAAATTTCGATTTTAACTACCGAATGATGCCACACCAAATGCAGACAGGGACTTGAAGAAGGAGAACAAACAACAATGGCAGCACCAGCACCTCAAGCAACAGCCACTACCAACTTCACAGATTTCTTCACAGAGTCATTATTACTACCATCAAGCATTGATCAAAAGGAAGAAGATTACAACTGTTTCGGAATCAGCGATCAGCAAGCTGGATCAGCAGAATTCAATTTAGCAACAACCTGTGATTTCAACAGCCAATTATTCTCCGACTCCCAAGAAATCGGAGGGGTCGACGACAATGGCGGTCTAATAAACTTCGATTTCGTGGACGATCTTCGAATTACAACGCTTAATTCATCGGCAGAATACTACTCCCCGTTTCAGATGGCTGATCACCAGGAGATTGACCAGGAAGAGTACTACAGCTCCGAAATCAAGAGGATGAAATACGAAAGGAAGTTCTCCGCCTCTCTGTATGCGTTCCATGGGATTCCAGAGTGCTTGAAGCTTAAAGTTGACCAAGCTGCTGGAGATCAGTTGACCAAGCTTCAGAGTGCTTGCAGAAGAAGGAACCAGAGAGGGATGTTAATGGAGGAGGAAGAAGACAGAGAGAGATTTGCTACTACTTCTACTACTACTACTACGAAGACCGAAGAATCGGCATCAATGGCGGTTGATCAAATGGTTTCATCTTCCTCTGCTGCAAATGAGTCTGAAGAATCGTCGATGCTATGGAGCTCCCTTGATCTTCCATCAATCTGCTTCGTCCAATGATTCCCGGGCTGGGTAAATCGGGTCAAGTATCGGTCGGGTTATTGGCGATTTATCGAGTTAGGTAATGGTCGAGTTACGGGTTAAATCGGATTATTAGTTACATTTCAATCAGTTTGAGTAATTGACGGATTGGCTTATGTTGATATTGGTCAGATTTTAACATCTCGGTTACTTACCAATGTAATTTGACCCATTGATTAGTCTATCAAAAGCTTCCTTTGCAATGCTATTTCGTAATCATAAATTTGTTGGGCCATGTACCGAGTTAATCAGATTAATGATCAATTGAGTTGGAAGTTTATCGATTTATAAATTAATAGAGTGACAAGTAAATTAAATTATAAATTTACTTGGTTTGCACGTTTTTTTATTTTTTGTGTTAGACGAGATACGAGTTTTTTTTACATTTGATGAATATTAGCAATTGATCGGTGATATATCGAGTCGGGTCAGGTAGGTAGGGATTAGACTAAGTTGTATTAAATTTTAACTAATTAGATGGTGGTTACTTGCCAATGTAATTTGACTAGATATTGTGGTTTGTATTGTTTGTCACGGGTTATCGACTTTAAAAATCCTCTAAGTTTAGCGCTTTTTTAACCGTCTTAAAGTCGTATTTTTTGTCAAAATGATCTGAGTCGTAATTAACCAAACTCACTGTTAGCGTTTTCCATCCTATTCTATCCACTTTGCCATACAAAACAGCCACGCAAATACGCCACATCATCATTAATTCTAATCATTAGTCAAACAAAATAATTTTTTTTTAAATTTCTCTCTCCCCATCCACCCTTCTTCTTCTTCTTCTTCTTCGTATTCCCCCGCATAATCATATTCTGCTCCTCCTCTTTTATCATTGTCACAATATTCTATTCGAGATCTTAGTTCCTCCATTCCCCCATTTTGGGTTCGAGGTATAGTGATTATTCCTAAAATGAGATTCATGAAACGGTCGGTTTACGTCGGAAAAATGAACGGAAGAGGCTAGAAAAAAGGTTAGAAAAGTGGACGGAAAAAGACGGAAAATATGGATGAATTTGGTTAATTATGACTTATACCAAAATGACTAAAAACATGATCTTAGGGTGTTTGTGAAAAACCACTAAACTTACGGCACTATTAAAGTCGATAGTCCTATTTGTCAATCACGTACATATCCCAGTCATGAATTGGAGTGACTGATTTGTTAAATGATCCAGACTTTGGTGTTGAAAATGTTTTTACCATCACAAAGATTCGGTTAGATTCTGATTCATCCGATTTGGGTTTCGTTGAACGAACCAGCATCGAGCTATATTTCATATTTGTGGAAGCAGAAGCTCTGCCACCGGAATCCCTAGATTCACCTTCTCCACCAATACGCCATAGCTGATCGTCCGTGCTCCGCAGGGCTCGTGAAGGACGAAATCAATCGAGCAATCAATCAATCTGTGGAGCTAGCGAAAGAGAAAAGCTATTATGAGTAATCTCCCTACACTTTGCCGCCCTCAAGTTCTGTTCGCTTCCATCATTTGCTTCAGGCACCACCAGCCGCGTTCTAGCGTTAGGGTTTTCTTTCAAAGCCGCGATTCCAGTCAGCATACTTCTTCTTCGTCTTCTTTCTCGCCGTGGCTCCATAGAAATGACGATCCAATGTTCCGTGCTAACCACAAGAGGAGCGTCATGATGTCCGCGTCCAATTGGAAGGATCAGATGTCTCCTTATGAAACCCTAGGTAAGCGCTTTGTTTATGAGGATAGTATGTAAATGGTTTGGACAGTCGAAATTTTGACTTGATTATTTTCTGATTTTTTGGTATGTGCAGAATTGGAAGGGGATGCCAACGAAGAGGATATTAAGGTTGCTTACAGACGCTTGGCGAAGTTCTATCATCCAGATGGTTGGTACTTCGCCTTCTTAGCTGTTTGATGCTTGATTTAGCCATACCTGGATACCATGCCCCCCACCTCACATCACTTAAATTTTCATACTTCAAAGAAAATTTGTGTTATTAGCTGGTAGTTCCCCTTCGAGAATTCTAGTTTGATCTAACCACTGATATTTTTATTTGATTCTGTGTGAGCATTATTTTGATTTTTATCGACTGAGTTATCTCTGCATCTTTTGATGATCCGAACTCTTCTGATCTATCAGTCTACGATGGGAGAGGCACCTTGGGGAAAGGTGAAACTGCAGAAGCTAGATTCATCAGGATCCAAGCTGCATATGAGTTGTTGATGGATCAGGGTAAGAGGAAGCAGTATGACATGGACAACAGAGACAGCCCGATGAAGGTAAGACGTGACAATCGGATTTTTAGACATTGTTTCGGTCTACAAATGTTTGACAATTGTACCATTCACTGAGATATGAAGTCGAAATCAGTTAAATGCACATTAGCATTGAATTCTTACATGCTTTAATGAGCTGCTATGACTATGATTAAGAAACCTTATATAACCTTCAAACTGTTTGCTAAGTACGTTTTTCCGCTCGCCTGCTGTACCAGGCATCACAAGCATGGATGGACTGGCTTATGAAGAAGCGAAAGGCTTTCGATCAACGTGGGGATATGGCTATTGCTGCATGGGCTGAACAACAACAGCGTGAGATAAATCTCCGTGCACGCCAGCTTTCTCGTTCAAAGGTATATCGTTGTTATACTTCGTTAACATCCAGATTATGTCTAATCTAGGTCTTAGTAAAGGGTATGGTTATAGAATTGTAGGTTTATCGAATAATCGTACCATTTTTACTATTAAGAGTTAACCATTAACCGACACGGTTATAATTCATTAACCCTTTTATCATGTTTAGAGCTCATCCTCTCAGAATGATCCACAAAGTATTCTACTTGGAAATGTCATTGTGTGATCTAGATCAATGATTCAATACGGCAATACCCAATATCCGATCCTTTTTAGTAAAAATGGTTAATCACAAATACCCAAATAGTTGAATGGTTAGTTAGATAACCGGATCGAAAGTAAACTCATACCTGCATTTCATGTGTTGAATGGTTATTAGCCGTTCACCATTATCGGCACCGCCATTTTAACTGCGTCTAACTTGTTTATAAGTCGAGAAGTGATCATCAGGTGCAAGATATCCCAGATGTTTTTTCTGTTTGTTAAGTATGATGTATCAAGTTATTTTGTGTAGTATCCTGAATTCACATGTGTATTTGTACATGGATTTCTGCAACGTTATAGATTGATCCAGACGAAGAGAGAAGAATCCTGCGGAGGGAGAAGAAAGCATCTGCAGAGTACTTCAGTACGACCCTGAAGCGTCATACTCTGATCCTGAAGAAGAGGGATCTGATGAGGAAGAAAGAAGAAGATGACAAGAAAAATCTCATCAGTCAGCTTCTTGCCGCAGAAGGTCTGGAGCTCGACACCACGGACAACGATGGTGGAACCCAGTAAGGCAGAAATGTTACTTTGTAATCTATAACTGTGTATATTATATATAGGCTTCAACTGGTATAATACGTGTATGTATGAAATGCAAGTCTATACTGTATTTTAGAGTAGGCAACAAAAATGAATGATTTCACCTTGTACAAATGAACGATCATTTGCTCTTTCTCAGCAGTTAATATATTGGCAATTTCAACTGTGACTCGAGCAACTTGAGTCGACTTGGTCCGTTCCGTTCTGGAGCATGTAATATTCGGTCTGTGATGGGTGTTCGGAAACGGGTATACGACTATATTCGAAATTATATCCTCATTTCGGACTATTCGATTGAGGTGTAACATTCTACACGTTCGGTCATCGTCTACGCACTCGAATACATGAACACAAACGTTACACTTGGGAGTAAGCGTAACTACTGAATACGGAGTATGAACCGTTTTCTTTGATTTATAGAGAACATCATCTCCGGCCATCGGAACCACACACGTGTAAATCACTACTCACCTGAAGTCAATCCCAGCCGCCCGGAGACTTCCGGCAGTCCACACAAGACAAACAAACTAACCACCGGAGAACAACTATGCAAGAAAACAAACAAAAAAGTCCAGAGCAATCCAATCAAACACCCACCAATTGATCACTATGTAGGTAGGTAGACAGAATCACAGAACCCAGAAAATCCAGAGCACAATCCAGATCAATCCAACCACCGCCAAGATGGATTCCGGCAGTCTCCCTCTCCGTCTCATAGCAATCTCAATTGGCTTCTTAGGTTTTGTCATCTCCTCCGCCTCGTCGTCGTCATCATGCCCAATGAATTTCGACTACGTCACCAGACTCCCATGGAACAGATCATCCTGCCAGAACCACCTCCTCCAAAGAAACAACGACAGCAGCAAAGACCCATGTTGCAGAACTCTCCTCTCCCTCTTCGGCATATCTCTAGCTCTCCATCTAAAGCAAACCTCCAACTTCCACCTCCCAGATCTCCCCACTTCCATCTCCTGCATCGAAAATTTCAAATCCAAGCTTTCAAATCAGAACGACGACGTTTCCTACTGCTTCCACCCTCAAAACTACGTGATCTCCCCAAACATCTGCGCTCGAATCCAGTCAACCAAGGATTGGGTTGCTGCAGTTGGTTCGTCAAGTCCCCTCGACTCGGCTTGCAAACCGGACCTCACCCATCTCACAGCTTGTGATTCGTGCGTGGCGGCCGGGTTTCGGATTCAGTCGACGTTGGTCTCGATCGACGGTAACAAATCTCACGCTACTGATTGCTTCTACTTCGCAGTCCTTTACGCCGCCGGGGTGGTCAACGATTTCGGTCCCGATAGCTACGGCGCTGCGTCCTGTATTTTCGGTTTGGACTTGGTTGGTTCGACCGAAATGGGTAATCCGGTTCGTAAATCGTCACCTCTGGTTACTGGTTTAGCCAGCTCTGTTGCTGGTTTGATCGCTGTGTCTATGGCAGGAGGTTTCTGGTTTTGGTACGATAAGAGAAGGAAGAGGAGGCTAATTAGGAAAGAAGAACAAGCATTATCCAGGCCACGATTGAGGCCGAATACCGGTTCGATTTGGTTCAAGATCGATGAGCTCGAGAAGGCAACCAATGGCTTTTCGGACAGCAACTTCATTGGGAGAGGTGGGTTTGGAATTGTGTACAAGGGTGTTCTCTATGACGGGACGAGTGTGGCTGTTAAGAGGGTTCTCGAGTCTGATTTCCAGGGTGATGCTGAGTTTCGGAACGAGATTGAGATCATCAGTAACTTGAAGCACCGGAATTTGGTCCCGCTTCGAGGCTGTTGCGTGATCGATGGCCGCGGAGGGGACGACGATGTCGATGCAGGCGAGAGTCAGAGGTACCTTGTGTATGATTACATGGAGAATGGCAACCTTGATGACCATTTGTACCCGGTAGTCGCGACGAATCTAGAGGCAGCCTCTCCCAGACCAGGGTCAAACCCATCTCGAGGTTCATAACTATCTAATAATATGTGTTCTTTATATTTAAGGTCACGTTTCCCGCCCCTCAACGACCAATTAAGGCCGGAATCCGTGACACCTGTCAGATTTGGCAATTTTGTACATTTCCAAACAGAATTCAACGGCTAGAAATAGGCGGGGAATTGAGGATGTCATTTTGTGGCAGTGGAAAATGTATCCGGCAGGATTGCTCCGATGTTCAGAATTAACCCCCAAATTCGGCAAATTCCGTGCTGGAATTCAAAGTCCTCTGGAATTTGGTGCCAAATCTGATATACCTCTCCAAATGAAATTTGGCTAGAAATGGGCGGGGAGAATTGAGCCCCAAATCCGATGGAGTTGGAAATGTCACTTTGTGGGGTAGAAAATGCATGTGACAGGATTGGTCCGGTGTCAAAAATTAACCCCTAAATTTGACCTAAATGTTGATTAGGATAGTTTCTATATACGACCTAATGTATTTTTCATTTTTATTAACAATCTGACCCAATGTACCAAACTTTTTTGAATCTGCCGATGACTTTTTAGGAAAAGAAGAAGTGGGGCCATTGAGTTGGCAACAGAGGAAGAACATAATACTGGACGTGGCGAAAGGGCTAGCTTACTTGCATCACGGAGTGAAGCCAGCAATTTTCCACAGAGACATCAAGGGCACAAACATACTACTCGACTCTGACATGAGAGCTAGAGTCGCCGATTTCGGGCTAGCTAAGCAAAGCCTCGAAGGGCAGTCTCATCTCACCACCAGAGTGGCGGGCACTCACGGCTACTTAGCCCCCGAGTACGCACTCTACGGCCAGCTGACAGAAAAGAGCGACGTCTACAGCTTTGGAGTCGTTGTGCTCGAGATAATGTGCGGTAGGAAGGCTCTCGACATGTCTTCCTCGGACGGGTTTCTGATCACCGACTGGGCTTGGTCGCGAGTCAAGGCCGGGAAACTCGATCAGGCGCTGGATCGGTCCTTGTTATTAAGGGGCGGTGAGGATTCGACGTCGAATCAGAAGGTGGTGATGGAGAGGTTTGTGCTGGTGGGGATTCTGTGTGCTCATGTTATGGTTGCTTTGAGGCCGACTATATTGGACGCGTTGAAGATGCTGGAAGGTGATGTGGAAGTTCCGCCATTGCCGGATCGGCCACTGCCTCTTTCGCATCCTTCTTTCTCCGGTGGCGGTGATGCAAGCCATGCTTTTAGCGTCTCTCCGGCTCTCAGTGGGCCGCAGCTGTACAGCAATGATATGCTTAGGTAAGTCAATCAAATAAAATCATCAGATAGTATCAGAAAGTCAATTTCCACCATTGATGTTCTGTCGCGAGTAAGTTCACAGTTCGGATGCATGAAAGGGGAAGGAATCGATGATGTATGGGAAAATCATGCCTAGCTACTGAAGTTGGGAGATGAACTATTTTTGGTCTGGATTCGAACTCGATCCATTTGTGTTCGTGACATGTAAATATATTCATTCAGTTGTTAGTAAAGAGAAATATAATACAGCAATAGCATGGTAATCTGAGATATATGTAGGTCACTTATCTTGTGTAATAATACAATCAAATAGTTAGGAAAGCAGAGAAGCAAGTATGGAGAGTGCGAAGAATCGTTGTCGGTTGCATTTTAATAATTCGTGTTGTTTAGAAATGTTTATAATTAGGTTTTATAGTATTCAATAATTTGAGTTATTGGAAGAGGGTTTTAATTAAATTTTTATATCATTCATTTGTTAACATAATTTAAAAATTGTTTAGACAACGAGTAATATGTGTCTACGTGTCTTTGAGACTTATGGCTACATTATGTTCGACGATTTTTATGAGATTATAGGTTGCCATGTTGTAGAGGATTAACTACCAAATTATTAGAAGAAATCGAAATAATAAACACAAATAATAATTAAAAATTTACCTTTAATGTAAAATCTGTCTCAATGTTAACCAGAAGATATGAACGAACATTTTTCATCACTCGATGAATCCATTAACATACATGTTCCTAACTTGGACAGTTGGACTAACAAAGGGTAATAAACTATTATCTGTCATTTGGTCCAGCGTTCGAACCTGGCAGCAAACAATGAATATTAAACACAACCACCTCAAAATGCAAATAAATACAAATCGTTATGAAAGTCAAAAACTTATTTGATGATTGTCACTTCTCACATATCAAATGCTCCCTTATGATAACCTGAAAAACACCTGTCTCTTAACTATCTACATGTTAAACATCACCAAAAGCATCAAACAAATATCTAAAGAGCCAACGTGACTTGTAAGATCATTTTCATTTAATATTTTTTTAATAGGAACTTTATCATCATATTATTATAATTAAGGAATTTTATCGCCACAATTTTAACAATTAAGTCATTCGGCAATTTTTAATCTCCTCCATCCCAATAATTTATTAACAATTTCTATTCATCATTTTTACAACACAATGAAAGTAAATTACATATTATTTATCTTTAATTTATTTTCTATTCATAAATTCAACTCTTAAAAATGTAACAATTTACCTAGGTAGCATTGCTAATTAACTTGCTAAATTAACAAGGTTATTAATTAACAAGTATTTCGACATCTCTAACAATTGTTAAGTAAATGTCATATTATTTTATACTTCACTTTAATAATTACTAAAAATTAAGGATGAGAATGCTTCAAGGGCCATACTAATCAGTCGATCGGAACAAGTTCGTATGGAAGAATTTAAAACCGCATAAGACCGATAAATTGACCTAAGAACTCGAAGCAGCTCAAACAAAAAAAATATAATTAAACATTGTATGTCTGTCAATTAAGGTTGTTGTTTAGTCACCCTAAATCTTGACGAACTTACCTCCTGCTCAATTGACGGTATACATTTTTGAAAAAGAGAACTCAGAAAAAAACAATCGAGTGGAAACAGCATGGCGGCGGAGTCGTCTTCGGCGTCGGCGATGGTAGAGGAACTGACTCTGTCAGTGAAGTGGAGCGGCAAGGAGTACACCGTCCGAGTGTGCGGAGACGATTCGGTGGCTGAATTGAAGCGACGGATTTGCGAAGCCACTAATGTACTCCCCAAACGACAGAAGCTCTTGTACCCTAAAGTCGGCAACAAGCTCGCCGACGACTCTCTTCTCCTCTCCCAGCTTCCGCTCAAGTCCTCGCTCAAGATGACGATGATCGGGTTCGATTCTCCTCTCTTTATCATCTAAATTTTCGAATTGGATTCCATTGTAGCTTTCCAAGTGTCCAACTTTGGTGTTCTGCAGAACTGTAGAGGATGACATAATCGTGGACCAAGTGGATGATCCGGAGATCGTCGATGATTTTCAGCTTGGACAAGATGAAGCCATCGATATCAAGGACAAGGAAGTTAATAAGCAGAAGTTGAAGAGACGTGTGGATCAATACAAGGTACATTTCTTAACTTCATGCTCCATTTCTGGTAAATTGGTAATTGATGGGCTTCAGGTTCACTTGTTCGTATTGACGAAGAACACTGTGTCAATTACGGAAGTTTCCAATTTTTCTGGTAAAATTGTCAGATGAATACTTTAGCTATGATGTGATGTAACTTTGGCCTGAAGAGTCTCCCAAATTGTTGTATTCTGTTTCGGATTGATTTCAGTTAGATGAAAAAGGGTTGCTGGAAATTTCGAATAGAGATGGAAAATGGAGGTTTGGATAAGGCAAAGAAAACACAAGAAAAGCTCTTGCAGTAACTCTGAGAATTCTTATTGAAATTTGATAAATTCTCATGCTTCAAGAACTGAAATTAATCCTATTGCAACTAAGAAACAATGAATCATAATACTAACTACGAAAAAGTATTTCTCTTGCGCCAAAATGATTCCTATTCAAGCACTTCCTCCCGGTGAAACACTTACTTTTACCTAAACAAGGGCTAATAATGAACTCAGATGAGGAAAAGATGAATATACAATCTATCTTCATTCCATCACCATCTGTTTTCTGTCTTCTTGGGTTTAGATTGTAGTAGTTATCTTAAATTGTCTGATTTCATGTGGTTGTATTATAGATCAAGCTTCGCAATCCATGCCGTGAAGGAAAGAAGTTGCTTGTGCTGGATATTGACTACACCCTTTTCGATCACCGGTCAACAGCAGAGAACCCTCTGGAACTAATGCGTCCATGTGTGTATACTGTCTTTGGTTATTGTTTTCTCCGGTTTCTGCTTTCTAACATTTTCTTCTGCAGATCTCCATGAATTCCTTACAGCCGCTTATGCAGAATATGATATAATGATATGGTCTGCAACCAGGTATGAATGATATTGTCCTCCTTCAATGAAGTGCTTGCCCTATTTTTCTTGGCCATTCTTGTATATTAATGCTCGTGGGGTGAACGCGTTATAGATGACAGCTCTAGTTATTGAGTTTTGTGTATGATTGTACAGCATGAAGTGGGTTGAATTAAAGATGGGAGAGCTTGGAGTGCTAAGCAATCCCAACTACAAAATCACCGCTCTCCTGGACCATTTAGGTATGATCACTGTACAATCAGATGCCCGTGGGATCTTCGACTGCAAGCCCCTTGGATTGATATGGGCTCATTTCCCCGAGGTGAAACTCTTATAGTTACTATGGAACTGCTTGAATTTGATTTATTTTCTTTGTCATTCTGGAGTTCTCTTTCTAAGGATCTTCATGTTAAACAAACACAATTTTACTGCGTTGCAGTTTTACGGTCCGAAGAACACCATAATGTTCGATGATTTGAGACGGAACTTCGTGATGAACCCTCAAAACGGTTTAACAATCAAGCCCTTCAGGAAGGCTCATGCAAACCGCGATAGCGATCAGGAGCTTAGGAAGCTAACTGAGTACCTTCTTGCCATAGCGGAGCTAGATGATATAAGCATCCTGGATCACTCTAAATGGAAGTACTATGCAGAGGACGGCTCGAAAAGGCGTAGACAAGCATAAGTGTCCCCCTAATTGAATCCGATGTTGGTGGTTTGATCGTAGCCGATATCACAGGGGCTGCGAAATTGTTGGTATGATGGAAATGTATGTTTGATCATTGTCCATTAACATGACTTATCTATTCCGAGGATCTGAAGCAATGATTACAATGCAGTAAACAATTTCATTCATTCTGATCTGGATGAAACATTTTGGTTTGAATCATGATTCTTTGTTTGCCATATGATGGAAAGGTAGTTATCAGTAATCGAGGAAATGTAACATTATATTACCGGTGCCCGTTTGTGGGGCTGTACAACATTAGAATTCAGTATTTTTGAGTCACCAACACACGACGAAACCAACTGGACTATAATGCCAAACGATCCATTATTTAAACCGGGCAAGAGAGAAGATGGACATCCAATTAGCAAGCATTATCAACAGTTGGATTTCGAGGACCGGTTCGACACAGAGCTCCGACAATATTAACCGAATGATAATAATTTGTTTTGCAGATTTAAATCGACACAAGAAGTTGCCTACAATATCGGGTTCAGAATTATTTTTCTTCCTCCAATTTTTTGTAATTAGTTTCTGTCACTCCTTTCTTTCTCTGTCTGTAAATTCCTGATGGAGCAACTTCCCAACATGATCTTCCTCACCCTAATTAGTTTCTTTTCTTTCCCTTTATCTCATCATCATCTTCATTTCAAACCTTCATCTTTCGATTTTCATACATCTTCTTCTAATTCTTTGCTGGTCTCGACGTAACACATCTCCCTCCTCTTTCGTTTGAAGCCTCGCCTCGTCCTCCACTATCTGCCCCAGGTTAGGTAGAGACCTTTCGGTCAGTAAAATATACATATATTACATCGCTTCATGATTATATCATTCATCATTTATATATACCGAAAATTAACATCTTAGAATCGATATTTTTTAAAATTGTGTATTGTTATTACTATCTGTAAAAATAGGAAATCAGATTGATTGTTTGATCAGATACGTTAAATATTGTGTTTAGCAACTCATGAACATCATTTGCCTCTTTTTGCGAAAAAAGAACGGTTGCGTCTCAATAATTCTAATTTTTGTCAAGAGGTTTGAAATATTTGTAACTTTTGTTGGTACATCCTTTCAAACAGACCGGTGTAAGTAGAAATACCAAGGAAATTTATGATTCGATGTCAAGACCTATCGATCAGAGACTCTAATACCATTCAAAAAACAATGTATCATATCCCAATGGTCATCCACATGGGTATATTAGAGTCTTTAACCAAAAGATGCTGCCATTAAAATCATGGGATATAACAATTTCACACGTGCAAAAAGCTCGGTAGATCTATGCAAACTTTAATCTTTGAAAAAAAAAAACTCACATTATTGAAATGTAATGATATCCACGCAATATCTTGAATTGTTTCTTCATTCTTCATTCCGAAATTGACAATATTCTTCATTCCGAAATTGACAAAAACCTTTACTATTTCATGAAAAATCATTTGAAGGGATTGATATGGCGAGGCTTTAAACCCAGAGTTTCTATCATCAGGAAAACTCACCATCAACAACAACAACAATGGCTAGTGAAGTCGACATAACAACAACGCTGCCACCACCACGAACTAGTACATCTCAAGAACAGCAATCCACAAGAGGCAGCAACAGCAACAACAGAACATCAACATCAAAACAACCGACGTTCATCCACGGCGAGCTCGACATATGGATCCACGAAGCCAAATCCTTGCCCAACATGGACTTAGCATCTGAACACATGAGGAGGTGCTTCACCATCCTAGGATCCCCGTGCTCGAAGCGCCACACGAGGAAATCCGGGCGCCACTCAATGATCACGAGCGACCCTTATGTGTCTGTATGCCTGGCCGGAGCCACCGTGGCACAAACTCGAGTTATCCCCAACTGTGAGAACCCGTTATGGGATGAGCACTTCACCGTCCCCGTGGCCCACCCCATAATCAAAGTCGAGTTCCATGTCAAGGACAACGACGTCCTCGGAGCCCAAATGATCGGAGTCGTTGAAGTCCCCGTCGAACAGATCACCCCAGGTCAGTGGCGGAGCCAGTCTCGGGCCCACTTAGTCCGATAAAAATGTTTGCATAGCTCTACTACTAGTTCCAACTGTGTCTCTACTAGTTCTAACAAATCTCAACCAATTCCAACGATTGACCAACTACATTTTGACTAGTTTGAAAGACTGTTCAATGGGTTATAAATTAGTTAGAACTTATTTGACGCAGTTTGAACCTGTTCTGCTATAGGAAAAAAAATCGATTCCTTACTAACAATGTACTGTTATTAATTGCCACGAGACCCCACTAAACAACAATCCTGACCCCGACCATTGCTCGCTCCAGGTGACAAGATCAACGATTGGTTCCCACTGGTAGGCCACACGGGGAATTGCTTAAAACCGTACCCAGAGCTCCGAGTGTCGATCCAGTTCAAGCCGGTAGGGGACAACCCGTTGTACAAGGACAGCTACGGAGGAGTACCGAACACCTACTTCCCACTAAGGAAAGGCGGGATGGTGACACTGTACCAAGATGCACATATCCCAGATGGGATGATCCCGGAGATATTGCTTGATGGTGGCAAAGTGTACCAGCATCACAAGTGCTGGGAGGATATGTGCCATGCCATATTGGAAGCTCATCACCTTATCTATGTGATTGGTTGGTCCATCTACCATAGGGTTAAGCTTGTTAGGGAACCCACTAGGGCTCTGCCCTCTGGTGGGGAGCTAACCCTAGGTGAGCTCTTGAAGTACAAGTCTCAGGAAGGTGTTAGGGTTGTGATATTGATTTGGGATGACAAGACTTCTCATGATAAGTTCTTGCTTAAAACGGTACGTACCAGTTCACGATTTTTCATTTCCAGAATTTTTTGTGTATATCCGGATTGATATAAATGAACTCCTCAAAATTTGCGATTCTAAGGAATTGAGGAGGTATTTCGAAATGAATTCTATAAAAGTTTTACTAATTATAATAAAATGACATATTTATCTACACTTATTAATTAATTTACACAATTCAAGAATCTTAATCAGGTACTACCGTCCCATGTAAAAAATCGAGTGAAGGTTTTTAGAAGATGGATGTTCCAGTTGGTTACTAATTTTTAAGAATTTTTTTTTGTTGTGTTAGATTGATTGGATGATATTTTCTCACCACATGCATGTAGAAAGTAAGTTAATTTGAAAATTTTGAACAGTAATATAACACTAAGTAAAATTGATTTTAACTTCATTTAACCATTATTTACAGGAGTTATCTTAGTGAAACTTATTTTTTTAGTCATTTCCAACATGCATGTCAAATATTAGTCGATTTGAAATTTTTAATTTTTTTGTGTGAAAACGGTCAAATTTTCATAGTATCACACGGAAATTAACCAATTTTAACATGAAAATTATTAAATTTTCAAATTAGCTAATATTTGATATGCATGTTGGGAATGATTAAAAATTAAGGTTTCACCATGTTAAACCCTTCAAATAATAGCCAAATCAAATTAAAACATATTTTTTTAAAGGTTTTGATTGTTATTGTTAGTGGGGATGTATGTGATTTCGATTATGAAAATTTTGAGCTTGGATTTTTAGCGGTTTCCGCCATATGCATGTGAAAAGTAAGCCAATTTGAAAATTTTCAACACTAATATAACACCAAATAAAATTAATTTTCAACTATAACATAACACAAAGCGAATAATATCTGACCCGATTTGATTTGCAGGAAGGTGTAATGGGGACTCATGATGAGGAAACTAAGAAGTTTTTTAAGCACTCTACTGTTCACTGTGTTCTTGCTCCTCGTTACGCCAGCAACAAGCTCAGCATTTTCAAGCAGCAGGTAATTAATAAATGGATGATTCAATATTGTAACATGTAGTACTGAAAATTGCAACAAATAACAACGGAAATAAAGGTGTGTTAATTTCTAGTCCAGGTGGTTGGAACCCTATTCACTCATCACCAGAAGTGTGTGATCCTTGACACCCAAGCTTCCGGCAACAACAGGAAGATCACATCTTTCATCGGCGGATTGGACCTATGCGACGGAAGATACGACACTCCCGATCACAGGCTGTTTCAAGATCTAGACACTATCTTCCTCAACGACTTCCACAACCCGACATTTCCGGTAAGTAATAGCCGAATGATCAACTCTTGTAGCGTAACTTATAGTCCGAATAATCAACCTTACGATCCAAGCCCGAAAGCTACGAAAATATTATAACAACACTATGCAATATTTGCAGTCAAATGCAAGGAGTCCAAGGCAGCCGTGGCATGACTTGCACTGCAAGATAGAAGGCCCGGCTGCTTACGACATACTGGCGAATTTCGAGCAGAGATGGAGGAAAGCTCAGAAATGGAGGGATTTCAGGCTGAAGAAGGTCACTCATTGGCACGACGATGCATTGCTACGCCTGGATCGGATTTCGTGGATATTGAGTCCCTCGGTCGACAATGGCGATAAGGATGTCTACATTTGTGACGAATCGGATCCTGAGCGTTGGCATGTACAGGTTTGATCAATCTCTATCAAACTCTGCAACATTGTTTTTCATAATTTATACTATTTATGTTGTCTCATGTCGAAAAGTGGAAGGGGTTGGACATTACAAATTTACAATACTATCTCTGCAATCTTTTTCTCTGATGGGTTTCATACAGGTTTTCAGATCTATCGATTCTGGTTCGGTTCGAGGCTTCCCAAAAGCCGTTGGAGAAGCAGCTGCTCAGGTTCGTATATAGCCGGGTGGTTGAAAACTTTAGTAGTCACATAAGTTTAGACTTTCTATTATTTGATCACCTACTTTTAAACTTGGAATTAAGTTGTACGATTGTTACGGTGCAATTTTTTGGCCCATCTGCTATGATTTTCGTCAAATATGACACGTTAAGGTGTCATCCCATGTCAATTTACATAAGTTTGATGTCACAAGCTGGTCGGTTTACATAGATATTACATCACATAATGTCACTTAACTAAATAAGCCAGTCAAATGTCAATGTCACTTAATTACATTGGTTTGATGTTACATATTGGTCACTTTATATAAATTCGACGTCACAATAGACATAGTGGTCACTTATTTCTCATGACATGACATATTTCGGTTTTAGTTAGACTAGAACCGTCATATTTGTTATGACATGACACATTGAAGTGGTGCGCTTATTGGAAATTGTAACGGAATGGGGCCAAAATGTACTGAATTGTGTCAACGTTCAAAGTTTGGAGACCGAGTTAGACTAAACTACAATTTTTCGTTACCATATTGAACAGAATCTTGTTTGTGGGAAGAACTTGAAAGTAGAGAAAAGTATTCATACAGCATATATCAAAGCAATCAGATCAGCTCAACACTTCATATACATAGAGAACCAATATTTTCTTGGATCTTCATTCTGTTGGCCATCATACAAAAATGCAGGTACGAAATACTACGTTACTTCTTTTTCCTGTACCGGGTGTTGTTATAGTGTGATTGAGCATGGACGAACCATTAGGGTGAGCCGATAGGGCTTGTTTCTGCGTACCACGCTTCTTAACCGCTACGAACTTGGCTTGTTTTGATGATCACCAGGTGCGGATAACCTAGTACCGATGGAAATTGCATTGAAAATTGCTAGCAAGATCAATGCCAACGAGCGTTTCTCGGCTTATGTGGTCATACCAATGTGGCCAGAGGGTTCTCCTACCAGTGCTGCTGTTCAGGAGATCTTGTTTTGGCAGGTGAACAAAACTTTACTATCTAGTTTTTTGACCAATCGGAATCAATAGTAAAATAAATATTTTATAACTAGTTATATTGTTACATAACTGGTTATTCGATTTGACACTATAACTATTCTTTATATGTGAAAATAATTAGTTACAAAATAAATTTCCACCGAGCCTAGGGCTATTATTCTTGTGGGAATTTGTAACTAGTTATGAAATAAAAGTAACTAGTAGTATAATTGATACTTAGCTAGTTATATGTGAAAATATTACTGATGCGGTTTGCACTACAAGAAAATGCCGTATTAAAACGGTCCCTAGGACAAATAAAACGGTAACTAGAACACCAAAACGGTCACTGAAACTTTTAGGGATCGGTGAAAAAAACGGTGACTAATCGGTAAGGGTTGCATCGCAATTAGGGACAAACAATGATGATGATGTACAAGATAATAGCAAATGCACTTGAGAAAGCTGGGTTGCTGGAGGCTTATCATCCACAAGACTACTTGAACTTCTTCTGCCTTGGGAAAAGAGAGGACAAGATTCAGGATTCTCCCAACTTGAATCCCCAGACTGATAACCGTGCTTTGGTAAGTAACAGAAGAGCTTGTTGTCATAGCAGAATTTCAGGGGCCAGGACTAATGATTTATAACTTGGGTGCAGGCAGCATCCCAAAAGTATGGAAGATTCATGATATACGTACACGCCAAAGGGATGATTGTGGACGACGAGTACGTGATCATAGGCTCTGCAAACATCAACCAGAGATCGTTAGACGGATCGAGGGACACTGAAATTGCTATGGGAGCTTATCAACCAGCTTACACTTGGTCTTCCAAACAGACTCACCCCCGCAGCCAGGTATATGATCAGTTCCGAAACTCGAGTTTGGTATATAGGTGTTATTTGATCCATCTAGAGTGTTTGAAGATATATTATGCTTTTACAAAAATGAACCGTTTCTGTTTAGCTCGATTTCGGTTCAAGTACGGGTTATTTTCCCCTCATAAATCATAAATTGTGCTATTACTGGATACAACGTGTCGAGTAAAATGCACTCGATGTCACTTATATTTGACGTTTTGGTGTACATTAACCACTTATGTTACATTTGACCATCGTTTTGGTGTACTTTAACCAAGTCAAATGTAAGCGGCATTTCGTGCATTTTACTACTTATACATCTGCAGAATTGTGAAATGCACTTTAGTGGGGAGGCTGCTGGTTACTTTCGGTCCTGAATCTGCCCCTGTTTTTCCATAATCATGTCAAGTTTGATGATGAATCTGCAGATATACGGGTACCGGATGTCGCTATGGGCGGAACACATGGGAGAGCTGGAGGAAGAATACAGAGAACCACAGAGCATCAAGTGCATGAAGAGTGTGAACAAGATTGCTAAGAACAACTGGAAGGCCTTCGTTGCCGAAGAGATGATGCCGATGAAAGGACACTTGATGCAGTACCCTATTCAGGTCAGCAGAGATGGCCGAGTCACTGCATTGCCCGGCCACGAATCGTTCCCCGATGTCGGGGGCAAGGTCCTCGGTTCCCCCACCAACCTCCCTGATTCCCTAACCACCTAACTAGAACAAGATCGGGGAGCTCGATCGCCCTGGCGGAACTGGTGGGTCCCTCGGTCCGATAACGATGAGAAGGCTTTTTATATGAATTCGACATTTAAACTTAAAATTCGGCCGAGAGTGTTGGACAATTTCTGATTTCATTATTGTACAGAAGCAAAGAAAGGAAAAGACAAGTCTTGTACAAAAGAGAAAAGATCATAATACAGCTTGCATTTGGACTTTGGTTTGGTTTCAAATGTATCTTCTGCCAAAGAGTACAATGGTCAAGAACCATATGATGAGAATTTAGGGCGGTTCATGAATCGAGTTGAGCCGAACTTCATCATATTCAAGTTTGGCTTGTTAATTTTTAGACAGCTCGAGCTAGAAAATTGTCTTCTGTTGAGTTCTAGCCTATTGAAGCCGGACTCGTTCGTTAACTACCATTTACGAGCCAAATACGAGCTCAACTCGAACTTCGCTCATTAAAACCCACTATGAGAGTCTAATTTAAGTCGAATTTGAAGTTTGTACGCTAAAATAAATCCAAAAGTCAAGTTAAAAAAACAAGCTATCCTAAAATTTATAAGTTTATACATATGTTTTATTGTATATAGTACATATTTGAGGCAAAACACGTGTTGCACTATTGAGTTTACTGACGAACCATATTATTGAATTAGTACTATTCGAGTTACTATATATCGAACTACTCGCAAGCGGCTTGGTCGGTAACAACCTAGTGGGAGATTGTGTGATTTAATTGGACATAAGAGTTGAATTTTTGCTCAAGTAAAGTAAAGAGCTTCACATGATGCATAGTTAATTAAAAACAAAGCCAAAGTTGGAAGAAAAAGAAAAGGAATTCAGGAGAAGACCGTTGAATCCCACTGAAAAAGTGGGATTGGCGCCATCATCCATGTGATGTGCTAGAGAGGGTTAGCCTTGGTATTGTAACGATTGGACTGCTTAATCATTCGAACCGTTCAGATCGATTTTGAGTATGATCAATAAATATGAACCAATGAGTTGTACAATCCTCAAGGTTAAGTTATGCCGAGAATGATCCAATACTCTTTCTTGTCTAGAACTCTAATAATATAACTTGTTTTATGAAATTTTTACCATAGTACTTATATGATATTTAGCAATAATATAACCGGTTCTTTGAAGGTTCGATCCCGGTTAAACATCCAACCATGAAACGGAACTTCTTGTTCATCCGGTTCGATTCGGGCAACATGGGTTAAAACAAACTTAAAATACATTCATGGGGATGACCACTGATGATTCATTTATGAAGGATTCCACAGTCACTGCCACCATCGTCATTTTTAAGTAAAAATACTGTAATTTACAGAGCTAGTGGGTTCCGTGTAACTTGGGTCCTTCACACTACTATTTCTCATCATTCCTCTGCGTCTGTATTGAAACTAAGTTAAACCCTCTCTCCTATACACAGATTTTTCGATTCAAATCCAACTCAGTGCATGTTTTTTCGGCACTGGGGGAAGGAAGAATGGACGAAGTGTTGATTAGGCAAGGGAGGTCACTAGCTGAAACTCCAACCTACTTTGTGGCCTCAGTTGTTACTGTCCTTGTTTTTGTTTGCTTCATCGGCGAGCGAGCCATTCATCGATTCGGAAAGGTACCATCAACAGCGGTCGTTTGATGTATTTTAGTAGTTTGGTTTAGTATATTTTTTGGACAATATCTACATTTGGTTGATGATTCTTGACTGCAGTGGCTGAAGCAGACCAGGAGGAAGGCTCTGTATGCTTCTCTGGAGAAGATAAAAGAAGGTAATTAAAATCTATTATGAACTTTTTTTTATCAACAACTCGAGTTAATAGGTTTCATATCAGTCGAGTAGCAAGACGGATATGAATTTACCAAGCCTACACGAACTTTGTAAAACAATCTGTTATAAATCTCTTTTAACATTTCGAATTATTAGGATGGAACAATTTTTTCTGTGCAAACTAATGATCTATTGCTAGAGCTGATGCTGCTGGGGATAATATCATTGTCGTTGGCGCAATGGGCGAGATGGATATCCGAGATTTGCATAAATTCGTCTCTTTTCAGCAGTAAATTCTACATTTGCGCCGAGGAAGATGTTGATGCTGAATCGGTTGCACATTACAATCATCATCATCTCTTGCTCGAAAGTTTGCACAACAATGGTGTTCATCCCAGAGGACTGCCTACTATTACTACTCACCAGTGCGGTCAGGTAATCCCCCTAGCTATACTCTTCCAGTCGTTGTGAAACACGATTCGGGGGGTGAGGATTCGGTCAGTCATGATCAAACTGGATTGAATTTGTTCGGTTTGCGGATGGAAAATTAAGGGTCGGGAACCATTCGTGTCGTTGGAAGGACTGGAGCAGCTTCACCGGTTCTTGTTCGTTCTCGGCATCACTCATGTTCTCTACAGTTGTTTGGCAGTTGGTCTCGCCATGACCAAGGTGGTTACATTTGGAATTAACATGATTTAATTACTATAGAACAATATTAATTAGTTTGGTGTTAATAGATTTTATTTTGTTTTGTCAAACTGTAGATTTACAGTTGGAGAAAATGGGAAAATCAACCCATGATCATGGCCATGGAGGTTAATTCTAATGTCCAAGGTACAAAAATGAACAAGCTTATAAATTGTGTTACTATTAACCATAGCGAAATCACGATGGGAATCTCGGCCACCACCTAGGGTCTTTTAACTCTCATCTATGTGTGCTTAGTACATTTTTTAATAACATCAGCGTGTTTTAGAACTCTTTTAAAATTTTGAAATTTCGTCCAGAGCTCATGGTTATTTTGATTTCGCTATTAGTGCCGATATACCACTGTTATACCGCCATTTCCCCAGTTCGCACACCCTGTTCCATTATTTCCTATCCAGACTTAGAACCTTCAAATGTATGTAACAAATATACTAATGAACCGTCTTCTAAATATATACTTTTTATTTGCATAATTTTGAGGTTCTATATTTGAAATGAACGGGGTCGTGGCCTAATCAAAGAAGACGTACCCTCATGTATCGGCCGCTAGACTCCGAGCGGTGACTAACTTGGCTCACTCCGGTCCATTTCTGCATCGCCTATCAAGATCTAACATCAACTTTTCGAATACATGTCGATCATTTGACTAATCCAATGACTTAAATCGTTTATTTATTTTGTTTAAGCCAAGCAACAGAAGATGATGAGGAGGCAAAGCACCTTCATCTTCCATCACACATCTCATCCATGGAGCAAGAACAGAGTTCTGATTTGGATGGTGCACTATCTCGATCCTAATTACATAATTAGTCACTTAATTTTCTTAATTAGCTCAAGTCCACATTATTGTTTTTGCAGCTTTGCTTTTTTCGACAATTCATAAGCTCCATGAAGAAATCGGACTACTTGGCCTTACGCTTGGGTTTCATAACAGTCCGTATACAATCCGATCATCCTGCTTAATAATTTTGTCTACTGTTATACAATCCGATCATCCTGACATTTCGAACAAATATAATCTGCCTACCACACAATGTGGATAGTGTCGCATTGTGCGGTAGGCAGAATGGTCAAACTTTGTTAATTTCATCTTCAAATTCTGTCTAAATTAATTATTTTTGATTAATTTTTGTCTACGATTACACATAACTCGTTAAAAAACCCGGTTATCGATTATCGCTCTGCGAACTTGTAAAAAATGCAGAAGCACAAGTTGCCACATTCGTACAACTTCCACAAGTACATGGTTCGTAGCATGGAAGATGAATTTCAAGGCATACTGGGGATCAGTCCGCCACTTTGGGGCTACGCAATTATCTGTATCTTCGTTAACATTCATGGTAACTCACCATTCATCGTCTTTCCTTTCGATCCATGGTTTTTGAGGTCGAGTCAGTTCGTATGTAACTCTTCTATCGCACAACGACATGTGGGGTTTTTTTACAAATAAAACTTGTTTTTGATCTATTTTAATTTTCGTTGCAACTTAGCATGTTGGTTTTTTGCAGGTCTTAATATCTACTTCTGGCTCTCATTCATCCCCGCCATTGTAAGTACTAGATTTGGACCGCATTTCACGGTACAAAAGTCTCGAAACTTAGAATTTGAGACCACTATAATCGGTCCTATTGACATGTAGCTTTTGGAAGTTCAGGGACTGTTACATAACATAACTTTGAGTTGGGTTATTTACTGGTCCGGAAGCTTCCAAATATTACGTATTGGTCTCAAAATAGAAAAATAGGACGGATTAGAGTGGTCCTGAACGACATTTTCAATACCGATATGTAACATTTGAAATTTTTGGGACAAGTAAGTAACCCAAGTCAAAAATTATACGACTTCTTGAGTACTAATGATGTTTTTGGGAAGCTAGCTTGTAATGGTGGTGGGAACGAAGCTCCAGCACGTTGTGTCGATGTTAGCACTTGAGATCGGAGAACAATCAGAGCAGCAGACACCCTCAGTGGGGAACCAAGTGAAGCCCAGAGATGATTTGTTCTGGTTTGGCAAGCCAGTCATTCTGTTGAGGTTGATTCAGTTCATCATTTTCCAGAATGCCTTTGAGATGGCTACTTTCATCTGGTCCTTGGTAAGTAAGTTCAGACTAGCAGAAAGTAAAATTTCCTTTCGTTCGGCAGTATCTCGCTGGATAATTTCTAATCTAAAATGAATGTTGATAATATGGTGTTGTGTTGGGTGCAGTGGGGTCTGAAGCAAAGAGCCTGCTTCATGAAGAACCATTACATGATCACCTTTCGTTTAGTTTCTGGGTATATGCTTAAACCTCACTGTTCACATGATACCAATTACGATTCACTTGCATTGGATCGTGGCATCGGACCTTGTTATCCCCTTATATAATCACTTTAACTTGCACAAATCTTGATGGACTTGGTACAAATTACTTTTATGCAGGGTGGTAGTCCAGTTCTGGTGTAGCCGCAGCACAGTGCCACTAAATGTGCTTGTCACACAGGTTTGCATAACAACAAAACTCCTTTTCATAAACTTAACACAAATGCCGGGTGGACGAACCTAGGTCCGCGGTCAGGACCTTTGGTTATGGAGTGATAAATCTTGCCCAAAGTACTCTTAACGCATCCCAAATTTAAAAATCGTGTCGAAGGTTTCGACCGTTCTGATTTCGCTACTGTACAAGTGTGATACACAAGACTTTCATTTATGTCTTATAAAGTGGTAATCTTTTCGGCAGATGGGATCAAGCTGCAGGAAAGCCTTAGTTTCCGAGAGCGTAAGAGACTCACTGCACAGCTGGTGCAAGCGAGTTAAGGAGAGGTCGAAGCGCGAAGCTGCCATGTCGATAGCCACACGATCAGTGTGCTCGATCGACACTGCCACCATCGACGAAGGGGACGAGGACATCACCGTTGCATCTCGCTCCTCCAGGTCCTCGTCCCCGAACCCCCTCAATGAGATCACTGTAGTCGATGAGACCGCCGATGAACAACGAGCTGTGAATGATGATGATGATCATGATGACCTCTCTAGGAGGATTGAAGAGTACTTTTCGAGTAATGTACCAGTTACAGGTGACGATGAGTGGTTTGACGATGTCGATCATGCACAACGCAACGAGGGTGAGCAGAAAGTCGAGACCCTATTCGACTTGTTTCGAAATGATCAATCATAGAATGTCAAAGGGATGAAAAAATTGAGGACATTGTTTTCTTTTATAGAGATGTAGTGTTTGCTTCAACATGCTAAATTCTAACATATTTGTTGATAGAATCTTAAGCTAAATCTGTTTAGTGTTTTAGGTTTGTTATTTGGATGTTTTGGTGAATTTTCGAGTGATTTTCTTGTTTACCTGTAAATGCGATCACGTATATTTTGGTACGAAATCTTTTATACAGACGGTATATAACAACACCCTTGCAAAACTTTTCCATAAGTTGAGTTTCAAGAATTTCTTATGTAAACACCAAAGATGCCGTGAATAAGACATCAACGATACCGGTTTTCAAACCGTTGAGCAACAGAGTTTGCTAAAAACTCAAAACAGCAAGATTTTGAGTACTTCTAATTACGATAATCCGATTAACCTGCTTTATTATAGCCAGTTAGAAGACCATAGCTCTCGAAAATGCCCGGTATTCGAAAATGAAAAGGTGCAAAGAATCAATGAAAAATGAAGAGAAAGGACCCAATATATATTCATGCTAAAGATTCACAGTGATACGACTGAATTGACAATCTCTCGTCTCTAAATTAAACCAACCTTTTTCACTTACATATGGGAGCCAAACAAAAAGAGTAAATCTCTTGAAGCAATTCCCTACTCCAGGGAAGAGCTATGTTCTCCCCGCCATCCTGCAAAACCTTGTTCATGATTCGTCGAACTAGTGGCTTCCTTTCGGTGAATCTTTCCCTTCGATGGATGATGCTAACTAATATTGCGGTTCTCACTAGAAGCCACCTACCTGTTCGAAGTCCGGCCTGGCCACCCGATTCTAGTCGCACTTGATGTTTCTGTAGATCCTCCTAACAAACAAGTTTGAGCCTAGATAACCAACAGCACCTGCACAACAAAAGATATGTGTTACAAAGAGATGTATCCTGACTCAGCGAGCTCTGATCTGTAACTCAAAATGATTGAAACTAAGTAACCCACAATTTGCCCAATCCGAAAATCTTAAGAACACATAAGTAAAGTTAACTGTGATCAGATTGGCCCGTAATTCGATTAATCCGAGCCTTGATAAATCCATAACCGGATCGATCCAGCCCAACCCACCCTTTAGCAGCCTCTAATTAATGCTATTATTTTTTACCCCAAAGTGCTATTCTTGCTAAGATAAATGTAATGACTAAACAACTAACAGTACCAAGTAACCTACAAACAGCTTTCCCTAGCATAAACATTATTAAGCCAACTGATGGGAGGAACAAGGTGAGTAACATGAAAATGCAAGCTGATGGACATAATCTAAGCATAAAGAACTCACCACAGAGAATGCCGAGGCCAAGACAGAACATCAAAGTGTATCCGAAGTAGAAGCTGGTCTGGAAGAAGCCCGACATCTTCGTCTTCACGTAGTAATAGTAAATGGAATACAAGTATACATAAACTGCGGTTGAGGCAGCAGAGAAGAATGAGGTCCATTGCCAATGGTAGTTCTCAGCATTTAGCAAGAAATATGTCCCCACGATTGTCACGCAAACAGTTACAATGACAAGAATCAGGAAAACAAGCAGCATGAAGCCATACACGTAGTAGACCTGCCAAACATGAATAAAATGCTTTTAAGCAAGGGAATTTGAAAAAAAGTATGTAGGCAGTTGTAAGTTAAGGAGGGAGAGGAATATTAACCTTGTAATTCCAAAACGAAGTGAAGACAAAGTACATCTCAATGAATATGCTGCCAAAGGGTAGCAGTCCGCCCATCATTGATACTACTGATTGAGTTAGGTACCATTTCTTCTCTGGAATTAGACGGGGAATGGTCTTCACTCGGCAGGGGTTGTTTGGAGCACCAGACCAATTTCTGCCGACAACTGTACCAAGAAGTGCTAGAGGGAAAGATATGAATGCCCAGATAACAAATACAACCACCATAGTACCGAATGGGATGGCAGCTAGGGAACCATAGAATATGGCAATTGTATTTAGAACAAAGCCAATCCCAAAGCACATAAATGGGAACAAAGAGGCTGTGAGGATCATTGCTTTTATCCAGCTTTTACCTGAAAAAAACATGCCGAGCATCAATCAAAACACATATTAAATATAGAGGATAAGTGAAGGAGACAAATAAAAGATGTAGATGTTTACCCCCATGGCGGGAATACATCCCTCCGCTAACATAACCAGAAATGAATGAAGTAAGAGCATAGCATACAATGAAAGTCGTCACAATTGCTCCTCTCCTGCATAGCATCATCAAATAAGAACATGTGACATACAAGAACCATCAAGAGACAAAAAATGGTCAACTCAATGACTATTTCAGTATTTCCAGAACTTATAGCAGAAACAAACATAATGGAAGATGCTGGCTCCTTCCCATCCAGATAAACAGTAGACTGATCACTAATGACATATACCGGTAACATAATGGGCTAAATGTGAGGAAACATGAGCACAACTCACATACCCAGCAAGTTGCAAACAAAATTCATAGTTTTTAAGAAGAATCAGCACATACCCAACATACAACATGCCAATAATAGCCAATAAGATGACAAGAAGCACAAGCAGCGCAAGTTGAGCACCAGTTCCGACAACAGCTGACAGAAGAGCCAAATTGCGAGTTGGGCGGAAAACATCTCCATGTATAAGCTTCCAGCCAGACTCTTCGCTAACATCTCTTTCCTGTTAAAATATATGAGTATGTAGCAAACTGGGCATGTTAGGGCATACAACTTGAGCTGCCAGGAAAAAGACAAATCTGCATCAAACAAAAAATCTTCCTAATTTATTCGAATACTATTCTTCAAGAAGTATGAAGCATTATCAACAACTAAAACACTAGAATTTAAAGAGGCATCACCAAAGACTCCAGATCATCATCTTCTCGAGCGTACTTTGCATAGTCATTTCTCAGAGTACGCATCAATATCATAGAGACCAGCCCAGTGAGAAAGATGACCATCATGAAAGAATTGAAAATGGAGAACCAATGGATCTGCATGGAAAAATACCCCAGTAATAAAATAATTGAAACCAACACAAAAAAGACATAGGATGAATATAGTCTCAAATACAGCATGCCAACTTTATTACAGATGAGCCCCAAACATCCATGCCCATCACCAGAATTACCTGGTGCTCAAAAAAAGGGTAATCCAAGTAGACATCAAAGCGACGAGCAAAAGAAACATTAGTCGGAATCCATTTGACGGAGTATGTCATTTCCAAGCTTTTCCCTGGTTCAAGGAGTTTGGCACTCTCTTGAGTAAGATTGACATGAATTATCTGAAAGAATAGACACTTCAGCATCCACATTAATAAATAACTTTCCGAAAAAAGAATTCAACTAGTAACCACCAACCTGATTTTTATTATATTTAACTGTAATAATCTTATGAGTGTACAGAACATGCTTGCCACTGTCACTGTTTTTATCAGGATGCAACTCCCCCACAAAGCCTGTAAGGGAAAATAACAAGAACGAACTAAAAAACAGACATAGAAATAGACAGCAGAAATAATGACCACGGGTTTCGTGATTACATACCCCACAATGGCAAGTCATCTGCATCAGTGGACACATAACAGAAGATCAGGAATCAGAAGACAATAATCAATAAATGCATTACTGTAATAACCTTGAGAACCAAATCATGAAAACGATTCAAAACTAAACCAAACTAATTAATAGCTACAGGTCATATAAGAAGATTTCTAGTTTATCTTATGTTGTCTGAAAAGAGTTTATTTACACGTAGCAATAAAATAGAGATGGAAACACAATGCCACGGCCCAGAGACAAGAACGGAGCATACCCATGAAGAACTCAAACCAGTAACTGTTGTCAATAGCATCTTTGAATTTTGTGACCTTAGCTTCATCAAGGTCAAGCTGACAGATGGAACCTTTTTCTACATTCTCTGTTGAAATAACATATAGAGTAACAGCACAAAAGTCAATACAACAAATTCACCCCCATGTAATCAAAATATTGATACTTACAGCTTGGAGAAAATTGTACATACTCTTAAACTTAATGTCAAGCAAACTATCAATAAGTTCATTTCCGCCTAGAACTTCACCAAGGCCACCCCATTTGTGAGCAGAATTTCCAGCTGGACGGCAGAATGGGAGGCTGTAGTAGTTGTATGTTTCTTGTGGATTATTATAAGGACCCACTTTGTTTACCCAGAGAGTGACAGGTTCATCTGGTTGATACTGGAAAAAGAGAAGGATACCGTTTGAGATTAACTGGATAAACCATTTAGTCGAGATAACAATAACTATTACAATATCCATACCAGAAAAACCACTATATTATCCTATAAATAACAACAAAAACAGTATTTGGTGCAAAATATATTTGCTTATTTTAGTTTTTAGTTAGTATATCTATCCAAAACATGTTTTAGAGCAAGCAATTTACTCTTCCAGGGACTTCAGCAATTATCAAAGCAGTTTGACTCTCCAAAGAAGCCAAATTCCCATCAAATAGCACTTGAGCAAACCAAGTTTACCCAAACAGAACTTCTAACTCCCTGTGTAAGTATAACAGTTAACTAATAGAACATAGACTAATTCACCGTCAACTAATAGGCATTGCCAAGATCCCTGGTTCCAACCATTAACATCAAATAGCGTACAGTTTTCAGCCACAACGATACATATTGAAGTCTCAATGACGACTAGAATCTTAGACGAAGAGCACATCGAGATGCAAAATACCTCAGACTGAATGGAAGACTGACATCTTTAAGAAGTCTGTTTGTACCACACTGATCATAGAAACCCAATATATATATATATAAACTGACAAAGATCAATCACATTGCCCCATCTTCTATGCCAGCTCCAACAAATTGATCCAGATTGAATAATTCAAGAGGCAAAGACCAATACGATATGCTGAATCTACCTAGCCACTAGATCCGAATGTACAAAAACATACGACTTCCAAACATGCAAAGGTCAAGCAAAGAATGACCGAGTCATCCTAGCAACCTCCATCACTATAACACAGCCAATACGAGCATTCTAACCGAACATCCAAAATCAGCTACAACCACTCAATTTGCAGCTGCTCCGACCACTCTCAGACAAGCATAAACATAAAAGATCAAGTTCCCAATCTACCACCAGAAACTGCGGAAAACACCGCTACTTCAGCTCTCCAAAAACCCTCACATAAGAAACCAACCTACTAAACGATTCACCCTCCCACGTAAAGATCTGAGCCCAATTCGCGAATTCAGAAACCTAGAGAAATGAGATCTAAACCAGCAACTCAGCACCGAGAGTTTTGATGTACTAGAATAGGGACCAAGTTTTTACCTTGTGATCTGAATCGGAGGCGAGAACGAGAGGAGAGACGAGAAAAAATGCGAAGAAGAAGATGTGCAGATATTGGATTGGGACAGCGGAGGAGGACATTGCGGTAGCAGGAAATCAAGATGAAATCTTCGCGTCCGGTGGAGCCGCTTCGTGGGCGGTAGTAATATCCAGTAGACTGGTGATCGAAGCTCGTCTGAACTCAGGAGCTTCTTCTTCCTCTGAGCGGGGGAGTTTTCGTGTTTTGTTGGGCTATATTGTGGGCGGAGCTATCATCAGATTTAAAAAATGTGTTAAATATATTGGAACTCGACTCTCCGGTGAAAATGAAAGCCAAACAAAGAAAAAACAGCTTTTAGAAAAATTTCTACAGTATTCATTTTAATTAAATAATAAAAGCCCGGAGTGGTTAATAAATGGTGATTTTCACCTGGCTGGTCAGTTAAAAAAATCCCAAACCACTAGTCTGATTGATTTTGATCCTGTTCGGTTTAAAATTTTAAATAGTTATAAAATAAATTTTGAACAAAATATAAACAGAATTAATTAAAATTCAATCTTGATATTTTTTAGGTGATGTTATATACAGTTTGCAATTTTTTTACGTAAAAATGTTATTTATACGGTTTGTATTTTATTTTGTGTAGTTTGTATTTTAATATAAATAGATTAACACATCTTTA
Source organism: Linum usitatissimum (assembly GCA_030674075.2). Classification (NCBI taxonomy): domain Eukaryota; kingdom Viridiplantae; phylum Streptophyta; class Magnoliopsida; order Malpighiales; family Linaceae; genus Linum; species Linum usitatissimum. Next base: position 3,032,361 of record JAUJYP020001495.1, read on the forward strand.
ATAAAAAGATTTATTTACTATTTTGCTAAAATAACTCTTATGATATCAGTTATCAATACGATAAGGATTTTATGAAAAGCAAATCAACGAAGAGAGAGATTTTCGAATACTCAATTGCTACGCTCAATCAGTTCGAGTGGGGCATGTCCCAATAGGAGGACAGAAGTTTAACCGGAACATACTTATCCAAATAGTGTATAGTAACACGTCTGATCGGGTGTTCTCCACAGTGAAATAATCACTCAGTTCGCCTAGCTGATTTCACCTTCTTTCACCACTCTCGTTTCGCAAATCGAGAACTAGAATAGAAGTCCTTCGGCCGCAAGTGAACTATTTGAACCCAGCAAGCATAAGCGTCTTAGACTTGCAACCTTGTATGCATCGGAGCAATTAGTTAGTCACTGAGTAGAGAGCTTACCAAAGATCAAAGGGACTCATAGGTAGAGAAATGTGCTTTACTACCAATAACAAAAAGTTCACTAAAATGAGTTCTGAGGAGATCAAACCAACCAGGACAGAGTGCTAGCTAGTTACTTCCCACAACGACATACAGAGTTGGGCATATGTCAGTTGGTGGCTATTTACTCAAGAACAACCTTAAAACAAACGACCATAATCAAGTGAGCAGCAGCTATATATACAAAAAATATAACAGCTGGACTCGGCGGATCGTGTCTTTCGATCACTGCCGGTCTAAAGAACACGGAGCTGCGCAAGGAAAGCTGCACAAAGGTCTAAGAAGAGAAACTGAGGTCCTTGCACTCTCTGCATATCCAACAAGTACTTTTCCTCGCGCGTCTTGTAGAGCTGCCAACAACAACAACAAAAACCACCATTGATTTTTATTTATAAACAGACATGTTGGTAAGGCAGCTTTACCAAGCATAACATCCCCATTAGACAAAACTAGCAGGATACATACGGAGATACAAGCACTGCACCGACGGGACATACATCTAGAAGTGTCGAACCGGTGGGTTGGGAAGGTCACTGTCTGGGTTCAGAGTTGCAGCTTCATTGAGTAGTTGCTTGCACTGTATTGTTGATATTTTTACAATCAGGGTCTGAGGTCAAATTGGGTAGGGCTGGGTTTGGCAGGCTGGTCGAGTTGCATATAATTTTCACTGTATATACGATTATATGAATGTATTTTAATTTGTAACAAAATTGGTCAATCGGGATTGACGGGTTTGGGTCGATTGGGTTGTGAGTTAATCAGGTCTCGGCTTCGTGGTCTAACAAGTTAAGGGTCAATCTGGTTGTGGGTTGTTCGGCACACTGGTCATCGGCTTTTAGTAAATTCGGATCACAGGTCGGGATGACAGTCGTGGATTCGGCTTTTAACAGCTATTATCCAGACACAAGTGACTCGATTCTTTTTTGAACCCAGTCCTACAAACAGTAATTTAGGAAAGAACTATTAACTCAAGGCAAGTAGAGTTCATAGTTCTGTCCTAATAAGCATGTAGAAGAGACAGATGAGGCGTACCTGCACTTCAAATTTCACAACGTTTGATGCTCTGGTTACTCCGTCATTCTCAATAATGGAAGATTCATCCCCAAAGAAATTATTGTTGGCCAGACCATCATTTCCCATGCCATCAAGGTGTCCAGGACTGCCAGGAAACCACCTGCACTTCATGTTATAGTGACCGATCTTCTTCCAGCCTACATTCAGTTCTTGCAAAGCTTTCAGAACTTCTGTCATTATTTCTCTGGGGTGGGCTCGAGACTGTCACAAACCAAATCGATTCTTACTTTTTTATGAACATCATTTCTGCTGTAACTGGTACTTCTAAACTGGAATGTTTTTCTTTTCACCAATTGATGGAAGGGGGAACGGAAACGAATAGGGGAAACGGAAATGAATAAGGAAAACCGAAAAATGCAAGTAGGACAAATTAAGCTCTCAAGCATGCAAACTGACTGGAAAATATGGTAACAGGAGCAACTTTTACCTGAAGTCCAAGAGCCCATTTCCTATCAAAATGATATTGTGACCTCAATCCAGTCCCTTGGTACTCCATATACCCAGGAGGGCGATGACCAACTGGTGAAGAAGCAGGTTCCCTGAGATGTGCACGATTGTAAGCACTTTCCTGGAAGAAAGTAAATAAATTACAGATGGAAGAGCTAAGCATGCGCAGAAACTAGAGTAAGGAGCCTTAACACAATGACCAAGCCAAAAGAACTGAACAGAAACTAGAGCTTGGGAAGAAGGAACTGTACCATAGTTTCTTGGAATTCAGCTCCAAGATATCCATTAGAGACCCGGAACCGATTGTCCAGAAGCAAATAGTATGCCACAGTACCCTGAAATACATACTTACTACTTAGCAACAAAATATCCATGTAGCTAAATTCATCCATAGCCAAAGTGAGACAATACCTCATTCTGTATTCTGTTGCGAAGAGATTCAACCAGTTGGTTCCTGTCAAATCCCATTCTAATCACTTCCTGTAGAATCTCGTCATCAATCTGCAGCAAGGAAACATGGCTGAGAATATAGAACAGTGGCAATAACCAACAATCACATTTTACCTCATTTCAACACTCAACTTGATAGACTTGAAATGTATTATGTTCAATTGAATTATGCCACGTTTCAGCTGCTTTTTTATGGTATACTGAGCCCATGCATGGACTTACTTGTATGGAAGAGCTCATAAAAGTAAATGAACTTTAAGCAAAAGAAAGTGCCCATTTCCAAAGGGAGCTTGTCCTTTGTTTGATATTGACCTTTTTAGCTTGTTGCATGGTGTCTGGTGGAGGAACAGCCAAATAGCGTGGGAGACGAGCTTGGAACCATGGATGCTGACGAATTTCTGGAATGGTCATTCGCTTCATTGGATCAACCACAAGCATCCTAGGGATAAGATCTCTTGCACTCGGTGATAAATGACTAGGAAGAGTGTATATCCCTCCCTAAAAACAAAAACTCGCCATCTGAATCCACTTTTGCAGAATCATCATGACATACAAACCTGATCTACTAAATAAATCTTCAGAAATACAGTGGATAAATGTACGTTCAATTATAGAACCCAAGAGTTTAGGTGAGAGGAGATATTATCTACCATAAAACATGAAATGTCGGATTGAACACAATAGTATGACTCAGCATAATACTAAGGCAAGAAAATGATGGTTTTCTGATGTCAAATCAAAGTTGGAATTCTATTAGCTACATAGAAATTTGTTAATATTAGGAACCATATACGGTTTTGCTCCTTCCTTTGGAAAATGGAAACTATGACCTGCCGGCAAGTTGATCCATCTTTAGTTAAAAGAAAATTGAAGCTATAAAATAAATGCCCTGAAGAGCCTAGTAACAGAAGGATTCTATTCTGTGTGCACTGCGATTAAGTTCTTGTCTAGGCAACAAAGAAAATTCCTAAATCAAAGTGAAGCTGCTCAATGTACAGAAATCTTAAGTATTCTGGGGAACCAAATTGGTATGACAAAAAAAGAAAGCAGAAAATGAGCTCCTGATAAATAAGAATAGTGACTACTTTCAGTTTTTGAAGAAGACCATTTATATGTTCTTAGAAAGTCATTACAATTTATTGAACAATAAGTCAAGGATCAATCAATCAAACTGCCAGTTCCCATACCTTTATTTTTTTGAAGAGGTTGGGAATGTTTTCATCATCAAATGGAAGGGTACCACAAAGAAGAGCATACAAGATGACTCCACAACTCCACACATCCACTTCAGGGCCAGCATACAATTTCCCAGAGATGACCTATAAAAGCAAAAAGAAAAGATCTTCAGAAGTAAATCCCCATATAAGAAAAGAAAAACTAATATACACTCGAACTGGGAAGGCAAAGTAACCACGTGTAAGCATCTATTTCTAAGAGCACACATAGATTTATGTTCGACAGAAAGAGCTATTCTACTGTTACCTCTGGGGCTGCATAGTTTGGGCTTCCACAACTTGTCTTCAGAAAGTGGCCATCTCTCATTATATTGCTCAACCCAAAATCAGCTATTTTGACATTGCATTTGGAATCCAATAGCAAATTTTCAGGTTTAAGATCTCTGTGAACAACCATATTCCTATGGCAGTATTCCACGCCAGAAATAATCTGTGCCACAGCCAACTATCAATATGCTTATAACGACATCCTCCAACAAAGGAAACAATTAAATCCTACAGCCAGTGGTACCTGCTGGAAAAAATTGCGGGCCTCATCTTCCTGCAACCTTCCTTTCTCCACAATATAATCAAACAGTTCCCCAGATTTGACATACTCCATCACAACGTATATATCAGTCGGAGTTTCAATCACCTCATATAGCCGTATGATATGAGGATGCATAAACAATCTTAAGATTTTGATTTCTCTTCTCACTGGAGGGAAAGCAAACACGAAGTTTAAACATCAACATCATACCAAGAAACAGACAAACATGAAAAGGGGAATATGAACAAACTCATGAACACAAGGGAAGTAAAAGCTACATAATCCAAGCCAGAAATTGGCATCAATATAAGCGTTACAACCATACTTCAAAACTAACTGATAAACTTAGTGGAAAGGTTTCAACTCAGTAGGCACACTATAGAACCCAAATGCAGCAGGAAACATTGATTAGTTGACAGGTATCGCCTAGACAATGCATAACTGCTACATATCCACCGGATACATCATGTTTCTTATAGACAATTCATTTTCATAACATGTCATGAAAAAACCTACCTTTTTCTTCCATGTCCATATTTTTAATCTTACGGCGATTAAGTATCTTGATAGCAACCTTGTGTCCCGTCAAGGCATGCTCAGCAATTTTCACCTTGCCAAAGGAACCAATTCCAAGAGTTTTACCAAGCTTGTAATTGGGCAAGTACATATCCACATTACTGCTGCCTCGATTACTTGATCCATCCATGCTCCTGTTCAAACAACACTGTCAGCAAGAGAAAATTTTGCACTAATCAAAACCACTACAAGACGAACAATTAGCCTAGCAACAAATTCTGAAAACTCGTTTGTGTGTTGAAATAGTTGATTCCAAAAGCTTTCATGAGCTAATTCCATAAAGCACTTAGCATCAACGACAACACAAAGCCTATCATTTACAGTTAAAAGCAATAATCACAGTTAAGCACATGAAAACGGATTCGAGTCATGTAAGAAAATCCAGAAGAACAGAAAACACAAACGAACTGAAATCCATATGTAAAGCCGCGCAACAAAGTTTCTCTTGAAGGAAGTCGTAAAGCATTTATATTAATACCTAAAGGTGCGGGGATAGAGACGTGAAGGAAAGATTCACCTGGGTAGCTAGAAGTTCCTTATTCTCCACACTTAACTCTTGGAGTCGAACAGCTGCTCCGCCGATGTAGAAGAGAAGGAATTTGGTCGCGGAAGGCAACGACGGAGGCGAATGGTGCTCCCCCCGGCACTCCTCCTCTTCAATTTCCTATACGGCGGAGAAGTGAAACGAAATCGATCTGGCGGTGTTGCTCGATTTCCGTCCTTCTCGGTGTATTCTATCGGCGGTGATGCTGCCTAACTGCTTCTTCTTCTCTACCGCCTCTCTCCGATCTCTCGTCTCTGCGTATCGTATTTTATTGTTTCTTTCTTAATTTCCTTTTCTTTTTGTAAAACAAATTCCAGACACTCGAGTTTTCACCTGAATGGTCACAATTGGTCAGACCGGACCGGAGGCACTTCCAAACCATAAACGCATTGGGAGATGAACCCGTGAAAAATTGTTGTAGTAGTCATACTTCAGCCTTGATTGAACCATTACTATGAGTCGGATAGACAACTTCGCTCAATATCGATCTGAGCTGTTGACGAACCAAGCAGTTCGAATTCGACTCGGTGTTCAACTCGGGAAAAATTCGTTTCTGACTCAGCTCGATTTTAAATGAGCCAAGTTTGAGCTAACGTATGTTCGATTCGGTAGGCTCGCGAGCTAGCTTGAGCTCAGGCTTGAGAGCCAACTCGAGTATATGACTCGCTAGTTGACTCAATAATGCAATATATGTTTTGCTCGAAAACCATAAATAATAAATCATATGTAATTTGTTATTGTGCCACTAATGAAAATGCAAGTCACGCACTATTTATGTTTAACTATTTAATTGTGAAAAGTAGAAATTTGTATATTTTAGGTTATTAGTATTTTAGCTTTGACTCGTCGATATTTTCTAGTATACAAACTTCAAAATTTGTTCAAAATAGACTCATTAGTGGATTTTAATGTGTGAAGTTCGAGTTGAGCTCGAGTTTGGCTCGTCCAGGAAAATTAACAAGTCGGGCTCGAATAAGCTCGAACTCGAGACGAGCTAAAATTTTCTAGCTCAAGCTCGCCTAAAAACTAACAAACCAAACTTGAGCATAGTGAAGTTCGGCTCGACTCGCTTCATGAACAGCTCTAACATTGATTCAGGAAACTATTGGATTACAAGCCATCTTTCGATATATCACAGCATAAAACCTATTATAAAACCCAATCGGGGCTTGATATTGAACACGCCAGCTCATGAGTCTGATGAATCAAACTCAATAGCTGGCTCGTCTATGGCTAGAGTATATCAAGAGCAAATGCAGCCATTGTGTTCTGTGCATCCTGAGATTGAACCCCAAGGTATGGATCAGACTAATAATATCCCAACCCCATCCACGCCCAGCCCAACCATGAGAAACTGAACATAATCCAAAAAGAAATACAAAGCCAGTAGGGAAAACAAGATGCCAGTTAAAAAAAAATCTGTACTGACTTTTCCTTCCCATTTCTAAACGTGACAAAAACAAGAGACAGAAAGAGAAGAGAAGAAACAATCATGTTTACCGACTCCTAATTGACTTTCTTATAAGTTGATCAGCAACTAGTAGATGATATGCATGGGAACTACTGCCAAGGAGCTGAGATTTGAGACCCGTAAGTAGGCATGTATGCAGGAGAAAATGAGAGAAGTACCTCAACAGAATCAATGTTTCATCCGAGTCGGGAAGCCGAATGGTAATCAAACCACCAGCCTTTCTGTTTTTGCCCCTCCCACTAGCTTTTCGTAATACACTAACAGAATAAGAGAAGCCACCCTTTTCTCATGCACTTTCTCGAATTTAGGCGCTTCCCAACCTGAGTTTTGACAAAGCTGGTGGAGAACCGCTTTCGGAATCTTTCAAGGATCTCCCTGCAAGCATGTAGATAGTATATAAGGTTAAAGAGTTAGCATAGGAGAGATCGGGATCTACCAAAACTCAGACTACTTAAGGGAATTCTGGACGAACATTTACAACTGAAATACAGGTAGATGAACTATCCTTTAACTGATAGAATATATTTCTTTGTCAGGCGACCTTCAGTAAGATCATCAAACTAAGTCCACCCAGCTTGGATATCAGTACCTTTTTCCAAATACCATCTAATTTTTCCAGATTCTTCCCGCTGCATAATTCTTTCATTCTTTCATTTTTCTGTAATTCCAATACTTCAGCCGCCGTCAATTATTTAGGTGCGGAATCTTCTAAAAATTAATCACCAAGCTCCACTTCTCCTGAATCATTACCCAAGTCATCTTTTCTCTGATCAAGTGTATTAGTAGATGCAGGTAAGGATGGAGCCTCAGTGTCAAGTGAGCAAACGATATTGTTTTCACATACTGGTGATCCCTCCGCTGACCAAATTGGGAGAGAAGAATCCTCTGAATCAATATGGGTTGCTTCCAGCTGTTCCGCGGCCGGAGTATATGAGCCCTCGGGCATGCTGACAGAGTTAGACTGATGAGCAAACTCTTGGCACAAGGTATCAACTGAAAGTCCTGATCAACATAAGAAAGCAAAGAAACACTAAACATGCATTCACTTTATGACCAGAGGAATATTTTGTAATGGAAAATGAACCGAAAGTAACCTAGAGCAGATAATTCCTGCTTGAGTTTGCGGATGATATGGCCTGCTTGTTCCTGGCGTTTCTTGTCGCCGCTCTCCTTGGCTTTTGCAGCTTCAACTCTGGCTGCATAGTAATCTTTCGCAATGACATCATATGACCGTGGTTCAGAATCCTACTAACATGCACAGAGAATCATAGTAGGAAGCTGTGGAGATCTGCTGTCCCCAGTTTAAACAATAGGAAGTAAGCATTACAATATCTTCTTGGAGTAAGAGAGGGGCCTCAAAAGGGGAAAGAGACAAGTAGATTGCAAGACAAATATGAATCAGATATATACCTTATGGGTAATACTTGGATCAAATGCATCATCCTCCCAAGTTCTGTCATCATCCTGAAACATAACAAAGCAAACATGCATTCGTGATACAGTGCATTCTTAAACTCTCAATAAGTGTACAAAAAAGCAAATGGGATAAAAACTTATCATCCAATACTATTCATCACACAAATGAATACCAATCAAGTTTTTACAAGTACCAAGGTCCCCATATTACCTCTTCTTGCTGCTCCATATATTGCCTAATCCAATCAGCCTGTGATTGTTTGCATGAATCTAGGGTTTCCTCACTTTTTCTTTCTTTGATTTTAAAAGCATTATATTGCAGATCCTCCTGATTCTTTCTGGGAGAATCATCCGGAGGAACATAGCCCTCGCGTGCAGTTGAGATAACACCGACAGAACCTTCATGTTGTAAAAATAAACTTCAATGTGCTGGCCTAAATTAACATCATGGATTAACAGAACTAAAAAGGAACTGATAATCGGAATGCTTGTGTTACCTCCATCCTGCTGTGAATTTCGGCTAGAAAACTTCAGAGGGAGCTCATTTCCCGGTATATTCAAGCACAACCAATCAAGAGCATCCTCGAATGTAGCATTGTCCTACTTGAAACATATGAAAACAATTCATAGTTGAACGCATGCACAAAGCTAAACAGAAATCCTTCACATATCCCCTATCTTGATAAAAATTTCAAGACGAAAAACATCAGGTGACAGAAAAGGTGAACAATGAGCAAACAGTATAACAACAGATCCTGTGGACAGTGATCCCTAATCAACTATATATTCAATCCAGGATTTGCATAACATCCTACTAAGATAACAGGAATTTCACGAAGTCAGTTAAAAAAATTCTGATCATAGTGATTTAGCAACTCGATCAAGTTAGAGATTGAACTTCAGTATCTCATATGCCAATCATTTCTTCCTTCTTGCTACCTATAATGGCAACATCTCAAAAATCGGTTCAAGCAGTTGGAATGAGCACGCAACTGATCACTTCAAGTTCACCTTGAGAGAAGACAGAGCGAGCTCAATTTGATTGTCTGAGAACCCTTCGCAAGAGAGGTTCTCGTAAATGGCCGTCAATTTCTTCGCCTTTTGAGCTTTGGAGAGATTGTCTTCAACCGGTGCTGCCACCGGAAAAGACTGGGCAGACTGGCCAGAGTTGAGCAATAGACGACGAAGACGGTTCTCGATGATATTTGCAGCTTCGGACCCGACGAACTCGATGATTGGGACTGGGATTTCGATTTCGTGCCCCACCTCTGCGGCGGTGGCTTCTTCTTCGGAGGCATCGGTTTTCTCGGCGACGGCGAAGAGAGAGTCAGTAGCAGAAAGACTACGATGGTCGATGCAGTTACGTGAGAACCTGCTAGGAAAAAAAAGACGGCGTTTTACAGTTGAATAAATCTTTGCTAAAAAGCAGAGACAGTCACTTGACTTTGGACTCTATGACAGACTGGCCATCTAACTTTCATTTGTAACGTGGTTAACTCCTAACTTTGCTCGATAAAAAAACCACTTTGACTGGTTTTTAGTGCGGTTTTGATGATAATCACACTTCAAATTTTACAGTGACAGTGCTGTGATGGATATCATACTATTTGAACCATCACCTTTATCATATCGACCCGTTAATGTAAAATGATGTCATTTTAGATATGATAATATCTAGTTAATTAATAATTATATATTCTTCTACAAAAGTAAAAAATATCGGTTTTAAAACCCTAAACTAACCGGTTTTTTCAACCAATTTTCACTGACCGGTTAAAAAACTCTCTTGCAACAATAAATCGGGAGAGAATTTGGTTGGTTTGTATGGTTAATAATAACTGGCGGTTAAAACTACAATCTGATTAAATATAATGATTAGTGATATTAAAATCAAATCTCAAACTGTCAAGTTTGGTGATTTTTCATTGTAATCGTTATTAAAGAGATTAGGCGATGAATATGCACTAACCCTCGCTGATCCTATTTATTGCCAAACCTAATGATTTTCAGCCAAACAAAACAAAACTAATACTAATTAGTTGCCAAATTTCCCTATTTAAAAAAAACTTATCTGAAAAATAGGCATGAATTTCTAATCTATAAAAATTGGTAGACAGAACAGATATATAGTGGGGTTTGGTTATCCACCAATGGCAAAAGGGATGACGATGATGTCTTTGCATGGGACTTTCATGACATTTTTGGTTCTTGGTTTTCTTCTTCACCGCCATCAGTGCAGTGCCGTTGATCTCAAACCTTGTGGATTCAATGCCATCTACAATTTCGGAGATTCACTTTCCGATGCCGGCAATGCCGAGATGGAGTTTCCTGACCCGACAGGCTGGGGGTTCCCCCTCGGTGTCACCACCGGCGGACCCACCGGTCGATTTTCCGATGGGCTGTTGATCATCGATCGTATTGGTGAGTAGTTTACGTACCTGCATCTTTGCCCTGCATGTTAATCTTTGAAAACGAACTTTAATTTGTGCTAGCCCTGGATTCGGGAATCGGGGTTGGAAATTAGACCGATAATTTAGACCTTAGAGGACCATATAATTCCTTATCGCTACGAGAAACATGGTCCGGGGGTTCCTCTGTCTCGATGGGTCGGAAAGACAAGATCCTTTACAACGGTTCCTGACCCTCCTAACCACGACAATATAGGATTGACAATTGTAACTGTTATTATTTAGTAAAGCCACAACATAACAAATCATTTTTAAAATGCAAATAAAATTTAGGAGTCAAATATTAAGTAGGTCTCGTAACTTTAATTAAATCGAATTACATACAACCGTACAAGTCACGAAACTTACAATTTATCAGGACCAATTATGATCACTCCAATTGGTCCTATTTGTAAGTTTTCAAACCCGTATATAATACGGTACAAAATTACAGGTTGAATCGGGTAAATTATGACTAATTTCAGAATTGATGTGTGTTTGAATTAATATATAGCCGAATCAGCGGGGCTTCCATTCGCAAATCCATATCTGAAGAAGAACTTGGACCATTCGAAAGGAGTGAACTTTGCCGTTGGCGGAACTGGACTCCTCTCCGAAGAGCTTCGTCGTAAGTGGAACGTTACATTCAAGTACTCCCAGAGCTCCATTGATGTCCAACTTCGCTGGTACGATGAGCACCTTGCCAAAACCTTTAAAGATGAAGCCGGTACGTACTTTCGTAATTTTCTTATATATTTCCAACTATATGAGTTCAGATACATCATAATTCGTCACATAACTCTGGACCGAGTTACGTTATTAATTTCAAAGCTATTATGTATCGGTCTTGAAACTTACAAAATATGACTGATTAGAATGGTGATCTCAAGTTGTAACTTCCAGAACTGATACGTAATGTTTGGAAGTTTTAGGACCATTATGTAGTCCGGTAAAAAGTTTCCGAGCCTATAAAGTATTAACCCCAACTGCATGTCTACATAATCTCAATATCTTGGGGATAATCAAATATCTAAATGGCTCATAACTTTGGATCGGGTTGCATAGTAGTCACGTGAAGCACGGATTTTACCCCGATAATCAAATACCCACTAGATTTCTCTAATGGAATCGTTTATTTTCCTAGAGTCTTTCTAACACTATTACTCAAATTGATTAAGCTAACTAAACCAAATAACAATAATTGATTGGTTATTTTTATGTTAGTGTATCAAACTATCAACTAATAACTGAAATAAAACAACTCAAAATGTAAGAAATCGATTTTCAAAGATTGGATGAAGGTTGTTCGAACTCGAATCCACAATAACTAGCAATGCATGGATGAACGATGTACAATCTCAATTATTCAAGTTATAATGGCTTTGTGATTTCCTAAGATAGTTTTAGATCACTCCCGCGTCTCTAAAGATCTATTCTACTCGACAGTAGACTCCTCTCTCGAGCTAATCTACACCCAACCAAAACATATTAAAGGTGTTCGATGAAATGCCACAACGATAAACGATGCAAAAATCCTAGATTAAACGCGCCTCTCTTGAGCTAACGAGTAACCTAGAGTTATTTCTAAGCGACCTATCAATCTATGTTCCTCTAGGACCCACAAATCAATGATGATGATCAGACGATAATGAATATGAAATTAGGTTTAGCAAAAACACACGATAATCCTGAATAACATCGATAGCAATATCATAGGTTTAGAAACTCATCATCCATTCAAAAGTTAACCTAACGTTCCATCTAATCCAAACAACATAAAAGATTTAGCCGCTCATGGTTTCAGAAAATAAATCACAAGATAAGAGAAGAAAAACCGGAGAAGACGACATGTTCTTCGTGGAAATCCCAATATTCGACTTGATGATTCGTCCTTCACTAATTGTGGTTGATCCTCTCGCTTCAATCGTCTCTCTGGAACCCTAACTTTCTCCAGGAGCTCGAAAATATGTGTATTATGAAGTATATCTCGTCCATAGGGGGTCTCGGGGTTATTTATAGACTTTTGGGATAAGTTGGAGAAGGAAAAGTTAGGAAAAATCCGTCTGAAGGAGGGACACATCATTTCCTTGAAGAACACGTCGTATTCCTAAAGGACACGAGCGTGTTCCTCCCAATAGACGCTCTCGGGTTGCTGCCCAGAGAAAAGGACATGACCATATTCTTTAAGAACACGTCGTGTTCCTTAAGCATACGAAATTTAACCATAGCGTCAACATAAAAGTTGCAGAGAATCTAATTTTCTTTCCAACGTCGCTGATTTTGAATCAATTGGACTTCCGAGCAATGACTTATGCTTAAAATACTAAACAGTGACGTTTTCTTCCCAAGTCGAACGTTTTGAGTTGTTCCGGCCTCCCCATCATGTCTTGGTCCATCTCTTAACGTCATATGACACCTGAAATGTACCAAAAACTATAACACGGCCCCGAGGGGCAAGAGAACCAAACATGTACTCAAAATCTTGAATTTGAATATATTTCGACACACAAAAATTTAGTTTATAACGAAAAAAAGTATGTCGAAAATACAACACATCACCATGCAACTTTGAAATCGAGTTGGATTAGTGCGGTAATCTTTGCACATTGTAACGTATGACACTGTTTTCATGTCAACGGTGATACATCAAAGAGCGTAGTTAGAAAGGTCACATCACCGGGATAGAAAACTATTCATTATGACTCCTCAACATTAAGAAGAAAATTATTCATCGAGAAACTGGCTCACAGTCGTTGATGTGAACAGTAGTACCACATCGTTACAATGCGCAAAATATGTCAACTGCTTAAATAGGTCATAATTTTGGATTAGGATACTCAAACTTCCAAATGTTATGGATTATTCCCAAACTGTGTCATTAGCGACCATTTTAATGAATCTTATTTGTAAATTTCCGGACCAAAAATAACATTTAAAACTTGCATGACCGTTGTGTAACACGGCCCAAACTTACCGGACAAATTAGGTACCTACAAAAGAGTCACGGTATTAAATCCAATTAATTTTATAATTGCGCGACCGCACAATTACTCGGTCAAAAATCACTTTACACGGTCACCACTACCAATAGCGACAATCAAATTAACTACCGTAACAGTTGCGGTCACAATAGAGACCACATATTGGGGTTTTTGTGACTAATGCAGTGTCTCAAAAGGTTAGTTTTCTTGTAATGATATAACATAGATTTAAAAAAAATGAACAGCCCGTAAGGAGAGCCTGAAGCATTCACTATTTGTGATCGGCGGCGGAGGCAACGACTACGCAAATCTACACGGCACCCCGCCTGAGCTTGGTATTGTGGAAGCAAAGAAACTCCTCATGCCTGATATGATGACTTGCCTTAGCGATGCTATTAAGGTATAATTACTTCTAATCTCTTCATTGTGTTCTTTTTATAAATGATGTGTGGTTAAATTATTCCGAAAAATGTATGAGGTATACCAGCTTCGAAAATGAATCTAGGGGTGAGAGTTTGAAACTTAATTTAATTGGATCGGGTTAGGCTAAGCTTGATAATGAAACACTAACTTATATTATATAAGCTAGTGTCTCACCATGTCAATGTTATAAACAGGGGCGGAGCAAAGGAGGGTCAAGTGAGTACCCCGCACCCCACTTGACCGAAAATAACAACTAAAAATTAATGTGTATTTTTACGTCAAAAACCTGATTCGCACTCTGAATCACTTGAATTAACTCAAAAAATTTATCATTCAATCACTTTCAACTTTTGAGATAAAATATCCAAATAATTTTTTACTCGATTCTCCAATCCTGCAATCACCATAAGCCCGTAACAAATTAAAACGCAAATCTACATCAATAAATATCACCTAAATATTTTAAAAAATAATCGATGGCACATGTAATTTTGTTTTAACTAAGAATAATACGATGAATGTGTTTTTTATATTTTAATTTAATATTAGTTTTAAACAATGTATTATTTGTCAATTGGTTCTTAATACACATGCTTTTAATTCAAGTAAGACTTTATATATGTTTTGATTTTGGTTCTGCTATCTATGGATTAAAAAAATTGCCCTGAGATACGATCAATATCGGAATCCTCTCAATCAAGTGCTATTACACCAAAAAATTATTACCATCACAATAACTCGAGTTTTTCGCAGAAATTCATCCGCGATGGAGCAACCAAAATAGTTGTTACTGGAATTAACCAAGGTGGGTGTGGGCCGTACAACTACCAGCCGGACAACAAGCTCCACTGTGACCCTGTGGCCAATGAGTATCACGAAATTCACAACCAGGTGGTCCAGAAAGAGATTCAACAACTGAGCAAGGAATTCCCAAATGTGTTGATTGTTTATGGCGATCTTTGGGCTGCTACTCAGTGGATTTGGGACCGATATCAATCTCTAGGTACGTATACTTTTTTGCAATTCCCTTTTTATAACTTCGAGAATCGTACTGGAATGTCGAACTAGCTGGTGAGTTTAACGGTAAGTGTAGTTACTTCAACATGTTTAAATTGTTATAAATCATGGTTGAACTGTTCATTGTATCATACTATACCGTACTGGTCCATAAATAACACTTTTTGACAAATACGTAACAGATGTTCAACGAATAAGTATCAGACCGTTTTGACAAATAGTTGAAGGTTCTAACTTGAACAGTTTTGAAGCTCTCGCTCCTTACTACATCCCCATCTTTTTTTGTGTCTTTAAAGTAAAACTAGCTAGTTACTTTAAGTACTGAAAGCTGCGTTAGAGAGCAAACTTAGCCGATTTAACGGACTTATTCGACCAGAGAAGAAACGGAAGAGTCTGTTTGTAAACATTGTCAAAATCAAGGACAAATTAGTGATTTAGTTTGGACTGATGTGGAAATGTGCCACATCAGTTGGAGTGGGCGCAAAGATAACATCGACTTACATATTTAACGGACTTTTAAATAGAAATGGAAGGCATGTCATATTAGTTAAGTCTGATAACGAAAGAGACGTATGACGAGGTTAATTTTGATATGACAGAGACCGGTCCCAAACGCAAGACACCATTTCGGTCGATTAGCCATGCAAAAGTGTATTAACCCATTATCGATGGCAGAGCTGTTAAGGAAGTAAGGGTTCGGTCGAACCCCCTTCACTTACAAACAAAAGCCCTTCAAAACCTCCATATTTTAATATTCTGGTCGTTCACTTTAATTGAGCATATCTCTTTTGTCTCTTCGAATTAGATGATCCATAATATATGGATAGAAAGGTAATTGAATTATCTTCCAACACATCTAACTTTGCACCAACCGGAAATCTGTCAAGAGAGTAATGACTGAAATACTAAATTGGACAGCGAATTTCTATTACAAACATAACATCAGGTAAAATTGATTTTTAACTTCATTTGATCATTATTTACTGGAGTTATTATAGTAAAACTTGAGTTTTTAGTAATTTCTAACATGCATGTCAAATATTAGGCAATTTAAAAATTTTGAAATTTTCTTGTGAAAATGGTCAAATTTCCATAGTACATACGGAAATTGACCAATTTTGACATGAAAATTAAATTGCCTAATATTTAACATGCATGTTGGAAATGACCAAAAATTAGTATTTTTTATGTTAAATCCTTCCAATAATAAATGAAGTTAAAAACATTTTCTTAAGGGTTTTGCTTGTTATTGTTAGTGGGGATGTATGTTCTTTCGATTACATTTTACTTGAGATTTTTAGTTGTTTTTCACATGTTGTTAGGTACGAATTTTGAACCTCTTATTAATTTTTAACTTTACCATTGCTCATTATGGGTGATTTTTTTGCAGGATTTGTGTATCCCCAGAAGCCATGCTGTGGTGGTGATGGAAAGTACTGTGGGTTCCCAGGTGCACCCTACTTGGGGAATCCAAAGGAGTTCGTATTTTGGGACACTGCAGGCCATTTCACTGATGCTTCTTACAGATACATGTCCCAACAAGTGATCCCACAGATCTACTCTGGACTGAAATGCGACGTCAAGATCGAATTATAAATAGACACTCCCAAAACGGACTGTCAAAATGGTACATATTGGCCTTCAGACTGATATTTTAAGACCACTCTATTCTATTCTATTTTTATGTTTCGGGATTAGTATGTAATATTTAAAAGTTTTAAAATTAATATGTAACTAGAGCCAAAATTATGGGACCAGTTGCGTATTTGACCAAATTTATACATCAAATTTGAAGAGGAGGTGACGAGGGCGGTGAAACGGCAGTGATGAGAGGAGGGGTGAATTGAAAAAAACTGACTGGTTGAGTGGTTTATTTAATAAGGAATGTTAAGAGCATTTATATAATTTTATGTAAAAAATTTGAATTTGGAGCATTTTTTTATAAAAAAAAAGGGCGACGAATAATAATTCAACCTTTTATTGTGATCCGTGTAGTGCAACCAGTTTCGGCCGTTGGTTAGAGACAATTAAGCTGTTGTAGGTCAGCCGTTGGCTCTCTGGGCCGAGGTGAGTTTTGATTTGAGGTGCTCGACGATCAAAAATAAGAGTTATCTATGCTTGGGAATCGGTGGTGCAAATTAAATTGATGTAATTACCTTTACAAAACTGAGTGGACGTCGCAATTAGCATCAGCATGCATGCACGGCTCATATATGTATAGTGTTTATGGAATTAATTATATATCTTTTGACCCCATACTGCCTTTATCCAAAGCAGTACCTCTCAAACCTCTTTGATCTATGATGCAGGGCAACACTATCGCAAACTCTATATGCAGAGAGCTTGGCCTTGACTTCTCCAACATTTGCTGCTGCCATTAGCAACCTTTCTCCAGCCATTACCTTCACATTGGCCGTTTTATTTAGGTAATTGAAATAAATCAACGTGCTCTTGATCGATCCTGGTCACGGTTTCGACCATGACTAAGATCCCGTACGTGTCTAGTGCGAATCCTTAGTCGCGGTTGCTCCTTAACCGTGACTGTGAGATATGGAATATTCATGTTTAGTGTAACAGCGGACTAGGGGTTAGCTAGCTAGTCGCGGTTATAACCGCTCCTTAAGTCCTGTTTGTGCTGTGATTATTCAAGGTTAGAGAGCTTCGAGCTAACGACGAGAGTTGGAAAGGCGAAAGCAGTGGGGACATTGATCGGAGTCGTTGGAGCGACGGTGCTGACTTTCTACAGAGGCGTAGGGTTCAACCACTTGTCAACAAACATCCAACTGCTGAAACAAAGCCATGAAGAAAATAACAAGCATCAGTACCAAACAGGCAGCCACAGCTTCTTGAGTCTGGTTATGGCATTGGGAAGTTGCATTTGTCTTGCAATTTGGTTAATAATGCAGGTAGGTTTTCTGATCTATACTAACTCGCTTTACAAGCTCGACGACATGTTTCGCAACCTTAATGGTGGATCGATCAGCTATTTATCTTTCGGGTTCAAATACTTTAATATGCCTTTGTCACTTTTGGTCATGTACCAGTCTCGAAACTTCCAAATGATATGTATGGCGGTGTCGGAGTTTACAATTTTCCATTCTAATTGGTCATAATAGTAAATGGACTCATTTGTTATATTTTCATCGTAGAATGACTAAACTACCATTTATCCCTATTTACTTTTAGTCTAAAACTCCTCTTCTTTGACATTTAAGTCCTTCTCAATGTATTGAAATGTACGGAGTAAAATAGGCAAGACAGACCAATGCAGCTGCCATTACTCAACCACAGCTCTGATGTCGTTAATGGCGTCGATCCAGACGGCTGTTTTCTGCCTGTGGATGGGAAGGGACTGGACCCAATGGAAGCTTGGATTGAACATTAGACTTCTTGCAGTCGCTTTCACGGTATATATAAAATTCGTATAATTATCTATTCATCGCATTATAAAAAATGTCACGGTTTATGTAAAATATAATGTTTTGAGTTATTTTATGCTAGCAGGGGATTGTTGCTTCTGGACTGGTTACGACAACCACCGTTCGAATCGTGGAAAGTAGAGGTCCTGTGTTCGCGTATGCTTTCAACCCTTTGTCACTTGTGTTTGTTGCCATCATAAGCTGTTTGATGCTTGGTGAAGTGTTTCATCTGGGAAGGTACATATACTAACAATGATGCATTCTTATCTGAATCTAGAGAAAGAAAATGGAACTGCTAATGGGTTTCGTTTTTTCGATATGTTTGGTATAGCGTAATTGAAGGAATCCTGATCGTGTGCGGATTGTACTTGGTGTTTTGGGGTAAAGTTAAAGAGTTCGAACCCCAGCCGGATGGATTCGAGAAGAGCACCGAAGATGTTATCAATGTTCATGTACGAACTACTTCACCGGATGCTGGTTCAACGATCTCGAATGGGAGATTTGCGGTACCAAACTCGACACCATCCAGAAATTGAGGATGAAAGCTACAATTCTTACTGAATGAAAGGGCAGATATTAGCCTGGTTTTGAAGCAATTATGTAGGAAGTTTACCATATGGTAACTTAATTTCTAAAAGTACTTAGTAAGTGCACTTTGCATGAAAACGCTTTAAATATCGTTAAGAAAAGCTCAAAACTCTTTTCAAAAGTCGATGTTAGATTTTGGACGGAAAGTATAACGAAACCAGACATAATTGAGAATACTAATATGTCTTTTGTATAGTCATGGATTCGTAGAAAAATTGTAGAGTGACTGATTTATTACCGAATGCAAACTTGAGTGACCGGCGATACTCTTAGCCCACTATAATTTTCATCCAGGTGGCCAATGACTCATCTTGTCTAGTCAGCAAACATGATAATTAAATTTTAGAAGTAATCAAAATATTTCATCATCTCTTCCTCCAAAGTCCAACCTACACCGTTGTTGGAAATGTTGTCCGCACTGTTGACCGCACCGGCAGCAGCTCCGCCGTGGAGAAGGCTGAGCGGCGATTCGGCTGCGGCGGCCGTTGTTGCTACTCCTTTGCAACCCTCCCTTATTTCCTTCAACCCTCTGTCCTCTTCGTTCAGAAGCTCTTCTTCTCTTGTAGCAGCAGCAGCAGCTTCTTCGTCTTATGACCTCACGCCTCCTCCAATCGATCATGATCTTCTCGTACTCTCTCACAGAATTTCAGTTCATTGAATTGGCTGTGTCAGGGAGATTCTTGTGATGCTGAATTAAGAAGTTGAATTACATTGCAGGAGGAATTGGAAGGGCGTGATGAGGCAAAAGTTTCAGAAGATGGGATTATTGAAACATTTGGCAATGATGATGATGCGTTGGATGCCTTTTACAATGGTGTAGTGGTGAGTACTGCTACTTTTACTAGAGAAATCGACACATTTCTGCTTTATATACACCTTCCTTAGGAGAAATTTGCACATTTCTGTCTTGATCTTCAGGTATCAGATCTTTCACACTTCGGACGGATAAGAGGTAACTGATTTATGCTTTCCTCCTCCATGATCAATACCTTCTTGGCTTTTGTTTCATGAAAACACTTGGAGGTTCATTAAACGGTGAATCCCAAGTAGATTTCTAAGGAAAATCACTGGCATCAAAGCCAGGTGTGAAACTAATCTATCTATTCTTAGCAATCAGTCTGTTCAGTACTGTGCTTTCATTTTTGGCTGGGATTGGTATGATTTTCTCTTGTACATTTGTACTTCCCCTTTATTCCACAGCTTTTTCAACACCATGTTATATCCTCTTGTCCATTGACAGCTCTGTTTGCACAAAAAAGTTATTAGCTTTGACATGGAAGCCAATTCCTGCAAAAAATATGATGTATTTGGTCGTTGGATGTTCTGGATATTCTTTTGAAACGATGCTTTTTGTTTCTATCTTGAAGTGAGTGGAGATGATCGAATTCAGTTCCTCCACAATCAAAGTACTGCAGATTTTGATATTCTTCTAGAGGGACAGGTATATTGTGTAGATGCAATGTTGGCTTTTTGCCATGCTAGATATGATCCATCCTAATGCTTTACTCTGGTGTTGAGTTGATGTTGTCATGTGGATTTATTGATAGTGTTTGTTTGATTGGAATCGATAGGGATGTGATACTGTATTTGTTACACCAACAGCACGGACAATTGATATCGCACATGCCTGGAATATGGTAATTGTCTTTGCTTCTTTGGTTTCTATTTATTTATTTTCTACTTGTCAAGTAATTGCAGTCGATTTCCTGCAGAAAAATTCGGTTTTGTTAATGGTCTCTCCTCAGACTAGTAGCAGTATAACTCAGATGTTGAACAAGTAAGCACATGTCTTACTTCATTGTCGGGTTATGTATTCGTTCTGTTCAACTCTCTGGAATCTGGCCTAGTGGTTATGTGGTACGGTAGAAAGAAAAAAAGAACAGCATGCGATATAAATGCATCAGTTGTTACTCGTACGATATAATTCTGTTGAAGTATAGATGAACCAACAGAAAGAAATGTGTCAATGCTGTTATGGAGAAATTTGGAAACACAGTATTATATTTCTTCATCTGGAAGACCAGTGTGGAGCTTAATCTCCATGATCAAGACATATATGTTTATTTGTGTAGATACATATTTTTTGCTGACAAAGTGGAAGTTGAAGACATCACAAAGAAAACTAGCTTATTTACTTTAGCAGGGCCACAAAGCAACGAGGTAATATGCTCCCTCTGCATTGTTAAAACTTAAAATTTCTTCCTATAGATATAAAGCCTTTGTTTCATACTGCTGACAGGTAATGAACAGCCTGAATGTTGGCGATCTTGTGGGGCAGCCTTATGGCACACATCGTCATTATGCTGTAAGTGTGCTCAGTACCATAATCTTAAATGCTTTTTCTAGTCATTAAGCATGTTGTATTAGAAGTTTGATTCTTTAAACTACCAAAGCTATACTGAATAATTTCACACGATACTGCATTAAACATTTGTATGGTTGGATCTACCTGATGAGAGCTTGCAACTGGCTTTTAGGTCAATGGGATGCCGCTTACCATAGGGGTTGGGAGTATCATGTCTGAAGAAGGATATACGTTGTTAATGTCCCCTGCTGCTGCTGGAACTGTCTGGAAATCCATTTTATCACATGGTGCCCTTCCCATGGGTTCCAATGCCTGGGAACGACTAAGAGTTCTGGAAGGTCGGTTTAATTCGATCTTAAAGGTTGGAGTTCATGAGCTTCGATCTTATTTTTTCACTCCAGTTCTACCCAAAGAGGAGTATCTTTAGCACATTTCTGATTTTGCTACTAGGTCTTGGAGCTCTTAACTCGCACTACTTCTATGGAGTTGGCTAGAATGAACCTTTATTTTTTTGCTTCCTTTGTTTGTTAAATTGAGTCATTTTTTGTTTCATTCCTGTTCATCTCGATTTCATTTCTCTGGGTCAAGTTGATCAATTGAGACATCAGTCACTAGGGTATGAGTTGTTTACTTTATTCCAATTCGGGTAACTAGTTAGCTTGAGCGAGTTTTTATCTTTGCTAACAGGTCGAGTTGATCGGGGTCTTAAGTCATGAATGAGTTTTTGTTTCTATTCTTCCTTCTCAATCTTGATTGCCAAATTGAGTCATGGGTCAAAATTAATCAAATTACGGGTTAGTGGGGTGACAAGGTTGACCCTATAAATGACCAAAATCGAATTTTACACAGGTAGACCTGCCCCAGGTAAGGAGCTTACGAATGACTTCAATGTCTTGGAGGCTGGTCTCTGGAATTCCATCTCTCTAAACAAAGGTACCCGTCTCTTCATTACGAAACAACTAACGTATTTTTTCCTTTATCGCTGATTGTGTCGACCCGTTTCCCACGCCTAGGATGCTATAAAGGACAAGAAACCATCGCTCGACTCGTAACATATGATGGTGTGAAGCAGAGACTATGGGGAATTCACTTATCAGCCGCGGCAGAACCCGGAACCATCATTACTTGTGATGGGAAAAAGGCATGTTAGAGTTTGGTTTAGTTTAGTTGTTTGGTATTTGCTTGTCGAAATTGGTTCCAGAGTTCGTTTTGCTTTGGTTACTTAGGTCGGAAGATTGACGAGCTATACATATGGAAGAGCAGGACCCAATGAACATTATGGATTAGGCTACATTAAGAAGCAGGAGGGGTCCAAGGGGAAGACTGTCGCCATCGGGGAGGACACTATCGGAACATTGGTCGAAGCTCGATTTCTTTCTCGGCAGTGTCCTCCATCAAAGAGCTCGAGCTCCTAATCATCTGTCGAAGATTCTGGAAATCGTTCGTGTTAAGTTACTGCTAACAAAGATTTAACATTGCATGTAATCTTGCATTATTGCTTAAAATAACACTGGCTGAATCTTTGCCTCTTTTTCTTTTTTTTTGCAGTAAAATTATTACACCACTCTAGTTTGGTCTTCCCTTTTCCGATTTTCGGATGGTGTCGAGTTTGGAACCGGCAGAGATATTGAGCCAGCACCAGGTGAAGTTGACTTGGCATCAACGGTTATAACTAGTCTGGTTTCCTTCTCCAATCCATCTGGCTTCGGTTCGAACTCTTTGATTTTACCCCAAAGCACCAAGTACAATCCGCACACGATCAGGATTCCTCCGAGTAGGCTGCACCAAACATATCGAAACGAAATCCATCATACTTCCTCTTTTTTCCTCTTACGGATTCAGATAATATAGTACTGTTGTGTACTGTACCTTCCCAGATGCAACACTTCACCGAGCATCAAACAGCTTATGATGGCCACAAACACGAGGGACAGAGGATTGAAAGCAGATGTGAACACGGGGCCTCTTATCGCGACAATCTGAACGATGGCTATCATCGCCAGTCCAGAAGCAGCAATCCCCTGCACAATTCAAAGCTCCCATCATTTTAGACAAAAACTATGACGATAGTGTGATAAAATGAATGACTTGACTATACGAAATTCTCTTACCGAGAAAGCGGATCCGAGAAGTCTGACGTTCCATCCGAGCCTCCACTGGCTCAAATCCCTTTCCGCCCACAGGCAATAAGCAACCGTCTGAATCGAGGCCATGAACGTCATAAGAGCTGTGGTTGTGTAATGGCAGTTCGATGGGTATTTCTCGCCTACTCGACTCTGTCGTTATCAATACATTGAGAAAAAGTCAATGAAGAGGAAGAGTTTTAGATCGGACTTAGAAAAGAACATTGTTATAAAATCACCTGCATTATTAACCAGATTGCATAAGAGATGCAACTTCCCAATCCAGTAAGCAAACCCAGGACGTTGCTGATGGCTGTCTGGTGTTCGTTGTGATGTTGATGGTTTAATCTCAGCAGTTGAAAGTTTGTTGACAAACCCTTCAACTCTACCCCTTTATAGAAAGTCATCACGGTCGCACCAGCGACTCCGATCAATGTTCCGGCTGCTTTTGCCTGTCCTACTCTGGTCTTTAGCCGCAACCTCTCTGACCTTGCATCAGTACAAATAATGCAGACTGGATTACCGAAGCGTCACATGACAAAACAAAAGCAAAATAACCCAGTTACGTGTTTTTAACCGTCAGAGTGGGACCCGCACTCAAGTTCCCTCTCTGGCAGTTTTTAACCGCCAAATTGTCGGTTAAAACTGCCACTGCGCGGGATGGGGGAAAGCAATCACTCCCTAGTTAACAAGTGTACATATGAGTACATATTATTAGCACAATAGGATAGTGTTTTTATTTACCTGCATAAAACGGCCAATGACAAGGTAATAGCAGGAGCCAGGTTGGTTATGGCAGTAGCATATGTTGGAGAAGTCAAGGCCAAACTTTCTGCATATAGAGTTTGCTGTAGTGATGCCCTGTACATCGTTCAAAGGTGAAGCAAAATGAATTTTGTGGTATAATTTCGAGCTATAACTTGGTATCGCTCGGCAACCGATGATCGAGTCAAACTTCAAAAACGGAACATATTAGAGTGTTTCACATGCATGCTCAGCTGACACTACAACAAACAGTCAATGTAACAGTGGTTTAAATCTAAATTTAACAGCAATTATAACTGCTGTTAAAATATCTAACAGAGGCCTCCCAACTGTTGTTAGACCATACGATGCTAAATTATCTAACCGGTTATAACGAAAACACCAAGTACTCAAAACATCGTCGCTTCTTTTTAAAACTCGGCGTCGTTCAACCCTGACAAACACAAACTTACATCAAACCATCTAAATTTAGTTTTTCCGGACGACCAGCGATAAATTGATCGTCCCTAACCGACCGCAACGAGACGGATTTTTGTTAGGTGGTACTATTGTTTTGATTATATAAACCCCCTACCTAAATTTGATATGGAATCTAGCTTTAAAAAAGAAAAAAAAACATAAGCACACAATGAGATGTTTAGTTTATGTGACCTTTTTTACTAGCTAACATTCGACGAATTCTCATTGGTAATTATAAAACGATATGTAACTTACATAAAATTCTGATTACAACACTATTTGTAATTAACTCGTTAGGAAAATAGTAACCGATTCGAGATTATTACCCGAAAAGTCCAAAAACGAAAGCTTGGAAGAGGAGCTTCCATGTGAACTTTGGCCATTTCTTCCTACACAAGAATTGGTACAAACAATCAGCAACCAACAAGAAAGGGGAAAAACAAGCAATTATGGTCTGGAAATACGTTGTTAGGTAAAAAAATACCTAACAACGATTCCATATCCACTGTTAATAGAATAAAATAAAATAAAAATCGGCGGTTAGGTTACTCAGTCTTCTTGTAGTGCAAGTAAGGGAAAGAAGAAGCAAAAACCTTTCAAGGAGTATAGCAAGTGGGGTGATGAAGGCAGTAGCAAAGATGAGCCTGTAAGCAATGAAGATTCTGAGGTTCATCCCATCATTCAAAGCTAGTTTGTACAGAATAATCATCACTGTGTATGCAGCTTGAATCACAATCATGATCATGAGTGGCCCTAATCCATGCAGGAAACCTCCAAGGTTTTCCATTATTGAAGTAACAGATTTTTGTATATAACCTAGGATGATGATATTTTGGGAATTGGTGAGTGGGTTTTCTAGTTAAGGTTGACGACTTATATAGGGCAATGTCTGCATAAGGGGGTTAGCACTGTGGTCCTCCACCACAAGGTTGTCTCTCTATGTGTGCATGATTTCGTAGGGTCGGGAGTTACGGGTTAATCGGTTTGTGGAATTTTGTCGTATAAAAAAAGTTCATTTAGGTTTCGAGGCTAAACAGGTTGTAGTCGAATGGTTGTAACAGACAACTTTTGTTGAATCTTGAAATACATAATTATTTTGCCGCCCATTTAATGGCATCAACAATCTCACCTGTTCTGTTTTGACGACCTGTTGTTGTTAGTATATTAAATCATTTAGATTTCAGATATTTGTATAACTTTTGGGATTGAGATGACTCGACACCTCACTTCACTTTTGACTTGGCTACCTTCTTTACCCAGATTGGGAATAAGCTCATGATGCCCCTTCCATCGTCTTCCTGCTTGCTATAACTTAAATAACTTTTAGATCAATTTTTTTAGACACATTTTAATACAAAATAAATTAGATTAACACAATCTAACCATTTTCACAATATGCATTGTGCAACATTGTGTTTGTGCATAGTAGCCTCCAACGGCTAATTTGTAATGAAACGGTTTTAAAATTTACATTTTCCAGATATTTGTTGGGGAGTGGTTTTTTGTGGTTCGATTTTGAGTGGAGGTATATAACTTACAGTTTAATAATTAAGATATCCTCTATTTTTAAGCAAATTATCTCTTCTAAATTCCGGGCTAGCTCATTTTTGAGTTTAAAACTTTCATATTATATTTTTTTTACATTTGCAGCTTGATGTTTTTTTATCTTTTATATTATCTGACGATCTAATTCAATATATTAAATCATCCTAAATTTATATGTTACTTACCTCTTAATACTTAGAAAATTTTGGATATCATAAACACGTCATATATATATATAAAAAGCCAGAAAGATTTGGAAGCGTTGTCACTGTTGCACTCAGTCGGTCCAACTAACTCACTTAATTTGCTCTAAATAACTTTTGATACCCACTACTTTACTTCTTTCCATTTTTGAACCAAATCGTCTTTTCCACATGCACTTCCGTCTATTTCTAAACAATCAAACTACTTTTGGACAAAGGAGGTAGGAGTTCACGGTCAATTGCGGAGCCTCTGACCACTTAATCGGTTAAGAATAACGTAAGTTATTGGTCGACTAATCCGTTTAATTAGTTGTTACATTCAGTTACTTTGTATTGATTAACTGCCATCATCATTACGGCCGGTTAAAACAATTAACCGACTTTTATATAATTGCTATTTTAATAGATCAAATTTAATTGATTAATATCGAAACCGACCAACTTATAATTCTACATTTTAATATCTGAAATATTTTGGATCCAAAGCCTGAACCCCACTAACCTATCTTTTAGGCACATTTCTTTAGTAGGCTTAATGCTCCTTATTGTTAGGCTTTTAGTTGTATCTCAAGATGTATATAATAGGCTCATTAATTCAATAAAAAATCATCCAAACAATTATTCATTAACACGTGGCATTACGACCATTTTTTTCTCCAACCTAATTTCCAAATGTCTCTTTTCTTCACACAAATTGGGTAGTAATTAGGGTTGGAATTTAAAACCTCGGGTTTCATGTAATCCCACAAACCGGTAAGTGTTTGGAACATAGATGCCCACAAATACTCATTCAACCATTATGATTAATCAGTAATTTTGTTTTACTTGTTAACCCTAACCATCATCCATTTACGGACTCCTGCCTGACAACCTAAATGGACATCACGTAAGTCACCAAGAATGCATAGGATTCAGATTGAAGGGCATTCAAAGTCAAACAGTCTGATTTTAGAGTGTTGAAGTTTAAGTATAATCCTGCTCCAGAAGTGTGCGCACTTTTGGAGCAAAGATCAGACCAAACAACTATTCTACTTCTAACGAATTGATATATGTAATTCTCAACTTGCAAAGATTATGATCTTCACAATGTTATATGTGAGAGAAGAACTTCTTTGTTTATCATCCGAATTAACACATAAATCAGACTTTCCTTTTCTCCAGATTTTCATTCGTGTTAATACGAGTTTGATCCTAGAAGAAAATGCAGTTTTGGGACTGTAATTATGTGAAACGGTCACTAAATTCATCAATTGGTCTCTAAAGATATTGAAGACCGTTTTAACCTACAATTACTAACCGTTTAATGACTTTGGGGACCCTTTTTTGTATGGTCCCTCGACCTGCAACTTCTACGTCCCAACAACTATTTTTCTAACGAATTGCTATAAACTCAATGTGAATTTGCACGATCATGATCTATAACAATCTCTTATCCAATTGGTCTTCAGGATATGATCTGTAAAATTCTCTTTCTTATTTACCATATGAATTAACGGTAACAATAATATTTTTCTTTTTTTCAAACTTTCGTTTTTGTTAACCCGATTTGAATACCCGTCACGAATTTCAACCCTAACGGGGAGAGACTGACTTACTCATTTTCAAAGTGCTATTCTTACACGGTGGTGGCTATGGCTTGGTTCACTCAGACTCATATTAGTTAGTTGGGGTGTCTAAAGAACTTTTAACTTTAGTACCCACACTTTTTCTTTATGTCATTTTGGAAGACTATCCCATTCATATTTCTTATTTCCCCGCTTACGTACCCTTCTTCTTTACAAAAAAGTACTTTGGATTTTAGTACCTCAGATATATTGGGGTCCTAAGTCCTTATTAACCATGACGGTGGGTTAATTAACCTCCACCTAGATTCGGTCGGATAAGGAGGTTAACTAGCCGGTCATAGAAATTCAATTTTCACCGACCGAAACCGATGGTTAATAACCGAATTAACCAATTCCTTGGCCTAACCTACCAACGAGGACATACCGTGAGATTAGCGAGAATTTAAGCGATAATGACACCATCGGTTGCACAACGAGTAAAACGCTCCGACGGTCGGTAGAACACCATCTCCGCATCACCTTCATTGTCTACCTGCCAAACACCATTAAAAAACACCATAAGCAAAAAAATTAAAACATAGAAGTTAAGTAACTTTGGATATTTTGGCCCAATACTTTGAACCAGAACCCCTCCATCATCATCACCATCACTCAATTTAGTTGACTCAAAACTGAGTTCATTGAAGATAGATTATTTGATTATCCACTATTTTCTTTACAAAAAAAAGTCACTTTGGATAAAGTAAAATGAGTTTTGGTCCCAATTTGCTTAATTATTCAAAGAAGATAAGAGAGGGCACAATTGTCCCAAGAAGCAATGTTTATTGGGTTCCTTTTAAATTGGGAAACACTCATTTCTTTGTTTCTAGTGCTCCTTTGTGTTTGATGATGTATATATATATCTTTGACAAATGAATTCAAATCCAAAGTGACAATATTATCCCTATTGCAATCAGTTTTTTATTTAAAGAATCGACTATATTATACACGTCTCGACTTTTAATATTAAGGTGTTATTTTTTAATAAGAATTAGACTTAGAATTAAGACCGAACCAGATCCAATTATAACATTATTATTACTTAATAAAAACACAACAAGTTTGAGAAAAATAAAGAGGAAATTTCTTTGTATGGTCCAAAATTCAATCATCTCAATTATATCAGGAAGAAGACATTTCTTATTCATTTTATTTGGAAAAAAACATTTGTTCTCAATAATGCCTTTGCCACTTGATTCAATAGCTTTCCGATAGGATGAGATTTGATTAATATTGATGACTCTTTGATATACCCATTAGAGTTTTGACCGTCCAATTACCGATTAACATTGCCTAAAAGTTGTGGGTTTGGGTATTTTAATTATAAATTACAACACTCAATTTGTTAATTAGCAACCAGCAATATCACATAGGCAATGTTATATAGGCAAATGAACCATTTTTTAATAAAAAAATATTTATAATTAGGATTTATATTATAAATGATCTATTATTTTTAGTGGAAAATATTGTTAAGGAATATATAAATGATGAATAAAAATTTCTAAATAAATCAAGTGAAGATAATTGAAAATGATTCATTAAATGAATTATAATATTTGTTAATGTTACAATATAAACGCAATTAAAACTTTCTAAATAAATTTTAAGATGAGATGGTAATCCACAAGTCTGACAAATTCCCAATGACCTTTCCTGCAGGAATAAAATTAACTAGTTACATGTTGAATGCAATTCCAAGCCTGTAATTAGTTATTCCATCCTCTATCAACACTTCGAAGCATTTTCATCACTGTCAATCACCTCACAATACTAGCACTCATTTCACATCAGAACTTGGAAATATTACATGTTGGTCAGTCGAGTAATTAAACAATTGATGTGTGTGATTAGTCGTAATTAAATAATTGCTGAGAGACTGTCGGTTTCAAAAAACGACTGTGGATTGCCAGCCCGGTGCATGGCCGAAGCGAGGCTGTGAAGCTCGCACGGGTTGGAAGTAAGCTGAGCAAGATGAAGGTGTAGAGAGATTGAGAACTCTCCCTATCTTGCTAGAGCATTCCGAAGCCACAGAGAAGGGTGGGAGCAACCCAACTGTGGTCGGGAGGATGCCAAGCAGTGCGATAATGTGGCGTTGGTAGGAATTGTCAGTTTCTCGTTTGTAAATCTCTGCTTGAGATTGAGATGAGTATTTTCAAATACGAATTTGAGTATGTTTGTTGGAAAATGTTTGATCCAATCTTCGACAAACTCCAATCCAACACTACATACCCTTTAGTATTGAATTGAGTTGGATCCGCAAAATTGATAGGTTAAGTTAAGCACGAAAAAGTAATTCATTTATCCCTAAACTAACCAGTCAGCAGGCGGGAAAATTTGCCAATTTCAAATTTCAGGCGGGAAAATTGAGCAATTTGCAGATAGTTCTGATTTCTGAAGAGGAAAAGAAAAAAAGAACCCAGAAGAAATCGGAATTCATTTCCATCGATTTCATCATCAATTCCAGCTAGTTACGACCTCTGTGCTCCAGTCTTCTCCAAAGTCTGAGAAATGTCGAAGTTTCAGTACCCGGTGATGTCCACCGCCGACATACTCTCGATACTCCAAGGTTCGGAAATCGCCGTCATCACTGAAAACGATCTCAGGAACCCTACTCAAGATCTCGTCATCAACATCTACTCCCGTATCCTAGTCCATCTCGACGCTCTCAATGAGTAAGCTTTCCATTTCCCTTCGCGTTTGAAATCCCGTAGTTAGGGTTTGGGCTCTTTGTTCATTGATCGTATTCTGTTTGTGTCCAACCTTCTTCAGAGATGAGAATGAACAGTTCGAATTTTCTGCGCTAGAGCATCTAGAGAACCCTGACCACCACGTAGACTCCTTAAGAATCATGAATCTGTATGTCCGGATAAAGGAAGTTATGAGTCTGGCTCATTGCCCTGTGCAAATCAACTTCAAAGACCTCGTCAAGCCAGAAGGCAAGCGCACGGAGTTTTTCATCGGTACCATTCTTAATTTCTGCATTCACAAGTATGTCTTCCCTTTGCACCCTGACTCGTTGATTTAAGGATGAAGCTTTTTTGTGGTAGGTGTTTGAAATTTTTGTCTCTCTGTTATGTGAGTTAGGGAGACGAAGATAAATTTGATTTCACCAATAGTGGATGAGCTTACGATTCTTGATGAGCAGCGGAGGGAGTTGGAGAGTACTAATGCTGAGGTGGTACCTAACTGAAGAAATACATACATGTTTTTTGAACTGCTCATATTATGGTCTTACATGGTTTGCGACTTCAGAAGAATGCAGAAATTGATGGCTACATTGCTGCCAGAGAAAACGAGTTGCCCGAAGTTCAGGAGTTGGAGGCTCAAGTCAAGGAATTGCATCAGACAATTGCCAACTTGAACAGTGAGCAGATGTCACTGAGAGCTAATTTTAGGAAGTTGAAGGAGAAAACTGCAGAGAAGGATGGGGAGGTGGGTATCATGAGGTTTCTAATGTTTGAATACCCTTCTTATCTATAGTATCCTATAGTATCACTAGAGATAGTAACCAAAAGAAATCTTTTTTCTTGTTTTTATCTAGCGTATCTTACCGAGGAAGCATTAATTAGAAGAGATTGACTGAATTTGTATTGATAGAATGAATATGATATATACAGGTTGATGTGCTGAGATGATGAAGGAGTCAGCTATTAGGGGAAAGAATAGAATACACAAGAGATTATTAGGGAGCTGTTACACTATTTGAAATATTTGTCATTATTGTGCATTACCTCTAATATCAAGCAGTTAGCTCAGGCGTAAGGTGGACTGCTCTGTATTGGTTTTGACCAAGTTTGCCTAGCCTTCTTCATTTGTACCTCTCCGTTTCTATCTTTAGTGAAGTCTCATCATCCTAGTATTTGTTTTGTGTAGTTCTTATCGTCCTCGACTTCCATATCCTTGAACATAGTGAGGTTGTGTAATTTTCCTGTATAGCGAGGTAAACAATAAACGTCTACAAGGGCATATGTGATTGGTACAAGGAATTTTTGATGCGGTTCTTCTTTCACCTGCTTGAGCAACTATTTATGACAAATCATAATTGTTACAATTTCTCATATGCTAGCTTAAATCGGTGCTTATGAGGGCACACATATGGTATAGAAATCTGTTTTCAGTTGCGTGAGGGTTTGAGTTTTGAATTGCTGATGGTGACTGCTCCATCTTCATTTTGGTTCGTAAACCAGATTTCTAAGGCGGAATTTGATCTGGTGCAAAGCCTCCAGGAGAATGCAAGTTTACGTTCAAAAATTGTTCAGTCTCCAGACAAGCTGCAGGTATGTCTCAGCTCACATGGTCATGAGCCGTCCAACTCCGTTAAATTTGTGATTGATAAAAAGTCGAGTTGTATAATATAAAGCCTTCTGTTGCTCTTTCTGATTGATAAGATTTTCTGGGCAGATCAGATTCAGTATGGAAAGTGGTTTATTGCTCTTTGGCACTTGTTGATTTTTGTTACATGTGCCAATAGAAATCTCTAGAAGAGAAGAAATCAATTCGGGAGGAAGCAAGGAACGCTGAGAAGCTAGCACTGCAAACATTTCAGCAGAAGACTTCGATGCTTGATGTGTATTCCAAGGTAATCTCTTCATGGAAAATTTTCCAGTATTATATCCTTGGTTCATCTGTATGATACATCCTCATGAAACTCATTTGTGTAATGTATAAAGTTTTATCAGTTTACGTAAACTTGTTAAGCCTAAAATGTTGATCTGTAACTAATTAATTGTCTCTTTGACAATATCTCTCAGACTTCCAAGAAATTATCAAAGCTTCATTCGCAGATGCAGGCTATACATGAGCAGGTGTGCTGCCAAATTTTGATCAGATGTAGAGCTCGATTTTTGCTTTCCCTTTGTCAGTATTCATTCCTAAAGTTTTCATTTACTCTCCTATCTAAACAGATGAATTCTGCTAAATCCCTTGAAAAGGACTTGAAGGCTTTGAAAGCAAAGATTAGTGACGATGAAATTATTGATAAGTCACTTGATGCAAAAATTGCTGAACGCCAATCGAAAGGTACCCTCCACTTCACTTCTGAATGCATCTTTCTATTGATTTTTTATTGAACACATCAAAGCTTGAGAATCTGTTTCTCCCAAATCTTTTTCCAGCTCAACAGCTGGCCGAGCAGAGAAACCGACTGGAGAAAGAAAGGGAGATCAAATTTGAAGAAGCCAACAATGTATTGCGCAACACACAGCTCGAAGTAGAGTCCAAGAAACGCGATCTAGAAGCAAGGCAACAGGAAGTTGTGGCTATTCTTGGAGAGGTAATTCATCTTTGATTCTGTGTGACTGCAGTAGTCTTTATTACTGCGTTAAAAAAGAAGAGTACTGATTTGAGCCTGAATGTACAGGCAGACGCCTTAAAATCAAAGGCCAAGATGATACATGACAATGGAATAGCTAAAGTTCAGGCCTTCACAAAAAAATGTGAAGAGCTAGTTGAACAGGTGAGTCCAACATATATCATAGAAGCTGTTCTTGTTTAGGAATCTTATATATAATGAATCACGAACCTTGAGTTATTGTGGATTTGACCGAAATATCTTGATATCTAATCTTGTTAACCCTGATTAACTATTTCTCGATGGTGGACCTTTGCAGACTTCAATACCCTGTTCAATGTTCATGAATTTTAGCAACCATTTTCTTTGGACTTTCTCTAATGTGTGCAATTTGTTTTGGAACAGTTTGATCAATATAAGAGCTCCATTAGTGATCTCATTGCTTCTCATGAGCCAGGGCTGTAGCCTGCTGGGTTTCTTCTTCAGCTCTTTCATTGTCTGGTTCTCACGGTTTGTCCATATGCCTTCATAGTTACTTGGTTTAGTTGTAGGAACATATAAACTTGTAATTGTATAAGCCATGTTTTGTTTTGTGGTCTATGGTTGTATTTTGGGTGAAATGGTGTATTTATTCAAAACAATTTTAGATAAAGTTTTTGAATTATTTCAAGTGTACTATATAAATAATACATGAAATTGGTATCATGTGTTTAAGGGTAGTTGCTAGTTATAAAGTTGCGTGTTGGTAATCTGGAGGTATAAACACATTCAACATCGTTTTGGGGTTTGAGACCATCCGATGATGCTATGGTTCCTTGTAGTCCTCCTTCGCCATGATTGTTTCATTATGCTCATTACCACCCTCATTATGGAAGTTGTGACAACTCGAGGAGCGCTCTTGTTCACTTATCACCATCGTCTATAATCACTTACACTTGTCTTTGGTCTGCATTCGTCAAGTCTCATAAATCTCATAAAGGGATAATAGCGTTGCTCATCAAGTGGCACATTAACCTCTACAATACCCTAGTGTTATTGATAGATGTTTCGACCTACATTATTATATTATTCCATAATTTTATGCTATGGTTTCTCTAATATATCAAGAACACCTTCGACTAAAAAAAAGTTGATCCGGAGATATGGAGTGCGAATCCAGTTACATGGACAGACATCAAGTCGAGGCCCGAGAGTTCAAGTCCGATTTTTGGGGCTTGGTGTTCACCAGGACGCTGGGCCATCCTGTAAGGAAATGCTTGGGCCTGGTGTAGCCTGGCCCATCGGACTTGGAATAGTTACTCAATTTGTACTGTAGAAAGCGTCCTTTCATGCACACACAGCCAACATACGATTATTATATTTGTTTTGTCTTTGGGGATATTTTTGTCTTCTTACATTACTGTTGAGAGACATAAAAAGCTAATCAATCAAACACCCAAAAGATTCTAAATTTGACATTAAATGTTTCAACTATTCTTGCCCACTTTATTCAGTCATATCACACTTGTGTTACTATTTTTGAGCATATAATTTTCTACATGGCAAGACCAATCAATGATAAATACTCTTATATCTGTACAAACATGTTGTGCATCCTTATGATGATGCAGGTTGTTAAGGTTCCGATAGTGTTCTCCTCGACAACAGACTTTTCCGGCAAATTTTCCTACGTTAACTTTTACACATCATTAGAAAAGACAGCAATTACCGATATGAATAATAACAAAATGTTGCAATATGTTTCATGTTACGATATTAATCCGGCCGGTTTCTAACTCTTTCATGATCTTGAGGCATTTTCTTCTCCATCATTTCATGGATTGAAAATTTTGAAATGACTTGTATTGGTTAAGGTTCAAGTTTATGCTTATGTCGGTAAAAACTAGGATTGGAAAAGAAAAGCCAGGCGACCATTTCCAGCTGCTGTGTCTTTGTCGTGGTGCAGCAAACCTAGTCACTGAGATTTAAGGAATTTTGGAATATATAATTATCGAATTGTTAGTTCCATGTGATAATGGTCAACTAATCTACAATGTTTGTTTTTTGTTTTACTTTTCAACATGTTAATTATTAGGGGGTTCATTATATTCCAATTCAATGGGATTATTGTTTTCCGACGAAGTTAGCTGTATATTTTTCTGTATATTTAATATAGAGGGTTAATATATTTTTTACATGCATCCATTGCTTTTTTAGGAGGAGGGTGGTGATGATAAATAAAGATTCAATGATTATTTTAGTGCAAATATGACTTCTCAAACATCAAAGACTCAAATTATATTTTGGAGCTTTTTTTTAATCGTTCCTAAAATGTGTGGTTGTTCTGTCATTTCTACCTAGTTAACTCTCTTTATATATGACATTTCAACATTTGTTAAAAAAAATCACAGAGCTAGAATCCGAGATTCAGAGAGAGGAAGGTTTTTAACATGCTTGATTCCATTTTAATGTGATATATAATGGAAGAGCTCAAAACGTGACGGTGATAAAATCTAGTGCAAAACCAATATACAACTTTTTGAATAACGAAGGTTCAAATAAGATTTTAGAACTCCTTTTACAACACTCTACACAGAGAAAAATGTGAAATGTTCTTGACCATACCTAATCGATTCCCCTACTAAACCAAAATTCCTCTTCTTAGAAGTAAGGTCCTTTTATGAATGACATTTCGACAATTTAAAGGAAATATGATAGATACGAAATCCGAAATCCGGAAAAAATGACTGTTTCCAACTCAATCTTTTAAAATAAATTTAATCAAATGAAGTCAGAATGACAGAATCTCCATCTTAAAAAGTAATCTTTTGTGATTAAAGTAATCATCAAAGTCGACTGCCACATAGTAAAGGAAAAAAACGGCCACATGGGCAGAGAGCTTGAAGGCCGCTGCTGCTCTGTCTCTGTCTCTGACCCACTTAGCATATCATCCAATGAAAGGCGACAATTTTCCCTTCGTCTTTGTGCATGGGCAACTCACAATTTACCCCATTTCAGACTCTGTTCCCATTTTAATCATTCACCCCTTTTCCAGTTTCCAGATAGAGATATAGAGAGAGAAGGGTAGTGAGAGAGAGAGAGATGGGAAGTAGCAGTGGCCGCTCATGAGATTTGAAGAAGAAGTTCTCCTGCTTGCTTATATGGGTTGCTTCAAAGGTGAGTGACTGTGTTCGAATTTTCCAGCTCTGTTACTTTTTCCTGCAATTTCTCATATAGGTTCTGCAGCTTGATCTGGTTTCTAGGTTTCTCTCACCTTTCTCTCTGGGTATGTGATGAAATTGGTGGAAATTTGGTAGTTCTATGGTTAATGTGCTTCAATCCAAAAGCAATCGTTACTTTTTCCTGGGTATTTTGAGGCTTTGAGGAGTTAGGATATGGTAGAATCATTGGCATCTAACATTTTTATGAGCTCCTCTCAAAATCTCACAACAGGTGTTTCAAGCTTTCCTAAAGCAAGTAACTAGTTCATAATTGGTTCATGTAGCATTTCTTAATAATAAAGATTCTTTCTTTGCTCATTTGATGTGAAATACTGAAATGTGGTGATTGTGGATAATCATTATATTCTAACAACTCGAGCCGTTGGGAGAGGGTTTAAAGTTGGTTTATATAATATTTCCTACTATCACGCCCCTGAAACGGAATCCAACAATAGGTGTTTGAAGCTTGCCTTGTGCAACTGAAATGGTTATATTGGGGGCTAATTGGATTCGATGTTGTGGTTTGGTACCATTATGGAGAACCGTTATATTGTAATAACTCGGAATTCTTGGTAGAGATTCATAATTGGTTGATGTAACGTCCTTTGGTGTGAAATGTGTTGATAGTGAAGAACCATCTCAATGACTCGAGTTGTTAGTTGACTTTAGTGTGTAATGTGATTTAACTTCACAGGTAGAGGGAAGTAGAGAGAGCTGAAAATGGTGGTGTTGAGACAACTCATACTAGAAGAGGATGTAAGGATTGGCAGGAAGGTGTTGCCAAATGGAGATGTTTACATTGGCGATTTCGAAGGACAACTTCCCCAAGGCAAAGGCAAGTACATCTGGTCACAAGATGGCACAGTCTATGATGGAGAATGGGAAGAAGGCAAGATGACAGGAGACGGCCAGATGCTATGGTCAGCAGGAGCCAAGTATGAAGGCGAATTCTCCGGTGGCTACTTTCATGGCTCGGGAACCTTTACCGACATCGATGGCTCCGAATATCGAGGCTGCTGGAGGATGAACATACGACACGGGATTGGCAACAAGAAGTACTCCAACTCGGATGTCTACGAAGGGTGTTGGAAAGAAGGTGTCCATGAAGGTAATGGCAAATACACATGGAGCAATGGCAATGTATATGTAGGGAACTGGAAAAATGGGGTCATGAACGGTAGAGGGATCATGAAGTACTTGACGAGTGGGGAAATCTTCGATGGTTCATGGTTGAATGGGCTCCGACACGGTTCCGGTGTTTGCAGGTTTGAAGATGGTGGGTTCTACTTGGGGATATGGACTAAAGGTTTGAAAGATGGGAAGGGTACATACTATCCTGCTGGGACTAAACATCCTTCTTTGAAGACATGGTGTGAACTTCTTGGTTACGACGATATCGAGAGTAGCTTTCAAACATCGACGAATACTGGGAAGCTGACGATTTCTGGGCGGATGAGGAACAGGACACGAAGAACGTCATTATCGTCAAAGAAGAAGAAGAGAGAGTCGAGTCATTCGGGGAGGGAGTTGATATTTCATGACTTGCCGAGTGTGCTGGCTCGAATCACGGAGGATGTTCATAGTGAGGTTGTGGATAATGACACTGCTACTACTGCTTATGAACGTGAGTACATGCAAGGAGTGTTGGTTAAGGAGAAGATTCTGACTGCAGAGCCGTCAAGAAAGGCTAAGCATAAGAACAGGTTCAGTGTCAAAGATGGCAAGACAAAGTCATACATTGGTATTTTCAGGAGGAGCCAGAGCTATTATCTGATGCTGGATCTGCAACTTGGTATCAGGTATCTATCTATAACCAATGCCTTTATTTTTTTGTTTTTGTTGTTGTGTTGGTGATATTAAAGTGTTTTGTGGACTTCAAACATGTTTGTTAAATAATGTGAAAGAACCGTTACATCCTATAGCTTGAGTTGTTGGGGAGGGTTTATTATTAGATAATTGTAGGGTGTTGGTAAAAGGTTTGGTGCATGTACTGTATTGGTAATTATGGTTGGAACGTAAACTTTGTATGTTACATTCCAATAACCCGAGTTGTTGGGAGAGGTTCGTAATTGGGTTTATATAACATTCCTTAACAGTTATTGGCTGAAGTTAACAAGTACATCGTGGGAAAGATAACCGTTACATCCCAGTAACTCTAATGGTTTAGAGAGGTTTCAAGCAAAAGTCTATGAAACAGGAGTGGAGTTTGGAGGGGTCTTTCGAAGCCTTTTGCAAGTGAAAGTGATATGATGAGCTAACAAAATTTGATGCTAGGTTTTGATATAAATCGTTACATCTCAATAACTGGAGTTGTTGGACATATAGTTCATAATTGTTTTTATAACAATAGTTGACATGCCTTTTGAACGAGAGCTCAAAAAATAGGTTTGAAGTTTTCTCAAGTTCATCAAGACCTTAGGCAAATGAATTGGTTATATCGGGGTTAAATAAGATTTGATGTCACACTGCTACGATGTGAAAAGTTGTTACATTCTAATAGCTTGAGTTACTAAGATAGGTTCATAATTTGGTTTATATAACATTCCTTAACAGTTAATGGCTGAAGTTAACAGGTACATTGTCGGGAAGATGACACCGGTGCCAATGCGAGAAGCACGTCCTTCTGATTTCAGGGATCGTGCTAGAATCCACATGTACTTCCCTCGAAATGGGTCCCGATTCACGCCGCCTCACTACTCCTTTGACTTCTACTGGAAAGATTACTGTCCTATGGTCTTCAGGTAACCTTACTTGAGACCTCAATAGTCAGGCAATGTTGTTATGTGACATGTGTGATCATCATTTGTTATGGTTTGTCCCAACTATTTTGTTGCAGGAACCTAAGAGAAATGTTCAAGTTAGATGCAGCTGATTACATGATGTCCATCTGTGGAGATGATGGTTTGACAGAGATTTCATCTCCTGGGAAAAGTGGCAGTATCTTCTACCTTTCTCATGATGATAGATTTGTGATCAAGACCCTAAGTAAATCTGAGCTCAAGGTATTACGAATCAATGTGGTTAGAACTGGACTGAACAGAGTTAGAGGATTAACTGGGATGGAATCGTTAAATAAATCATTCAAAGAAGTGCTCAAATTTTTTATATCTTCGAAACTACAATAGACAATAACCTCATTTTCACCGGTTTTCACTGTTTTAAAATGTCGTTTTGGACCGGTTTTCACATTCCGGTTTGATTGGTTTTAATAGCTCTGATGATTCTAATAGAACGATCTGAATGATCTTTCTGGAACGGTTTTTTGACTGGACCAAACCAGCCTAACATCTAGTTCTCGATCTTCACGATTCAACTGATCAGTCTGGTCCGGTTCTAAGAACAATGCAAAACCCTTTTGTCTTGATGAGTTGGCTAGCTTCTCCAAATGAGCAGAGTAATTTGTTTTTGCCTTCTTGCAGACCCTTCTGAGGATGTTACCACAATACTATGCTCATGTCGGAAGTTACGAGAACACCCTCATAACGAAGTTCTTCGGGGTTCATCGGATAAAAATAAGAGGAGGACGAAAGGTACTTTACATTTGTATACAAATGTCGTGTATATAGTTTTTCCAAAGTGATTAATGGCCGGAACTTCGCTCTGTAGGTGCGGTTTGTGGTAATGGGTAACATGTTCTGCACAGAGTTGAGAATTCATCGACGTTATGATCTGAAGGGCTCATCTCATGGAAGATACACACATAAAGAGAAGATGAAAGAGGGTACTACATTAAAGGACCTAGATTTGGATTATGAGTTTCACATGGACAAACTGCTCAGACAGTCCCTCTTCAAGTAAGTGGAAATCCTTATACAGGTAGCTGGCATGATTCGATACTAGGATATCTTGGTTAAAGCAATTTATACTGTATGAAGAATCGTTACATCCCAATAACTCAATTTTTTGTGAAGGGGTTCATAATTGACTTGTATATATGGTTGTTAACGAAGCAAGCTTGGCCTTCTGCTTGATTTTAAATGAGCTAAGTTTGAGACAATATATGCTCGACTCGATAGGCTCGTGAGCCGATTCGAGTACTAGTTTAAGAGACAGCTCGAATACTAACTCGACTATATGACTCAAACATAGCCTCAATAATGCAACTTATGTTTTGGCTAGACTATAATATCAGACACAACATATGATTGTGCTAATGAAAAAGCAATTATTACATAATCTAGGTTTAACTATTTTAAATAGAAAAAGCTAAAAATTTGTAAATTTTAGGAAAAGTCGTTTTACAGCTTGATTGTTGAGGATTTTTAGTGTACAAGTTTGAAATTGTGCTCAACTTGGGCTCTCCAGAGGGATTTTAATGAGCAGAGTCCTAGTTGAGCGCGAACCTTGAATCGTCAAGGATAGTTGACGAGTAAGGTTCGAGCTGGCTCGAGCATGACATGGACTTCAATTTTCCATCTCAAATTCGAGCTGGAGATCGGCTAAAAGCTAACGAGCCGAGCTTGAGCCTCGGTGAAGTTCGTCTCAGCTCGATTCGTGAACAGTTGTATAACAGTTCGTGGCAAGTATTTTTTTGTGCAGACAAATTCATCTGGATGCCAAGTTCTTAGCGTCTCAGAACATCATAGATTACAGCCTTCTCCTGGGGTTGCACTTCAGAGCGCCAGAGCCTCAAAAGGGGTTGATGTTAGTAACTCACGAGCCTAGCTTTGTCAACACTGCTCCTGGTCCTCATATCAGAGGCAGCACCCTCAAAGCTTACTCCGTCGGGGAAAAAGAAGTCGACCTGTTACTCCACGGAACTGGGAGGTAATATATACACTCTTATGGAGTTCTTAACATGGTATCGGAGCCCGAGTTCTTAAATGCACATTTATGTAAAGTAAAACTTCATATTTCTGTCAGATTGAGGGTTCAGTTAGGAGTGAATATGCCATCTCAAGCGAACCGGAAGCTGCAGCAAGAAGAGGCCGATGATGGTTCGACCACTAAAGAGGTAGATGAACTGTATGAGGTGTATGATGTGGTTCTTTACATGGGGGTCATCGACATACTGCAAGAGTACAATGCACGGAAGAAAGCTGAGTATGCCTACAAATCAATGAGATTCGACTCTGTAACCATTTCGGTGGTCGAACCGGAGTTGTACTCGAACCGGTTCATCGATTCCTTGCAGAAAGTTTTTCCTGACACTAAACCTACTAATACATAGTTGTAGCTCTACAGGCTCTAGAGGGGGATTTGGAGAAGAGTTGGAATTTATCATATTGAAATGTTGTTTCCAGTCTTATGTTATGTTAGCAACATTCTTGCAAAATCTCACAACCTTTTCTCCGCCGTTCGATACTCAAATCCGTCCGAAAACTGACCAAAACCTAATGATGAAATCGCCCTTCTGGCCCTTCTCATCGGGGACCGGCATCCCTTGGCCACAAATCACCTTCTCGTAGCCGGGGGATATAACTTCGTCGGCAAAAGACAGCTACATGTGGTCCCTGCCGAGCATTGGTACCGATAAGGTACAACCGGTGAGGGCGTCGGTCAACGGGATGTCAACATCGTAGACCAAGTTGTCGCCGTCTCTGCTGAATAAATGGTGTGGCTTTTCTTGGATTACTAGTACCACGTCGCTTGGGATTAGGCGGCTGCTACCGCCTGATTTATCGTCGTCATTGGGCGGTTTGCCTTCGAAGGTGATCTTCGTGCCGGACTTCAATCCCGGGGTAAATTTGATCTTTACAGTTTCTTCTTCCTGCATATGTCATAAAATGGGCGGCTCATGTCAAATTAACTACAAATACGCTGAGCAGTTTGATTTTTTTCTTCGAAAAAATCAGTTAAGGAAACTTGAGTTTTAGTGACGGAAATATCAGTCATTGAAATAAATATGCTGTCACTGAAAACATAGTAAGCGGTCGCAATATACATACCCATTCGGTATAACATCTCTAACGATTTTGATACGCTTGACACGGCCCCGAAACACCTCTTCGAGAGTGCAGTCTACTATCATTTCAACAGGAGGAGGCTTTCTTATTGTCGTCGACGCTGTAAACACCAACGGGGCAGGCATCTCTGTACCGAATAGTTAGTACTTCTCGATGTCGCCAATGAACATGGTCTACTATCGGTGTTGCACGCTGATGTATTATGGCTTGCGCCACTTGATGATTGTACTAGTGACTCCATTGATTTAGGGCTATAATAATCAAGAAGACATCTTTTCACAAGAGATCTACAGAGTCCCATAAACGAACCACTTTTCGACATTCCGAGAAGCTTGTACAGTGGTGTCGATGGAGAATGTGGAGAACTACTCTCTCCCATTATTTAGATGAAATTAACCACACACAGACACACACAAAAGCAGATTAATTATGTTTGATGATTGCAAAGGTTTCTTGATTGATGATTAATTAGAGATTATAATTTGGTTTGAAAATTTGTTTTAAGTTCAACTTAACTGAGAAATCAAGACCACAGAATGAATATGGTCAAATCTAGTTGATGACCAGTTTATCAATTAGAAAAAATTACTTGCTTCAGTTTTCTTCATATTTACTGTTTTACTGTAGTTTTTTCGTTACGTTTTCATTCTATAATTAGGTAAAAAAATTAGCTGGATTCTTCAAATCAAAGTTGTGTTTGGTCTAGATTTTTGGGTTACTTAACTAACTACAATTAGTTTAAAGTTCATGAATGTTAGTTTCCCTCTTGAATGCGCTTTAGCGAATTTGCGGTCCGCTCCAACTTTTCGTGTCGTGACTTGGATCTTCAAGTCGAGTCGTGATGATATTATTTTTGGTGGGTTTAGGGTGAAATTTTCATCTAGTCCACTCCAAATTTAATTACAAAACTACACATATTTATTTTTGTGTAACCGGATTTGCCAACTAATTTTCGAATTCAAACCAATTCATGTTTTTGTTTGACAAATTACAGGATACAAAGTATATATGACTTCCTTCTTTCTAGTTACGACAATCCTAAATCTAGCCACCCCTAGATTCTCTCTACGCAAAAGAAAATCTCGCTTCTGACTATGAAGCAGTGGCAAGATCTAAGATTGTCAGGGTGGGGTTCCCCAAACTACTGCCCAACTCCCTCAAAGTTACGTTACAAAACCACATGTATTTTCTTATATGTAAATGAAACGATCTGATGATTTTTCAGATCTAGCTAATTTCACATTTCTATTTGACCAATAGCAAGATAAACATATATCTCTATGGTCCGGTGTTCGAACCCATCCTAGATCCGCTAAACGTAATAATGAAATTTTTTTGAAGTAGTAAATTGAAGAAAGACCTATGAGATCACTGTTAAAAATCAAGAACAAATGTGTCCACCTTAAACTGCAGAGTACCATTGAATGCCACAAACGTTTGAAGTTAAAAAAAACTACCTCAATTTTATTGGTAATTTTTTTTAATGTAACACTTTTAAATTACCCAACAGTTAAAAATAACAGCGGACGAAGCTAGTGAACGCCTTTGCACAAGTAAAACGTACCCTACTCTAGCATGTTATTAATAGGTTACCTATGTTTCAAGATTTTTTTTCTGGCCATTCGTCGATGTGGAATTCGCATAACGTGTTACATCAAAAGTAATAAAAATCTCAAGAATGGTGAAAGCTGCATCAACCTATTTGGTTGTTGCCATACTACTCATTGTGGTTGAATTAGCATTTGGAGTATTGAGTTCATCGAATCATCATCGATCCGATGTTCATCGTAAAGATTCGAACTTCAGCCAGCATCATCATAACCTTAATCGAAGCCAGTTTCCGCAAGATTTCCTCTTTGGTGCAACTTCCTCTTCTTATCAAGTAACTTTTTATTTCTTCTTTCCCTTTTTTGCTTGTACACAAGTGACTTACACTTCAAAATAATGAATTTCTAAAAGCACTACTAATTTCCCATAATACAAACTGATACCTAGCTAAATGATCAACAATTTATAACCCCTTCTCGGGTCTTTTCGGGTCGATGTTGCAGTACGAAGGTGCGACATGGGAAGACGGTAGACGTCCTAGTATATGGGATGCTTACACACATACTTACACAGGTCCTTCTCTTTTAACTCGAAATATTAGAGAGTGATTCTTAATATTGATAAAAAAATTGTGGTGTCCGACATATTTAACTAACTATAATTAATTTTTTAGTGAACATCATTCAATACATACCCCTTTTCTTTCTATGATTTTCTTGTTCATCGAAATCTAATAGTAGTGTTGAACGACAG
This sequence comes from Linum usitatissimum, assembly GCA_030674075.2. NCBI lineage: Eukaryota > Viridiplantae > Streptophyta > Magnoliopsida > Malpighiales > Linaceae > Linum > Linum usitatissimum. Next base: position 3,077,139 of record JAUJYP020001495.1, read on the forward strand.
AGCGGATTATGAACGGAAGCAACGGAGACGTGGCTACTAACTCGTACAACTTATACAAGGTACTATATTGCAAAATACTATTGTACCTCGTTTAATTTAGTTCGGCAGTTCATAGTCTAAACGACAGAAACGTGTGTAACCCATGTTTCAGGATGACATAACACTTGTGAAGCAACTTGGAATGAATGCTTACAGATTTTCGATCTCCTGGTCCAGAGTGTTGCCTAGTAAATTAAATTAAACCTAATGTAACTGCTCATCACACAAAAAATCGTCTTTCTTTTTATTGATTCTATGTTGTTTGAATTTGTAGATGGAACCTTAAGTGGAGGTATCAACAAAAGAGGAATCCAATACTATAATAAGGTCATCAATGAGACCCTATCACAAGGTTGTTACAGAGTTGCTATTTATGTAGTCTGCATATTTGTTTAATTTTCGGTCCAATTCTAATGTGAAAGTTGGGTGACATATCCCAATCGGTTGTAACAGTTAATGACTCGTGTCGTACTCGCAGGATTGACACCGTTCACGACGCTTTTCCACATGGACTACCCTCAAGCATTGCAAGATGAATACGGGGGCTTCTTAAGTCGCAGAATCATGTAAGCACCATTCATCTCGAAACTATAAGGTAGTATATATGAACTAATGTCACAATCCAAATTCATTGTCTACAATGACAGGAATGATTTTCGTAACTTTGCGGATTTGTGCTTCAAAGAATTTGGAGACAGAGTGAAATATTGGGTGTCGATAAACGAGCCGCATACTTTGAGCAGGGGAGGATTCACTGTTGGTGATCTTGCACCCGGCCGTTGCAGTAACAGCGACAGAAACTATACGTGCGACATCGGAAATTCTGGCACAGAACCGTATATCGTGTCTCACAATCAACTTCTAGCTCATGCTGCTGTTGTTCAACTGTACAGACAAAAATACCAGGTTAGTTTTGGTTATATGTCTTATGTTTCTTAACTGTAGAATCGTATGCTTAATTAATCTACTTAATGTAAGTTTTTATCGAATCTCTAGGCGATTCAAAAGGGTATAATCGGAATGTCGATGAACGTAGATTGGTTCATGCCTTACTCATCGAGCGAGGGAGACGAAAGAGCAGCAAACAGATGCCTTGACTTTATGTTTGGGTGGTAAGAGCTTCTTTTTCATATTAAGCAGTGGTATGCGCCGCATTTTACTTCTTTTAAATACGATGTGTGATTATTAACCGTTGGTTGGAATCGGGTGAAACTGCAGGTTCATCGATCCAATAACCAGGGGTGATTATCCAGAGAGCATGAAGCAGAATGTCGGGAAACGACTGCCAAGATTTACTAAGAAAGAATCCGAACTGTTGAAAGGGTCGTTTGATTTCATAGGGGTCAACTATTACACTGCCCGGTATGTAATCGACCAACCCGACGTTGCTGACCCGAACCATCCGAGCTATTTGACCGATCCACATGCCATCGTGACTAGTAAGTTAATTCGACAAACTGAAACCTACCGGAAGCGGTTTAGGCATACCATCCGTTTAGGATCTTCGGGTTCCATAAAAACAGAATTCTAAGTAAAATTCTCGAAATTTAAAATGTTAAGTGAGTTATGGTTATGTTGTTTTATCTACACTTGTAACAATTTACTACTGGCTTTTGACATATACAGATGAACGCAATGGGGAATTACTTGGTCCTCAAGTAAGGAAGAATGTTTTTTTTCAGATTTTCAATTTTGTTTTCAATAAAATTAATTAATCATAAAATTTATGTAGTTAAATAAATGAGTTTATGAAAAATTCACTTGTTTTGCAGACTGCAGCACCATGGATTTGCATTTATCCTGAAGGCCTTGCTAAAGTCTTGCTCCATATAAAGGAAAATTACCAAAACCCCCTTGTCTATATTACCGAAAACGGTAAGCCATCGTGCACGTATCATTTGCGTTCTAATAATTCGAGTTCTTAGGAAAAATTTCTAACGTTCATTAATCCTAATTGCATCACAGGGGTTCCTGAGATTGGGAAGTACACACACTCACCACTGAAAGCTACGCCAGATGATACCATGAGAGTTTCCTTCTACAGAGATCATCTTTCTTCCGTCAGAAACGCCATGCGGTAATTATTTATAATCCACCTGACTCCTTATCTAGTACCGAGAAATGAAATTTGAATAATGTTTGTTTATGCAGGAAGGGAGCCAACGTGAAGGGCTACTTGGTCTGGACGTTACTGGACTGCTTCGAGTGGCTTTCGGGTTACCATTTGAGATTCGGGTTGCATTATGTTGACAGTAGAAACCCATCTGTCAGAATCCCGAAACTCTCTGCTATTTGGTTCAGAAAGTTTCTCGCGGGAAATCAGAATAAGGGTTCCAAACATTTGTGCAAATAGATTGCTGACCGGTCGATATCCATTCATGCACGATCGCGTGGCGTTGGAAAGATAATTCGATAATACATTATAGGTCCCTTCCTGCATTAGTGACATGTCATGTTATACCAAGTGTTTAGGACTTGACATTTGACTATACAAACCTATGTCATGTCGAAATTCGGCTTTAAGGACAAGTTCATACCAGCCCCTTGTCGCAAGGTGCCTCATACATACACATAACCGGTGACTTATCTTTGTTCAAAGTACAGCAATAATTTTTCTTGCATATCCTAAGACAGTTGCCTTTCAATATCTTTACAGACTTAAGTGACCACAAAAGCATTCGATTCAACCCCCGAAAAAAGACCTATATTGAAACAAACTGGTTAATCGGATCAGTAACCATGAGTACTGTATCCACCCATGTTGTAACTATTCTGTTGTTGTACCATTCCATACCCAACATTCCCCTGCATACCATTAGCTCCGTACTGTTGCCACATCATCTGCTCCTCCCTCAACAGCTGCTGCTTCTTCTCCATCTCCGACATCTGCACATACGATGGTGGTGGGATCGCAATCGAAGCTGCAAACGGGTCCGAAAACCCACCTCCCAACGATGTGATCGATGTCGGAGGGGCTGGCAATGCAAGCATTGCCGGCCTTCCAGCGGAACCAAGAGCAACACTGCTCGCACTCCCGCTCACTGCCCCGTAACCAGCTACACCGGACATCGATGCTGTAGTCGCTCCTTGCTGATACATCCCGTCAAGCAATGACATATCGAACCCGCCTGGCAGTGTGGGTTTCTGCACTGCCAGGCTGCTCACCGATTCCACCAACGCCGTTTCCCAGTCATTATCGTTGAACGCCTCCCACGTTAGAGCCGGAGCTGTCGATGTCGATGATGCTGTCGGTGCTCCGTTAAACAACGCTAACGCCAACTCGTTTGAGTGATCTTCGCTTGACATCGCATACTCCCCTAAGTTCAACAAATCCGCCTCCCCGTTCTGCTGGTGGTTTATCTCGTCGTCCTTTATAACTTCGTCGACTATCATTGGCTCAACTTCCTCGGGAGGAGGCAATGCCTTGATGATGTCTTCCTCGGTACTCACTTGATCGGCATCCTTGAACTCCTCTTCTTCTTCGGCTGATTCGTAGTATGCGGTGCTCCGGTTGGTTTGCAAGAGCATGGATTTGTCGCGGAGGAAGTCGTCCATGAGTTCGAGCTTCTTGTGCGAGATGCGCTCGACATCAGGGTACTCGGAGCTACGAGCAATGGCGGCTGTCTTGGACCAGCCGTAGAAGGCTTCAAGCTCGTCGAACTGTTTGGAGACGCGGCAGAAGATCTCGTAGATCTTGACCGCTTCGGGGAGGTCCATGTCCATGAAGCGGTCGATCAGGACCGCGAGGATCTCTGTGGTGTCGTAGTACAGAGTGAAGCTCTCTTTCACTATTGGGTACATTGCTACCAGGACTACCCTGTCGTGTCTTGCATTACCTGTATACATTTGCATGTTTAAGAGTTATTCGACATAATTTAGTCCTTGCCCGAGTTAAATCGGTTAACAATTCGAATTGATCGTAACTTGGTCCACCTGAACTTACAAACTATGATCCGACCAACCTAACAATGATAGCGGAACAAAAATGATCGGTATCTTAGATAAAATTTTATGTTTTGAGTGAGTTTGAATGAAATATTAATTTTTCAAAAATTTTATATAAAATTTCGTCACTCTAGACACTTGAACGGTGTACCGAGTTTGTCATTGCCTACTTTTGTTGTTGACGTCAATTCTAAATTATTAAATTAACGTTGAATCAGGTCACATAAAAAAGTGGAGGGGTTATTTTATAAAAGAGTAAAATCTCCACCGTTAAATCTGATTTTCAAATAAGAAAACTCAATAATACCCAAAATTTAAAAATGACGTTAACAAATGTATTTTCTACTCAAAATAAATTATTTCGATTAAAATACTTAATTTAAATTTCCATAAACAACTCAAATCCTACTATTTTAAACCCAAGTACACGGCAATATGTCAAAAAATTGATTATATTGTTCAAAAAGGAAGGAATCAAATTAAACAAACCTGTAGGGCGACAAGCTAAGAACCGGTCAAGCAAATTCTGCAAATGTGTAACTTTTCCGATGAGTTTCTCCGACTTCATCTCACGAAGCGGCGTCGCAGCTCTTCCATTACCGCGGCCACTGCTGCCACCACCAACACTACCACCCTTTCGGCGGCCACCTCTGCTCCGGCTACTTCCATGACTACCACGACTGCCACCACCGGCACCATCCTCCTCCTGATCTTCCTCATCTTCAAACCCGAGCGTACTACGCTTCCCTCTCCTCCCGAGCATCTTGAACTCTAGCTTCTCGTCGAGGTACAACGCGTACATCCTCACGAAAGCTGAGTAGTCCCAGGATGAGTCAGACCTATTAATGAAAAACAATTCATAATATGATATTAAAATTTTTGATAAAAAAGGCCCGAGTTTCAAACCATGATAGCCCCAAATTAGTTGTACAAATTTCAGATTCTTTCGTGAGCTCATATTTAAGACAGATTACGTATTAATTAATAATATAAAGTAATATTGAAACTTTTTCTAACGACTCGACTTATTAGAATACAGGGATTCATGCAATGGCGGAATTGGGACCTGGCGAACTCGAGCCATCGCCCAGGGTCTCTCGTCCCAGAGTGTCGAATTTCTATGTAAAAGTTTACGTATTTTTGAGTTTCGCCCATTGTGGTTTGAAATTTTGCCCAGTGTATTTTTAAACTTGCCTAGTGTTGAACCATTATTTAAAATTCACTCATTAGATAAGACCATTTTAACTTGAGTCCAAACTCTATTAAACTTGAGTCCAAACTCTTAAATAGATAATAACGTATCAAATTTAAAATTATAATCAATTTGTTAATTAGTAATAATCATAAGTTTAATTTAAATTAATCAAATTTAGAAGAAAAAAATTTGTCAGTAGCACATTTAAATTTGGTTTAATTAAAAAGTATAACAAATGTATTTCTCGTTTATTATTGTACATTTGTATTAGATAAAAAGTAATGGATTCGGCAATTGATATACAAATATTCAATCAAAATTCAACTCAATAAACGTTTCAATGATGATTATGCCCTTGATTTTACTATTATTAATGAAAAATATTACCATAGTTAATTTCTTATATCAATTGATTCTTATATTTGAAATTCCGATCAGAATCTCTCATCATCCTAGTTCCGCCATTGAATTCATGATGCAATCCAAACCATTTTGAGAGGCCGTACCTGGAATCAACGAAGTCCGAGAGGTTCAAAATCCGGGTGCCCCTCCTCGTAGCGAAGAAGATCTCCTGCTCGTAAGCCGGGTCACCCTCGCTGAGCAGCCGGTGGATCACCATCAGCGTCTTGAGCGCCACCGTCCAGTTACGGGTCTTATTGAGCCGCCTGGAGAGCGTGCTAACGCAAGCGCTGATGTAGGCGCGCGAGTAGGACGTGAGGCTCAGAATCTCCCGAATATGGCGCTCCTCTGCCGGGTACATCTCGTGGCGCGTGGCCTTCACGATGGCCACCTCCAGGTCCGACAGGGAGCTGCTGTTGTTGTTGACCTTGGCCAGGCTTATGCTGGCATGGTCTTTGACCGCGTCAACGGCGCGTCGTATCTTGCTCGGAGCCATGATTGGGTGAGGGAGAAGATTGAAAAAAGAAGAAACCTTTTTCCCTGGGAAATGGAATCTTCTCCCTCGCTAGTTGTTGTTTATTTTTTGTTTTTTTAATTATTATCTCTTTTTGTTTCTAGTTAGGGTTTTCGTTTACGTAGGCATGCATGCATGGTGAAAGGGAAGGGCAAAAGACAATGGAGGGTATTGGAGAGAGCAGTTATTTTTTGCCGGTTTAGGAGGAGCGGGAATATAGGTAATGAGGGCATTTTCGACCATTGCATCGAATAATCTGCTCTTTTTGGCGTCTGATTGTAAATTTAATTAAAGGATACTGGCGTCTCTGTTATTTGGTTACGTTTGTTTTCTATGTTTAGCCAAAAGTTGTTCTGTTTTTCTGGTTTGTGTTGATTTCTTTGAAAAAGTCTAACACAGGGAATGGGCTTGTTAGGCCCAGGAAAGCCCCGGCCACTGTACTAGAAATTGGAAGAATTTTGGGCCTATCAGGTTAGGGCCAAGACAGGTGTGGAGCCCAGTGATCCTGATGGGCCATCGAATTTGGCCGTTGTTGCCGTTACTCACTTTGGCTCAACCTTTCTTTATGTCATCATCTCTACCAACAAGTTGTTGGTGAATTGATATCAGAAGTTGTATTTAGAAGGTCGAATTAAAGTTTTATTTTTCGTAATAATGTTGAAAGAGAAGTAAAATCTTAACACTAAAATCATTTTCGACTGAACTAGTTGGTCAATGAATCAAATACCAAAATTTACATTAAAACAAATGTCAGCTCCTACCACATCACATATTCTAAAGCCAACTCATTAGACCAATTCAACTTAACTAAGGCAACCTGAAAGTTGAAACAAGCCCACCCTAACTAACTAACTCAACCCATTTCAGTCTGAATATGTGACATATGAGCTATAGCAGCAGGGGGATTGGCATAGCCGTAGACAGAAGTGGTGACTTGGCTTGGTAATTTATCAACTAAATGCAGGTTTTTGGACGGAAGGTTGACAGAATAATCATATCGTAGGTCACATACCCACACAATGATGTCAAGTTAATGAGCAGAATGCATGGATATAATTAAGTCATGTGATAAAAGGAAGCGATTATAAGCTAGGTAAGAAGGAAAGTGTAGATAGATATCTGGTTGATGTAACCCAAAAAAAAACCACAAGCATGCACATGAATCAATGTACATGGAGATGCACAGATGGGGATATGAAGAAGTGGGAAGCAAATAAATGAATGAAACTGATAATAAATGGAAAGGTGGTGGAGGTATTGATCAGCAGAAAGTATACCAACTGCCCGAACTTTAAATACACCTCGATTCAAGTTTTCTGCTATTTATTACTCTTTACTATTCTATTATGCGTATTCTGACCCATCATTCATCATCCTTTTTACTTTCTCAACCAATTACTGCCCAATAAGTCAATAACCCACATTCATTCTTAACTCCTCTGAATTTGAAATTTCATATCATGGATATTTCCTTTCTTCTTATGAAATTCTGGGTTTGGGTTATATCCAAAAGATTTCATGATTTGAACACAACGGGGGATCCATCCGTATAAGTGGCGGGAGTCGTGTTGCGTACAAATAGTCAGAATGACAGTTTGAAGCTAGCATGCAATATATGTGTTAATCATATGGATCGACATGCCCATCGCCATTTCTTCTGCACATAACAATTAATGAGATATGATGAGCATTGGTGGTTTTGAAGCTTGTGAGAAAATAAATGTGGGATGGGTCGGCCGATGGTCAGATCTCTGACCGGCCTACTGATGGAAAAGCCAGCTAAAACCTTCAGAACCCACATTAAACCGTCCATTTTCCACACTAGCTAGCCCCATCCTCTATCCCTTGCCTCCAACATTCATTATTATAGTTACCTAACGGATTACCTAGATAACCCATAGGTTCACAATTTCAAAACCGCTAGATCATGCACTGAACCACTAATCACACTTCTCAGGTTGAGTTAATCATGACTACTGATTAAGGTTATTTAAGGTTTTAATGGTTCAATGACATCAGACTACTGATTAGGGCTGGAAATTAGGAAACGAAATTTGGGATTTCTGGTTTCCGTATTATTGGAAATTTGACTTAATATTTGGGTTCGGTTTGGAAATAATATTTCAGGTTTGGTTTTTGGTTCGGTTTCGGGATTCCCAACATCCCAAACTTTATTTCATTTACTCATTGAGATATTTACTCCCAACATTTATTTCATATAGACATATAAACAGAAATTTCGGAAAAATCACATAATTCGGGATCTCAAATCTCGAATTTAAATTCCCGATCCCTAATAATTTCCTGAACTAAATTTTGAAAACTCGGGATTCGGGATTTCGGGACTTCAAAAATTCGGGAACGAGGTCCCATACCCTTCCCGATTTCTAGAGCTGTTGACGAACCGAGTCAAGTCAAATTTCACTGAGCTCAAGTTTGGTTTGTTACTGTTTAGGCGAGCTCAAACTCGAGTTAGAAAATTTTAACTCGTCTCGAGCTCGAACCTGGCTTATTAACTATCGTGGACGAGCCAAACTCGAACTTCACTCATTAAAATCCCGATGAGCTATTTTGAACTCATTTTGAAGTTTGTATACTAAAAATTGTCAACGAATCAAAGCTAAAAAACAGATAACCTAAAATATAAAAATTTCCATTTTTCTCAATTAAAATAATTAAACCTAAATACTGTGTGGCTTGTATTTTCATTAGCGGCACAACAACTTATTAGATATGATTTATTATTTATGGTTTTCGAACAAAAGATATGCTGCATTATTAGTCAACTAACAAGTCATATACTCGAATTGGCTCTCGAACCCGAACTCGAGCTAGCTCCCGAGCCTACCGAGTCGAACATGCCTTGGCTCAAGTTTGGCTCCTTTAAAATCGATTCGAGTCACGAACGAGTCTTTTTCAAATCGAACATCGAGACAAACGCGAGCGACTTGATTCGTCAAAAGCTCTACCGATTTCCAGCCATACTACTGATAGTTTTTTTTATATTGGTGTAGAGAGAAACGAGGCCTTTTTCAGAACCACAAGGGACGGAACCAATTTATGGCCGGAGGGTGCTATTGCGACCTCCGACCGCTGGTTGAAGTATATATTTATATCAGTTTGGTTAAGATTTATAAATATGTTTAACACGGTTAAGTGCTAAGTTTTGTTACAAAATGTAGGAGTTCACATCTTCATTAAAAGCGTTGGAAGTCATTTTTGTAGGGATTTAGATGCTCCATTTTATATTTTATATAGGCAAATTTTATTTGAATTTACAAAATTTGTAAGGCAGTTTTAATATGATCTTACAGAAACTTTTTTTTTAAACAATTTCTTTTACCGAATTTAGCGCATCATAAATTAAATTTCTGGTTCCGCTTCATGAGAGCCATAACAAACCGTAAAAATTTTATAAAAACAACGTATAATTTAAGGAACTAATTAAAAGACGCCCCGGTATTTTTTAAGTTTTATCAACTCGATCAAACACATCTCAGATTCATCATCGTATTATTAAAATAAACGTATTTTAGCAGACCGATAAGACTTGATAGCTCGAGATTTTTGTACGATCGAACCGAGTTGTCAAATCTGATCTTCATTAATTAAACGTTGGAAACTCCCTATTTATACATCTTTCCAGTCATTCTAACTCCCTCCAAAACACCAAACCCCGCTCCATCAATAATCCCACAATGGATCTCATCCTCTCAATAGGGAAACACACAGTCGAGTTCATCTTCAACACAGGGAAACACTCAGTCGAGTACCTCCTCGCCAAAAGCCCCACCTTCACTACCCTACATTACTACTTAGTCAAACATCCCAAAATCCAAACCTTTGAATGGCACCAAGGCCAAACCCTAGGCTCCTCCTTCACTTTCCTTGCCCTCACCGTCTTCCTCTACCTAACCCTAACCTTCATCCTCTCCCGCCGCCATCGCCTCCACCTCCCACCTCCCAGCATGGTCAGAGACACTGGCCGAAATGGCCACCAGTCGGAAAACACCCTCAACGGTCACGAGACTCAATTTGGCCCACTCCCGATCGAAGACATTGGTCGAGATTTCAACAAGTCAGAAAACACTCTTAACGGCCGTGGGAGTACTCGATCTAGCACACTCGTGGCGGGAGATACTGGGCGAGGTTTCAACAAGTCAGAAAACACCATGAACTGTCACGAGACTAAAAAACACACTGAGGAGAAACTTCAATCTCGAACTGCTCACCCACCCCTAATTCCGCCATTGTCACCGCGAATCCTCCGCTTCCTGACGGTTCTCCACAACACAATCCTCCTCACAGTCTCCTTCGTCATGGCCCTGGGATGCCTTCTCTCAATCTTCACCCTTCTCCCCGACGTGGACCACCTGGCCTGCTTCGCTAAGGGGACCCCACCGCAGGGTCCCCTGTTCTTCTGGGGCTACGTCTTCTACCTATCGAAGATCTACGAGTACATCGACACGCTGCTCATCATCCTGAGCAGCTCGATGTCGCGGAGGTTATCGTTCCTCCACGTGTACCACCACGCCACCGTGGTGGTTATGTGCTACATCTCGCTGCACACTTCGCAGTCGATGTACCCGGGAGTCCTCGTCACCAACTCGGCGGTCCACGTCGTTATGTACTTCTACTACTTGCTCTGCTCCCTCGGGATGAAGCCCCAGTGGAAGAAGATTGTCACGGATTGTCAGATTGTGCAGTTCTACATCAGCTTTGGGATAATGGGTTGGATCTTCTACGCCCATTTCACCGGGTCGGGTTGCTCCGGGATCTGGGGTTGGTGCTTTGATGCTGTGTTCATTGCCTCGCTTCTTTACTTGTTCTTGGATTTCCATACCAAGACGTATAGTGATGGTGGAAGCAAGAAGAAGAAGAAGAAGGGGATCCGTCAAGTCAACGGATCGGTTGAAGTGTTTGACTTCATCAAGCCTTTGAAGCAAGCTTAAGTATAGGCGGAATCAGGATGGATTAAACAGTAACAAAGTCAATTAATATAATTCTGATTTCGAAAATTTTACATGATTCTAGCACTCTATGAAGAGAGGACTTGAACAGTGATTCTGGTGGCTCATTCAAGTTTTGTCATTGACTATAAAGGGGAGGGAAGAGAAAGAAAATTTGAAAACTTTTTAATTGTTTCTACCATTTATTTTGCAATAAATGTGTTTTCTTTTTGGCTTGATATCATGATATGCTAGTTTGAGTGTTTGATAAGTGTAACTTAATTATATATACTTTTTTTTTATAATTAATGTAATGTTGTATTGTCTATGATTTTGGTAATGTGTTTCTTTAGGCTCTTTCAATAAATTGTTTAGACATTCATATGATCATGTAAAGTGGTAGATATGTATAGAGGGTTGGGTATTCTCGAACCACCGTCTAATATTTTGATACTATATAATTTTTTACATCCATATCATCGGCCCGACTCATCAGGAAATTGGGCTTGTGATAGCCCAATGATCACATGATCCCACTGTCAAGAAGAAGCGTGCCCCTCGAACGAGGAAAGAGTACAAATTTTGTGTAACTTTGAGTTCAAGTGATTCACTTTCTATGATAAAGTTGTATGCTTGATGAATGTGGTATTGTACCGTATACATTATAAAGGTTAGGGTCAACATTATATGTTTTATGATATGATAATTGTTTTGGATGTTTAATGACTAGAAAGACTATTCATTATTTTGCCGTTTATAATTACTATACCGATTTGAGATCTTCTTTCGTTGTTCCTATTTAACTTTCTTGTACTATATATATAGTAAATTATTATTTTTCAATAATTTGAGTTTTTGAAATTAATTTTACATTAATTATTTATCAATACCAAAGACGATGGGCCCATCATATCATATATCATTTAAAAAGAGGTGTGTTATTCACCGCCTACAATTTTGAAAAAAATCATCCTAACTATTTTTAATATCATAATTACTCCTACTAATCATACTAATTCTAAACCCTATTCTCTCAATTTTTATTTCGAAAAATCACCAACAACACTCCTACAAACTCCCAACAATCATCTGCCACTCCCAATCTTTATTACGATAATCAACAATCAAATTACTTCTTTTATATAGCAATTTATTAACTGCAGCTCCATCAGACCATCACATTTGAAATTTACTTCTTTTATATAGCAATTTACAGTCACATGAATAATTGGGTTTTTTCTTATAAAAAAAATCAATTTACAGCCGCGAACGCCGGCGAACGAACGGAGACCCTGTTGCCGACGAGGCCCCACCCGATGGGCAGGCCACTCATCTATCTGCGGACCCTCATTTGTTTTGGTTTCATTTTTATAAATAAAGGGTAACGTCGTAATTTTACTCATTTTATAGCGATTACATTTGAATGTTAATGCGACAAATAATAATTCAGTTTAAAAATAATAAAACGCAGACCAAAATATAGAATACACTCCCTCCGATTGGTGTTTGAAAAGTACTCATCTAAAAACAATTAAAATTTATACAAAGATATATGATAATCCTTGATGGTGGAATGGAATGAACCCCGGTTTTCATTTATTTTTAACTTATTATGCCTAGAGTTTCGGTTACGATTTGTAGTCATCATAACATAAGATAACACCCGATGAAATTTCCTTACGAAACTGTTTTTTGAAATAAAATGATCGATCAACATCTCTACCTCGATAATAATATATCTCGCAGGGGGGGGGGGGGCAAACAGTCACTTGATGACAAAGTTACGTGACGAAAAACATAGATAGGCCGCCGACCCCTCCCATGCAAAACTCTTATTTTCCTTACAAGACAAGAACATGATTATGCAATTTGCAGCAAGGCACATCAACTCCTACGACAAGTAGTACTTTGAATAACGTAACCTCTACTACACCAAACAAATTTTGTCAAAGGAAACCGAATTTGTCAAAACAGCAGCGAAATTTGTCCCATCCAGAAAATAGATAGGCCGCCGATCCTGCCCCTGACTGCTGCTACTGCATGCATGATGTTAACGTACATGCTTATAGCATGCACCCTACTCTAAAAGTCTAAACTCCGCCACTAATTTAGTAAACACTGTTTAATTACAGTTGACTGAATGTAGTTACTTTTTTTCTTATAAATACAGACATTTTACTTTTTAATTGCTTTTGTTTGTTTGTGTATGATTAAAATTCTATTTTGTTCCTTTCAGTCTATTTTTATCTACCAAATAAGATAATTTAGCATATTGTTATATACTGTTCGTGTTTTACTTCACATAATTTATAAAAGGATGATTATACCCTTAATAAAAAAATTAAAGCAGATTTAATTTTGATGTTTTGAGTTTGTATTTTGAGTTAAAACAATAGATTTTTTAGAATCTCTCGTTTGATAGGAGAAGTGAATCTCAAAATTTTTACAAAAACTAAATTTAATATTATTTAAAATTTTAATACTATCCTTATTTTTTAAAAAATTTACAATGAATTATTTATAATAAAAAGGACAATTTAGTAATTAAACTTAAAGTTATATATTTCTACTCAAAATTCAACCATAAATAAATAGTTTCCAAACAAAGGTTTTGAGAAACGGTGACTTCTTTAAATATGTGTGGTTTTACTGATTCTCAAAACACAAAAACCATACGTATCGTATTCACTATTTTACTAAAATAATTCTTATTGTATTAGTTGTTAACGGAATCGTCGAGATTATCTCTTTTTCGAAAAATCTATGAGCTCAACAATAACGATTTCCTAAATCTTTCTTTACAAATTCACTTTCTACAAAACCATTATCGTATTAATAAGTTAGAAGACAATAGTAACTGAGTCTTATTATTAAAGGTATATTAGTCAAAGGTCAATTTGTACTAAAATACTGACAGTGCAAAGTAAATTAAAAACGGCATATACATCCCAAATTATTTAACAAATACTTTTCCACATTTTATATATCCAGCTGGAATATAGGGGGAGTTTTCCAGAAAATAATGATTATTCAACGTGGATCACTAATTCACTATATTGTAATAATTTATAATTAATGATTAAAAAAAGACTATAATTAACGGTCTCCTAAAGAGAGAGAGGGGTGGATGTTGAGCCACATTGATCAGTTTACTGCTGACTAGACAGCTAATTAAACGTCAAGACAGTCAACGATGAGAGTTTCATTTTGGCCACAACGATTATTAATTACATTGAAAAAATACCCGAAGATTTTTCTCCAAGATTATATCAGTTTGATTACAGGGAAAAACAGAATATTCTTCATCTCCACGAGGAAGAAACTATGGTGACTCAACTCAATCCGTCGCTCGAATTAAACTATTAAAAATCGTTTAGTCTCAATAACTGAATTATTAAAAGAGGATTTTGATATATATATAATAAAAATATATTTTCATACACATTTTTATACGATAAATTATGTGTACAAAATGTACAAAACTTCAAATTTAAGAAAAGTTTTAAAAGTACCACAGACGAAATACTGACATAATCACAATTTTGATAATATTACATAAAATTTCATCAATTAAAAAATAAAAAACCCTCAACAATGGCCCGAATTCACCAACCCTTCATTCCCCCCTTGCACCCAGCTAATACTAATACTAGCTATATCAAGCTAGAGCCGACATCTTTTACTTTCTCGTACATCTTAAATAAGAATAAATTGGTTTAGTAGTACCAAATCTCTTGCTATAAGTACCACTACATTCCCCTCCCTTTACTACCACACCAAACCAGAATCTTCATACAATAAAACGTCCCCCCAATACATAACAATGGCCACCTCAGCACTCATACTCACCCTTGTCCTAGCAATGTCTGCCCTAACAATCATGGTCCACGGGCAGGGAACCCGTGTCGGGTTCTACTCAACCAGCTGCCCACGGGTCGAGACCATAGTCCGAACCGCGGTCCAATCCCACTTCGCCTCCGACCCTACGGTTGCTGCAGGCTTACTCAGGATGCATTTCCACGACTGTTTCGTGCAGGGCTGCGACGCTTCGGTCCTTATTTTGGGAACCGGTACCGAGAGAACCGCCGTCCCTAATCAGTCCCTCAACGGCTTCTCAACCATTGATGACGCCAAGACGCAGCTCGAAGCTGCTTGTCCCGGCGTCGTCTCTTGCGCTGACATCCTTGCTCTCGCTGCTCGCGACTCCGTCGTTTTGGTAAAATTTCATCAACCCCGGCTAAACACTTAGATTATTATTAATCAAATAAAAGTCATTAATCCTTACAGAAAAAAAATTCATTAATAAACTATCCGTTACTATCACTTGCATGTATTTGGCGTAATGTGACTAAGATAATAATAAACTGGACTCTTTAGATTTAACTCTACGATTTTATTCTAATCGGGCTGACCGGTTTAAAATCGTAAATCACGTGACCCTACTGGTTCAATGGTTTTCTGGCTTATAACTATTCTCACTTGTTTCTAAATCGATTCTTTGAGGTTATATAAATCATCAAAATCAGTAGAGTAAGATCTGCTATTATTCACGAATGTTCAAGATTTTTAATTCTCGCCAATGAGACATTGTTTTCCCCATATTGCAACCTAAAAAAATAACGATTTGTACCATATTTAATTTGATTTTGATAATTTTAGTTCTATTCGAAATGAAAATTAAAACATATTTATATTTTATAGTGTATTTCTGTGAATTACTTGAACGTTTGTTTTAACGGTTCGACCCCAGTCAACCTCACGAATTCATGAACCATTTCTAAAATCCGGATCTTTACGGTCCGAATCCTCTCCCCTCGGATCACTATTAGTTGGCTAATTTGTCAGTTACATATTGGCTTCAATTGATTTGGACAGCAAAAATTGACTAATTAGTGTTCACTGTATGTTTTTTTTATGTAATCATGCTGGTGGATTAGTCCATAAATAATTTAATTAAAGATAATATTTTGATGAAAATATGCATCGGGTATAAATATGACGTGGTAAGTTTTGATTGGTTCTTCCAATTTTATGCCATTAAAACCCTTAAGTTTATGTAATTAACAACTTCATCACCCCAAAATTTAACCATATTACATTATCGTCGAATATGTTATTTAACATCCTATTTTCTAAAAAATTATAATTTATCATCTTCCTTTATTAATTAAAACAAACTTCACCTATTCAATAACCAAAAACCACAATCAATAAAGTGTATGTTTTCACCGAAATATCCGTCTTTAATTAATTAGTTTGGCTGATCAGCTATTCAGGAAATAGACTAATGATTGTGATGGTTTCATGTTGCTAATGATTAAATAATTCTATCAGACAAGCGGACTAAGCTGGCCAGTTCCCACGGGGAGAAGAGATGGCAGAGTTTCAGTCCAACAGGAAGCTGACGACAATTTGCCAGGACCAGCGGACACCGTCGATTCGCAGATCCAGCAGTTTAGCACTCTGGGCCTCAACGTTCAGGATCTCGTCACGCTCTCAGCTGGACACACTCTAGGGACAGCATCCTGCGCCACATTCAGCTACAGGCTCTACAACTACAACAACACGGGTGGACCCGACCCGTCGATCGCCCCCGCATTCCTCACCACGCTCCGGTCATTCTGTCCCCAGAACGGCGACGGATCGAGGCGGGTGGCGATGGACACCGGCAGCCAGAACCGGTTCGACAACTCGTATTTTACCAACATCAGGAACGGCCGTGGAGTTCTGGAATCCGACCAGCGGATGTGGACCGACAGCCGGACGAGTGGCTTTGTGGACCGGTATTTGGGCCTCAGTGGGCTTCTTGGGCTTACCTTTAATGTCGAGTTTGGGAGGTCCATGGTGAAGATGAGTAATATTGGTGTCAAGACTGGGACAAATGGGGAAATTCGCCGTGTCTGCTCTGCGATTAATTAGTTATTAACCTTCTTGCTAAGTGAGAAAGGAGCTAGAGAAGAGTGCTCTTCTTTCAAAGGAAGAAGAGTGACTATATTATATGTAGGGTTGTAATAATTTGTCTCATATGCAAGAAAGTGTTTGAGGCAATCTTCCACCAATATAATATCAAACGATTATCCATATCTATTCTAATCTTAAATTCGTTTTGTATCCAGTCTCGTATTTGTAGAATATAATGGGTCTATATATCAATTTGAGATATAATATAAGTAACTATTACATTATAAACTTTATTGTTATCTCGAATCCCCTTATATTCATCGGTCAAATTTTTCACTGTAAATTCATGTTGCAACTTATGATAGTTGGAACTCTTTTCTTCCCCCTCAATTAGACGTTATCTTTTAGCGTTACTCATACATTTAGTTATTATTCTATAAAAGTTTTTGGAAGGGTAGTATGACTGATGAGGTACCCATTTTACATAATATCCATTGTACCAACCTATCGGGTTAGTAACAATGTGGTCATCGGGCCTTTAAATTGGAACCTACAAATCATTAACTTGTTGTATTGGTAAAATATAATCATTTCTGTCAACGTTCCATCCAAAAATTTCATTAAATTGACTAATCACTATGTCGGCTCTAACAAAAATATAACGGTATTTATTTAATCCTTAATTCCGTAATATTCCGCTAACGCCCCAAAACAACTCTACCATTTTGTATCACTCCTACCATGTCACCTATTAGGATTAAAATGAGTTGGGTTAATTAGTTTCACTTTGTTTGGGTTGATCAGTTAATGGTATGTTTCAAGTGGGTTGCTTTAAGTTAAGGCAAAGTCCCTGAATGTGTTGTGCTTAGAATATGTGATATGGAAAAAAGTGGTGAGTTGGCATGGTGATTCTGTAACTCGTACGTACGTTACATTTGAAAGATTGATGATCACTTTATGACAAAATCAATAGGGTGATGACCAAAATGGATATTAAATCCTAATTTAAATTCAATTACTTCCACAAGTTATGAAAAATTGGGACGAAAAAAATCTAAATCACACAAATACTCAATCACCTAACATCGTGCAGACCGAACCAGGTAATCGCCGACAAAGAGGACTCGGAGATTGGAAAATATATCTTCGCCGATAATTCGACCGATTCTCAGCCATGGCGATGGCGTTCTCTCCGTCGACAACCACTGCCCACAAGTCCTCTTCATCTCCCTGTCTTCTCCGCCTTCCCAATCGCTCTTCACCTCCGAATTCAGTCTCCTTCAGATTCTTCTCCACGACCAACATATGCCGCAGATCGTCTCTGTCCGTTAGGTCGTCGGCTTCAGCCTCAGGTAGGCTCCTCTAAGGCTCTAATCCCCTCTTTCCCATCGTACAACAGGACCGTGGGATTTCATTTCTGAAGTTTTCTTGTTGGCCCCTTTTTCTAATTCAATCGGCAGTTGCTCCGCCGTCTGCCGGGGGAGTGGCGCCGGCGGTATCGTTGACTGAGACTGCGTTGAAGCACTTGAATCGGATGAGGAGTGACCGTGGTGAGGATTTGTGCTTGAGAATTGGGGTGAAGCAAGGTGGGTGCTCCGGTATGTCTTACACCATGGACTTCGAGAGTAGGGATAACGCTAGAGCTGACGATTCTATTATTGAATATGACGGCTTTGTCATCGGTATGTGAATTTCTATTCTCTATTGCTTATTGTGGTTGTTTATACATACCAATTATGAACCTCTCACATTATGGAGTCTGGAATCGTTCTATGTATGGTATCAGGGTCTTTGATCGAAAGATCCCGACTTCCATACTTTTCATAAACTTTCGTTGAAGGGGACATGTTAAGGGATGTTCTATAACCAATTGTGCTCTCTAGTTCTCTTATTTACTCGAGTTACTGGGACGAAAGGGTTCTGCCCAGTTGAGTTACTGGATTAGTGAATTGCTTCTGGTGGTTATTGATGTTGGGGAATGTTTACATATAAACCAGTTATGACGTCTCAATGGATTAGTGACTTGCTTCATGAACTTTCGTTTGAGGAATTATTTATAATTAAGTTATTGGGATGAAACTATTCATGGTTGAGTCCTTGGATTAGTGAACCGAGGATGTGCTATACATGATGAGAGACACAATAGATCTATTGAAAGACTAGGACTTGGTGTAGATATGTCAGTTTTCTTGGAGCTGCTAACATTCCATGTTTAGTTTCTCCTCACCTTCATAGCGTGTGAATTTTAAGGCTAAAACATTAAGGGAGATGAGCTATTTGGAGCATTGTTTCAAGCTCGGACATTAAAAAATGAGAGGTTGAGTAGTCCATCATTATGTTAGACCAATACCAGGTCAAAGTTTCATCCGCAGCTTGCAGTGTTAATAGTTTATTGTATTCCTAAGACGATGCTGGCTCAGGACCTGATCAAAGTTGGTTTACCTGACCGCAAAATATTACCGATAGGTCAGGCTCGTTGAGTCGAGGCACTGCAATCACTGTATTGATTCGAAAGACTAATGAGTAGAGCATGAAATCCAGAACGCGGTTGAAGATTGTACATTTACATTCCATCTTCATCCTCATCGTAGTGATATAAGCATCGACATCACCAGACTTACGTGTATGTTTTGTTGTATGTGCAGTTTGTGATCCAAAGAGCCTCCTTTTCATGTTCGGGATGCAACTGGATTACAGCGATGCGCTCATCGGAGGTGGCTTCTCTTTCAAGAACCCGAACGCTACACAGACGTGTGGTTGTGGTAAATCTTTTGCAGCAGACATGTGATAAGAAACACAATTTGTGATACGCCAAGGTGCAACCTTTGTTTTAGCAAAATATGTAGCTGCACCGCTGTAGCCTCTAGGTTGTAGCAGCAAATTGTATCTCTGTATGTAACTCTGTTTGAACAGTTTGGAGAACACTGGTTATGCCCTATAAATAAATCACGCGGTGGCTTTTATGTACATCTTAATAAGACACTTGTGAGTTTACAATCATTACTATGTGGTACATTGCTTATGACGTCGCTTAACGGTTCAAGTTTGTGGTAGGTAACATTTTGATCTCTTGGGTTTCATTTAACGAATTCATGACTTAAGTTTCAAGATATATAGAGATATAGGTTTTCCTCACATCCAATATATATCATCTCAAAAAATTTCCATTTATACTTCTATTCGTTTAACGAAATTTTCAGACCTTACTTAATTTCATATAGCCGAAAGATGAACGGTAAATAACAAATTATGAAAAATCTATTATTCACATATTAATGATCATATTTTGATAGTGTCTTAAAAGTCGAGATATCTTGAACCAACTAACTAATAAAACATATCAATTCATTAATTTTGTTCCTTAAAAGTATGGGTAAATTCCATGTCACGCAGTTTCTATCATAAGAATTGAATATCAAGGTGTTTTATTCAAAATTGAATACTAAACATCTCCAATAATCAATATTTAAAAATAAACACCATAAATGCAATTTTATATTCCAAATAAAGAAAGACAACCCCATTTCATCCTTTCAAGTCGTAATTAATTCATTTTTTTCAAACCCCAAACGGATGAAAGAAGAAGAGAGATCGTTTGCTACGAAATATTTCGAATAGCTATTAAGTGAGATTTTAACTTATAATGTTGGATGGACTTCGTTTCTTTTCTCAAGATTTGTTAGATGAACCTCTAAGTAGTATGTGAATGAATTTGGACTATTGAATAAAAATTTCATTTCGCTATAAAAAAACTTTTTACATTATATATTCCCACTCTCAAAATAAATTAGTCTATTTTTAGTGAAATATTTAGATATATAGATTTTCTTCAATTCCCAGGACATCCGATAAAATTAGAACAATATAAATAATTGTAAAAGATTACATACATATTTTATAGGCTGAATGAAATCATGATACTCAAGACTATATATAATCGAAAGATGAGAGGTAATTAATAAACCACCAAAACTCGATATCAAAATACTAAAACCCACGTTTTATTAATGTATTGAAATATCTTAAACTAACAATTATAAGTAAAATGCCACCCAATTTCTATGATGACATAAATAAATTTCCAACTATACAAAATCTAAAATAGATTTCTAAACTTGGTACATAACTACATACAAATCCACAATTAAAAGTAAACACCATAAAACTAATCCTATTTTCCAAAAATCAAACCCCCTAATTATCCTTCAAATCCAAATTAAAATTTTTGTAATTATAAACCCTAAACAAAGGGGAGAAAAAAAAAACTAAAATATTCCCAGATGAATAAAAAGACCACCACCACCCCCCATCGCGGCAGAGGGCGGCCGCGGAAGAACCCAAATCCCGACGCGCCACCACCGCCGATCATCCGTATAATCCCCAGCAAGAAACGCCGATTGCCGAAACAAAGGCCTGCCAAAACGTCGGCGTCGGAGCGGATGATACCGCAATGGCACAACAAGCGAGCCAGGAGCGGCGCCTCCGTGGACAACGCCGGAAGCCCCGTCGGGAGAGGAGCGACGCCGTCGTCGTCCTCCACCGGCTGCTCCCGGCCGCCGACGTACGAGGAGGAAGAGATGCTGGTGTTCGAGTGCCTGGCGGATTTTGAGATCCCTGGGCCGATCCCGGACCTGGCCGATTTGATGAGCGACATGACGATTTTTCAGGATTTTTTCAATGATGTAGATGATCGTAATTGGGGTTAGAAATTGATTGAATATCCATTGTAATTTTGTTCTTGCTACAGAGAGATTTTGTAAATGGTGACGAAAGCTATCGGATCCGATCCAGTTGTTCATGTAATTGAGATATCTACCTTGAGGAACCCTAGAACTTTGTTTATGATATAACCCTAAAACTTGTGTCATGACGTTACGGGCGGTAACGAGAAGGTTGACGTGTATATTTAAAAAATATTATATAGTATTGAAGTTCAAAATAGGAAAATAGGTTGGGTCAGTTCTTGTATTCATCATTGATTAACGACGGTATACTATTATCATAATATGGGAGTTTGAGAGGTTAAAGCGATATTATGATCGAGTTAAAGTATAGTTGTTCTGATGGTAGAGTTGTGCCCTAGTGACCCAGAGGTCCCAAGTTTGAAAACACACCCTATAAACAGAAATTAATGACCTATTTATTTTCTTTTATCTTGTAATGATCGAGAATCTCGATATACTCCCACACACGAAAACCCGATCATCTCGACTATTGTTTATGAATCATTATTAATTTGAGTTTGGCTCAAATGAGGTGCTAACGAGTTCGAATTCAGCTTATTTGCAGCTCTTAACCAGCTCGAACTTCGCTCGCTTTATTTACAATTCTTAACAAATTAAGTTTAATCTCAAACTAAACTCAAATAAACTTACAAAATAAAATATTATAAAATAGACTTACAATGTAGTCTAATTAAAAAAGTGATCATTAAAACAACCATTCATCACCATAGCTTTTCTTTTTAGAAAACATAACATTCATCTCTAATTAACCAACTTGAACTATACTACTCAAGCCAATTTATGAGTCGAATTTGAGCTATTAATGAGTCTCAATTCAACCAAACTTTCAAACCTTAATTGAGCTTATAATCAAGCCTCGAACGATATGGCTCGTGAGCCAAACTCATCGAGCTCATGAGTTTGATGGAACTTTTTTCAAACGAAATATCAAATTCTTCATAAACGCGTTTGATTCTGTTCTCCGGACTGTTATCATCTAAATCACTTTTCAATTTGACTAATGCAATTGGTTCGTTGAACAATCTTTTGACGGTTTGATCCAAATTTACTCTAAACCTTACTCTCTCTCACTCGATTCGATCCGATTCTCCAAACGTGTAACTTCCAACTTTCCAAGCATCAATTGGGAATCCAACGGTGCAGAAAAGACGCAAACCCAAGTTCAAGAACCCTTTGTAATACAAAGAAGACAGAAGAAGCCCAGATTGGCCAGTACCTCTTACCATCAGAACGCGAAGAAGAAGAAGAAGAACAAAGTCAGCAATGGCGTTAAGCTATCGTCTTTTGTCCAGATCCAGACAGGTATTTCACTTCTCTTTTGCGATATAACATAATCTTCTTTTGCGCATCACCAATCGCGTCAGTGGGTTCAAACTAGTACGGCTTGACAGAAGACCAATCGCGTCAGTGGGTTCTCTCGTTTATAGGAACGGAAATTGGATGCGTATGAGATTAGAGTTGAAATGTGTGCTTGGAGGTGAAACTCGGAAATGCTAGTGAATCCACCTTGTTCATGATTATTGGGGAACTCAGAATGCAGTGTTTTTAACAAAAGCATTGAAATTTTCTCTATACCATACGAGCACTATCTCAAATTTCCTGTCTTTTATTTTACATTTCTTCTGTTTCTTTGACTATCATGTCTTCGTTGTTTTGAACTGTTCCATGGTTCTCTCCTTTGTTGCTTCGGCACTATGTAGCTGTATGGCACTCAGATTGTGCTGCAGCAGGAATGTATGGCTCCAGTTCGTTACTTTTCGGCTAAGTCTGAGCCACAGCAGAAAGCTCTAAAGGGAGATGGTAAGTATGTGGATTGGTTGCTACTATTCGCATAGCTCAATAGTATAGGGGTATCTGCTTGGTACTGACCTTCTCTGTACTGAAAAGATATGCTCAAGAACATCTTCCTGGACGTGAAGAAAAAATTTGAGACGGCAATGGGAGTGCTACGACAGGAGAAGATCACCATGGCACCTGAAGATCCAGCTGCAGTTGCTCAATATGCAAATGTCATGAAGAGTGTTAGACAGAAGTAAGCCCTGGTTTCCTGTTTTCTACACGTGACCTCCGCAAGGGTTGTATTCATTTTCATCGACTGATGCTTCGTCTCTTCTTGTAGGGCTAATTTGTTATCTGAATCTCAGAGTATCAAGAACGCCATTGAGACAGAAACGAAGGACATTCAAGATGCTCGTACTTACTTATTGACATTGCAGGATATAAGAATCAAGTATGCACTTTGCTATTTATCTTGGTAGATTTCAGAGTTCCATCTTCCTTGCTATATGCTATATTGAAGCTTATGTTTCTCGACTCTGTGCAGGCAGGGTCTCCAGGATGCGCTTGGTGCAGAAGCTATGATGATGGATGCCTTGGAAAACGTTGAGAAAGAACTCAAGAAACCTCTCATGAGGAATGATAAGAAAGGAATGGCACTTCTCATGGCTGAGTTTGACAAGATCAATCAAAAGTAAGCTTCAAACTGTCAATCCTTTATGCCTCTTTCCTTGCAGAACATTGATAATTCATTGTATTGGCCGAGTTGATATGTCTTTCATTGTGATATAATGACCACAGATCCGTGATCAACTATATTCACTAATCACTTAGATCGGAGCCATAGCGACAATGTGACACGATGTAGTTCCTTTTGATGCGGTTCAGGGATTTGCTTTGGGTTTCTTGTACATGTCGTGCTTGTGTATTCTTCATTTTCACATACCGTTCTTGCTTATAATAATCATGTACCATTTATCTATAAAAAACTGACGTCAAACCCTGTTATGCATCATCAGGCTTGGAGTTAGGAGGCAAGACCTACCGAAGTATGAAGAAGAGTTGGAACTCAAACTTGCTAAAGCACAACTGGAGGAGCTGAAGAAGGATGCTCATGAGGCCATGGGAACCCAAAAGAAAAGGTAATTCGTTTAGCTCAGAATAGAACCCTACTTAGTTGTTTACATAACTAAACCTCTCCCAAACAACACGAGATGGAGATGGAACGAAGCATGGTTTTTCTATATGGTATGACCGGATATTCCAAGCATCAAATCCTGTTAGCCCAAAATAACTACTCACTTGCACAGTGCACTTGAATTCCCTTTCATGAAATTTCGTTTGATAAACCTTGAGTTATTAAAATGTAACGGTTCTTAACAATAATAAATCTCGAACGATCCATAATCTGGAATTTTTTTACAGGGAGGAATTCAAGGACGAGGAAATGCCGGATGTGAAGTCATTGGACATCCGGAACTTCATCTAAAACGCATTGCCTTTGCTTCATCGGCTACTTGCTCAAGATTCTGACGAATAACTCACTCTAGTTTGCTTTGAAATAAGAAGGCTACATATTACAAAAAAAATTCGCCTTGCATTCTCTTCGATATAGAAGTTCTTCTCATGAACTTGCGTTTCTTACAAGCAGTACCCTCTTCGCCTTTTATTATTTGGCAAAGTTTATAACATTTTATGGCGCTACAAGTTTCTGCAGTGCTCTAGGTCAAAGTCGTGCAGATGGTTTCTGATAGTCGTACACCCCGAGGCCACGTTTTCGACCAAGGCGTCCTGCATCGACATACTGTACGAGAAGAGGGCATGGAGCGTACTTGGCGTCCCCTAACCCAGCATGAAGGACCTTCATGATCGACAAGCAAACATCAAGTCCGATGAAATCCGCAAGTTCTAGTGGACCCATTGGATGGTTTGTCCCTAGCTTCATCCCGGTATCAATGTCTTCCTTTGTTGCCACTCCTGTGTACAGAGTATAGAAGGCTTCGTTTATCATCAGCATCAAGATCCTGTTCACGATGAACCCTGCGAAGTCCTGCGAGCAAATCACCGTCTTCCCGAACCTGGAATTCAAGCCGTCACATCTCAGAGATTAAACACTAACAATCATGCAATGCCCTAAACCCTAGAAAGAGCCAGACCTTTCCGCCAAGGCCTTGGTTGCGAGGAATGTCTCGTCCGATGTGTCTGCTCCCCGTATGATCTCGACTAATTTCATTATGGGAGGAGGGTTCATGAAATGCATCCCAATTACCTGTGACATCGATAAACCTCTCAGCAAACTCATGCCGAATGTGTAAGTTCATATCTAAAGTCCGAGAGCACAAACCTGGCGAGGTCTGCTGACTGAAGACGCAAGACGAGTGATCGAAATGGAACTCGTATTGGAAGCTAAGATGCCAGAAGGTTTAACAATCTTGTCAAGTTGCCCGAACAAAATTTTCTTCACCTCCTCGGATTCGAGAATGGCCTCGATCACGATATCTGCATCGAGAAAATCTTCAAGATTCGAGGTGTAGCTTAGAAGCCTCAGAACATTGTCTCCTCTGGCCTGCCACAAATAACAGAACAGAATCTTCAGCTATGACCACACATCAGAAGTTAGTTTTTCAGCAAAGCATCTTCCTACTGCAAAACTAACAACATCATGCGACTTTTTGTGTTGAATCAATCCATCTCATGCAAGCAGCTTAACCAATCAATGATCCGAGATCAAGTTGCAGGACCCAGTAGTGAAACGAAGCAGCCGGATCAAAACCAACGTTTTCGAATTCGAGTCAAACCCATCAAATATTTCCAACAATGTTTTTACCTGAGAGAGGTGGCCTTTGGAGACCATCCGGCGAACATTGGCGGCGATGGAGGCTCTGGATCTGGACAGAGCATCGGAATCCGTATCAAGAAGGCAGACGCTGAGGCCATGAACGGCGGCGAGTTGAGCGATGCCGGAGCCCATTTGGCCGCTACCCACTACCCCAACCGATTTTATCTCCGCCATGTTTGATTTTCCTTCTCAGAAATGAGGAAATGTCGAAGCTTGTGTCACTGGATAAGCTCGGCCGATCAGGTCCTAAGTCCTAATGATTGCAGTAGTTTATTTATTCAGTTAAGTTGATTGTTGCTTTACTTTGGTAGTTAGCATCTTTGGTCCTGTAACTATTGGAGTTTTACAAACTGGTTCTTGTACTTTTTTGAAGATACCGAATCTTTGATGATAGACAATAGTGCATTTATATGAATCATATTCAATAATAAGATCAAAATATGCAACTGTATATTTTGATCTTACTATTAGAAGAGTATGATAATATGGTTTACACGATAAGTCGATAAATATATAATTTTTTGGCTCAATCAATAGTTAATCATTAACTATAACAAATAGTTAATGGTAACAATTGACCATGAAAAATCTGGCTTAAAAAATCTAACAAATTAGTTAGGAAAAAAGTCCAACATGGCATACATTAAAATACAAAGCATATCCTAAATGGCAACAACCTATCCAAGCCAACGAGGATAAACGGCAAGCATGCTTTTGATTGGAGCATATATAATACATTTTTGGGTAAAACTTTAGGTAGTAACGCATCTAAAATTCCGATCAAACGACTCTATAAAACACCAAATAATATAATAAATTGATTAATAATAAATCAGAAATAAAAAAATCATACACATTTAATAATAAAGTCTAGAGGAGCCTCCCAAACAGTGGATGACTCAAAAAACTTCGACTGTCGGGCAAAATTTTAATACCATACAATTATCATCTTTGGATAGGACAAGAAAATTTAATTATCATTTATATCAATTAGATGACTGGAAAAAAATTAAGAGATAAACAACCTTGGGTCACACGTAAGCTTAAAATATGGATGGCGACGGCTTAAAGAATAGTTCGTTGCGATTTCATCACCAACAACATCAACAGCAAACATCAACCTAACTACTAATTAATCATTTGTTAAAAAAAACCTATGACGTTAACAAGAACAAAGTAATGTTATTGGGTTGAGATTCTTGTTAACATTAGATGCTTTGTTGTTTCTGGTTTAGTTTAAAAATTAGTTGGGACAATAGTTACATTGGTCCCTCTATTATGAAAACATAACAAATGAGTTTGTCATATTCGGAGTAGAATTCAGCCTTCTTCTTACGATATGAACTCTTTGACCAGAGTCCAAAAGAAGTTGCTCTAGTGGTAAAGCACGTGTCTGATTGCCCGGAGTACCCGAGTTCGAATCCAGTATACAGTAAAATGGGCACCTAATTATTTCTCATCTTCTATTTTAGAAAAAAAGAACTCTTTAGCCAGAAGACTATTGAAGCCACCAAAGCAATAGAGCAATACTGACGATAGTGGATTCACATTCAATATATTATGTTCGAAATAAGCAAGTAAATGTGGTTGGTAGACCGTAGATAGAGATGGTTGTATGGCTAACACGATAACCATTTGCAATGATATGGCTAAGAGAAAGGAATTTGACTTATAAAAGGCCTCGTCATCAACCCACGACCGTGAATGGGCTCCATCGAAATAATTAGATATTGTCGCGAGGCGGAATTTATTAAATAAGAGAGGCTCATTTATTATCTTTTTCTCTTAGTACAAGGGGTAAAAACACATATTATCTCAAGATGAATTAAATATTTGGATTCAATATGATAAAACCAAACCAACTCCAAGCTCCACCCAATTAAATTAGACTTCTGGAAGTTGCAAGTTAAGTCAAATTATTAAAATTAAGATACCCTTAAACCCAAAAGCGAGTATTTGTGCGTTGCACGGCTGTATGCATTATTGCTTTTGTTAGTTCAATTCTATTGGGTGATTAGTGTGGAGATTTTTAATTAATTAATGAGAAAAAGAGTTTTGAAATCTGTCTAATCCATAAGCACTTTGATTCCCCATGCATGGTTTTTGAGGTATCACAATTTACGAAATTAATTAGTTCCTCCCGGCCCTTTCAAAAAGTTGCTTATGTTTCAGAATCCGATTTTGTTTTTCGGGTCAAATCAAAAGAGTTATTCTTATTCTCGAATTTGATATATAAATATGGTGATTGCGCTGCAATACGTTAACTATAGCTTAATTCTAGTGGATGTCGATTCAAAATTAAGTTATTTCTCATGACACTTGGTAATCGAATGATTAGTAAATATTGATCCGTCTCAAGTGATGACAAACCCTTCATACGTATAAAAATCAAATAAAATGCTCACCTTTCGGTCAATAAATGATAAATGACGGTAAATAGAAATAAAAATATGTTAGATACAAAGACGAACTTGTGTTTAACCGTTTGAGGCAAATTAAAAGTGAAATATGATGTATGTTTGGG
This sequence comes from Linum usitatissimum, assembly GCA_030674075.2. Classification (NCBI taxonomy): domain Eukaryota; kingdom Viridiplantae; phylum Streptophyta; class Magnoliopsida; order Malpighiales; family Linaceae; genus Linum; species Linum usitatissimum. The sequence goes on from JAUJYP020001495.1 coordinate 3,105,965, forward strand.
TAATATCAGAGACCATTTTGACGGGTCATAAAGATTTACCATAGTGTTTTCTTGACAACTATGATTTTACCTACTAAAATTCAATTTGCCTCAGAATTTTTAGAGTTTTGAGTACTAAACCATGACCTAGAGAAGGTGAGTAAATGATTAATTGATTAATCGTTTTCATTTTCTAATCAATTTTGATTTCAATTGACTGATCCATTAGGTTTGACTAACTGAAGAAAGAAGCCATATTTTAGTCCAAAAACATTGTTGCTAGCTAGCTACCATTCATGGTGTCATTCAATCTTATCTTTGAACAACCACTAATTCATAATGTTGGGAACATTAATTAATTAATTAAGTTAAAATGAGATTTTTCAAGGAAAATTCACACAATTGAAGGCCAACAACTTTCAAGCTTCTCAATCTCCACCATGTCTCAAAACTATAGCTTATCGAAGCACTTAACCAGATCCACCTAGAAAATATAAGGCAATTTTTATCGTATCTATTCTCTTTAGTTATTAAATTGATTCGAGTGGTTTTGATATAATAATATTATAACACCTTTTTTGAAAAAAATAAAAAATAATCTAAAATAGAACTAAAATAACAGAGATTGGCTACTCACAAAGCCTACACTAGACGGCGTTGTATAGGGAAGCCTCTAACGACTAGTTTTTAACAAAGAAGTAGTAGATGGGAGTTGTTTCTAAGAGCAAACTTAAAGGTGATAGTTAATGAGTAAGTTGTGTAATATTCTATGTCATGCTACAATGTCAGCATCTATATATAGAAAACGAGGGTAGCAACTAGCAAATTGCAAATAGGGTTAATAAGGTTCCACGTAATTACTATATTTGCAAGTCAAAACCAATTGAAATTGTGGTAATTTGCATGCTAATAATCACCCAGACGACGACGTTTCTGAATATGTTTTAAAATTAAACGAAAAATGTATGACATCAAATAAGATTGCTCTCTCTCATCATAAATCTCATACCGTGACATGTAGTGAAACAATTATTTTAAAAGTATTCTAATAGGTTGGGTTAAGTGGATTATAAATTATGCGTGGATCGGGTTTATGTTTTTTGGATTTTGGATTAATAAAATTATTTGAAGTTGATTAATTTTGATCAGAAATTGGGTCGGGCAGGACTATAGCTTGATTAGGTTGGGTCGGTTTTTGTTAGCTCTAAATTTGAACCAAACAAACGAGATAGTTAAGTTTGAGATATTCAATTGGGGTCGAACCATTAACAAGTTTAAAGAGTGGGAACATTATTACTGTATGAAAATAAACTCGACCGAACTGACGTACTGCAATTTCAATACCATCAAAATGAGATTGAGAGGAGAGGAGACTGGAGACCCTCTAATAATAATAATAATAATAATAATAATAATAATTATTATTATTATTGTTATTATTAAAGTTGTGTATACACATTGTAGCGTAATGGTCCCCCTACTTTCTATAATTTCTCCCTTTCTTCCTCTCCATGAATCCACTTTTTAAGTTATTTTTGTACCCTACAAGGCTATAACACACATATTCATATGCACCTCCACTTCCTAATGTCTCCCTTTCTTAATTTCGAGTCAAAAATTTTATCCGACTCAACTCAGTCGACCAAATTTGATCAATAATTTAAATTGACTAAAATCTAATAATTTGTAACTCGTCTGTCCTCACAACCTCAAAAACCGGCAAACCAAGTAAACAATAATCTTATTCATTCGTAACTTTCATGACTCAATAAAACCACAAAATCTAGTCCATGATTTGCTCAACCCACTCATTTAACAGCTTTCCTATCTATTTAGAATCCCATGAACACAAGTTATTGATTCATAACCTGTATCTCAATTAACCCAATTATATATATGACCGCAAAACTCGCCTGTTTGGCAACTTTCCTCTCTATTCATGATCAAAAAATGATCGAACACCTTAGATAGGTTCAGAACCACACTCAACAAAAACTTCAATTTTATAAATTTTACATAAAATTTTATCGATTTGAAACCTGAAATCCTAAACAATGACTTAGATCCACCCATCCATAATATTACCATTATTTATACCGAATTAACTAATAATCAAATTGACACATAATTCATAACTCGATTAACCCAACTCCACATTGTCCACTCATTTTACACACCCATTTCATCTCTTTATATATAACCAAAAGCCACACCTCCACTCCCCCCCTCTTCCTTCTCCCTCAAATCTCCTTTCCCATCCTTCTTCCCCCTCACTCAAACACTCTGAACTTCCAACAATCATAAAAAACCAGCATCCTCAGAGAGATATGATAACATGGAAAGATCTCTACACAGTACTAACGGCGGTGGTCCCACTCTACGTCGCCATGATCCTCGCCTATGGCTCCGTCCGGTGGTGGAAGATCTTCTCCCCTGACCAATGCTCCGGCATCAACCGATTCGTCGCAATCTTCGCCGTCCCTCTTCTCTCCTTCCACTTCATCTCCACCAACGACCCTTACGCTATGAACCTCCGCTTCATCGCGGCCGACACCCTCCAGAAAATCATCATGCTCGTCGCTCTAGCCTTCTGGACGAACCTCACCAAAAACGGCAGCCTCGAGTGGATGATTACCATTTTCTCCCTCTCAACCTTGCCCAACACCCTCGTCATGGGTATCCCTCTCCTAATCGCCATGTACGGACCTTACTCCGGCAGCCTCATGGTCCAGGTCGTCGTTCTTCAGTGCATCATTTGGTATACTCTGCTTTTGTTCCTGTTCGAATACAGGGGAGCCAAGATGCTGATCATGGAGCAATTCCCCGAAACGGCAGCGTCTATTGTGTCGTTTAAAGTCGACTCTGACGTCGTATCGCTTGACGGCAGGGAGTTTTTGGAAACCGATGCCGAGATTGGCGACGACGGGAAGCTCCACGTCACCGTGAGGAAATCCAACGCTTCCAGGAGATCCGCAATCGGGTTGGGCGCCGGACCCGGGTCGTTCTCCGGGTTGACTCCTCGCCCGTCGAATTTGACCGGAGCGGAGATTTATAGCTTGAGCTCGTCGAGGAATCCGACTCCTCGTGGATCTAATTTCAATCATTCCGATTTTTACTCCATGATGGGGGTTCACGCCGGCAGTGGTTGTGGTCCTCGGCATTCGAATTTCGCGGCGGCGGATTTGTATTCCGTTCAGTCATCCAGGGGTCCGACTCCACGGCCGTCGAATTTCGACGAGAATACCGCTTCGTCTCCTAAATTCGGGTTTTACCCGGCGCCCAACCCGGAATTCTCCTCCTCTGCCCCCACCACCACCACCACTGCCGTCGTCGCCGCGGCGGCGAAGAGCCTCACCAAAAGCCAACAGCAGCAGAGCGGCGGGAAAGCGCATAATAATAATAACCAACACGACGCAAAGGAGCTGCATATGTTTGTGTGGAGCTCGAGTAACTCGCCGGCTTCGGAAGCTGCCGGCGGTGGGTTACACGTGTTCGGCGGATCAGACCATTTAGCCGGAGCGGCGGACCATCCCGATCAAAGCGGGGCTAAAGAGATCAGGATGCTCGTCGCCGACCACCCGCACAACGGCGATACGAATAAAGGTGAGTTTCACGTTGCTAGCGGCGAGGATTTCAGCTTTGGAAGAGATGAGAAGGAGAAAGAAGTTGGGGAAGGAGCAATTGACATGAACAAGTTGGATAGTAATGATCTGGCGATGGCGCCGGAGATGCATCCGAAAGCTACGGCTGCCGGAGAAGGAGGAGGAGGAAGGAATAGACTAATGCCGCCGGCGAGTGTGATGACGAGGCTGATTTTGATAATGGTGTGGAGGAAGCTCATCCGCAACCCAAACACTTATTCCAGCCTCATCGGACTCATTTGGTCCCTTGTCGCCTTCCGGTCAGTAAAATTCTCCATTGGATACTTATTTTCTCCTATTATTTTGGATCTAGATTGTATAACAGTTCAAAAACTTCTAAATGTTACATACCAATCATAAAAATGACAGTTTAAATTTTTTGAAATCGATGTATATAAAATTTAGAAATTTCGAGATGATACACAACACGATCCAAAGTTATGGAATGGTTTAAGTATTGAGCTGTAAAATTCGTTTTTTACATTTTTCTGAAAATGAATATTAATGGTATTAATTGTTAATTTTTATTTGCGGGAAATGCAGGTGGCATGTAGCAATGCCTAAAATAATAGAGAAGTCAATCTCCATACTGTCGGATGCTGGCCTCGGAATGGCTATGTTCAGCTTAGGTAAGTCACCATTTTTCTACACTTTGCCACACTATTTTAATTATAACTTTTTACACGATCTGGTTAATCAAGTTACATAATTATTAGTAAATTAATATACACTTTTACTTATGTTGTGAACTTATTTTAGTTTTAGTTATATAGTTGTGTAGATTTTAGTCAATTCAAACTAAATATAGAGTTGGATTGAGTCAGTTTTAGACAATTTTAATTTTCGTATATTTGTTTCCTTTTATGATACATAGAAATGCCTATTTATCCTTTTAAACTCAGATAAAAAAAATATCAAACTTACTATTGTATATTGAGCTTGAAAAGCACATTTTCGGAGGTAATACACAACAAAAACAAATTATGGATTGTTGACTTTTACACAATACGTATAGAGTTTGGTTAAATTCAGAATGGTTAAATTATACAAATGATTAATTACTTTTTTCATTACGATTACGAATTTTTCAACTGAATAAAACCATAACCTATCGAAATTATCAACTTAGATTCCCGTTGAGTAAAGGAAACAAGAAACATAAAAGGGGTAACACAAGTCATGGTTGTACAACTCACAACCATCCATTTATTTTCCTCTTTTTTTTTATCAGAATTAATTTTGATTTCGATTTGGATTTAATATAATTGGTTGGACAAAATTGACCCACCCGACAAAATGGGACCCGACTTCACTTGGGTGGGTGGATATTTGGTTTGTGACGATGGCGACATGCCCGAATCATTCGTCAACTCATTAAAAAATGTCTTTAATTACTTATTAGTAATTACTAATCCCCAAAAAATATGACTAATTGTGTTTATAATAATATGATTAAACCAGGATTGTTCATGGCTTTGCAACCCAAGATAATAGCCTGTGGGAATTCAGTTGCCGCATTTGCGATGGCGGTTCGGTTTCTAACCGGACCGGCGGTTATGGCTGCTGCTTCCATTGCCGTTGGGCTTCGTGGTACCTTACTCCATATCGCCATTGTTCAGGTACGAATCAAACGTTTATTTTGAAAGCTAACTTTTTGATTAAAGATTTTAATACTATTTGAAGAACTACTACGCTTTAATAATAAGTTGTTGAGAAAAATTAATAATTTGTTGTATAATATATACTTTGTGAATTTTGCAGGCTGCACTACCGCAGGGTATTGTTCCGTTCGTGTTCGCAAAAGAGTATAACGTTCACCCTCAAATTCTTAGTACTGGGTGAGTATAACAATCTCTTATAGACTCTTTTAGGTCACGATTGGAAACTTGTGTTTCTCGAAAAATACATGGTTTCCTATATATTCGTTATTTTTGTTAGTGGATAATATAAATATTAATCGGAATCCTCTCTCAACAATTCGAGTTATCGGGATGCAACGGTTCTTGACATGATATAAGAGCCTTTCGAATTCTGATAGCCCCCAATTTGTGCATATGACTTATCGAAACTGCACAAATCTCAACTCTTATGAGAGCTTTCGTTTGAAGGGGCGTGTTAGTGATAATATAAATATCAATTCAGAATTCTCTCCCAACAACTTGAGTCATTGGGATGCAGCAATTTTTGACCGTTTTTTAGTGTTTCGAGATGAAAATCGAAATTTTGAACCAAATCGATCATCTTTGCAGGGTCATATTTGGAATGTTGATCGCCTTGCCCATCACTCTCGTCTACTACATTCTACTTGGGTTGTGAAAGAATTCACATACAATTCTTCTTATAACTTAGCTTATTATGATGCTGACACCCCTGAGGATTTCACGGCGACACCAAAAGTAAATTATGAGCTACTTCGAAGATTTTTCGAGCCGTAGGAGATTCGCCGGAAAATTCCTTTCTTTCTCTCCCTCCCCCTGATACGAGGATCCCTGCAGCCGTTAAATGGCAAAGGTCTCAAGAAATTAAGCAGGAAATTAAGGGACGAGAAAGAGGAAAACGAGGATTGATGATGCAAATTTGAGAAATTTAGGGGGCTTTTTTTAATATTTTCCAACCTTGTTTTAAGGGTTTATTATTATAAGATTTGTAGTTTGTTTTGATTTATTTGGTTGTTAGCGTTGATGGGATGTGATTGTTTCTGTAGATTTCATGCAAATATCTGTGTTTTTTGCTTACTTGTAAACTTAATTATATATATATATATATATATGCAATGTGTGCAAATTATTCAAGTTCAAGGGTTGTGTGGTTGTCTTGACCGGACCAGAATCGAATCGTTACAAAATTAGTTGAAAAGAAATATGTATTGATCTCTTGCTTGTCGATTTTCGAAGATTTACAGATAAATAAATTAAGTTGTTTTAAGAGTATATTTAGTTGGCCAACCGTATAGAATGAACAAGGTTCGAAAGCTCTACAAATGCCTAACTAGTTAATCTAATATTTATTAAGAGAGTGAAAAATAAAATTCATGAAAAAAATATAAAGCATTTTGATATGATTGTTGTGGACTTTGGTTGTTAATTTTTTTGATTAAATTGACGATCTAACTCGTTAATTATTTTGGGTTAAATTAAATTGAAAAATTCTTTAGCAAATTTAATAATAATAGGTTGGTCAATCAGTCACCTTATATTACTCATTAGACGACTTGTCTTTTACCGAGCAGACAAAATGATAAGTTAACTTTTCATAAAATAAGTTTACTGATTTAGACTGTCTGGTTTAAAATTTGGGAGGTCATTATGAACTAATTAGAAAATAATTTAAAACTTAAAATGGATTAGTGTTCGGTATAATTGTGATTCGAAGCTCATGGGTCACTATCCAATCAGAAGGATTTCAATTCAATCCATGAAGGAAATCCAAGTTAATTAGGCTGGTTTAGGATTATATAAGCTACATTTCTATCGTCAAATTATGAAGATTTACTAATATAAATGCCACTTATCGGGTGCCGGCACGTCACATTTCATTATCGACTTCGATGCACTATACAAACTAAATGCATTAGAGCATCGAATATTGCACCACATCTATATCCATGAGAATATTCAAAACATTTTTATCATATTTAGTGATGCCGTCGTTAAGCAAATTCCAGGACATTTAGTACTCTCTACTTTCTCATTCTGTTTATACCACCTTTCTATCTACGTCATGCGATGTATACCACAATTATTTTTCTTATATAAACCACCACAAAATAAAATTGGAATTGATTTATGACCAATTCAGTTAAATAGAAATTTCTAATTGTTCCTCGTGAAAATAAACTTTTTTTTTCGTGAGCAATAACCAACAGATCTCCTCTTATTTTGAGAAAGCTACGACCAATCATTAAATATACATATCGGGACCAATTAAACTATAAATTTATAGATAGGATCGTATTGCTCTACCCGAACCGACATATTTTGCTCCCAAATATGGAACCAATAGCACCCCACTTACATGTATTCAAAACGTGGTTCAAATCTGGACAAGGAATCAAAAGGAGGACATGGTACAAGGTTTGCTGAAGTGAAGAACAATATTGAAAATAAACAGTAGAATATAAATAATGTGAGATGAAAGAAAAGTAGTGATGAAAGGGGGAAAAGGTGACTTTTTAGGAGCATATTTGCTTTGCTTTCATTAGTGGGTTAGGGGTGTAGAGACTCATTGTTCTATTATTGATTCTGAGAAAAAGAAATAATAATTATTATAAATTTAGTTTTAATCTAATGTTGTTTTCTACTTAGTTTCGTGCGGCACAGTATAGTACCTTCACTTTAGATCTATAAATAGACATCCATTCGTTATTTCATATTAACTTGTACATGTTTACTAATATATCACGAATCACAACGCAATAGATATCCATTCGAAGACTATATCCTAAATCAACTAAGTAGTCGATAGCTCGATCATTTATTGTGAACTTACTCACTCGTGTATAAAGTGATTAATATATATATAACACTAAGATTTTTTATTTGGTTTTAAATTTCAAAACACTATTATAATTCTCAAAATAATATCTCATATTACCTATCTAAAATCACAACTTAAGAAAAATTAACAAAAACACCACCAATAACTACAAAAATCAAACTATTCAGTATGCAAGCAAAGCATATGTTCCAAAGACAACACCATATGTCATTTTAGAGCTTCCTTACCCGGTAATTAACACAAATCCTAACATCCACAAACAAACCAATTATATTCATGATAGAAGAAATATATATTTTATTTACCTGTCGATTCTTGAGATGATAAATTACAAATTATTGATATTTTACATTTTGATTATTTAATAAATAGCTTTAATTGGCTTTGTTAAAATAATTTTGAATGAAATATTATGTTTGATGGATATGTCCAATTCAAACGGACTCAATTCCGAGTTGGTCATAAAATAACGAATCTAACCTGATTAATTTATAAAAATGTATCCTTAACTCAATTGATAAAAAAACCTTGAATGATCATGTTGGATATGGGTTTGACCAATTAAAACCACTCATGACGATTAGTGGTCTAAGTGGGTCAAAAGATAATGACTTGTAACCCAATTAACTTAATGCAACCTCAATGGACCCATAAAAGAATTTCGAAAGAAGGATAATGTTCAATGGACTATGCTTTAGATCGATCGATATGTCAAATTCAAACTGAATCAACCCTAATAGTGTTTGGATTGGTCAAAAGTTAATGACTCATAACCCGATTAAGTTAAGAAAATAAAACCTCAAATGGCCCGTAAAAACAATCTTGAAAGTAGGATCATATTATACGATATATGATTAGGCCAGTTAAAATGTAACCATTGGACTGTTTTAGGACAATTTATTGTGTTAGTTGAGTCATATATTAGATTGATTTAAAGATTTTTTATATATAGTTAACAACGATTTGAGATTTTGAATAAGCCGTATATTAACTCTGTTTATAATGACAATGTACAATAAGATTGAATATGCCCGATCATTATCATCGTCGTAAGGAAGCATAGCTTTCAATATAAGTTGAATCATTTTCCTCAAAAGCTAAGTATAATATATCAAGATTAATATCAATAGACTCAAAAAATTATTGTTGGCTTATTATTGTATAGACTATCTTTCACACTAATCTAATCAATTATTACCTTTCTTTAATCATTTCATTTTTCGTTATGATATTTAATTAATAATTAAATCACACATTAGATATAGGTGTACTTCACAAAATTATTGGGTCAAATTCGCATAATCGCTTGGTTAAACAACTCATATATAACAAATATACGATGAAAAAATCGAGGTAAGAACAAGATAGAATGCACGAGAACGAAATGGTTAAGGTTTTAAAGTTCAATCGAAATGGAATCACTAACGATCTATATTTAAAGCAGTGATCATATTAAAGATTAAAAAAATATTTGAAGAGATTAGTTTTTTCGTAGATGAAATTAGACTAACAGAAAATTATATTTAATTTGATTAATGATGACATATAAAGAGAGTCCATCCAGAGGCTGCCACGACTGTGCTACCAACATTCTTATCGATGCAGCCAAGTTTCTGGGGAAGCCTCCAAGATTTATTTGTTGTAGCAATTGAAGGGAACATACGTTGCTGCATTAACTTTTGCCTATGGAATTTCCAACTGCAGCAATGAACAAATATTTTTCTTTAAACAAAATATACCAATTCTCTAGGTGAATCCCCTAGTCGACACGTGCCACGATCATTAAAATGAATATATATAATGGAGGGACTCGATGATGTTCGTGAAAAAAAAAAAGATATCGATTAGAAGAAGACATGCATGTGACATCAATTTCTCGGTATTAAATTTGTTATGACCGTTGATGATCATGATGATTTTAGTACCGTAAATATGGTTGCATACTTGATACACTTAATAATTGGTCATGTCAGCTCATGTTTATCTAGAAATAGGCTCATTTTTCTTTGTTTTCTCCTTTTAATGTCCTTTTGGGCCATTTGAAGTTGTTTTTTCTATATATTTTAGGTGTCACACGACGTTGGAGAGATCAAACCGAATCTTGACTAATGGTTGGATGAAGTTTCCATAAGATGAAGATCGATTTGGATCGAATAAAAAGGCCTACCCACAAGGGATGGGTGGAACAATTTTCAAAAATCCGTTTGACCAAAAAGTTGAAATCCAAGACTCCACGGATCATATGAATCAACAAACGTCAAAATAGTAAAGACAGAATACGGAAATGGCAGCCAAACTCAAAATAGTCCTCTCTAAGAGGCCCCAATAACCTAATTAGCTAGTAAATACATTCCGATCGGTTATGATAATAATCACTAACTATTAATCGATATAAAATCCTGATTTTGAGGAAAGAAAATTAAGATTTTCTTCAGCAAAATTCCTTCGATTTTTCTCCAACTCTCCTCTACAAAAACACAATATTTCCATCCCTATAAGTTCAATTGAAGATTCGAAAGAGTTCCCATTGAAGATTGAAGGTAGGATTGAAGCTAGAAGATCAAACACGAAGATTGGAGCAAGTTTGATTCATTGTCTCTTCATCAAGATGGTTGTTAGGTCTTATTTTATTTTCTCTTCTTCCAGAGTCATGACTAGCTAATTCTTTAGAGTTTCTTGGTTGGGATATAAGAATTGAGCTATGATACTCTCTCTAAAATTATAGGGTCGACGATTGTTGGATAATTGGATTGGAATGAAAGATTGCTTATATTGTTGGGTTTTCAACCTAGTTCTTGTTACGACTTGAATTAGGTCAAATTTATGAAATTTTCTATTTGATCGAATTAAGTCGAGATAACTATAAAATTATTTTGACGATCAATTGATGTGCTATATCGGAATATCTCCTTCGGGGTATCCAACAAAAAAATGATTAGGGGGAGGATTGGATCAATAAATCAACACATATATATGGAGACTTTCCCACATTGAATCTGCCTTTCAATTTCAATATTGATTATTAAACTCTTTCAGGCCACTACTTCCCCTCTGCCCCCACGTGTGTAACTTTGCCTCTCCTACCTAGAAAAGTCCTCCATATGGACCATGGACATGGGTTTGAAATTTAAGTAAGTTCATATTAAGTTGATCAAATCCGTTGTACTCATTGATGAATGACGGTAATAAGCTCTTTACGATGGTGTAAGGAGAGAAAGAGAGTATTTAAGGAGAACAGGAAATTGAATAACGTAACGAAAAATATTTTCATTTTCGCTGAGTCTGACCTTTTGGTTTGTAATATTGGTGGGAAGTCAACGTGGTTTTCTTCTAAATGATTGATTTGTCAAATTGGATTCTTAAATTGTTGCAACTTCTTAGGTTAGTAACATTGCTTAAAGAGGTCTTAGATTGCGAGAAGCACATTTACGGCTGACGGTCCAAGAAGGAAGACTCATGTTTTGCCTAAAGGCCCTTCTCGATCCTATTAACCATTGTGCGACTCCAAACTGAGCTGATAGTTGATTGCCGACCGACCGATGGCCCCCATCACTTTTTTCTTCGTTGAAAAAACGATAGGGCATCGAACCTGCTCAATCCTCATGGTCATGGACAGTGGTAACTAGTAAGGCTTACGTACGTGAAGTTGTTTTTCCTCTTATACGACTAAAAACGACAGCTCGTTTTGGCCGGTTGGAGACACGTGTGCGTGCATATATATACAAGTTATTCCATGCAAGCAATTGACTCCAACAGTCGTACAGTAAATTAATCGACGACATTTACGTGAGAATATGGTCATTGCACGTAAGATATTTAAGTCTCATGAGTAATGACTTTCAAACTTATGACTTGTTAAGTTTCTGCACCCCCTTAAAACAAAAGTCTAACTCACGAATTTGAAGTTTACGTATGTCCATCATACATTGTATTTAAAGTAACTGTTAATATTTGATCTAAATGCTCTTATATTATGTCATGAACCGTTACATCTCAATAACTAAGGTTGTTGGAAATTAGAAGATTAATTATCTGCCTTATATCATACTCTTACTGTTCATTAGCCAAAGTAAAAGACCGACAGGTTGTAATTGGCATGAAAATTTCAGTTTTTTGTTATAATTTTTTCCCCCAATTATGCTAAAAGTGACCTAATCTATCATGAATCTGGCAGCGATGTAGTTATCAATGAATGCATCAACTTCCAATGATTTATAATAAGGTATTGGGGATACCCTTTGAATACTATTGGGGTGGGAGAATATTTGCTTGATGATGAGTACTACTGGTACCAAACCCCTAGCTAATATATGAAAGGGAATTTGGTACATATATGGACGATGGATCTAGTTGGGAACCAAACATATACTCGTGAAGAAATTAAAGTATAGAATATATCCAATATGCTAAGGTGGACTTATGGACTCGTACTTGTACTGTTCACTTCTGGCAAATACTTAATCAATTGCAAAAAGTTAGAAACGTAACTAGGACCACACCAATGAACCTATGAACCATCAAATCGGACCACATGATCATGATCATCATTTCCATATGACAAAGATGTGCGTTGTTTCCATTAGATTTGCTCGAACCGCCCGATTTGGCATAAAAAAAAACTTTATAAGTGGGAATCGGATCGGGTTCAGTAAGAGATTACCCTTGCCCGGCCAGTCGGGTTTCAGGTAACCTTAAAGTCTAGCACAGACTAATTAAACATGTTCGGGGTCGAGTTGGGTCTACACAATAAATTAAAGTGATACAAAATAACAATTAATAAGGTATTGTAGTATTGTATATAAAATTGATTTTGAAGTAATGCATGTGTTTGTAATATATACATATACATACATAATCTACTTCAATTATGATGTATTTTAGTCATTAGTGGTGGAAAAAAGCGAGCCGGGCTTAACCCGACTCACCCGATCAATCAAAACTTTGGATAATTCGAAAAACCATATTAAATAAAATCAGGTCGGGCTTAGAGTTATAAAATATAGTATTTCAAATTTCTTATATCATTAATAAATAAATAAATATACACTACAAATCAACTAATAATTAAACGATATTTGTACACTCATAATATCTAGTATCTAGTGAGAAGATAAGGCGCCAAAGAAGAATGGCGGATAAGGCCATTTTCCTTTTTTCCCCTTTTTTCTTGAATGAGTAAAATTTGGATGATTATGAAAAACATAAATAATTTCATTTTCTCTCCCTAGCAAAATTCAAATTCATGAATAAGCAATTAACCATCAACTTTTAAATTATCTGGAAATAATTTTGATATCTTTGTAGCCAGACTTGGCAATGGCTCATTTAGGTGAATATATATAATTAATGGCGTAATTAATATTGATTTTCAATTTTTTTTATAGTTTTGGGTTCAAATAATAACGAAATCATTTTGATGAAAATGGACATCATTCCGTTGTATAAAATGATGAATGATAACGGTTGCAACAACAAATCGAAATTAGAGGAAATGATAACACAAATTAGTTTTAAGGAGGGGGTTTTGTTTAATTTGTACTGTTTTTTTGAAAATTTCACACTTTTTTTCATCGGATGAATCATACAATACGCCTGAAAAAAAATATATGGTCTCACTTTGAGTTTTGCGACATGATTAATTAACAACAGTTACACCATTTAGATGTCGTCTTTTAGTATTTTTTTGTAACCTGATAATAAGTAACTCGAGTTCGGTCTCTCATGCACAAACCTAGCTAATACCATTAACGGTTGAACTGAAGTCAATTGGTTGATGCACGTTATTGGAAACTGGTCGGATCAAAATTTTAATTTTCACTTATTCAAATTTTTTATCAGATTGAGCCTAATGTTAGTTATCACTTCTCGGAAGAATAACTAATTAAGTGCAAAAAGATAAAACAAAGGACCACAATAATGAACCTATAAACCATCGAATTGGACCACATGGTCATGATCAATTCCATATGACAAAGATGTGTAATATTTCATCAAATTGGCTCGAACCATACTATCTGGCGCTATAAAAAACTCTAAACAATCTGTAAGGCCGATTCAGCCCGTTAAAAATAAAGATCATCTTTATTGATGTATTGAACCATTCAATTCGGGTTTGGTTTTATAGTTTGTTGAGTATATTGGTGTTTTCGTTGTACGTATGACCCTATTAGTACAAACCATGAGATGGACAACGATTGGAACAGTATTTAGAGTCTTAAAGGTTCAACTACCGTTACACCTCTCACTTATCCAATTTGGTATCGAGGAACATTTATTTTCGACCAATTTTCTGTTTACTTGAACCTTTGAACCTCTCACTCTATTAGTTCAAGATTTTACCAAATCAATTTTTGGGTTTGTTTACCATTGTATAGGTTGGACCAATCAATCCGGTCCGATCACTATCGACAATCTCCCCCACCCCCTTGGAAAAGAGCCTGGGGTGTGTTATACTCCACACTTGCTTGCATGTGATTTCAGATTAATTTTGAAAATTTGATGGCTTTTCATGTGAATTGTACAAAAAGGTATCCTTTTAGGAGTGGTCATACGTGCAAATGGAGGATATTACAATATCCAAAACAATCAATAAGTTTCCAATACTAGCCAAATAATTATATTTTTATAATTGTTTGTGAAATTTAAAAATTATTTTTTCTAATAATTTAGAGTTGTTAGGAGAGGATATAAAATTAATTATATATCATTGATTGACAATGTAATAAATATGAATAATATCAACGTCACATGCACGCTTTGTCCATCAACTTTCAAAATTATGTAATAACGGCAAAGTGACTGTGGTTGCCTCTTCAATACGACATGTGTATATAAATAAACGATTATTTTGGTGTTATTGGACATTCTTACCCCAAAATTTATTTAAGGGGTGAGATTTTCCATCACACTTATAAATAGCATTCATCCCCTTCCACTATTCGAAGTGAGATAAGCCAACAAACTTCTGCCTCACACATTGGTCTCTCGATAGGCATTATCAATGTATTGGCTCTAATCGGATCACCATTGATCTTTCGGTCTAGATACCGAGAGGTGTTGTCAACCTGAGCTCTCTGATACCACTTTTAGATGCTATTGGACATTTTTATCCGAAAACCTAGCTCAAAGAATGAGTCATTTCCTCATGCTTATAAACAACACCCAACCTCTTCCACTCTCAGATAACTCAATAAACTATACGTAACCTTTTATCCATTTCACATGAAAATGTATACATATTCACAGAAACATACCCGATTGAACAATGGGTCGATGTAGCACATTAAAAGAACTGATCCTCCAAGTTGGCAACACGTGGTACCGCCACCACGGCGGCCTAGCTTGTGGTGAGGGTGGAGATGATGATGATGGCAAGAAAACAAAAGGGTTTAGGCAGAAAGGTGGGCCTAAAGCCCATATGAAGTGTGGGTCCAACATAATGTGGGATGTCCCATTATTGGGTCATACCCATACCAATCGCATGTGCTGGCTGATAAAGGGTATTAGCTACAAGGGGCCATTCACTAAAGATATCAGAGATTGAGAAAGAAATGCTTTTCAAGAAGAAGAAGAATGTTGATTTAGAGGTAGATCGGGCCAGCTTGTTCCGTTCGACTTTGTGTTAGTAAGTATCGTGATTTAATGTCATTGTAGATCGTTAAAATCATCAAAATTGTTTCGAAGATTTACGTTAGTTACATATTTCTTTATAGTTCATTGACTTGATTCAAAAACAAATAATGATTCATTGTATGACTTATAAATATAACGAGTTCAACAAGCGTGAATGTTGAATTCCTGTGTTATTGATGGCTATAATATAGTACTTATCTAATGTTTGATTTTCATATGTACATCAATCATATGGCCAAATTTTATTAGGTTTTTAGAAATTTAATCTCAGTTAAAACCTCTTGTTCATCCAAATAATATGGTTGAACGGTTGAGATTGAAAGATTATTCGGAGTTGGTTTCTGAGAGAGAAGGTGAAACTCTTTCATTTCAAGATCAAGACTGAAAATTTACAAACGGAATAATCTAGTATATCAAATCACTTCGATCCAAGAAGAGAGAAAAGGACTCATGTGACAGAAAATGAAAGAACGGTGACTAAATGGTGTGTAAAATGGACAAGAGGGGAGGGGGGCCTCTTAGTTATGCCCACAATTCTGTACTTACTTGTCTTGACCTTTTTCTAATTTCAACTTATTGCTTCTTTTTTCTTTCTTGTTTTGAGACGATTTAATCAATAATGTGGCCTTCTTTGTTTATGTGGATGAGAGAATTCAGAATCTAACCAAACCGAATATAACAATAAAGTTCGAGGGTTGATTTATGAAATTCATTAATATGAAGAATCGGTTCATATTCATAAATCATTGAGATGAATTATCGTCATACTTTTGAGATGAGTCAATAAACTAACAAAATTTTCCATGAGTAGTTCGATAATTTTGGAGGTTTTAACGGTTTCAATGATATCAATCAAACCAATTTGTGTGTTTTAGAGTTTTTTTTTAATCTTCAAATCATGACATAATCGACCTGTCTTGAATCGTTGCATCTAAAAAACGAGTTGTTTGGAGAGAACTCGTCAAACGGAAGCTTTCATAGGTTTGCCCGGTTCTTATAAGTCTAATGCAACAAATTGGATGCTATATTCGTAACGGTGGCATTTTATTAGGTAAAAACTCTGTATCATATCATATCATGAACCGTTATTGTTGTGACGAACTTAAAATTAAAAATTGACTTCATATCAGCCACTAACATATACAACCACTGAAATGAAGTTTTTGGATGATCCAGGGGGGGGGGGATAAGAAGAAGAGATGATCCTGTCCTCGTGTGCTTGGATGTTTTCCCTTAGGGGTCCATTTTCCCAAATTTAATTCATTCTTGTGTCTTTTTCAGTTGGTTTCAAGGAGCTTTATGTATCTTTCAATCAAATCTTATTTCAATTCCATTCTACAATTATATATGCAATGTTTAGGGTTTTGTGCATAACATCAACAAGCTATGACTCAACAATTTATGCAATGGTTTTGTAAATTACATACACACTCTATTTCGATGTACTTGTGTAGTACACTAAACTCTTACAACAAGACATGACCACTAAACTTTCCAACACAATACATACTATTTTAGTATCATATTGTTTATATGTGAGGTCATTATTTACCTGCAGGGCTTCGCCTAACAAGGCTGGTCGTGGCTCAAGGCGTTACAGTCTGGTGGTTTAAAGTGAAATTAGGGTTTTCGTTAGACCATCCAAGTTGTTGGGTTCTAATGATTGAGAATTAGAGTAGAGTCAGGCCACCAAAATCCATGGCAGACTCCTTTTAGACCCGAGGGCTAGGGCTAGAGTTTCTCGAGAGTCATATGTACGATTGCTTCTTCAATGTGACCCTCGCAACTAATCCCCGATGAAACTATACAAGACAAGCACAGCAATGTTTTCAAAGTATTGACTACATATCACCTGCATCATGATATGCCTTGCACCATACTCAATGAGCTCCCTCAATACTTCTCTGTTTCTCCTAAAGCGTCTCCATATATCCTCTTCTTCTTCTCTATACTAGCCCAACGAGTCAGGTGGGCCACCGGTCTAGGCAAGACTCATACGTCCCAGAGATCGTGCCACCCCGAACGTGAAGGACCAATGGTAAAACTGACAAATTGATCTAACGATTTTGTTTCTTTTTACGAAAACGAAATCATATAATTCATTCTACCCCAAAACCTAAAAAACTCACAAAAATATAACCAAAGAAATGGTGATCTGATTGAGCCGTAACCCAATTGGCATGCCAAAAACCGAACCTACTACCAAGTTGCGGATGCATGAATGCAAGTAGGGTAGGTTGGAGCAAAGATAAGTGATAAGCAACTAATAATAAATCCGTGGCTTAGACAGAAATAAATACAAGCAAACAAATTACTACTAGGACACCAACTGTGTTGTGTTGTGAAAGAATGACAGAGAGAGGAGAGGGAGAGGTCAATAGGTCACGTTCCTTGTAGCCTAAACCACAGACAACTCCAAAGAAATAGTTGGTCCAATTTCTCAATTGCCAGGGACCATTTATTTTTTGAGACAATATAGTCTCATTCATGGTCCATATATATGACTTTTTTTTTGTTAAAGGATTGACTCTAACTCTAACGGTGTGTTATATATGAACTACACTTTGCTAATAATTTTAGTCGTTACGAGAGGGTTTTATATGGTTTTGTATTATTCATCAACACATCTTGTCTTTTCAAACAAAAAATTTTAAAAAATTATAAAGTTTGTACAATTTTGGAAAGTCTTTGTACCATAAATTGGGGATTATCGAGATTCAAAATTATAACATTTTTTGCTATAGAGAAAATTTTTATACTATGTCATGAACCATTATGTTAAAATAATGTGAGTTGTTGGAAAATGATCCAACATTAATTTGTTTTATATTATCTATTAACATATTTGGTACATTTGAATATGTGGATAAATAGGGATTTTATAAATATTGAGGTGTTTTCAATTTAATCCATAAATTTGGAAAAGGGGTGGTATTTTTGGAAGTTTCAAGGTTTCCCAGATCGAATAATTGAAAAAAATATTTACAAAATCAGTCACAGTAGTTATATATTCTTTTGAAATATAATTATTAAATGTGTTAAAATATAATTAATAAATTTGATTTTGGTTGTTAAAAAAACAATGCTTAATTACCTCAAAAATCCCAACCTATTGCGATATTACAAGAAATAACATCACTGATTGAAAATATTTTTTGTGGCACAGAATTTAAATTTACAGTAAGTATTCTTATTCAGTAAGAATGTATAGTACCGCTTCATCCAAACTTTCCATATACGGACCAACTTCCTGCACACATATTATAATGAAGAATCACATGAGAATTGGGAAAGAGGGCATGCACTGTACTTCATCTTTTAGGTTTAGGGATCCATCTTGTCAAACAAAAGCTACTCACACGGCCCCCCCCCCCCCCAAGCTTTTCCCCCATGGACATGTGTTAGAAGCCAAACCCGACTCGGACTGGCTGTTCGATCGGTTAAAATCGCTATTCACTACTTAGTCCAATTCGGAAAATTCAATTAACTTTAAATTGTAGTCATTCGAGAAGTCAAATAATTTGTTGGGTTAAAACTCATACCTAGTCATAACTAGTTTAGTCACAGTTGGCAACTGCTTATAATAGTGGTCAGGCTACTATTATAAGCTACCAGAACGATTTCTTAACGTTTGATGTCCGATCCCGACCTTTAAACGTTGTCTAGGCCCGAGCCAGCCTTACTATCCATGACTAATAAGTTTGGCGATTGGACATTCTTGTCATATATTTTTGCCTATTTAGTTTCTCCTCCTTGGCCTTTTGTAAGTGATTCTTAGTCCCTTGAAATCCTTAAAATTACCACTGTTTAGCTTTCAATTCGCCTCTGACCATTGGTTGATAGAACAAAGACTTTTTTTGGCTTTCAATATTTTTTACAAATTCATAAAAACCACCCAATCATGTCCCGATTGCCACAGCTGTCGATATCGAGATTTTGAGAATACGCCTTAATGACCAATGGTAAGATTTTTGGGACTTTGTTAAGACACTTTCTTATGGGCTACCATCACAATTAGGGTTTACATTTGGAAGAGGGCTTTTGTTGTTTTCCAATTTGCTTGGTATGGCCCTCTTTGGGTAGCTAGATAGGCTTATCTTGCGAAATGATTGAATACCAAACCAATGCAATGGATAATTTCGGTTCTTTTCTCTGTTTTAATTTTGGGTTTAATGGTTTGGTTTTTATACCCACTCTCTATTCCATCAGTGAAGTTTGGATTGTTTTTTTCATCATACATAACTTCCGACGGGGAAGATCAAAATAGCAAATATAAAAAAATTAAAAATTGACTCATATTATGAGATCGGCCTCTACACAGTTGGGAAAATACGAAAGAGTGTGTAACAA
Source organism: Linum usitatissimum (assembly GCA_030674075.2). NCBI lineage: Eukaryota > Viridiplantae > Streptophyta > Magnoliopsida > Malpighiales > Linaceae > Linum > Linum usitatissimum. The sequence continues at coordinate 3,126,064 of JAUJYP020001495.1, forward strand.
ACTACAGAGACGGACTATGGAGTGAACAGCTCTATTTACAAATCGTTAAATAATTTGCATCTGAAGTGAAGAACATGCCGTCAAATAAGCGAAAATTGCTTTTTTCGTAACCGGTTTGATGTGGATATTGAAGGTGATGACATCGTTATTCTCATTTACATCTGGACTCAGTGCTTCTGCATATTCCACAGCCCCAGGTCACCAACGGGCCCATAGATGCAAGGCTTTAGGATAGATCATCTCAGCAAGAAGGCCCACTAACAAAGCCCACGCCCATAGCCAGGTCCGGCCCGAATAACAAAACCTATGCATGTCTCAGGATCAAATTGATATCGAGCTGAGTTTATGATTAACACTTCTCCATATCCACTTAGTTTTTTTTAATAAATTCAGATTTTTGGTTAATATAATATAAAAATTAAAAATTAACATTATATTGATGTTTATTTTGTTTATGGTCTAATCGATGGGATCGTACATAACACTACGGGTTTGAAAAACACTTTATATTGGATCACAGAGTTAAATCGACAGGTCGAACCGGCAACAAGTGAGAACCTGGCAAAGGCAGTTCGGCCAGAAAATTAGACAAAGAGACGAATATACGAAAAGTGGCGCCCAACTGTGTGTTTTTTATATTGCAACGGTAGAATAATCATGTGACATTTTGGACAATTTACTATCAGAATATATAATTTATGAAAATAAATTACTCTTTCTCAAAATCACATTATGGATCTGATCTGTTTGCATCCACTGATCTGATCTTCGATTCACAATAAATATGGAGTGAATATGTATCTCCCAAATATTTTTCTAAGTTTCGTATTATTTTCTGAATAGTATAGCTTAATTATTCAATATTATCATGTCTTCTCAATTAAAAATATATATTTAAGTGATTTTTCATACAAAAATCAAGTTTTCATGCACCTCCCATGGTATATATTGAACACTAGATTGTAGGTAAATTTTGAGATTTTCGTAGTTCGATTCCCCTTCTTCTTTGTTTCTCAATTCACTTTTTTTTATAGAATTCTCACTTCATTTCTCTTAAACGAACCATATGCCATACAAGTGTTCAACCGGAGGTACAGTCATCACAAGCGAAGCTATATGGATCTTGGGTCCTTGTAAACAAGAACCTCAATCCTTTCTCTCATGTCCACAGACAAACGACAACGAGATCAACGACATAAAGTTAGCCAATTTAAATGTAAATTCAAAAACCGTAAAACGTAGCTATTAGACAACATGTCTTTATTGGAATCACCACAGCGCTAGTACTATGGCTATCTTGATCTTTCAGCTGTTTAGACTGACCGGCCGCCTTTGACTGGCCGACTGTGGGTTCTGGAGCTGCTCCCGAACCGGGTTCTCTGATTTCAGTCCGGCCTCTAAACAATCGTGGCAACGTAGCCGGTCCATGGTACAACGTGGTTGATGAGGTATCGGAGGTGATGTTGGGAGAGGCCATGTTTGGTTGGTAGACAGCGGCGGTTGAAACTCTCTTAAAAGAATTGCAGCAAAACTCTTTAGGGCAGTCGATTCAATAATACCTAGTTAATTAGCTCTTAATCCAATACCCGCACAGTTCAAAAAAATTATTTAAGTTGGTTTCCTTTCAATTCACTTAATTAATTAAGTGATTGTTATAATTAGTTTATTAATAAATAATAATTATAAATTTCAAATAAATTCCAAATTTATAAAAAATACAAAATCATGACACGTTAAATATATTCCAACTAAAAAGGGAGTAATAAGTGTTATAAAACTAAAACGATTAGAGGAAGATAAGAGTGAGAGAGAGAATTTTTCTTATTGAGGTGTGATATTGATATATTATCGTAGGATATGTACAAATATTAACTATATTTAGAATTGTTTCGTTTTTAAAATCCGATTCCTCTATTCATGTTCATTCTTGTTCCACCATCGTAGGACATGTACGAATATTTAATAAAGTACTCAGCCTCAATCCTGACTCGTTTTCATTTCTACTCAAAACTCCAACGAAAGAAAAACAAATAATAACTATTGAAACACAAACTGAATGGTTGTCAACCCTAGCACCATAAAATTTGTGTAATATGGACGTATAATAATCCAATCATGCATGCATGCATGTGTACAAATTTGATTTTATTATAACATCAATTTCCGAGTCAAACTATAGATTCATGGTCATTTAGTCTCCACGTATCCGTCACAGATTCATTTATTTATGCGTACACGATTGACAATTATATTGCCAAACTACCAAATTTGTTGAGTTGACTTATCACTATATTCATTTTATTATGCTCCAAACGTATACACCAAGTGTTAACTACGGATCGTTGAATCGGTAAGTCCAATGGTATGAGATTCAATCGTTAAATATAATTATTATGTGAATAAATACGATAGCAATATAATGAAAATAATAAGTGAAGTCGGAGGCTCAGATCCAAAAAGGAACCTAATGGGATATATGTTATTCAAATTTAGAAGAATGATTTTTTCCAAATGTTGTGGTCAACGTTATTTGGTTAATATTCCATATGCCATCAACATCGTTAGTTGACCGTTATAACTGACGTTCAACCATATGGGTTGACTACAATTGTCAAAACTGAAAATGGTTGGCAATTTTTTGGGGCCGATTTCCATTTTCCAATAAGTCTACCTTTTCGTGTTGACTAGATTTTGGTAGGATGCATTATGTTACATATGATACTTTCTGTTCTGGATCCAATTTAGTACGAATTTGTTTTTTAGTTCCTTCTCGAAGGATTGATAGAAAAACTTATCGTAATTTATCAATCGTTGTACTTGAATTGTTATTCCGGTAAATTTGTGTATCAAGACTTTGCTTATAACAATTGCAAAGTTGCGATAAAAATCTTCCCTAATCTTACTCATGAATCTGACCCTAACCTTTATTCTGGCAGATTTTTTACAAGTACATGAATTTGGACGATCCCCATTATCTCTTAAACTATAGTATAATACCCACGTGATGAAGTCCAAAACCAGAAAATATAAGCATAAGTGGTCACTTAACTTCAAACTCTATAACATTTTGGTCACCTCACTTTTGTTTATAACATGGCCATTGCTCAATCGACATGATGTAATGATAGTTAATTCGTCTACTTTTGTCGTGTTTTCAGTTACAACTCCACATGTCAAGTCAACAAAAGCAATATCAAACAAATTCATCACCAAAAAGACCCGTACCCAACATGGACAATAAAATTGTTCGGAATAGTAAACCTATATATTATACTTTATTTAGTGATATTTTTTCATGATTTAACATGTTGGTTTATGATTTTAGATAGACAAAGATTGAAAAGTTTATGAAATATTATTGTCAGATCACACAATTCAAAGTTAGATGACTTACATTACAGATGAAAATTAGATAATACAGCAGAGTGAATTATGATTTTGGATGATAAATACGAAGAAAGTAGACCGAAAATCCAAAATCTTTAATATTGGATGACTACTACCTCAGAGAGAAAAGTTCGATGACCAAACTATTACATAGCCAAAAGTTAGGTGACTGCAAATGATGGCCATTTAGCTTCTCAAACCTCTATATATACCCTTTCATTTCAACCCCAAAAATCATTCACAAAATATCAAATCATCATCATATAACATAATGAAGAACTTGACGATGCTCTTTACTCTTGTGACGTCGATGGCCGTACTAATCCTGACCACCAACGTTACACCAACAACATCCCAAGCAGAAGCAAACCAACCACTCTTGGTCGGCGACGGCACCGGTAGCCGCTTCCTTCTTGATCAGAAAACATCCTTTTCTGTGGCGGCGGCAGGGGACAACTGGCGGCGGCGCAAGTGTGACAAGTTCCCGACCACATGCTACCTGAGAGGGAGTCCGGGCCCGCATTGCTGTAACAGGAAGTGCGTGGACGTGGCTAAGGATCGAGCCAACTGCGGCAAGTGCGGGAGGAGGTGCGGGTACAGCGAGATATGCTGCGGCGGGAAGTGCGTCAACCCGTCGTTTAACCGGTCGAATTGTGGCGGGTGTGGGAACAAGTGCGATGCTCCTATTGTCGGGGGTCGCAAAAAGCGGGCTTTCTGTGCGTTCGGTCTGTGCAACTATGCGTAGGCGGTCTCTCCAATGATATACGCGCTGACATGCAATATAGTATAGCGGAGGGATATCTGCTACATTTTACTGCATGCACACTATTAAATTAAAGTTTCTATTTCTTTTTTTTTTATGCATACTTCTAAATTACCTTCATTTTTACTACGGAAATGACTTGTTATTGGATACTTACTTTGTTGATGTATATCATAAGCCCTTTTAAAAGAAAAGAGAAAAATATGAAGCATAAGTACTAATTATTTTGAAAATTTTGAGAAAAATATCTAAGCATATACTTAACTTACCTAAGAATAGTTGGTGGATTCTTTTTTTGTTGGCGTAGTAAAGAAAGAAGTAATTAAGTAACAAACATATTCACAGCAGAAGTAATGTTTTCGGCTACTATAACAGTGTCATTGTGTTAATCTGCCTGCTCTTTAAATTTTCGAGTTACGCACTGGTGGGTGGGGAAATCATCTTCCTCTTTTAACCTTAGATTTCCTCGTTTTAGCCATGTAATCGACAACAAAAATAACTTCCTACGGAATATATGTCGCACCCAACGTCCCTTCAAAGTTCTTTAAATCTAATATATATCTCAAATAAAAACCTCCAAAGGATGTCCAATAATATCATCGACATCAATTAATTGTACAACAAACTACGAATCCAACTCAACCTCCACGTTAACATACCCGAACATGGGAGCTTGAATCATAATTACGAGAGGCGATAAGAACCATTTATCCCTTGTCCAAATATATGGATTGGGCTTCGGCTTGAACGTTTCTGGATCTGCTAACATGCTTTTCCATTTTATGGGCTCATGGGCTAAAACACTTATGTGTAAAAGGCCTGCCTCTCGGGGATTAAGCTGCAGGCCGCATTTTATATTTTGGGATAAATCAATCATATTAATTTCGGTTTGGTTTGGTTTGGTTTTGGTTAGCAATTTAGAAAGATGTTATAGTTTTGATTTGGTTCCCGTTTTAATATAAACCAAACTAAAAAACTATAATATGAATTCAACCAATGTTTCATATGAATATAACACATTATGGTTCCCGACTTGTGTCCCCAATTTTCTTCTTTTTCCTCCTATCTTGGCGACTCATCATTGCATCGTCGACGACATGTATCGTTGTCAACATGCCTTCGTTTTATCTAAACTTGTCAATAACGATGTAATAACGCACGAATAAAAAAAGAAAAAATGGTACGTCTATCGTTATTTTATTTAAGAAGATAGGATTTTTTAGTCAGACAAATATTTTACATAATGGGTTTGCTGGAAAAATTAGAAATCTAGATATCTAAAAAATCAACTTCATCAAACACGTACTAGACAAATAATAAGATCTTATTATAGAGAAATTACGAGAACCTCCGCAAAAAATTCAACTACCAATTAAATACCTCATTTTCATTTTCTCATTTCAAAGAATTAAAATATTGAAGAAGTGTTCTGGTGTTTCTAGGTGTTTGTAAAACCGTACCAATTCAGCTCGATGTGGTTTGAACCACTCATCAAAATGTCCAATATTCTCATATAGTTATAGTTCATTCAAGATTCAACTACGATTTATAAAAAGTTACACAGCTTGTGGCGGTGGATACGAGACTTCTTCGAATCATTTTCTTTTTCATTCTTCATAATCGTGGAATTTTGTACATGTGTTCCCATCAGCGATGAAAAAAAAAGTGAAGACTTTATGGAAACATTTAAGAATGTAAGTTGTGAAAGATAATTAGAGTGTGTACTTGAAGAAATATTAAGGGAGAACTAATCATCCACAGTTAATTGATTTTGAAGTAAGTGAAACTAAATTCAACATTCAAAATGATGAAACATCTTAGGTTTCTTGTTCAGTTCTTTACGAAATTCCAAGCAAACTTAATTAAAAATAATTTGTCTATATCTACGTGTTGTGTCAAAGCTGGGAGATTTTAGGTTAACCGTGTAATTCCTTTGCCTTTTGTTCTATTTTCTTTCTCTTAATCATGTTGGCCCCAAGGCTAATGGAGTACTGATAGATGGGTAACTGACCAAATTCAGATGCTAAGGTGATCCGACTTGTTCTCAAATTTGTAATAAGAGAAACTAACTAACTTTCTATCAATTGTTGTTGATGGCCCCGGTCCAGTGGTCCGCTTTTAATGAAAGACCAACGGGCCCGACGATCCAACACCTAAGATCTTATCCGGCGGCTCAACTAGTCGACCCAGATGACCAACCAATAGGCAAATTGCAAGTTTAGCTGAAGATATGTCACCTTGATAGGATAGGTTTTTCCGGTCATGTTTGTCAGTTGTCTCTCAGCCCTATCAGTTGTTAGGCGTATGCAACTGAAAAAAGTAGTTCGCCCGCACACGCTGTAACTCCACATCAACTATAGGTCTAGGCAACCCTCAGCCATTCTAAACAGTCCGCATCTGACCAACACCTAGTCACCACTCTTAATATGAAACACGGCGAATAAACTCATGCTACCATAACATATCTAAAGCTCATCAACCATTACATTCATAACCTATATGCTCTAATCATATACCTAACCATACACCTACGTTATACGTCCACATGTGCTATAAACGCACAACATTGTCCTACCACTTAAGTAGCACACACCCACGGTACTTCTTTCTCTTACATATATTCTTCCATATATGCATATATCTACCCCTTATAACATCCCTATCTCGTACTACCTTCCTTGTAAGTCTTGTGAGATGCCGTTCGTCGAAAGCTCCTAGGCGTCCCGTCAAAAGGAAGGTTTCTCTTCCTCACAATCATATCCTTTATAATCTATCTTCCCGTCGAATTAATATTTATCTATTGGTCTAATATAATCGATCATCCGAATATCGGTATATATAATGATAAAAATTTGAAAATAAAAAGAAAAGAGTAGGGGTTATAATGGCAAAACCTACATACAGATACAGGGACAAAAAGAAATGATGAGGTTGGCACATCCCACAGCTCTGTTCAGCTTTTGCTTTTTTACTGCCGTCCCTCTCCTTAATATTATTTTAAGCTTTAAACTCCAAATCTTTTTTAAATTAATTAATACATTCTACACTTTTTATTAATTTTATCTGTTCATTCCACGTTGTTGTCATTTTACATTAGAAATCGTATTGGTGACATCATGCCGACGCTATGTCCATGTCACTGCCGTTTTACTGTTTTCCCGTTGCTTCCGTTAGTCGCTGGAAAGATATAACTACAGTTAATTAAGTTAGTGCAAGTTGATTATATTTTTTTTTTGTTGGTGTTATCTAGTTTTTCGATATTAACTTATCCGTACATATTTACAACCGTTAAGAGCTTCTTATTTTATGGATGAATATCAAATTTTATTTCACCGAAATCACAATAACCGAAGTTATTGTTCAACAAACTGGCAAATAGAAAGACAAAACTAATCTACCTATACAAATTATTATAAGCAAGTAGACAACAAGCATGTTGGAGTCGCACTTGACCACAGAAAGCTCCCAATAAATGCGCCCACGCACACCTAAACTTCGTCCATCTACACGTAAAAAAAATCCCTTCTCCATTGTTAGAGTTTTCAATACTTATTATGTGGTTGTTTTCCCTTAGGGTCTTAGGGAGGTCGCCAAAGACTCATGATGGCATTTTCTTTTCTACATAGATAGGCCTATACAAAAGAAAAGGAGGATATATACTCGTAACATGCCTATATATTATTATGTTATCATTCAAATTCGAGATTTTATCAAACACAAACAATAATTTTAACTACATGAGAACCATGTCAATCAATATGGTGATTCTAACCATTTGATATGTGAAGTGGCATAACCCTAGCCCTAGGCTAAAGTAGCATTATTTGTTCCTTATTCCAGTTGATGATCATTATTTAGCTTTGTCCCATCTCCCAACACGGATTAAAATTGTACAAGTCTTATATATTATCATCAGCTAATTATAGTCTACCCATTATGTTAAAACTTCAAATTGAAAACAAGGAAACAAGCATTGTTTTTTTTTTCAACTTTTGGAAAATTTTTTAGGTAGAATAATATATTAACAAGGGTCGTACTTTACTTATTTGTAAAAACACAACCTCAATTCTCCATTTAGGTATTTTATGGTCTGTTTAGTAACGGATTGAGTTTAATATTTTCGATATCTAAAAATTCTCATTTATGCTGAAAATTGTATTATAAAAAAACACTTATTTAACAAAATAATGACTTGATCTAAACAAATTTGTGGCAGATTAAATAATATAATCTAACATCTTCAATGTTCTAGCTAACAACCATTTTTGTTATTCTCCCATCTCCATACATGATGTGAATCTAGTCTTCAAATTGTCGAATTAAAATATCAATTTACAGTTCAAATTTATAAATTTTATAGTGTAATAATATATAAATCTTAAACTCGAACTAAATAAAAAATTTTGTTGTTTAATATACCATTAGTTTTTTAGTGTCAACGCAATACACTTTTTCCAACCAATGAAGAAAAAGTTACCAAATGAAAGGAGTAATTATGGGATGCTTATAACTATGGAAATGAGATGATGATGAAGGCTAATATTAAAAAATAAAAGGGTTGGTTTGGAAATTTGAGGAGAAATTGGGTGGGTAGAAGAAGTGGGGTTTGGAGGGGATGGGTTTCTTTCTATCACATCTTTGATGTTCAATATAAAATTTAATTTTTTTTATATTCCTTCATTTTCAAAAAATAATAATAATTTTTTAATTTAATCAAAAAATAAGTGAAAAGGGGAAAGTAGATTGAGAAAGGTGAGAAGCTTTATTTATTTTTAATTTTAATTTCCATTTTATTTTTAGGCTCTGGCAAAAGTCAAAATGTGTGGAGCTCTCTTTCATCAATCATAATGATATCTTCACCGTCGGATTTGCAGGGTGTAAGATTTGCACCCAAGATTCATCATCATTGCTCTTGATATTTTCTATTTTATTTTGCGATTTTCACTTTCATTTTTGTTTTCAATTAAACCAAACTGTAATATTATTCGTCACTTAGACATGCATGGTCTTCTTGGAAGGAATCTGAAAGTATAACAACAATCTAGATCTAATTGTACGGTACAAAATGACATTATAACGTTGACTAGTCGGGAGGATGCAACATTGTCGCTATTATGTATGATCATGATAGTTGTTATAACAAAAATAGATTTGAGAAAGATGTAGATAACGCAGATAAAGAACTCTGAAACGTGTTTTAAGGGTAATTTTGTACGTACATATAACGGGAGCTCTAATGGGATGCACTTGAGCTTGTAATTTGATGGCATAACTATTTTTTCACTTTGTAAACTTTGGCTCGTTTGGATGAGGTATTTTGGCCGAAATAGCTCATTTTGAGTTATTTGGGTCAAAATACCTCATTTGACATCCAACACAAAATCTGTGCTATTTCATACTGTGATATTTCAAATAACTCACTTTCGAGTTATTTCAAATACCTCATCAAAATAACTCGTTTGACAACCAAAACGAAATATGTGGCATTTTGGGATGTGATATTTGAAATAACTTATTTTTTTAGTTATTTCAAATACCTCCCCACCACCTAGGTATTTGAAATACCTTATTATTTCGAGAATGTGGTATTTCCGTTACCATATATCACATTGAATAACTCATTAGCCAAACAATATAATTCTCATAGCACAAAACTTTTGCACCACATAAATACCACATTTTCAAATAACCCATCATTTTATTCTAAAATACTACATATAAAAAATACCTCATCCAAATGACCCGTTTTGATCCTTAGATTCATCAATTCCAAATTGATAGATAGATACCCTCATTGTAAACAATATATATGATCATAAAACATTTAATTACCGATGACACTCGATTTGTCGTGTTCATCGCCCTCGTTTAAGCGACATCTCATGCATATTCGTATAGTTTTGGGTAGAAGTTTAGGATGTTTCGTGCATTTTTAACATCTATCTCGATTAGTGTCTCAGACCCGTTTGGGGTCCATTTGATGTTGTTTGTAGTATTTTTTATCGATTTCAGACTCACGGCGACATCTTGGCATCATTCAGAGCTATATGATGTGCAAGGAGGAGTTGGACGCACCGAAGAAAGGAGAAAATCACTGAATCGGCATTGAAGACAAAAAATGCACCTGACATAGACCAAAAGTGCGCAACACACTTTTGGTCTGTTAAGGCCTAAATCGTATGTCAGGTATTTGACATTTATACCAAAAATGCGCCTTAAATATACCAAAAGTGTGCAACACACTTTTGGTATATATACGGTGCACTTTTGGTATCCGGCAGACAAAAGGAAACGCCTCCTTAAAAGCCCAAGACTTCCCCAGAACGAAGGCTTTTGATTTTTTCACGATTTCTCCTCTGCAAAAACACCATTCTCCATCCCTAAAAGTCCAATTGAAGATCAAAAGGAGCCCACATTGAAGATAGAAGCGAGGATCGAAGCTAGAAGATTAAAAGCGACGATTGGAGCAAGATCGATTCATCGTCTCCTCGTCAAGAAGATGGTTAGGTCAAATTCTTATTTGTCTTCTTCTAGAATCATGAGTAGCTAATTCTTTAGAGTTTCTTGGTTGAGATGTATGATTTGAGCTATGATACTCTCCCTCAAAATATAGGGTTGACGATTGTTGGATATTTGGATTCAAATGAATGATTGTTGGGTTTTCAACCTAGTTCTTGTTACGGTTTGAATTAGGCCAAATCTATGAAATCCTTTATTTGATAGATTCTGGAATTCATTTGACTAACAATCTAAGATAGATGAAAGTTATCGTTGGGGTAAGCCAATAGCTCGATTCTACCTTTTGTGTTTATTTTAGTTTTAAAGGTTGCTCATCTTGTGATTGACGGACGCTCTGAATTTCACCTAATGGACCAAGTTTGGTGTAGGTATCAGTAGTTTAGGTATTGATGGATCAAGTTAATTCTGATTACTCGTGATTTCTTTTAATTCTGAAAGAGCACCTTATCACTTTGTAGAACTTCTCGGCGTTCGTTACCGGTTAGCCTAGTTGAGGTTATTCCAACCTTGATTGAGAAACTAGTAGTGGTAATCCGCGTGCATGATCGTCTTTGCGGATTCATATGAGTGATAAGAGGATTCGAATCGTTCAATTCAAGTCCAACATTCACTCGATCTGACTACTGTTAGAAAGTTGAGCTTGATGAATCATCTCATCCAAAAGATTGTCTTCTCCTTCTGTTCTCTCCTCAACATCAACACATCCTCAACTTAGAGGGTGTCTTACCACCGCCTTCACCATAGCCCTCACCACCTCGCTCTTCGCCTTCAGCATCTTCCTCGTCACCAATGGTTTCATCTCAGTCAAGTTCTTGAAGGGAAGAAGAAGAATTCAAAGAACCAACCAGAATGGGAGACGCAGTCCGAACCCTTGGGGACTATGCTAAACCCACACTTACGAGCACTGGCTCCAGCATAGTCCCTCCGGCTGTTGACAACCGGAATTTTGAAGTAAAGACTCCATATGTTCATATGGTACATTAGAGACCATATTCAGGCAATGATCACGAGTGCTCGAGCATCTGAGACACTTCATCGAGATTGTAGAGTTCATGAAATTTAATAGGGTTTATGCAGATGTCGTCCTCATGAGGCTTTTCTCCTTCCCACTTCAAGGGAAAGCAAAAACTTGGCTGGACAATCAGCCAATCAATTCATTCCGAACTTGGGATGCTTTGGCTAAAACATTCCTAAAAAAATTATTTCCACCATATAAAACAGATGTAATCAGGGGTCAGATCAATAATTTTAAGCAGAAATATGGAGAGCTCTACCATGAGATTTGAGACCATTTTTAGTCCTTGTTATATTCCTGCCCCCATCACAACATGAAAGATTAGACTTTGGCGAACATCTTTGCACATGCTCTCGATTATGAAAACTTGCAGTTATTTTGACAATCAATTATCATGTCATTTCTATAGTTAATTAATCTCTAATTTACTATTCAATCATTATTTTATCATGAAAGTTCAATTTCTTAGTTGGGACAAATTTGACATAAAAGATGAAAAATAATTTAATCCTCTCATAAAAGGGGTAAACAAAATATAACCCACCCCTCAGATAGTGATAAGCTTATGATTTATGTGATCATATTTAATATTATACCTTTTGTTTTGCATTTTTTTCTACTTTCTAAAAAGATTTGTAATGGTGAATCAATTACTTTTCACTTGCATTTTGGGGCCAAATTGGATCCTGAAAGAGCAAATGAACAGTGTAGTACTTATGGATGGATATTATGGTGCACTCATACCCTTTTCAATATGTAGAGTTTGCATGTTTACTTTTTTTTTGTTTACTTTTATATAGCGGCGGAGCCAGGATGATGATTGTAGATATCGAACATAATTTCGAATTTTAATGTCAGTTATTTCAAATAAAGTTTCATCGTGATTGACCCTGATTGACTTGCTGCTCCTAGTTCCGTCGCTCCCTTTATTAGTGTTCTTTCCATTTTGTTACAAAGACGATGAATGTGTATGTTCATCTAGAGTACGTAACCGACCGCTCTACAAAATCACTTTGATGAAAGTGATCTAAAGTCCTATCCAACTTCTCGAGGGCCAAACTATCATGGTTAGTAATGTTGACTATACAATAACATAAAGACAAAACCCTAGGAGCTGAGTGTAGTGACAGATATAGACAAACAAAGGGGGGGTTTAACGTTGCATGCTAAGTAAGGTTAATGCGAGACAGCAAATAAAGAGATATTTTGTACCCATCACGGGCTATTTTTTTTCTATTGATCACACTCAGAAATTGGCCAGAGGAGGACACCTTTATGAATTTCTGGTGATGTTGCAGTAGTATTTGGTTACTGTTTTTATGAATGATGAAATTCTATGTTTGATGCCCATTTTGGGTTAGAGAGTTCTATGCTTGATCACTTCGGTATGCATAGGAAACCAACATAAGTATCATATCAGTAAATTAATTCGAAAAAGTTTGTTTTGCTTAAAAATATCCATCAACTAACTAGTATAACACTTTTTAGGTAGGAGACACTCAACATAATAAATCCATGCGCGTTTCACCCAAAACAAATTTGATTACGTTTAAAGAATTTTAAGGGTATGTTAGTCTATTTAAGTAGTTTATATCCGAACCAATTTACCTCTGAGAGGAACCGAGTTAAAAAAATATATGTAGTATGTATGTAAAAGAATGGTGTAAGATCAATAAGGGTGCTGCTATATGTTGCTCGTATGCAATCTAAATTTGATATAAATGGACTAATATACCCTTAATAAAAAGATTTATTTATTGTTTTGCTAAAATAACTCTTATTGTATTAGTTATTAATACGATAAGGGATTTGTGAAAAGAGAATCTACGAGGAGAGAGGTTTTCGAAGCCGTCATTGCTCAACTCATAGATTGAATGAGGAGAGTGGGAATTTTGAAGTCACAATTGGTGATTAATATGAGGAGAGTTATTTCAGCAAAACAATAAATACGTGTTTTTATCAAGGGTATAATTGTCATTTTACAGACTACGAGAAGTAAAACACACGGATTGTATATAACAATTGGCATAAGTAATTAACCTTCTCCTTACTACTCAAGTTATTGAGATGGTATCAGAGCATAGTTTGACCAAATGGTAGCATGTTCCGAATCTCAACAGCTCACAAATATTAACAGTTGATTTAAACACAAGATACGGTGGGTCTGTGCAAACTTAAGGCCCGTCAACTAACTTTCGTTTGAGAAGACGTGTAAGAAAATGGTGTAATTAATCTTCTTCCAACAACTCGATTAAATTACGAAAACGATAACACTTCTTGACAATGTGCTCATAAAATTTAAATAGAAATTAAGAGGGACAATGAAAAATCACCAAAGTAATTAGCTCGTTGCTCGCATTTTTTAACGTCGGCTATTCCGGAAACGGTAATAGGGAGAGAATACTAAAAAAATTGGTTGTCGTGTAATGTTGACCTCTGGAGACACGCAGCACCAACTGCTGCAACACATCATTCCATTCCCCAGTTATTCCCCTTCTTATTCTCTCTTCCTTCCATATACCCCCTTCAAATACTTGGCCTTTTGGATAATTTAGTTTGAATAAACCAACTCTTTTTTCATTGGTAAAGCTTCTAAACTTCGTGGGATTATCGATCAGCTATGATTTATAATTGTAGAATGGAACTTCTCACACAATTTATTCAGATCATGGGCAAAACTAAAAAACTATATTTCTCATATAATGTACATACAAAATACCAAACCAAACGAGGACTAACATTTCTATTTTTCGGGGTTTTGCTTAGGGCTGGGAATTCGATTTTGGTTAATTGGTTAAAATTGGTTAACCTATTAAATCGGTTAAAAAGCAGTTTAACCAAAATTAGGTCGATCGGTAAAACGGTTGATGTATTTTTTAAATTGGTTAATCAATTAAAAGTTCGTTAACAATAATTAACCGAAAAAACGAATTTATCCTCAAACCTAAGTGAAATTACATCAAATTTAATAGAAATTAACGCAATTTTGACATTAAAATGTTTATTAAATTAACGGCTGATTAAAAATCGATTAATTAACCGTATCAGCCAGTTGGTTAATTAAAAAAATTAAATTATTTTTCTCGATTATTAAAAAATAATTAATAACCAAATTAACCGATACTTCCGCCTAATTTTGCTAGCTAGCTCCATAACCCCATTGACACATTCTTTTCTTTCCCTTTTCCCCTTTTTTCTCTCTCCCTTGCAGTTTTATATCTGCAAAAAATAAATAAAAACAAAAGTCACTCACCTTTTTCCGAGGCTGCTACTAGATTCATCAGATCACACACAGCCCCCGCAGCACAATCCCATCTCCACTTTCTCCTCCTCCTCCTCCTCCTCCTCCTTTTCTCTTCCAGATTTCTCCATCAAAAGATCTAAACAAGAATCGAATAAGAGATCCAGATTCGTCGACAGAGAATATAATCATATATCCTCACACATGGCTGCAGCCTCCTCAACCACCCAGCTACTCAGCCTCCTCAACCACCACCACCACCAGGCCGCCGCCGCTAGTACCTGCTTCTTCGACGAAGAATCTCCGACGTCGGATTCTTCTCCAAACAACAACAACAACAACAACAACAACAACAATAACGATAATAATAATAATAATATGGGAGGAGGAGGTGGAGGAGGAGGAGGTGGTGAGTTCTTTCCTTTCCCTGCTGTGCTCAACCAGAACTTCATCTTCTCTGAGTTAATGATGGGCTCCACCACCGGCGGCGGCGGGTTGAGCTTATTATCTTCCTTTCCTACTCACCAAACCCTATCTCCGCCGTCTTCTACTACCACCGCCGCCGCTATGGTGGCCACTTCTTCTCCTTCCGCCGCCGCCGTCAACAACATCTCTACTCATCATCATCATCACGCCGATCTAGCCTCTCTCCAGAGATCTACTGCTCCCTTACCTAATCTCTGGTATTTTTTCTTTACTTTTCTTCTTCTTCTTCTTCGTGTCTTCCATGATCCTTTGGAAGTTAGGATTCATGCTTTTTTGTATTTTGAAAGAATTTCATTAAATCAAGATAATAAGTAAACACAACAACAAGCTATAGATCGAATCTTTTCGAAAATGTAAAATACTATGTTTGATATCTAGGATATTGCATTCAATCTAAACTTTGAGCCGATACTTTTCTACACCAAAATTAATTATGATTCTGAAAAGTTCTTCAAAATCCTTGATTCAGAATCGAATCTCGACTTTTTGAAATTTTTTTATATAACATTACGAAACACTACATAATTTACATTTACAAAATGAAGGATTGATTTGGCAGGTGGAATTAACCGGAAAAAATTCTCTTTTCAAAGTGACAATTTTTTGTGTTGAAATTTAATTTTCAATCCAAAAAATAAAATATTTAAAATTTCATCCAACGTATTGCCGGATAAACCAAAACAGTTAGCAATAGTTTTTTTCCCTTCCATAATAACTCATCATTTATAAAAGAAATGATATACAAACAAAATCTACATCGATATGAAGGGGATGGCCGGGGGAGTTGGGGGTAAACAGCAACAAGAGCCGGCCGCCGGAAAACATTAGCGCTAACTACAACAGTTACAACAGTTTAGTGGACAATAGCGATGGAGGAGGAGGCAGCAGCAGCAAAGTGATGAGTAGTAGTAATGTTACTACTACGGCGGCGATGAAGCTGAAGAAGAAAATCGGTATACGAAATAGTGGTGTCGGAGGAGGAGGGTGTAGGAAGAAAGTGAGAGAGCCGAGGTTCAGTTTCAAGACGCTGAGCGAGGAGGTTGACGTGCTCGATGACGGCTACAAATGGCGGAAGTACGGCCAGAAAGTCGTCAAGAATACTCTACATCCCAGGTTTGAATGCTTCTTCTTCTTCATCTTGCTCTTTGATTTTGCTTTTCTTGTTTTTTTTTATTGTCATGGAAGATAGAAAAAATGTTCAAAATTAACGATTTCGATTTAAAAGGATTAGTCGTTTGAACTAGTTCGAGAAAATATTTTTTTACTAACTAATAAGTAGAATGTGAGAGTGTATGATATGGTAGTGTGGAGATCGTATTATACCGTCGTTCTATGATGGGTCGTCAATTGTTTTCACTCAGGGTTGAGTGGCAACAATGACGACCCACTATTGACATTGTTGTCATTCTTACAACGCGAGTTTTTGTCTATTTCATTCTTTGATATGATGTGCCTCTCATATATGTCGTCGATAGGTTTGTATACTTGTTGTGATCCATCTATAAGACATTATTTTTGTCAACTAGATATGATACATGTAGTTACATTTTGGTAGTAAACCCTTTTTCGAAATGTGGACACTTGAGTGTCCAATTCACTTTTGTTCAAATTTTAATTACAAAAACTTGAGGTCATACAATCATGCTAGTTAGGCTACAAAGAGAAATTAAATAGCCTCATTTAAAATAATAATTATTTATAACAACAACTCTTATTCTTTTGGAGAGTGTACTTTCTAGGGTTAGTAACTTAGCTAGCAAAATCGTGACTCAAATCACTAAGATATTTGATATAAGAGTAAATCTCAATTTTGTTTGGCATCTAAAAAATTAAATGAAATTTTAAATATTTTTTATAACAAAAAAAGTGATTTTAAAAACCGAATTCTTTCATTTTTCGTTTAAATTCTATTCAATCTGCCAAACAAAACCGTCATTGGATTCAAACTTGAAACTCTCCCTACCTCATAAACTATTTCCCTAGAACATTTATGTACACACAACCAAAAGCCTCCTATTTCAAACCAAGTTCACAAAAAACATGTGAGATTGACTTATAAATGTAGTACTTGGAACAACAATATAGAAACTAAGGTACAAACAAGGAATAAATGTTGGGAGAAGTCCTTCCTATTTCAGTTAACATAATAAAATCAGGACAGTAAAAACTTGTCAGTTCACCTTTTTAAATACAAATTTACATGCATTTAACAACAAGAAGATCAACAGTGGGGAAACATATATGGATTAATATTATTTTTGTAACCATAATGGAAATAATTAGTACCAAATTGCACATGCTTTTGTTTGCTCTCTTTTTGTATATGTCCACTTTTTTCACCTCTCTCTTATGATGAAGATTGCTGTTATTATTGCTATGACTTTTTTTATAAAAAAAAAATTGAGTTTTGCAGTAGACATATATAGATTTTTGGTTTGTGTATATTGAGTACTTGTAATTATTACTTTGTAATTAAATGTTGAGGTAGGGATTATCATGTGGTTCATCATTGATAGGCTAATTAAAACCCCAATTTTTTTTAGAAGAGCTAATGAACATCAACTTTTCTTGGACAAAATTATCATGTGGTAAAAGGTGAAATTTAATGAGCTTAGAATTAATTGAACAATTATTATCTAGACTAGGCTTGGATCAATGAATATGTCCATGTGTGATAGTTTGCATGAGAATTTACTTGTGAAATTATGGTAATTTTCTCTGTACTTCACCTCAAATCTTATGATGACAAGTTTTTTTGTTATAAAATTATCACTTAATAAAGATGTGTAAACTTTTATTGATCGTGTAAACTTTTATTTGTTGAATCTGAAATCTAAAATTTATTGATTGGTAATAGAAAATAGGATTAAATACTCAATACTAGACTTTTTATAAGAACTATAAATAACCTAACTCACATCTTGTATCAATTCAGCTAACACTAACAGTAACTTGTCCAAGTAATTTAGGTGGTTGTGTTGTTTATTGACGATCTGGAGGTGTTTCTAGTTTGAATTTGAAACACCCCATATATTAACACATAAATGTCATGTTCACTTCTTTTCCTTTTTTTATAATAATATATTTACCTTATTTATCTTCGCCTTCTCATAACTTTATAACAACTCGATTTGGTTCAATTTGTTGGAACAACAACCTACCACATCGGTAAACTGGAGAGTTTACCAACCAAACTAGTACGAGAACTTTTGGGAAGGAACGCAAAACTAATTTCGTACGGGTTTAATCCAAAATATAGAAGATCTTACTAGTTGAAACGGTTGATGGGCTGGCGATCCTAACACAACTATTTCAAACAGTTGACTCAAAGAGGTTACAATTCTTCTCTTAGGAAACCATTGACTAGACCATAAATGCCAAGTATATACGAATTCTTAGTTTCAATGCTTTTTGGATCATTGATGGACCAAAGTGAGAACATTGATGGTTACTGTTCATTTAATGACATTTCCAATAGTTTGTGAGCAATGAATGAGTTGAAAGTCAGAAGGTCTGGATTGTGCTTACTTACTTACATACTATGTCCTCTGTGGAAATTTGTCCTAGAGAAATGATTTCAGTCTTGAATTGGTGTCGCCAATTCCCTTCATCATCACACAAACAATGATGAGAGCATTTGTTGCCACTGGCCAAGAGGCTAAAGGGTCCATTAATAACCCAATAATTCAACTGCTCCACATTATACACTTAATTTTTCATGATATTGTTGTTGCTAGCTTCACTCATTTAATAATGTGACAACCCGATTTTGTTCAAGGAACCAAAAACACACTCAAAAGTGTGTGTACAAAGTCCAAATTGGTAGCTAGTTTTTGGATTGGAAAAATACTGTGAGTCTCATAGGAATAACAATAACAGGTCGCTTTCGTGAGAAGAGTATTCAATCATTCTGTGGGGGTTTGTTTCTTAAAACTTAAACCATATCTTTATTAGACCAACACCTAGATGATTGAGTGGTACCATAACGATTTGTTAGAGGTTGGCTAACACTTTAGGTAAGTACTTCATTTTATTAGAATTTGGTTGGGGGTGTTGACATTCTTTTTCGGTTGTGACAGGCACGTGTTATTTACATGTTATTTGCGTATTGTTTAAAAAATTTATATGGATAATAATAATTTTTTATTTTTAAAAACATTTTGTCGATAGCATATCAATAACACAAGAATAAACCCTGTCAGCCATAGAGAAAAAAGACCGTCAGCACCGAATCCGGATTGATTCAACTGGGTTCTATATATTTTACCTTCCTCTTCTTTCTTTGTGTTGAAAATTGTCCTCTCTTTCCAATCATTACTCTTGAGAAGTGGCTGCAGGGAGATATCATATATATAGGCATGCAATCCCAGGAAGAACATAGACATTATGAACACTAGCTATAGCTGTTCAGAAACTAGGATTCTTCAAGTTTGTTCTTGGGAAGGAAAAAGCTTTTACAGCAGAGCTAGAGATTCCCATGAGATCAAGGGAGGGGGGGGGGGGGGGGGGGGGGGATAGGTAGCTAGCTAGCTTTGTCCTTTGATTCTTCCCCTCTCTTTTAGCGACGGGACGATATATAGACCGACATTGTTTCGATTTCGAATCTTACTTCTTCGGTAAGTAAGATTCGAGACGAATACTATTTACTCAGATTATAGAGTTCAGTTTTCTGTATGTGAAATCATATGCATGCCAACTGGTGTAGTTGAGAATTCTGACAAGGCTTTCACTTCACTAGTTTTGCATAAGTTTATTTTGTTGGGTATAGTATTGTCATCTTTCTCTTCAGGAATATTACTTATTATATGTGAGGACTGAGGTCCCTACTCTTACCTCTATATAATCATATATGCAACCCCTCACAAGAAAAGACTACCATCATATATACAAACTTAGATACTATTAGTATTACTACCTACACTTATGAATGACCACCTATGTACCTAAAAGCCTTATCCCTTTGTAATACCCACTGACCCACTGATCGAATCAAGATGGTTGGAGACCCTGAGCTAGTACGGGGAAATCCTTGGGCGCCATGATTGTCTAGTTATCATTAACGGATAGTCGGAGCCCTGAGCCGGATTAAGAATTTTACGTAGAAATTCGTTGTCCCGCTACCGGGAAACCATCACTGTTGGTCCTGGTTAGCCGCCGCACTCATAAACTGTATTTGTCATTGTGTATAATCTTGTTATGGTCTGGTGGAGATGGATTTTCAAGAATTTTACATAGAATTTCGTTGCTCTCTTGTCCATGGGAACCCTTGGACACTGGTCAGGGTTAGCCTGTACCATGTGTCCATCATTGTAGATACCGATATATTGATCATCTCGTTATGGTCCGGTTAACCTAACACAAACCATTTTGGTTTGGAACCATGGATGCAGGAGCTACTACAGGTGCACACAGGACAACTGCAGGGTGAAGAAGAGAGTGGAGAGACTAGCTGAGGATCCAAGAATGGTGATAACAACATATGAAGGAAGGCATGCTCATTCACCTTCCCATGATCAAGATGACTCCAATTCCCACTCTCCTACTCATCTCAGCAATTTCTTCTTCTAAATGATTAATAATATCAAGAATGTGTAATAGCAATTAATATACATAAAGATATATAAACACTTACTCTCTCTTTATTGTTCTTGTTTTCATGTGCTTGATCGATCTATATATTAATGATCAATCGCATGCTTTATGGTTACTTAGTTTGATCTTGCAATATTGTACTACCTGTACTAGAGCAATGTACTACATATGTGTTAGATTATGATCAGGCTAATTTGATTATAATCACCATTGACCTTTAACATCTCATTTTTGTCCCTATAGCACATGCAGTTGGTTGTGTTTGTGTGACAGGAGACCTGAAAGTATTGAGTTCGAAAACAACCACGTCTCACATATGACACTAATGTTATGTTTATTTCATTCATGTTTAACATCCTTAACTCGAAAAAAAAACCATCTTATTTCCATATGACTAGTAGTATGAGCATTGTGGATACCAACGTGTACATACCTACCCAAATGAATAGTGGATATCCATCACTAGGAAATTAGGATAAAATCTTTCTTGAATCTCAAGCTTACTAAATTTAATGGGTAAAAGTACCATTTAATTATATCGAAAGGTGAAATACTAAATATAGTCTTTTAATAGGTAAGGTACCAAAAATGTTATTAATCATAAGTATATAAGATATCCACGATCATACCCCTCTTTCATATGTGCCTAACGCCATAAAAGTGTAGACACTATTTATAATGAGGAGAAGTGGAGAACCTAATATACACTGACCGGTGTGATGGAGATCTGGAGATAATGAGTTCGAACCTAATATACCTTATAATGGATATTAATTTGATGTTTAATTTTTTTTATTTTCTCATGTATCAACGTGATATCTTTGAAAAAAATCTGTCATGCATCAATCTAACATTAGGAGGTCGTTTGGAAGAGGTATTTTAATCTAAATGTCTTATTTGACAATCATTATAAGCTATTTGGTTTAAAATAACTCATTTAGAATTTTAAAAAATAGATGATATTTTGAATAATTTAACTTTTCCGTTTACCAAATACGTCATTAAATTAACTGATTATCCAAACAATTTAACTTGCACACATAAAATTATAAACATTATAAGTATCATATTCTCAAATTAGACATTATTTTATTCTAAAATATATCTTTATCTATATAACCTCTATAAATAATTCAACCTTTCTAATTTCTACATTATATATGTTAGCCATAAGTGCATGGGTGGCTTGAGGAAGGTCCAAAATCCAAAAATATGGCGAAAAAGCCCATAGAAGAGATATGAACTGAGGCGGGCTTGTTAGCGGATTCTGAAGCGTTTCAAACCAAGCCCAGTCCACATATTTGGATAATGATTTTAGGATTTTCTTTGGATCATTTCGTTAGTAGGTAAATATTTCCCGAAATCCAGTCACCAAATATAGTAAAATGTAGTATAAAAGGCTACATAATTTGTATAGAATAGGAGCGGGACAGAATCGTGTGTCGAGAAGATTCAAAACCGTCTCATATCAATAATATGTCGAATAATATTCGTTCGAAAATAGGTCGGACCAGATTGGCGTTTGAATTCAAAATTTCATTTCTAGTTATTTTCTAATAAAATTAGATGGAAATACGACTCGAACTCTTCATTCAATTCGTTGTCTAATAATCATTGTTTATTAGGAGAAAGCTAAATAGATATATATTCAATTTGGTGTGATTCTGTTATAGCCGGCTAGCAGTTAAATACGAATCAATAATACAAAAGAAAAATATGTCAAACAAAGCTAATCAAGGAGAAGCTAATTTCCCAAACTCCCTTCTTAGTAACCAATTTTCCAAACTCTTTTCTTTTAACCAATGGGATGGTTAGCAAGTCAATTAACAATACTAAGCAATAAAACACATTTTAAGAAGAAAACATTTATGATAAAAAAAATACATCTTTTATCATTAGTGCATAAATATTGTTAAAAAAACTTAAATGATATTTAGACATTGCTAAATGATTTTAGGGATGAAGATGGTGAGAAATTGGTTAATAGATTAATTGCTAAAGTTGATGATTTGGCAATTAGAAATTGCTAAACAACTTTTGGGATGGAGATTATCTTAGACAGGCACCAATTTGGTGATTATTATTTGAAGAGTTTAACATGGTGAAACCTCAATTTTTTACTCATTCCCAATATACATACCAAATATTAGCCAATTTAAAAAATTTCAAATTTTCATATCAAAATGGTCAATTTCCAAAAGGGTTAACCTATGGAAATGGGCCATTTTGACATGAATATTTCAAAATTTTAAAATCTGCTAATATTTGACATGCATGTTGGAGATGGCTAAAAAAAAGTTTTATTATGGTACCTCTATAAATAATGGTCAAATGAAGTCAAACATCCAATTTTACTCGTTGTTATGTTAGTGTTGAAAAATGATTTTTAACTTCATTTGACTATTATTTGAAGAGTTTAAAACGGTGAAGCCTTGATTTTTGGTCATTCCCAACATGGATGCTAAATATTAGCTAATTTAAAAATTTTCAATTTTTAATGTTAAAATAGTCAATTTCCAAAGGGATTAACCTATGGAAATGGGTCATTTTGACATGAATGATTCAAAATTTTAAAATGAGCTAATATTTGACATGCATGTTGGAGATGGCTAAAAAATAAGTTTCGTTATGGTACCTCTATAAATAATTGTCAAATGAAGTAAAACATCCAATTTTACTCGTTGTTATGTTAATGGTTAAAAACATGTTGTTTAACTTCATTTGACTATTATTTAAAGTGCTTAACATGGTGAAACCTTGATTTTTTAGTCATTCCCAATATGCATGCCAAATATTAGCCAATTTAAAAAATTTCAATTTTTCATGTCAAAAATGGTCAGTTTCCAAAGGGGTTAACCTATGAAAATGGGCCATTTTGACATGAATATTTCAAAATTTTAAAATCTGCTAATATTTGACATGCATGTTGGAGATGGCTAAAAAAAGTTTCATTATGGTACCTCTATAAATAATGGTCAAATGAAGTAAAACATCCAATTTTACTCGTTGTTATGTTAGTGTTGAAAAACATGCTTTTTAACTTCATTTTACTATTATTTAAAGTGCTTGACATGGTGAAACCTCGATATTTACTCATTCCCAATATGCATGCCAAATATTAGCCAATTTAAAAAATTTCAATTTTTTATGTCAAAATGATCAATTTCCAAAGGGGTTAACCTTTGGAAATGGGCCATTTTGACATGAATATTTCAAAATTTTAAAATATGCTAATATTTGACATGCATGTTGGAGATGGCTAAAAATGAAGTTTCATCATGGTACCTCTATAAATAGTGGCTAAATGAAGTAAAAATATCCAATTTTACTAGTTGTTTTGTTGGTGTTGAAAAAATATTGTTTCACTTCATTTGACTATTATTTGAAGGGTTTAAAATGGTGAAATATTATTTTTGGTCATTCCCAATATGCATGCCAAATATTAGCCAATTTAAAAAAATTCAATTTTTCATGTCAAACTGGTCAATTCTCGAAGGGGTTAACCTATGGAAATGAGCCATTTTGACATCAAAATTTCAAAATTTTAAAATCGCCTAATATTTGAAATGCATGTTGGAGATGGCTAAAAAATCAATTTTCATTATGGTACCTCGATAAATAATGGTCAAATGAAGAAAAAAATCCAATTTTACTCGTTGTTATATTAGTGTTGAAAAAGATGATGTTTAACTTCATTTGAATATTATTTAAAGTGCTTAACATGGTGAAACCTCAATTTTTTACTCATTCTCAATATGCATGTCAAATATTAGCAAATTTAAAATTTTCAATTTTTCATGTCAAAATGGTCAATTTCCAAAGGGGTAACAACTATGGAAATGGGCCATTTTGACATGAATATTTCAAATTTTTAAAATCAGCTAATATTTGACATGCATGTTGGAGATTGCTAAAAATCAAGTTTCATCATGGTATCTCTATAAATAATGGTCAAATAAAGTTAAAAATCTAATTTTACTCATTGTTATGTTAGTGTTGAAAAATGATTTTTAACTTCATTTGACTACTATTTGAAAAGTTTAAAACGGTGAAGCCTTGATTTTTGGTCATTCCCAACATGCATGCTAAATATTAGCTAGTTTAAAAAATTTCAATTTTTTATGTTAAAATAGTCAATTTCCAAAGGGGTTAACCTATGGAAATGGGGCATTTTGACATGAAAATTTCAAAATTTTAAAATCACCTAATATTTGACATGCATGTTGGAGATGGCTAAAAAAACAATTTTCATTATGGTACCTCTATAAATAATGGTCAAATGAAGTAAAAAATCCAATTTTACTCGTTTTTATGTTAGTGTTGAAAAACATACTTTTTAACTTCATTTGACTATTATTTAAAGTGCTTAACATGGTGAAACCTCGATTTTTTACTCATTCCCAATATGCATGCCAAATATTAGCCAATTTAAAAAAATTCAATTTTTCATGTCAAAATGATCAATTTTCAAAGTGGTTAACCTATGGAAATGGGCATTTTGACATGAAAATTTCAAAATTTTAAAATCGCATAATATTTGACATGCATGTTGGAGATGGCTAAAAATCAATTTTCATTATGGTACCTCTATAAATAATAGTCAAATGAAGTAAAAAATCCAATTTTACTCACTGTTATGTTAGTGTTAAAAAACATGCTTTTTAACTTCATTTGACTATTATTTAAAGTGTTTAATATGGTGAAACCTCGATTTTTTACTCATTCCCAATATGCATGCCAAATATTAGCCAATTTAAAAAATTTCAAATTGACAGGCACCAAGTTGGTGATTTACACACTACTATGTCAGAGCACTCAATATGTGGCAGATTGTGTAGTCATCGAAAAAGTCTTGTCTTTTTTTGACAGTTTGTCCTTACTTGCATCCGTAAATAATTATAAAACTTCCTATTAAATAACGAGGCGGACTCTTCCATATTCATAAACTATTAAGACTGACCACATAGTTTATGTTGATTCTTAGCTGGTTATTGACTTATGATCCAAAAGTTATCATGCATGCTGTACAAACCTTGCCACTAATTTATCATATAGTCAAGAATGGTTGCAAAGAGTGTTGTAACTACGTCCAATTTTAGATTTTAGCGGCACTTGTTAATTCTTTTATAGATCGAGGTTTGTATAGATAATAATTTCAATTTTTGAGACCTGCATTTTTTCTTTTATTTTTGTTGGAATCACTGGTTTATTTAATAAAAGTTTCTTTTATAAAAAAAATTATCATGTAGTCATTGGATTATTATAAAGTAACAATTAACGAGGCCCTTCAAACGTTTGCTATTTGCAAACCAGTCCTTCCCACTGAACATCTATAAAATTAGATGCATTATTTCTATCTACTGAACAAGTCATCCCATCCAAAACCTGAAAAACCAAAGCAATCAAAAGCAAAAAAAAAAACAGCAGAGAAATCAAAAGCAATGAAGAATATGGCTTATTCAATCATCCTAATTTCTGTTGTTGCACTGCTGATCATCATTATGCTCAGCAGTATGGCTGAAGCCCACGACAAGGATTACAGACGCATAGTGGCTAAGTGGTGCTCGCAAGTCGAGAGGCCGAAAGGCGACCAAGCGTTGAGGCATGCAGGGTTGAATGCCTTGCAATATGCGATCGATCAATACAAATACGATGGCCTAGGATCAACTCCGGACGTCAACTGCGTCACTGATCCCGCCGAAACCTTTTACAGGTACAAGGCCTCCGTCAAGTGCAGGGGCTACAAGGGCGGCCCTCCACCGTCTGGCACAGAGTGCTACAACTGTCTTTACAATGCTCAGTATCGGTTGGTTGATAAAGTCTGCCCCGAAAAGGTCGGTGGTCAGATCGAACTCAAAAATTGTGTCCTGGCTTACTACGATTTCTCTTCCAATTGCCCCGGCGAAAAGTAACTGATCACCCTGAAGATCATCTATATGCGGCGGCCGTATTATGTAATCCTAAACAATTAAGGACGATACTAACTTTTTACTAATTACAAAAGCATGTAAATGCTATACTATGAATAAATAATTGATTTACTACTTGTTTTGAATTGATCATCGGTTTCGGCATTGCATTTTTACAGTCCCCAGGTTCGGGTTAGGGGGGGGGGGGGGGGACGGAGCTAAACAAGCTCTGTAGGTCACTGGTTCAAAATCTAACTTCTTTTTAAAAAAAAAAAATTTTATTACTTTGTCAGTTTGCCTTATAAATTTTACAACTAACATGTAATCAGTAATGTCGTGTTATTTTAGATCTGTGTAGTTTAGTGCATTAGATTTTAATTTGTACATTGAATAATAATTCATTAAAATAAATGATAATAAACATCCATGAGTTATTTATATATTTCATACGGCTAAAATCCTATGGTATAAAAAATAGTAGGTCAATACTAATTTATTTAATTTAAGTACTCCGACCTTCATCAAAGTTTGAAGATTGTTGTTTCTACTCTTTTAGATACTCAAAATTATTATCAAAGGAACGCTGTCCGTCCTTCTCCAATTTTGATATTTACTAATTGACTTGTTGTAAATGAGTTTCTCGCTCTCTATCTCAGAGATGATTCATTTTGTTTTTGATGAATGGTTTTTTAGGCATAATACATACACTTGGTCAAATTTTTAGTACAAACGCAATTTTAAGCAATTTTAATGATATTAAAGAAGGTTGTGTATAATATTTTACTTATCCGGCCTTTAGAGTGTAAAAATCCTGACTTCGTCTCTGCCGAGGTTCATAATTAACTTATATAATATTTCTTTACATAAACTACATATAAGATAGATGAAAACTTGTTTCGTCAAGTAAGACTTGCGTTAAATGAATGGTTTGATTTGGAGAGTCGGGTTGCGAAGCCGAAGACGTAAGGAACTAGGACAGTTTAGCTTGCTAAACTGTCTACCCCTTAGGCATATAGGATAACGGATAAGTAAATAATGTATGCAGGACTCTTAAGATTTGGAGTTGAGGCTGTTAACCTTGGGTCTGGTGTATATCGTGTTGGATCGATCGACAAATTTCTTCTAAAATTTATTGATGTGGTACCTGAGTTGTTTTCCAACCACAGTATTATGATTTTGTAATTAGTAAAGTTTACGTGCGTATACGATATCCTTTTAGGATACATGCATGTTATATAGCGGCCATACCAAGCATCAACTCTTTGGCGACGAGAAAAATTGTCTATATTTTTGTAGCCATAATGCGACTGTTTCTCCTCCGTCGCTAAAAGGGAATATTTGGCGACGGCTAACTATATCTTCATGATTATTCTGGGTGATTGGGATAAGTGACAGAATAATAGTAGTATGCCACGAAACAATCTTAGAACTTGGAGCTGGCCGCCGACTTTTTCATTGCATAACACATCAAAGACTGAGCAAAACGAAGACAACCATTGTGCGGTTGTTAACATCATTTTCTCGCGGGTCTCCGAATATTGATCAATCATACTATAAGGCATAAAATTCGTTCAATAAGCATTACATTTCTTATAAATACCGGTCTCATAACAAGTCAAACCGGATCGACCCAAACTAGTCGAATCCAGATTGTGATTCCTAGTCGTTTTCTATGTATACAGTTAGTTGTATAGGCACGACTTAAAGTTTAAACTCTTTATTCCTTGTCTAAGTTAAATATTATTGAGAAGGAGAAAATAAATAGACTATTCAATATGATGTGATCCAATTGACTAAATACAAGAAACATATGTCAAACAAAGCTAATTAATCAAATGGAATTTGTCTTGAGGACCTTTACTTTTTGGATATTTACAAATTAGTCCTTGGACTTAATATCTATAAAATCCAATGAATTTAACAAGCAAAACAAAGAAAAATCAGAACAGTAAAGCTAGATGAGTAATTAGACAAAAGGATGAAGAAGATGATGATGATCCTTTCCGTTGCAGCGTTGACGGCGTTAATTAGCACCATCAACGTCGTCGTAGTCAACGGCCATTATCTAAACATGACCAAACTCAGTTCTTGGTGCCCTCAGTACCCAATGCGATCGGACAGAATGACCGTTGCTGCACGCCATGCTTTACAGTATGCGATCGATCAATACGAAGGGCGGCCGGGGGAGCTCCCCAGCTGCGTCACGGACACGTATACTCCCTACACCGTCACTGCCTCTGCTCGATGTACCAACGACAACCTAACTTCCGGACAGTGCAAGTTCTGTTTATCTAACGCTCAGTCTTGGCTCATTGATAAAGAGTGCCCCTACGCATTCGGAGGTCAACTTATAGTCCAGGACTGTTACTTGACATATGTCAACGCCAATCAATTTTGTACCTCGTGACATCGACAATAGCGAAATTCGAGGTGGGACGGCATAGGGTTGTCCCCCGGTCGGTTAGCGTTTAGACTTGAAATCTCATTCATCTAGACTACTAGTCCTCTTGTGAAGTTTGCCTTGTTGTATTATCCCGCCGCAATACTTACAAACGCAGAATGTTGCATTAATAAAAACAGACTACTTCGTACTCGATTTACTGTTGTTGGACTGTCGGTGGCAATACGATCCTAATTAAAGTAACTCGTCCTCCGTATCCATTGAAAATTTTCATTTACCGTCGCATTTTCATTTACCGTCGCAGAATGATACCAATTAGGAGGGGAAACCATTCGTTGCCAAGGGACACTTTTAGCGACACCAATTGTTTTCGTCGTAGAAAATAATATGATTCTCCCATTTAACAACCAAAACATATCCATTTAACATTTAGGTGTTATTTGTGTAGGTAAAAATAATGAGATTTTACGTAATTTGGACTCTAAAATCTCTAAACTAAAGATTTTATCAAATAGATTTTTTTATTACAATTAACTGTAGAAGAATATTAAAAAATTGAATTTTTGGTGTGGGCTCTTAGAGATTTTAGCTCTCATTGAAATTATTAGTTTAGGGAGAGGATTTTGGGAGAATTCATTTTATTTCATTTTATTTTTGAATTCTCTAGTCTTAACAATCACTTAAAATAACACATCCAAACATTCTATTTTTCAAAATAGCATAACCCTCATATTCTGTAGCTATTTAAATTATCTTCTTACGAATTCACCCACACAAACGACCTCTTAGCCCTACAAAAAAGGATTATTTAACTATGGATCCCTCAGAGCCGATGTTAAATTTAACAATTTAACATCGGCTTCTTTTTTGTCGCTGTAAAATTTAACGGCAGCCAATCTCCTATATATCCGATATTATATGTGAGGTAGTTTAAAGACAAAACCGGTTTCCGATGTTATATTATCAAGCATTGATTGTTATATCGACAAAAAAGTGGCCGTCGTTAAATTGTTTAACAACGGCTATATCCACTGTCATATTACTATAAATCCGCTACTAAACAACACGTTTCTGGTAATCCACTATGAAGTGTAAATCATTGACTTTTAGATTTCGTGGATGTTGTCATTTTGATGGAAACACGACTCAAACTCTCCATTACTTTTTTAACATTGTTCTTACAAGAGTTTGAATAGATAATAACAGTTGACTTAATTAACAGTTAAGACAAATGATGATACGAGGAGAAATCATATCGAACAACTTAAGCTAATCAAGTATGAGTTTATCCCTTTTCCATCTACCTCCAAAACTAATAAAATTTACAATATAGTCCTTCATATATCACCAACTGACTTACTCTCCAAAATATCCACATTTTTTTAATTCTTTTCCTTCATGATTGTTACTTGACCTATTCAAACGACGCCAATGGAGCGTGTACCCGTCCACCGGCAGATCGAGTGTGATCAGTTCCCCGGCCTTTAAAAACATTTTAAACTTGAAATCTCGACCATTTTGGTTGTTGTTCTTCTGGGTTTGTCTTATCTTACCAGCGTATATGTCTCTCGATAGTCTGTAGCTAATCGAAGTCCCTCTGTAATACTACTTACAAAGCAGAACGAATTAATAAATACAGACTACATACTTTACTTTGAATCTCGATCGGAAAATTTGTACTTCTAAAAACGAGTTCGTCAACTTAACTAGCTTGCGATATTTTGAAAAGCCATCCAAAAAAAATTGTGTGGATTTTGACACAAAACGTACGATATCATGTATATATGCTAGTGTCGGTGACTGGTCCTCAACATCCAAACCATAACAAATGCATATATATTCGTTCGAAAAATTGAAAATATGATTTCATGATAACCTGACTTAAACTCTTGATTCATAGATATGTAGAGAAATGAAACCCCTTTCGAAATGTTTATACATGAACACAGGACACGAAAATTTGTTAACTCGACCTTCTTTTGTGAGAAGATTACGTCTGAAGGCACTGTTTTTTTTAGATTAATTAGTCTGAAGGCGCTATTAAGCCAGGGATATCAAAATAAGCTATAATTAATAAGCTGTCGAGTCGAGACCAGCCCTAATCCTCGACTAAAATGGAAACGGAAAAACTGATAAAGTCGGTCCATTAACCAAACTGATCAACAGATCCAAAAGTATCCGAATTTCAATTACTCATCGGTACTGTTCGGTCTACCGAACTACAGAACCCAAGATATGAAATATTTGTAACTTAAAATAATCTTTAACAAGAGAAAAAAGAAGTAGCTTAATGCACCATTTTATAGGAAAACAATTTGTGTAAGCCAGATTAAATAGAAAATTATGTAGATAATCAAGTTGAAACGTTAATTACAACTAATGGCAATCCCCCTCACTTATAGGTTCTCTCCACCGGCTTCTTTCTAACAACTGTCCAACGGAGTTGGAGGTCAGGTGTTATTCCTACAAAACCAACAACTGTCCATGGAGGTTACGCGTCACTGGCAGCGCAGATAACGGGTTCTGGACGGTTCGGTAGTGGAATCCACAGTACACATGTGACGGAAGCGAGCACAACATAGAATCTACCCAACTGGATGTGAATGTCATCGTGGATGCGGTGATGCACATTGTCCGGTCAAGGCCACACTTTCGGATCCATTTGATCTAAGATGAGATTTCACACATTTTCCTATGTCAGATCTCGTACATAAATGCGTGGTACGGGAAGCAGAGGGATATGGAGATGATGTATGGCAATGGGGAGGAGTCTTACAACAAACTTCAAAAAAAATTCAACGAAGTGCAGAGTCGTCGATCACACCGCTGGAGAGTATGATGTTGTTAGTGCATACAACAACAAAAATGAATCTGGAAACTACACATACAAGGTTAAAATTCCTATTTGATAACTAAACAAATTAAAGTTCCTATTCTTAACTTTTGAGGACCTTAAAAAAATTGCTATTTCCAAACAAGTCCTTCAGCTGAATCTATTTATAAATTGAATGAATCTAACAAGCCATCAAATTCATCAAACTCCAAACAAAACCAAAACCAAACAGTTAAGCATATGATCACTTCTTCCTCATTCGTCCTTCTAGTTGCAGCGTCGTTGATGGCGTTTAACGCAAACGCCATCAACGTCGTTTATAAAGGCCTCCACCAAAACACGACCAAGATCAGTTGTTGGTGCCCTCCAGAACCGCACTATAAAAGAACTGCCAGGATGAGAATTCCGGCACTTCGTGCCTTAGATTATGCGATTGATCAGTACGAAGGGCGACCGGGGGAGAAACCCAGTTGCGTCACAGATACACGTACTCCATACACTCTCACTGCGTCCGCGGGCTGTCTCAACAACTACTTGAGTTCCGTGCAGTGCAAGGAATGCCTCTATAATGCTCAGTTTCGGCTGGTCGATAAAGAGTGTCCCCGTGTTTTCGGAGGTCAACTCCATCTCAAAGATTGTTTCTTGACCTATCTCATTAACTGTAGATTCTGTTATAACCCTACTCCGCCGGCACCCCCTCTGGTAGGCATGACCCCGCAATGACGGAACCAAAGGTGGGACCATGAAACCTATATAAAATTATTGGGAATTGAAAGTTATTCCTAACTTTATATTTCGGATTCCATACAAGGGATTATAAATAAGACCATTCTGATTTCGCTATCAAATCTAATCGGTCGAGAATCCATGTTCTCTCAACTAACTTGTAGCAAAATTAGAGCATAATGGGCTACTAGCTTTAGCTGCTGCTGCTGCTGCTGCTTCTTCTTCTTCTTCTTTCTCCCCTGTTGGATTAGAAGCAAGCTAAGTGCAACAAATAATATATGTATGTTTACGGTTACGGTTACGGAATGTTATAAAGACCAATTAAAAATATTTTGCAATAATTTGGGTTATTGAAAGGATCAGAGATGGTTATTAATTCACATCGAATTACCAGAGCCTCTCCACAGTCTCAAAAAATTTGATACAAGTTGGTGTGCGAGAATTGGAGCCACATTTTTTTGGGTTTAATTAGGGTGTCTATCGTTGATGATAATAACAAATCTTTTCACCTTGATTACGTTGCTCAATTTAAGAACTTCTCTCTCGAGCTAACTCACACCGTACCTATCCAAAATGCACTAAATATGCTTGATGAAATTCCACCAAGAATTAATGCTGCAAATAAACTAATTTAACGGACCATTTCTCGAACTAACATAGTCATTAACATTTTCCCTAAATGGCCTATCGAATAACGTTTCTCTAAGACCACAAACGATGACATAATAAGAATTATGGTTTAAGAAAAATGTATCAATAGTGAAATAAGAATTATCAATCTTTTCAGATCCAGATTTATATAAATAATGAAATCAAATTTTCAAAATTCAAGCTTTTGTATTTTTTTAACTTTTAATTCCGTTGCAATAAAATCTTTACTTATCAAAAATAGTTCTTTTATATTATCTAGATAGTATAAACAAACTAGGCATCAACAAATGTAAATTCCTATTTATTAAAAAAAAAATTACAGTTGACCTCTTGTTTGGTTGCTGTCGTCATTTTGTAGGCTTGCATAGAAATTTCACAACTCTTTATCTCTGCACGAATGGATTCTTGTTGGACCTTTACGACACGTCGTCGTTTTGGTGTTGCCAATTGTGGTAATCAAGGACAGCACGACAACAAATTAATGGTGTAAAACAAAACATTTATCGTTTGCATTTTAATCATTCAAATCATAGAGAGTACCATGATTAATTCATGTACCATACATTAACCACAGTTAGAGTATGTTACAATTTGATTTAATTCAATCAATTGGGATAGTAAAGTGATTTAAATGGTGGCATGCAATGCGGAGAGTAGGTCATCGATCGCGATGGGTCTTAAGAAGTTCGTACTTAAAACGGATAATCAAGAGGTGGGCACAGTCCGGAAGAGTCCCACCTCAGAGTCCGCCACTGCGTTCGAGGCTAAGTTGAAAGTCTCAAGTGTGGATCTGTATTTTGTCCTCGTTTGGATCGAGCGAGGAAAGACAGTTCAGTTCAGGCTGGTTGATCACTACTGCCAATACTGATTTGGAGCTCAGCTCACACTTACAAACTGTTACCTCAGGTATGAGGTCTATCCTTTTTGTTCATGATCCATCGATGTATCATCAGACACGGAATTCAAAGATCAGTTCAATGCCGGTGATGAAGAGAAGCCAAATCCTTTAATTATGGTTTTAAGCCCATTGTCTTTCACCATATGGGCTTTAGCGGAGAATTCCTTAGACAAACTGATGGCTGATAGGCCATAACCCAAAAAGCCAATTGGGCTCAGAATTCTGAATACCAAACAATTCCCCCCCCCGGCTCTTAATTAATCGAATGTCACGTCGACTCTGTCTGACTATCACAAACACAAAATGAGAATATGTTCATTGAATTTGTTTATGAATAAATAAAATATAACATAATTTTTTTATATACCGATGGGTTCACCTGAGTGGTAGCTCAAGTAGTCAAGCAAAGCAATGGTTGGTTAGGTTGTTGGGTGGACCCAGATATTCAATGTTCATATCAAGTTACAATCTTCGATAATGAAACTCTTATGCGGTTAGACTCAAGAGTTTTGTCTACCCAGCCAAAATACGTAATATGTGGACTTGGTCACCTTAGGTTCCTGGGTCATTGACGGACGACCATTTCCCCAAGTACTATGCTATGAATATAGTCATGTCATCGATACATGTATGAGCCAGAGTGATATTATTGCAAAGGGAAAATTCCTACGTATCCTTGGAAAGTACATTATATTATGCCAAACCACGACAATTTAATTTAGCAATACGCGGTCTGCAAATTTGTGTATTTGGTTGGGTTATGTGCTACGCCACGAGAGACAAGTTCACCAAGTTAGACCATGGAAAATGAAAAGATCCGAATGCCTTATTTATCAAAAATTAAACAATTTACAGACAAAAATATAAAAACTACACATAGAAACAAATAGCTAGATTTCGAAAAATGGGACAAATTCGATTAAAAATCGTATGATTAATTAGTAATCTAATAGAGAAAGAGACAAAAACAACTTTTTATTATTATTCGTGTGTTTGAATTTTCATCACCGTTAATATATAATAGTTGATTTAAATATAAGTTAGATATGGTTAATAAGGATACGGTAATGTGTACATTTCTAAACAAGTTTGCCAAATAAACGAGTCGGATGAGTTATTTGTTGGGTTCATCAGATTATTGATTGGGTCACAAAGCGATTTAGTTACGGGTCAATTGAACCAAAGTTCTCTTAATTTGTAGATTTATGAGAAATTCAAAAGAGTTTGGAAATTCACTATTTTTTAGCATTTTCTCAATTCAAATTATAGATCAAATTAAATCTGGTTGACTTTTAATCCAAAAAATACCCATTCTCGTCTCGTTGCCCCGTCAATTTGGATCCACCATCCAATCCAATGCCTATAAATCAAATCAAACACTCAAACAAAACAAAACCATCATGACGGTGCTAATACCAGCGGAATAAAGAAAATCACTGTTAAACGACTTAACATTACTTCATTTACCCGCAGATCTCAAACCGCTATTAAACAATTAAGTAAGAATTTAAATCGTTGTTAACTGACTTTATAACCCCTTCCAAAAACTATCTTTTTTTAGCGCTGCTACTACCTCTTCTTTATTGATCATCATCTTCCTCTTTATCATCCAGAAATGACGAGGTCGTGGTCGTGGTTTCCGCCGATCCCAACACGACCTAAGTCCAATCCGCCTGCACCCGGCGTCCACAGATGCCGATGGACTCAGAATCACAGCACTGGAAGTCATAGACAATGCTGTGGATGACTATCAAGGACCTGGTGAAAAGGCCAGCTGCGTCTATATATGTCTTTGATCAAAAGCCTTACAAATTCTACGCATCTGCCGTGTGTTGGGGAGACATCTCAGTGCAGTATTGCAAGGATTGTCTGTGGAATGCCCAGTTCAGGCTCGTTGATCACTACTGCAGGTTCCGGTACAGCGGCCGCCTCATGCTCTCCGACTGTTTCTTGAGGTTCGAGGATTACGCTTTTTGTCCGGTATTATGAGGCAGAGTTCGATAAAAATGTTACATGAACAAGTTCGCGAGCAAGGATATATCGGATGTCACTTATGTTTAGCATTCGGCGTAAAACAATCACTAGTGAGTTTTACGCCGAATAGAGGAATTTAGATCACAATCTTTTTTTCCTAGTCTAGCCTAGCCCGTCATCAATCACTTACTTGCGTCGAAAGTGACCTTTTGATTGATCGTAATTTTATATTTCTAAGAAAGTGCTATGTAATTTATTGTAATAATAAGTATACTACGTAATGCAATTATATATTTCTTTTTTTTTAATTCGATTTGTTGGGATGTAATGGTTTTCTACATATTATTAGAGTTTTTGGTCGAAAGATTCTATCATCGACCAATTAGCCCAAACAGTAGATGGACCTGTGCAAACTATGTTCCTGTTATCACTTGATTTTGTGTGCAGACATGCTGTGATCCAGCAAAACGATTTGAGTGTTATAAGGGAGAATATAAATCGATTTAATTCAATTTTAGTTGTGTGAAATTCTCAATTGTATTTGTATGACATGTACGGTAGATTTATAATGATTTAATGCACTTGCTTGAATGATATATAAGTTGACAAATACTAAATCACAAATTAAATGTCAACCAATTTATAAATATAAAAAAAATTAAATAATATCAAAGTTCAAAATTCAAAAATAAATTAGGTATAGCAATATGACACGTTAGACGTGAAGAATCAATTAGAAAAGACAACTTCCAAAGAGAACAATACCAAAATCTTGAAAATATTTCCATCCCTATATTTTTAGCACTTGCTAAAGTGAGGTGAAGAAGGTGAAATAACACTATATTAGCAATGACTAATGATATGTATATACCTGTTAAATTAACAATCTTTCTAATTTAAAAAGTTAATTAATAATATCATATAAGATAAGTTATAATTTTCAAAAAAAATATTTATTAGTAAAAATATTTTATAGATTATTTATTTATTATTGGGACAAAAATGGTGTTAAGAAAAACAAATCTACTCATTAGAAATTGCTAAAGATTGTAAAGATGGAGATGATTAAAAATTATTTAATAAATTAATTGTTAAAATTATTGATTTGTCAATACGAATACAATAAAAATCGCTAAATAAATATTACGATGCAGATGGCCTTATAATATAGGAACTTACGATGTCGATCCGATCAATTTCACTATGTAAATGGACCTAAAATTAGGGGACAATCTCTACGATATTGTGGGAAGCTCCAACTTGAAATGGTCAAAAAATGCAGTAATCAAGAGAGATTAAGGTGAGTAATAAATTAACGAAGGGCGTGGCTTTTCTTGGCGTCTTTTTGTTTTCTACCTTCATGGGCGCATGCGTGCACCAAGTCCAATATATCTAAAAGCATTTAACTCAGTGGATGGAGTTGTAGTACTAATAACTTCAAAATTTTATACATTATAATGGACACCCATACGTTTTGTTTTCTCGACGGAATCTAATGGTTTTTGTACCTCCTCAAATTCTTTCGTATGGATATGTTTGTGTTTGGTGTTTCCTATAAGTATTTGGCAGGTGAACATCAATGATAATAATTAGCGACTCACTCATCAAAGCACACACTAGCGATTCCATCACTTTGGAGATTCTGACCACCCTGACTACTTATCCTTGGTTAATTTATAATAACTCGATCTAACCCATAATCCACCTAACCAGCTCGTTTGGCAGCTCAGACTACAGTGCAATATGCAAAACATGATGAAGAACACAACAGACAAAAAAAAACTAGGTGTGAGTTCTCAAGTCTTCGATTTAAAAAAAAAACAACTGTGTATTTACAACATTTCATAACAGACAGCTAAACAGATACAACTGCACCAAGAATCAAAAGCTGCTAAATATGATACAACATTACATCAACAACAACAAAATTACAGCTCCAGAATGACAATTTTACCAGGAAAAATTGGTCAAGAGTATATAAGAACACTCTCCCTTCTTATTCTTCTTCTTCCTACTCTTTGCAGCCTGGTTCAGGTACTTCTTTTATAGTCATCTCTATCATATCTACGGCAACAAAATCTCCATCATCATCTTCTGTACCGATTGTCGACTGCGAATCCAGCCCCGACCCAGCTTGGATCTCCTTGAACATCGCCATCACTTGAATCATCGTGGGCCGCTTCCATTGCCGGTCCTCGAGGCAAGCACACGCCACCTTCAAGTGCTGCAAAAGCTCGATCTCCAAACCCGGATCCTCCTTCATTAACACCGGATCGAACACGTCGCTTATTCTCATCTTGGCATGCTGCTTCACCCACCCTACTAAATTATTGTCTCCGAAATCAGCCGAATCTGTAGGCCTCCTCCCCGTTAACAGCTCTAGCAACACGACTCCATAGCTGTACACATCGCCTTTCACCGAACATCGAAAACTTTGATAATACTCGGGAGGGACGTACCCCGGCGTGCCTGCCAATGTGCTCACACTTAAATGTGTGTCCATTGCACTCATAAGCCTCGCCATCCCGAAATCGGAGACTCGCGGTTCCAAATTCTCGTCCAGAAGTACATTGCTCGATTTCATGTCTCGGTGGATTATATGCGGACTGCAGTTGTGGTGAAGGAATGCTAACCCCCTCGCAGCACCGATGGCTATCTTCCGTCTCGAATTCCAGTTTAGTGTTATCCCGGATTTCGTCTGGTCATGAAGAACATCTTCTAAGCTTCCATACTTCATGTACTCATACACCAACAGCCTCTCTTCTCCTACTTTGCAGTATCCGAGTAAAGGGACGAGGTTCCGGTGCTTTATTTTGCCAATCGTCTCCATTTCGGCGGTGAATTCTCGATCGCCTTGTCCGCTTATCTGTATAAGCTTCTTGATTGCTACAACGCTGCCGTCTTTCAGCTGAGCCTTGTACACATCTCCAAACCCTCCAGAACCAATAAGACTATCGTTGTGGAAGCCGTTTGTAGCTTGGAGAAGATCAGCGAATGTCAGCCTCCGAAGTGGCCTGTCGAATGTCGAAAGGTTTATGCTCAATGCTTCCCTCGCACCGGTCAGCTTCCAGCTAGTATTAGCATTTCCTGAATGTGTATTATGATTATCCATGAATACATCAAGATTAGCTTCCTCCTTCTTCCTCTTCCTTCTCTTAACCTCCGAGGAAATGAAAAACGCGATGAAGATGCATAAAAACGAGAACAAAAGCCCCATCGCAACGCTCCAGATGAGCGACGCTTGTCTCCTCCGGTGAGACTTTTGCGGAGAATTCGGAGAGGGCGAGCCACAGGGAGGAAGAGGGATTCCGCAGAGGCCGGAGTTGTTTAAAAAGCTTCGATCTTGGAACGTCTCAAACTGTCCCATTTCAGGGATCGTCCCAGTGAGATGGTTGTTCGAAAGATCGATCTCTGTTAACAATGACAGTCCAGTCATCGACTGCGGAATAGTCCCTCCGAGGCTATTGCTCGAAAGGTCCAAAATGTTGATACCTTTCAAGTCGCCAAGCTCCTGAGGTATGCTTCCAGATAAATTGTTGTGTCCAAAATTCATAATGTACAAGTATGACATGGTCCCAATCTCCTTAGGAATCGTACCGGTCAGCCGATTGTAAGAGAGATCGAGAAAGATCATCGAACCGTTGTCGTTGAATGTAGGCTGAGTATGCCCTCCATACACCCTGGTGAAATTGCACGGATGCCTGGCCGAGACTCGATCCAGGTTTTCGGGCCTTATCCCGGCAAACTCGAGCAGATTCCCGGTTCCATGGCAGTAATCACTCTTGTCATTCTTCAAGAACACAAACCTCTTCCCCGTGATGAAATTCACAGCAATTTTCCCAGACTGCTTGAACAGACTGGGCGGTATCGAACCTGTTAGCCCGTTGGTGTTCAAATCGAGCCAAATCAAGCTCTTGCAGTCCCCAAGCTCATCTGGAATCGGACCTTGGAGAGAGTTGTTGCTGAGCTTCAAGATTGCGAGGCTCGATAGCTTGCCAATCGTGGAAGGGATTTCGCCGCGAAGCCTATTGTTGGATAATGAGATCCAGTTCAGGTTAGTGCAGTTGCTTATGCTTGAAGGTATTGCTCCTGTAAGCTCGTTGAAGTCGAGAATCAATGTCTGCAAATTCGGAATCGACATTATCTCCAGGGGGATCTCTCCGTAAAGCTGGTTGAACCAGAGCTTCAAATCCTGGAGCTTGGTTAAGGATCCCAAGCTTGGAGGAATCGTTCCTGTGAGGTAATTGAAGCTCAAATGAAGTGAAGTTAGCTGAGTACAGTTGCTTAAACTGGCAGGTATTGATCCGGTGAACTGATTGTTCTGGAAGAAGATCTCTTTCAAGTTTCCGTTAGGGTTTTGACAGATTCCGGCGGGGATTTGACCTTTCAAATCGTTAGAACTCACATCCAAGGACTCCAAATTCATCATCGCCGAGAAAGAATCAGACAGCTCACCAACGAAATTGTTGTAAGAAAGAAGTATTCTCTTCAAGCTTACCATTTTTAGCAGCACGGGAATAGGGATTTCGCCGGTGAAGTTGTTCACCGAAATGTCGAGAGTCTGCAAGGAAGTGCAAGAAGTCAACGCCGGCGGAACCTCGCCGGAGAGATTGTTGGAAGAGAGGTCGAGGATTACGAGACCTCGACAAGCATCGGTGATCTCCGGAGGGATTTTTCCTTGGAAATCGTTGCCGGATAAAGATAGAAACTGCAAATTCCCCGTCGGAAGTCCCGCCGGGATTTCTCCGGAGAAGAGATTAGCGGAGGCGTTGAGGAAACTGAGCTTTGAACACGAACCGATTGACCGGACGAGATCGCCGGAGAATCGGTTCCGGGAGATGTCGAGGTGTTGGAGCGAAGAGCAGCCGCCGAAGTTGGGAAGAGCAGAGCCGGAGAAGTTATTCAACGATATATCGAAATACTCGAGACTCGAGCAACCGGAGACGTCGACGTCGCCGGCGACTTTGTTCCCTCTCATCGCCAGAAGCTTCAAGTCTTTGCAGCCTCCAAGCAGGACGAAGGAGATAGCGTCGGAGCCTGAAATCTTGTTCCAGGAAAGATCCAACGACTCTAACAATCCAAGTTTGAGGCCGCTCCATTTCCCCTTAACATAGAAATCAAGAGAGTTTCTGGAGAGATTCAGAGTTTTTAAACCCGAGCAAGAAGACAGAGCAGCAATATCAGAGATAGGACCGGAGAGGGAGTTGAGGGAGAGATCTAATCCGGTCAAAACAGAGCTGCACTTGGAAGAAGATCCGGAAGATAAGGAGCCGGAGATATTAGCTGATTGGAGAGATAGGGTTTCCAGGGAGTCGATGGAGAGAAGGAAAGACGCAACGGATTTGAAATCAGAGCTTAAAGGGACGAAGCTTAGGTCAATGGAGGAGACTGTGTTGTTGTCACGGCATTTGACTCCATTGAAGGTACAAGGGTCTTGGTTCGGTACCCAGTTGGAGAGGAGTGGCGGCGGTGGGTGGGGTAAGGAGGATTTGAAGGCGGTGAGGAGACTCCGGCTGTCTTGACTCGCTGCCGATGAGAGGAGGAGGAGGAGTGGGAAAACGAGTAGGTGGGATTTGGTCAGCATCGGATGGGAAGAGATGGGTTATAGTATTTTTTAGTTTTGGTGTTTAGATGAGGGAACCGCCATTAGAGGGGGCAGAGCTCTGAGCTCTGGTTTGTGGGAGAAAGAAAGGTCAAAAGAAGAAGAAGAAGAAGAAGAAAAGGAAAGTAATGAAAGAGTAGAAGAAGAGTATTTATCAAATGGTGAAGACAGCTAGCTTCAGTCCGGCGGCTTAGGTGCTGAATGCTATTTCATCCGCAGGTGCTAATGAACCAATCTGACGGCTGAAAGGGGCCCTAGCAAGATCAATGGTAGAGAGAACGAGAGTTAGCCCATGCTTTACTTTCCCCTTATTTTCTTTTCCTTTTTATTTCCTTATAGTTCCGAATAGAAAGAATCCCAACGAGCGAATAGAGATATCAAACACAAACAAAGTTAAGAATCTATTCAAATTATAAAATCGATTTTAACGCCGTTTAGGAGATATGAAAGAGCATGTTTTGCCATTGAATAAACAGATCTATTACTTCCAAATGCAAGTGAGGACAAACCGCTATGAAATCTAAGACTTTTACGAAAACTATGTCACCCATCACCATCCACCGACCGAGTGCTCCAGTAAGGTAGTCTCTTTGATATCCACCAGCCAAATCCCAACCGAAAACGTCAAGCAAATCTTTTGGAGAGCCATGTCGAGCCTATAATGAGTCGTGTTGATCGGGACAAGCTCGTATGGGAGAACCCGAGGAGGCACAAGACTTGATACGGGATAACCCAATGAAGCACAAGGCCGATAGGTTCACTCAACAGAACGAAATAATTAACTATGAGTCCCATGATGCCAATGGCAAGGACCTTCCCATAGGGTATAACAAAATTCAAACTCACTGCCTTCATGTTACAAACCACACAGCTCTACCAACTGAGATGTTCCACATGGGTCCATCTCTCTTTTTCTTTACCATTGATCTTGCCAGGGCCGTTGTTAGCCGTGAGATTTGGTCATCAAGAACCTGCTGATGAAAGTGCATTCATCACCTAAACCGATTTGAACGAGCTTAGTCCTTCCAATCTCCATTTTTGTTTATCTGTAGAAACGCAACCCCTCTCTCACAGACTGCTGTGTGTAGTTCTTTTACCCTTTTCTTTTTGTCTTCTTCTTCCATTGGTTTCTCTCCTTTCTGTGACATTTGTTACATTTTTGCAGGCAGTTTTGTAGTTTTCTCAAGTGGCCATTGTTGAAGTTCATTCATGGCGTTTAATTATGTGGGTAATATACTAATATCTCATCTAACTTTCATTTGTAACGTAGCAAGTCACTTCAATTTTTCCTTGTAAAATAATTCGGTAATCAATATATGGTTAAGTTCGAACCACATTCAATTCAATGTCAGAATCCGAGATAAGATCTTTCAGGTTTAAACCGACAAAATTATATGAAAAAAATTGATTTAAAGTTAGATTTTTTGCCCGTTGGAGTTTTTGTCAGTTATATACTTTCAAACTCACTTCAAACTTAAAATCATATTCGTAATTTACGACCATCTTTATATAATTATTAACTAAATCTAACTTTCCGTCATACCGGGAAAATCTACTGAATTTTTTTTCTAAAAACCCTCCACATTGAAATATTAAGATCTCTAAAAATCAATTCAATTG
This sequence comes from Linum usitatissimum, assembly GCA_030674075.2. Taxonomy (NCBI): domain Eukaryota; kingdom Viridiplantae; phylum Streptophyta; class Magnoliopsida; order Malpighiales; family Linaceae; genus Linum; species Linum usitatissimum. The sequence goes on from JAUJYP020001495.1 coordinate 3,169,681, forward strand.
TTCAAATTTGTTACATCATCTAAAGTAATATCAATAAACTCTTAACCAACCAACATCAAACAAAATTATATTATACTTCTCCTAAAATGGATTTGATTTCTCTGTATGGGTTTAATATTCTGAACGGACTTTTTTCTTCCGGTTCTCCAATTTTAATCTCAACCTTTGATGAATTTATTCGATACTAATTTGAATAACATGTCCAAATACATCATGATTCTAAACTCAATAATTGACAAAAAAAAATGTCGTTACAATTAATACCTCAACAAAAGTTAGGTAACCACCACCTTACAAATAAAAAACTTGATGATTACGTTGTTATACAGCCAAAGTAGTAGATTGTTGTATATTTAAACCGAGTGGTTAGTACTAGATTGTATATTTAAACATGTTTTGGTAGCTAAAATGCATAGGAAGACCTAAAATCTTGGTCATCGGACGCTTCTTTTTATGATGTTTACTGCGAGATTCAAATTGTGTCGGGCATTTTATATAATATTAAACATTTTAGGTTATATGTATTTGGAGTTACATTTTATTATGTAACACTTCTCTGATTGAAAAAATACTACTTCGGACACCTATGTCAATGTTGGCACTAATAGTGGAGGAATATTCAGAAATCCAGTTAATTCTAAATCGAGTTATAAATTTGAGATTTTTATTATCGGTAAAAACATTCAGTTGAGCCTCAGACCCTTTCAATGTCTCGTCGATGGACACTCACTTCAAAACCATCAACCAAGACTCTCAGCTGTTTTGGGTACATCTCGTTGCAAGTCAAGTAGTGAGCCACACAGATTCAATATCTTCCAACCAAATAAGAACAAATTTGACTATGAAAATACATTAATTACCGTTTTGTTCACATATAACTCACCGAGTTTTCAATTCTATATTCGAATCGATTCAATGTCTCATTATCTACTTAATCACATTGCATTAAGGGAGGGCATATACTGAACATTGATATATGGTTAAACGACCCCTTTTCCTAATAGTGTTTAGTTAAAGTTTAAAATTGTATTTTTGTCTTTATTTTCTTATAATTATTAGTACAACGTCCCACTCTCACCAAGGTCTACCATTTGGCACAACCACTATCATTATAATATCAAAATCATAAAAGCTTAATTATTGTTATTATTGGGCTTGACTTTGGCTTTACTATGATTATAGTTAACCATGAAAGCCAAGTTCTTTTTGTTTTTGGCATTTGTAGCCAAGAAGATAAGGCTCCATTTGCTAGTCAATAAATCATTATATATATGCATCCCTTAATGATCATATTGGTATCATGAGAAAGGTAAGAATTGGAGGCGAGTATATCATTTTCGATAAGATAATAGTATAAGATCTATAATTAACTTTAGAATTAATAATTGAAGTTATTAAAATATATCGTTTCATGACATGATATCAGAGCTTTTAAAAACCAAGTGGTCGCACGTGTGTTCGAATCTCCACGAGCCCCAATATTATCGGCTGATGTAAAGCACAAGGTATGATGATCATGTGCAAACTTCAAACTTACGAGTTAACTTTCGTTTAAGGGGTAAGAGGAGAGCAAAAGAGTCGAGATCAAATGTTTCGAGAGCGGAGAGGATGGTGGAACGCCAAAGAGAATAGCTGTCCTTGTAAGTTTGATTGTAATTGACGTACGAGAGCTGGAGATTGACAGAAAAAGCCGTCACTGCTATCGTGAGGAGATTCTGATCATAATTGAATTTCTAATCCTTTAATCTCTCTCACTTATTAAATTTAACTCTGTTAGTTTTAACGTTCGTTATACTTGCTACTTCTTTTAGGATAACAGTTCATTTTAATCAACTATTAAAGCATATTCATTGAATCAATTCAATCATTTACCAATTAAATCAAAATCAAATTAAATCAATTAACTAATTTAAAATTTTAACCAACTACCATCATATAATTTTGTTTATAGTACTATTTCCCCTTCCTTCTTTCCATTCCAAACGAGAACTACACGCGCGAAATGATGGGATCTGGATTAGGCAAAGAGCACGTGGGGATGGTGAGAGGATATTTCGTCTTTCTTCCCACAGTCGTGTACATAACCACTTACCAAAGTCATGGTCCCCCTACCACAAACTTCAATCAGGGCCGCTGATTGGTAGCCAGTTTCAACGGTCAAGATTTACATTAAAGTGAAAAAGTGAAAATTAAATTCCACTGGCGTGTACTTTGGAAGTTGTGGAATATGGGAGTGACGTAAAGGGTATTTTAGGGAAAGAAGGAAATCCCTCAGGTGTGTGTTTCCTTAATAAACTGGAAGTCGGATGACGTGGCGTGAGGGGGGCATTTTTTCCCCGGACACGTCGGCTAGTCCACGTGCTTTTGTCGGTTGTGGCTTCGGTTTCTGGGTTTCTGCCATTAAAAGATGAGCTGTTTCTAGGGCTTTGCTCTTAGACCATCTCCACTAATTTCAAATTTAATTCTTAAACACACAATAACTCTCTTTTTATTGATATAATCTTCTTTCATGATGGAGAAACCCCAAGATTGGATTTGTTTTATCATCAAATGGATAAATTGGTTTAGAAATGTAAAGTGATAAAAATTCATCAGAAAATTCAAGACATTTTCAATGTTTTTGTCATTTGTCATCTATCAAAGTAGTTAATAAAACATCAATTTTGTATTTCGCCAATATTTACATATCAAACTCTCTATTATTTTTTAGTATCCACGTAATTAAATTCCTAAACTCTTTACTGTAAACCCTATAAATATTAAAAAATGATACTAATATTTCTAAACACAATATTTTAACCCCTCGGATATTATTTCATACACTCAAATTCTACAAATACAAACATAAGTCATTAAAAATCTTAACTGTCCGCTTTACAACTATTTTCTAACAAAAATTACGCATATTTTTTAGAACATAAAATCTTACTACAGATACACTATACTTTTTTATACAGTATTTTAGATTAAGAAAAATAAGAATAGAGTTGCGTCATGAACTTACTAATAATTTTGTGACTCGTTAATGAAATAAAAAGGTTATTTTGAAAGGAAAAATAAAACTTTATTTCCCCAAATAAGTGAATAACTCAAATAGGTGAAGTTAAAGGGGATTGGGTAAAAAGAGAAGTAAGTGACATGACAGTGAGTCAGGGTCCGTCACCGTCGCTGTTTCCGAAGCAAAATCTCTTCCCAGAAAAAATCAGTTATGGAAAAGATTGTTGGTCATCATCATCTTCCCCTCGTCCGAACGTCGCATCACCCAACAACTCTCTCAAAAAGCTATAGCTAGGGGCATAATGGACAAAATCCAATTTTAATTTTGTGTTTATTTCTGTATTTCGGTATTTCGGTATTTCGTTATTTCGAGTTTATTATAAATGATAATGAGATTCTTACGGTGGATTGAGGATTCTAAAATAAAAAATTAGTGAAGAAATATTTGTTAAAAGTTCTATAGAGTATAAGATCATATTGTTTAGGTACTCCATTTTGATGAAAGAATAGAGTAGCGAAATATAAAATAATTTGTTAGGTAAAAGTGAAAGTATATAGGGCAAGAAGTGTTTCTACAGTATGCAAATTAAACCATAAATTCGTCTTGACCTCGATGATTAAAAGAAAAATATATTAAATTAAACGTCTGATCTAATCTCAAAATCATTATATTTAGAAAAATTAGTTTAGTATACAAAAGTAAAAAAAACTTCTCCCATTTAAAGTCATTGAATCCTCTAAAATCATTTAAGTTGGTTTCTCACTGTCTTAAAATATTTTTTATATAAATACGAATCACGATTTTTTAAAAAATCTTAAATTAAATTACTAGGTTTTGTTAACAATATTTGACTAATTTTTATAGATCCATTTGAACAACAAAATTTCAACTTATAAATTTAAAAATCTCAAATTTGAGTGGGTCCACCGTCCGCGTACTCGACACGTGGCGGTGTCACGGTGGGGCCAACAAATAGAAAAACGTAACGGTTACGGAGTCCGTCCGGCCGCGCGTGCGGTGGGCGAGGAAGAGTGGGTTTTGTGTTTCTTTGACTAAAATTCCCCCCCTCCTTAAATAAAAACTATGAAAAATGTTATGGATAACCGACAACTTGTCCAGCCTGTCGCTGTTTCTGTCTGTCCCCAGTCTCTCTCTGTCTATACTTCCACCCGATTATCCGGTTTCCTCACTTTTTTTAGGTTCAAATTTGCCCTTTGGTCATCCATAATTTCCTTAACTAACACAAGGGTCTAAATGCGGGATTTTAGTAAAAAATATACAAAGTGAATGTTGTCCTTATAAAGAAAATAAATATATCATACGTATTTATATGTGAAATGTAACTGGACTTAAATTTGATATTTTTAGATCTCCAACCACACAACGCAATCAATTGCACTATTTTATAAAGACGGTCAAAATGTGTTTTAAAGATAGTGTTTTGAGTTGTGCTCTCGACATGTTCGTGAATGAAACCAGAAGCTCATAGTTGTTAATTATGATCCAAGGTAAATAAATTCGATCGAGGGTTTTGTTTGTACTTGGAGTTTTAGGGTCAAAACTAACTTATGGATAATGGCCTTGGTGGGTGGGTCGCTCGTGGCCTAGACTTTACAATCTAACTGGTGGTATATGGTTGTTCGACACACATCGAGTGGTAGAGTCATATAGCTGGTCCATACACAAGTGAACGACCTTCTTTCTACCGTTGCCCAGAGATCCATCATACAGTTACCAGTTTTTCAATTTTTAGAGTATTATCATTTCATTTTCTGATGAAATTCATAAATTTCTCAAAGTCATAACGATATATTGATTTGCACAGCGCATGTCTCGTAACAAGTTATTAAACAGACATTTACCACCTACGACGGAACTAAACTAAATACTAAAACACTTGACCCGGCCTCTTCCCGTCATCATTCATATTGTTGTACATTTTTGTATCTCAAAATCACACGGTTGTTCTATACAAATAATAATCTTATGAATTCGGCAGTATTCCGATATAAAATATGGCGAGGTAGTAGTTACTAATTAGTTAAACTGAAAATGTAAAGGTAGCAAAAGTGAAATTAGAAAGGAGACCTTACATTACATTTATGAAGGGGAATTTGGAGAGGAACAGCACACGTGCGGGAGTTATGGAAGAAGGGGGGCGGCTCCACATATTACGCACACCACTAAATAAGTCTAATTACCCCCCACCCTTCAAATATCAACATCATAATGACAATGAAGCTTAATTAAACATTATTGTTTCTTTAAAGATTTGACATATGAATCAACCTATACCAAATTTATGAAGACTAACGACAAAAACTATACTTAGTTTTCCCATTGGGGTATTGTCGAATTCAGGATGATTAAAGACCCTGATCAAAATTTGAAATTTTATTTGGGTTTTGTATATATTTTTAGATTTCGTGAATTTCTAATCAAAATTTAAAAATACCCTAATCAAAATCCAATATAACTAAATCCTTTTATGTAATACGGAAATCTGGCATGGTTTGTGAGATAAGTAAACAGAGGGGGGAGTGTAAAAGAAAGTAAATATGATTAAGAACCAATTCTTTCAGGTTCGACTAACGTGAACAATATATCTATTCACTTGGTTATATAACGAGTGGGAGAAATATTTGCAAAGTTTATAAAAGGTGCGAAAATGAGATTAATTAGTTTGCATCTATACCCTCAGTACATGTCATACACATTAAAGTATAATGCTTTTGTGAATGACAATCATAGATTAATATATCCAAATCACAATTGTCTATAACTGTCAAAGTTTCCATCTAAATTTGGTCAATTTGGTAAAAGAGAATAAATATCAATTCAACAATCATTCACTTTATTTTCCTATTTCATCAAAGATAGCAAACCTATGTGTCCTTAGGTAGGGCTCTTGTGTTGGATTGTGTAGGAGAGAGAGAGGGTATCTAGGGTTTGTGGTGGGAGCCATGGAAGTATCAGAAACAATTTGGAAAGGTGAGGTATGATGAAATTTCATAATTGAAGAAATGAATTATACAAAAGGGTAAAATTATAATGCAATTGATTACAAAGGGTTTGGTTTTCTCCTCTCCATTTTTTAATTTTTTTGGAGGAGGAAGATGGTGGGCTAGTTCTCTTTTTGTTTGTTGGTCCTTCTCCATTTACTAATTATATTTTAAAACAATTTTAAAAGTAGGAAAAGAGAGCCGTGAAAGCGATGAATTTTAATATTAGTTGGTCAAACGATTTTATTTTTTATAACAATCCGGCATCGGTTTGAACGATTAACCAACTAGAGAATATATATGTCGCTACATTTTTAAATAATTTTTAGTTAATTTAGTATTTGGAGACTCTAAACTCTAACTTTTAGATCCTATGAGTTTCACCATTGAAATAAATAAGATTTAGAGTTGTTAAATTGGCGAGTTAAGCATGTCACAAAAAGCTAGGTTAATCGGTCTGGCATCACAATTTCATTAGGTTGAAGGTTCAATTGATTAGTTATAGATTAATTTGACCACAACTCAATTAGATTATAGGTTTTAAAGACTTATAGATTAGATGAGTTTTGACTTGTCGGCTTGATTGGCCGGGTTAGGACCGTACCGAAATGAGTTATAATTAGATTGTGTATGGACTCTATGTCCAACTATCAAGTAGGAAAATGAGCTTTCCACCATATAGCATAGAGTAAATAAGGCCCAAGGGTCCCATATTTCAATCTACTAAAGAACACCAAACTCAAAACATTACACAAACCCAAAAAAAAATGTGGCAACTAATATCCTCTGGATCTGATTTGAAAGTAAAGAGTAAAACTGAACCTAGAGTGAGAACCCTAAAGTTCCTGATCCTCATCAGCCTTCCACCAAAGGTTCATTCTTTTGTTAATTCATGGGGCAACAACCACAATCCTCCCTGCAACTTGGTCCAGATCCCTTTGTCCATTCGAAGTGATTCTCCTCCCTCTACAATTAACCATACAAGCTACGTTAATCACCCTTACAAGTATAATAACTTACTAAAAGGGCAAACTTCAACCATAAGAACAAGAGGGTATAGCTCACCCGGTGGGAACGACTTCCACAATGTTGACTGCCTCCAGTTGTTGAAGAATATGGCGGGCAACAGCACCACTGCTCTTGCAGAAATGGGGAGGATGGCTTCCGTTCCTCTTGCTTCCACCGTAGATCCTCCGGAATGCACCAACACCTAGGCCTCCCCTTAGGTAAACCTTTCTAGCCATGGACGCTGAAATGAATAGAGTCCAAATACGAGATACACAAATTAAGAGGGTACGGAATCGTGCTGGAAATGTTGCACATTTGAGACAAGGGATACCCACCAGCTCTTATGTAGTACCAGTCGGGATCGTAAGGTGCAAGTTCCTTCAGTTTGCCAGTCTTGACAATATCCGTCCATGGGGGTAGCTCGATCTATTTACCAGCAAGGAAAGGAACCAAACATTGATTTGTTAGATAGAAAGGTAAGAGCTGGTGTCACCACAGTTCAATATGAAACAATGTTAAGGATTGCTAGACCAAAATTCACCGTAAGACACTAAGTTAACAACTTGAGCCTTAAATAGGGACTATCAAGATTGAAGCACAGCAGGTAACTGGATGGTTAAGACGCTCTCTACCGAAGCTAAACATCTAAGCTAACAGATTACCAGGCCAAATTCACAGCAAGACAATAATTTTAGCAATCTGTGCCTTCAATAGCAACTGTCAAGATTAAGACACAGGTGGTAAAGGATAATTCAAAGGCTCACCAAGCCAAACATCTAAGATCATGATGACCAGACCAAAATAAACAATAGGACCAGCAATTTAACAACCTTCGCCTTCGATGGCTACTGTCAAGATTAAGAGGTGAACGCCTAACCAGGCCAAACAACTAAGGTAAAGATCACCAAACCAACTTTGCAGTAAGAAAATTATTATTTAACAACCTGAGCCTTCAATGGCGAGTGGTACTACTTCAGACTGGAATCAGAGACCACTAAAGGTAGCAGATTCAACCAGAACTCAAATTCCAAAAACTGATGGTTATCGTACGCCATATGGAAAGCAGCATAAACAACGATTCCTATTCTGCAACCTTCATTTGCGGAGAACCCATAAACCGACGAGTGAATCATACCAGGGCACGATCAAATTGACCCACATACCAGAACCGTAAGCAAAAGGACAGAAAACTACCTTGCCAGATCGCTTGAGGTGAGCAGCATAAGCCTTGACGAACTCATGAGGCGAGACATCCTTGACGGTGCCAGCCTTGATGACATCTCCAGCAGCTGCCATGCTTGCTCCTAGGGTTGTTGAGCGACGACGATTGCAGGAGAAGAAACGGTAAGGAAAAAACCAAGGAAAGTGGACGATGGCCGAAAGGGTTTCAGTAGGTTAGCTAGCAGCAGCTGAAGAAAAAGACAGGCCGTAGAAGAAAGAAGAGAAGGCCCAACCCGAAAGCCCTAAATAAGCCCATTGTATGTTGGAATTATTGTTACACATCTCGAGATCCATATAAAGTTTGGCTCGTCACTGAATTGAGCTGGTTTGAAGGTTTATCAGTGTATGGTCGAGACAGTGAGCAATGAAGATGATGTTATTATTACCGCATTATCAGTTATGCACGCACTATGACACACTTCTAGAGCTGTCAAACGAGCGGATTGGGCAGGTACATATTGGGTTAATTGACAGGGTTGGGACTGGCCTGAATCGGTAGTTTTGCCGGCTTTAAGTTACTCGAGCTATAGACGTATTTTAGTTAATGGTTGTATAGTAGATGTACCAAGTTATCGATGCAACCCGGAACGAACATCCAATAACTCGAAACTAAAATTCCCTGAAATGGCAATACACTCTAACCTCTCCCTCCTCGGCTGCTCTATGTTTAAACAATGCCAATCTAGACTTTCTCATCAGCATCATCAGTTTCCAGTTTCTGGAACTTGGTGGCACTGCTTGCTGGAACGCTTCGGCGCTCCTTCCCACCTGGCTTCGAGGAGGCATTGCCATACCAAATCATCCCAGCTACTGCAATGATCATGCCAAAAACCACCTGGAAACTAAGGCCGTCTTTACCAAAGAACACGAATCCCAGGACCAGCACGAGAATCGTCTTCATGTGACCCAGCACTTGGAACGAGACTGCGGTGAACCTGCCGATGCAGATGAACTGGCTCAGGTTTGTTCCTATGGCGACTGTGCATGATAGGACTATGAACATCTGCAAGCAAATATAGTGATAAGGCTGGATCAGTTTCTGTGTAATATTTTCAAAATTTAAGCTTTTGCCCATTGTGTTTCCAAATTTCACCCGGTGTGTTTTCGTTACCTCAATATAGTGAAAGTAATTCAGACAGAAGGCATTGCAAGGTGTAACTGCATAGAAAAATTTACCACAGAAATCGAAGAATAAGGATATGCATCGACCCTTTTATTTGTCAACCAGTAATCCAGAAAGGGCCCAACCACCAGCAGAGATGCCGCTTGAGCTGGAGCAGTGTGACCCAACAAGTTGAACGAATTCAGAGAATACCTCCGCTGAAGATAATGTACATACTGCAGCAAACTCCAGAAGTCATAGATTAGTCCTATCCCCGATGAGACGTGTGATTCATACCATAACTAGTTGATTAATGCCTTAAACTGCTCAGAGACCTCTTGACTCATAAGCTCAACAAACAACTAGGATTTGCACAGCCAACCTTCCTAATCATAACATTGAGAGCAGTAAAGCTAGGAGTTAGCATGCCCAAAGTAGCCCAAAATTGACATAATGTGAGGTATATCTACAATATCTGCAGCAAGTAGATCAATTCAAGAAATGAGTTCCGTAGAAAATAGACTTAGTTAAACTTGTTCTTGCAAAGGACCAAGCTTTCCAGACCCGGGTTTTGTTTACTTAACAGCAAGTTGTAAGAAGTAGTTAAAGAAGTGCAGGAGGATTCACTCACATATTGTTGCAGGGCAGTGCTCCAGACCGCGACTGCAGCAGCTAGAAATCCCTTGGTGTTCACACTGACGTCTGTGACAGTGCATACCCCAACACCAAGGAGAACTACTGCGATGCTAAGCTTCGTGTCCCTCGAATATCGCATACTGTCCAAGACTACTTCCAGAAAACACGAAACTGGGATCATTGTCAACTTTGCTATCTGGCAAGTTCACAACCGATCAAAAGTATCGTCAATCTATCGCAAGAAGATAACAAACGTTGCTTGCATAAATAGATTGAGCCCTCACCTGATAAAATCCAACAGAGTTCCACATCAAGCTCACGTTCATTCCAACAACAGAGAAGTTTGCAAACAAAACGAACTTAAGAAGCTCGGGTACTGGCAGGTGAGATGGCTGAATATATTTCATCCACCTAAGTACCAATGTTAACAAGGTTGTCGTCGCAAAATGCAGACCGGTTAGCGTCGTAGCTGCACGAAAAATAATTTTACTGCAAAATCATACACTATACCAGCCAAGAAATGCTCACGCTTCGAAATCAAACCAAACGTTTCCAAAGTGATCAAACGTACCGAAGCTGAAGCCATAGGTAGCCATCAAGCCCTTATTCACAATGATAATTACAACAGATGACACAACGTTGAACAGCCATGCGGATGCATCAACCGCCGCTTTCTTATCCGTCTTACTCGATGAAGACATTTCTTTCCCCTTTTGTCACTCAATCGATCACCAGAATCCTCACTGGTAGCCCGTAACGAGCGCAGACGCCATCGTAACTTAAGACTCGTGAATAAAAACCTGAATCAGAGTAGACAATATGAACAATCGCACATCGCTTAACGATCAGAATTCACTCTCTGGATGCTCAACTGACAGCTGCGAATTCAGAACCGATCAGAAAGGTATACATAATGTAAGTTTGAAAGAAAATCGAGCGACGGAAAAGAGATAGATCGTAGTGTGAGGGAAAACGAGAAGAAATCAGCGTACCTACCGGCAATCAATATGCAAGGGAGGTGAGAAAGCGAGGGATTATTGGTGAATGAATGGAAATCAGCGGTGGTTGTTGTTTAAAACTCTTCGCCTGATATGATGTATGAACAAAACGAAGTTGCAAGATAAAGCACATTTTTTTACAGATTTATTGTTCTGAGACTCCAACCACGACTCGGTGTTCGGTTCGGTTACAGTCATTCGGCTTGATTTTAAACTAGCCAAATTTGAGTCAGGGTATGTTCGACTCGATAGGTTCGTGAACTGGTTCGAGCTCGATCTCGAGAACCATCTCGAATACTAACTTATATAGCTCGTTAGTAGACTCGATAATGTAACATGTGTTTTACATCTAAAATTATATACAATAAATTATATATAATTTGTGATTGTGTTATTGAAAATGTAATTACACATTATTTAATTTTAATTATTTTAATGAAATAAAGTAGAAATTTATAAATTTTAAAATATTTTTTAGTTTAAAATAAATTTCAAATAGACTTATTAATAATTTTAATAAATCAAAATTTGAGTTAAATTCGACTTATTAAAGATATTTAACGAACCAAACTCAAATTTCGCATGTCTTTAAAATGGCGGTAAAATGAGTTGAATATTTCGCATTTTCCCTCTCCCTTCTCAAATTGATTTCCCGCCATCAGAGGCCAAGCCTCTACCTGCTTCACTTCTCACCTCTCAGGTTCCGATTCAGGTACGTACTCCTTCTCCACGGTCTCCACCTTTCAATTTGAATCTCCGGTGTTTTCTCTTTTCACTTGAAACCCTAATTCGGAAGACGATATCTAGTGTTTCTTTTGTTTATCGACGTAATGAGCTCGGATCGTGGCTTGTTTTTTTTTCATTCTGGTGTTTAACCTAGTAGAATCGATCTGATTTTGAGTCTTCCTGAGTGGTGAAAGACGCAGGTGATTCTGTTCTTTGTCTATCAGTAATCGTGCTGTGTTTGTTGTGTTCGTTAGGGTCGGGGGTCGTAAGCCAATTTTTAGGGTTTTTTTGCAAGGAATCTGAAGCAATCCCATGCGAGGTAGTAAGAATAAGGCAGCGAAGCCAGCTGATGTCCCAGTAATGGTGAAGGATGGGATGAGTTTGTCTCAGAACAGCAAACCCGCTAAGAGGACTAGAAGGCAGTCTCAAAAGCGAACAGGTTAGGCAATTCGATTGAATTTTAGTTTACTTGGAAAAATAGGCTTGAGTTATTTGTTTGTGTTCGTTAGGTTTTCTGGTTTCTTTTGAGAGCTTGATCTGTTGGTACTTTGTTAGGTTTACTTCCGCCAAAAGATGAATCTCCTTTGCCTTCCACAGCAGCTAGAGTAACGAATGTGTTGCCTGGACTTGAGGGGAAACCAGGAACTTCTGTACCTCGTGGAAAAATCAAGTTGCAGTTATTCCCCATAGATGAAAACACGTTGAGGGGATTGGAGAAGGTAAAAAGAGAATAGGTTTAACATCCTGGAAGATGTAGTAAGCATAGACCACATTGTATCTGATTATTCGCTTGATTTTGACAGGAGGGATACCATCCCTACTTAGAACTCACTCTAAGTGCTAGGAAGAAGATATCTTCTGTGCTGCAGCACCTCAATGGAAAATGGGGTAAATCAAGCATTGCTGTTGGGCAACCAATTCTTTTCCCATACGATCGAACTGGAGATTTATCTAGCTGCAACTGGACCTCAGATGACACTGATGTCTGTGCTGAAGCTATCTTCATAGCTGTGGGAAAGCCTTCTGTATTTCGTTTAAGGTCTTGAGTCGGGCAACCACTTGTCTTTTCTTCCTTACATTTGTTGTCTTAAATGATTTTGGTTCCTGACAGAATATACTTTTGTAAGGTACGGCTGGTTCTCTCATTGCGAAGCCAGATCCCATGGTGTGGGGGCTCTCTCGATGAATGATGGTGCTTGCTTGCCATTTACAGAAACTGAGAAGTGGTGCAAGAAAGAGGTTGAAACAGTTGATGTAAAAAGCAAGCAAAATGAGGAAGTGAATGAAGAGACCGAAGCTGCCATTTCAAGTGGAGCAAGGGTCAATATGATTTCTTCAAATGCGTTAGTTGAACCAGAGGTATCATACTTCTCAATGAACTTTAACTAATAGTGTAGTTCTCAGTCAAAAGCATAACTTCCATTCTTGCTTATAAGATCAACCATCCAACCCTATTGCTAATTATGCACACATGTTTTGTCAACCAAGTCATTATGAACATAGAATAGTAACGTGTCAAATTTGAAGAAAGTCGGGTTATTTTCCGTAAAAAATGACTTACTGAGGCCAAATTTTTAAGCATGCTTCTATCTCGATCATCCACTTGAAGTTATATGTTACATTTGTAAATTTCTGAATGGCGAATTTCTTATGCAATTAGAGTGGCAGAAGCAGGGAGGATGTTTGTGCTGGGCAGTTATCAGTACCTTGGGATGATGGCATGACTAACATCAGCATCGGCGGCTTACTATCTGAAGCATCCTTGCAAGGGAAGTTGAACAGATCTGACGCACAAACAAATGGAAACAACTCTATGTTCTTCTCTGACTCGATTGATGCTTTCCTTGCTTCCAAAACAAGCTCATCATCACGTCCAGGGATGTTTTCTCCTAGTTTAAACTCTTCCATCTTGAATGCTGATGATACATGCCAACCATTTTCATTTCTACCCATCGGTTCATCAAGCAAAAAATCTCCGTCTTTCGGAGCAAGTTCTTTCCAGAATGGAAACAAGGAAGCTGTTCCTAAGTCGGTTAGTAGATCCTGAAAGCCTTACCTATTTGCTCACTTTTCTATGCAGTAGATTTTTAAAAAGGATTGGACAGTTTCAGGTGAATTCCCAATGTGGCGATGCAGAAGGTCAGGGAAGTCACGAGTCTGAAACAAACATGCTGGCTTGTCCAGGTCCAGGAGCATATAACGATGAAAGCAGCCTTGGACTATCCGGCATAAAATGGGTATGTTAATTTATACTGTGCATCTTCACATTTGTACTGTGGATCTTCACATTGTGACACCTAATTATGGTTTTGGCATTTGCAGACAGAGTCCCTCGGACCTTTTGATCTTGGCCTAACTTCGTCCAGAAAGATTATTCTTGATGACAGTCTAAGCGTTGGCAGAATATTCAGCTAAACATTCTGGCTTTGAGGACGGTGAGTTGGTGGCTACAGTCTGTTGACAATTCATGCAGAATAGCCAATGAAAACAACTCATTTTTGTGCATATCCAGGGATACACACAAACTAGGCTTGCTTTTCAGACGAGGTTAATTTTTGTACATGATTGATTGACAAATTGATTTCCTTGCTGACAAGCTTGATGATAGAAGTACAACAAACGGTACATAGTATAAACTTGTTCCGATTAACAGCTTCGATCTTGGAAGTGGTCCTCAACGAACTTGCTCTTGATCCACTTTAAGCTGTTTCTGAGAGATGATTTGAGCTTACCTTCGACGGAGTATACGTTGTACTGAGCCACCCTCTTCTTCCTTTTGAGCTCTGGATTCTCACTCCCAGATTCACCACCGTCTTTTCCGTTGAAGCTGTACGATTTCGACTTATCCTCCAGGTAATCCACCCTCCTCATTGCTGAGTAACCTGCAAATGATTTGCTTTTCTCCATTACCATCCTCGCCAATTAAAATGCAGAAGCAAAGGCCAGTGTAGGAAGTGGAGTTGATGTGTTTTAGATGATATATATAAGATATAACGACGTAGGATTCAGCAAATGGTAATTAGTGCAGTGACTCATCAAAGATTCCCAATCTAGCTTTATAAGCTTCCTTTATTCCTTATTAGTAGAGTCAGATGAGGTGGTGATGGTGGGGGTGATTTCTCATGCCTCGTCTGGATGAGAAAGGAGAGAATGGTGGCAGACAACAAGTCTATGGATGGGGGACCTAAGGCCAATCTGCTCCCATTTCCGCTGCTTATATCTGTTTTTTTATTATCATTAGTTACTCGATTTTCTTCTAGTTAAATATGTTTAACTCTGATCATATAGTTAAAAATTCAACGTGAAAATTGGCGAACCTTAAAAGAGTATTAATGTGTGCTCTGGCCTCTCGCCCTAAGTGAGAGTTCAATTGTACTTGTCCTTTCTAGTGTTCACTCTACCAAGCAATCTCAAAACTAGTTATAGCTCCTCTACCCCGAGTAATCAAGTGAATATAGAGGAAATCATGATTGAGTCTCGAGTTAGTCTCCCACAACACTCTGACGACTGTTTGTCTAGCCTATTAAGCTTTTTATTGGATCCTGCAACTAGTTATTGAGACCCTTATATCACTAGGTAATCTCTGGCTGTCGTCCGACAACCTTAATAACCGGTTACTGGTTACGAGCGGGTTCGATGACTAGTAATAGTTGCATGATGACCGGTTGGCAGAAGTCGGTCAACTACTGTGAATGTAGGGAGTCAAGGGTCTCAATACGTTGAACTAGGAGCCTACCCTAGGAAGTGATCCAGTGACCATATTGACCCACAAAGCTTAAAATGCCTGATAAGATTCGTTTGGCAGGTCCCATACAGAGCAAAGCCATCTGCTTCTCCTAAATTTCAGTTTCCTTTAGCAGAAATGGAGGCCGCTGTTGCTGTTATTGTCATTGACGTAATGATGACAAAGAGCTATCATTGCCATTGTTTGCAATCTGACTGTAGAGACAAAGTGGTTGTAAACGTATAATTAGGTAGGATAATACTTTGGTGCGTATCGACGTCACCCCATACAACTGTTTCTATGAGCAATCCCACTGCTAGGGCTGTTGATGTGATGAGCTTTTCGCCTATTTGGGCCTGCTCTGCTAGTGTTCGACTCACCATTGGCGAACTAACTCGATAGCAATTACGAGTTCAGCTCGATAACCACGAGTTTGGCTCCATAACCATACTAATAAGCTTAACTCGATAACCATCGTAATCGAGTTCGACTCATGAGTTGATAGATGAGCTCTTATTGAGTCTGCTTGCATGCTTTCCAAATTGAGCCGGGTCATCAGCTATAAGTGAGTGAACTTTGCAAGGCTGGCTCAACGAGTTCATGAGTCGAGCCAATTCGCAAGCGGGCTTGTCTATTGTCAAGCTGAATTTCGAAGAAACTTTTGTTGAAAGCCAAACTGCTCATGAGTTTGGCTCGTCAATAACCCTGATCCCACTGCAGCTGGCCTAAAAACGAATCAAACCAACCACTTTTGTTATCTGATATGGCCTGCAGACCCAAGCTCAGTCCCAAATGGCAGATCCAAGAGTTACATTTTTATTTTTTAAGGCCAAGTGCAATCTAGAAAGAATTACCTCTCAAGCGCTTCACACTTTCATTGCTTTGTTTGACTACACATCTCTAATTTGTGACATGCAATTTCATTTAACAATAAATAGTTGCTAATGAGATTTGGGATCCCCACTAACTCTTCTTGAATTTCTCCTAACAACTCAATTTATTAACAAATAATAACTCTCTACATGATACAAATTTTTTTATCACTGGAAAATCTTTACATCGAATTTTATAAGACCCTGTATAATCATTTCACTTGCACGCGATTTTGATAGAGGTGATTGACTTTGCAGGCAAAGGATTGAAAATAGTGACAGATACAGGGGGTCTCCCCCAAACTTCGATTCAGTGTATTTTTGGATTTTGAAGTTTGATACTACATAATTTTCTTTATATTTTTTAGTTGGTTGGTATTATTTTTATGTACGGCCTAGAATATTTAGACTCTAATACAATTTGATATAGTACATTGAACCATCCTAAATCTTCCGCTAATCGAAAGAAGTCCAACCACTTGTCCTACCGAACTGTCACTGCCATAATAACTAAGGAGATATCCCTTAAGAATACTCAATTGTGAACTATAAAGACAAAGCAATCATTTTCTATAATCAGACTGACTTTGTCAAAATCTGAGTCGTACAGATGTTCAACATATCCATGTGAGGCTGTGCCCCCAACAGTCCAAATCTTACATTTACTTGTACGTAGCCTTCAACTTCTCCCGTTGAATTAATCGCAATCACGAATAGAGAATGATAACACATGACAAAAAAAATTAGGTGTTAACTCAATTCTCCTTTACGAGGAACTAACTTCAACATCTGGATTTCAAATGGGATTTGGATCAACTAATTTCAACACTCGATTGACACTCCTACGTATATTAAGGTCTCTTTGACAATCGACATAGGCTTTAAGAGTACCGTGTCATACTCTTGTTTAGTCTTTTCCAACGAGGCATGTAAACAATTAATTTGTTGCATCACTTAGACGATCGTTGCATTCTAATTACTCGAGTTGTTGGAAGAAGATAGTTGACATTAGAACATTTAAGTAATTGAGAAGTCCTGATCTCGAATCTTGTTAATCTCCAATATAACCAATTCACTTGGACGATGAATTTGTGCAAACTCCAATTCCCTTTCTGTATAAATATCCCTCAACAATTCGAGTTATCAAGATTCTACGGCAATCCCAAGACAGAGCCCACGTCATGAACAATTACCTGTTGAAGATACCAATCTCTGTAGCATAGCACTTTCATGCAGAAGACAGTAGTGAGACATGGACAGAGACAGTGTTCAAGAGCCACATATATTTTGGCCAAACTTAGAATTCATACAAGCAAACACAAAATTTCATTATCAAATTTTGCAACGCAGTTCTCACAGACTCTCCATGTATATATGGAACCTTGAAGAAGGAAACAAAGAGCATCTTTCAACTGAAACGGCAGCGCATCATATGTCAAATATGCATAGGTTCTGCTCCACCAAGCATCATCTACTTATCATGGCTTTCTTCTTGCTTTGCTTCATCTCTCCCTATGCTCAAGGTAATTATTGTTATATTATGCATATATTATTGGGAGTTATCGAGCTTTTTCACCCAAAAGATAAATTTAGGGCGATACTTTCTCTTATGTTTATAAACATCATCCAGCCTTTTTCATTTTTAGATGTGGGATAATCTAATAACGTCATCTTTCTCACATATTGGTCTTTTAATAGACATTACCCATCTATCAGTTTTGACCAGATCACCAACGATTTTTTAGACCGAAACACCCAGCTAGCATCTTTCACGTTCTAATGCGGGCTAACCCAACATCTATGATTCCCAATTTTTTGTGTATATTTTAATTGGTATTAATATTTTGATGTAGCAGGAAGGAGCTTGCGAGTAGTAATGAGTGGGAAGCAAGAAGTAATAGTAGTAGACAAAGAGATTCCCTCAAAAGATCAAACCCAGTTGCCGGATGCCAACGACCTCGTCGAAATGGACTATACTCCGGCGAGGAAGAAGCCTCCCATTCATAATTAGCTCGCCGGACGAACATGTTCTAAATTTGTTATTGTATTATATAACACATACAACCATATATTGCAATTTTTTATGTCATGCGTATACATGTTAGTGATTTAATTTGAAAAAACAATCATGTAGTTGATTCGATGAGTGTTTCGTTACTTTGGAGGTATCGGTACCCTCTATAGTAAAAGTTTCACATTTCGAAGGTTTTAAATTTAAAACATAAATCTTAAAGTTCTTATAGTAAACCCTAAACACAAAATAATGATGCTAACACCCTAAAGACTAAATCTAAACCCTCAAACACTACATCATAAACTCAAATTATAAATCGTATCACAGACTCTAACTTTTGACTATAAATCAAAATTAATAGATCCTAAATCCTGAATATTAAACTCTAACCCCTAATATTATATCATGAACTCTAAATGCAAACCTACAACCTCAAAAATCAAAATTTTAAACACAAAATATGACAAAATATAGTATAAAAAGTACCGGTACCCTCAGGGTACCAAAGCGTTTTCCATATATATATATATATATAATTAAAAATGCCATACATATCTAATCGAATGACTCGATAATTGTTACGCTGAATTGGGTAGCTCGATAGAGTTGTAGTGTAACATTTAATTAGCACTAAGTAACGGTTTATCAATGAATCACTATGCTAGAAGCTGAATTTTGACAATAGGTCAGTTCAATCATTGCAAAAAGTAAGTGTCACTCTTAGTTTAACGATGAATCTATATGCTAGAAGTTGAATATAACAATAGAGATGATCATTTCTTGCAAAAAAGGAAGTGTCGGTTTTAGTTTATAGATGAATCTGTTCATTTATTTGAAAATGCAAATGTGCATTGAATACAATGGTGATTCATGTTTACAAAAGGGAACATAGTGGACAAGAGGAGTGCCCACTTGTCAATTCATTTTTTTTTAACAAAATCCAACAACTAAATCCACCTTGAAATGTGGAGACATCATCAATAATTATCCCATCATATTTATGGTTGTTGATTCTATCTCTTCAAGATTTGTGATTGAATTGTCAACTATTTGGGTGAAAGTGACTCACAATATAAGTAGTCCGGTAGATAGTAGTTTAAGATCCAACTGGTCAAACCATCCGTACGAATGTGATATTAGAAATCTTGGTAGGATTAGAAATTGTCTGAGAGAAATAGTTGATTGTTCTTGAGTTGGAGTCGTTTGAAAAGCCGATAGTGTTATGAGCGTCTTACATACTCTTAAAATAAGATAAAGCCAACAGACATATAAAGATAGCTGTTATTTAAAACCTTGGCTTGGCTAGACGAAGAAAAGACGAAAGGAAAGCACTACCCCATATTGCTTGCAATAGTGGTAGAGTTTATAGACGCGACAGGTCTGTTGTCTGTCTCATAGGCGAATTAGCTACACAATGGTGTGAGGCAAAGGTCCAATGCAACTTATAAGTAACATGTCTTAATATATCTTCAGTAGTAGCAGTCATGGGTGAATTGCTTCTCAGAAAGTGGATCCACTCCCTCTTTACTCGCTTCGGTTTGAGTGGAGGGGTTCTTGCTTTGAGGTGCTCCAAACCCAAGCCCAGTAAGATTGTACACCTCATTGGGCATCTGTAAATTCTCCAATCCCATTTGAGATTTTGTAGCTTTCAGCCCACTAACCATGTGGTACAACCAGCTATCTAAATCCAACTAGTAAAGGCAGAAAAGTTCAGGAAGTTCAGATACCAAGACACTATAGAAGGATGGTTCATTGCTCAAAAGGCAATTGCAAGTTGCAGGCAAAGATTACTTGACTCCTTTGCTCACCATTCCTCACCTTTCTTTTATAAAAAACCAACCTTCAAAATTTGGATCACAGTCACAAAGAGATCTTCTTTTTGGGTTCAAAATCTTAAAAAAGTATCGAACTTCAAAATCCCAATCTAGTATTAAGATATACAACAAAAGAAACAACAGGTGTGGACCATCCGCATTATGCAATTCTTTCATAAAACAGCAAGCTTGCCTCTGCAGAAAGAACATCCTCCTCCGATACTCGAGAAACCTGCGAATCCGAGACGCAGAACCAGTGCAGATTGGAAGGCTTCTTCTCCTCCTCCCCATTGTCCTCGGGGGAATCGCACCTCACGCTTCTGTAAACAGTATAGTGACCACCTCCTGATCGGCCAAAGTGCTCCACCACTGATACGAGACGATACATGTAAGATTCCGAGGACACCACTTCATGCACCTGGGAAATTAACAGAACACAGTTGAAATAAAATGCGTTGCAGAAGTAATGAGTGTAGCGAGATGGATAATAAAACCTACCTTGTCCTCAGCTGGGAAGTTTGTATCCGCTCCAATAGTCTCCACATCGACTTTTGTTTCGACCAACTTGGGCTCTCCTATGTTGGTCTGCAATTGCTCGGAGGACTCAAGTTTGTCTGATGCTAATACTTCTTCAGATGCAGGATTTTGGATACTGATGCAAGCTCGAACCACCGGATGAGATGATGAGACGTTGGGTTTGTTCGAATGAGAGCTTTGTTTATCGGATTGTAACTCTTTCAGCGTAAATGGAAGCAGGTCCAAAACTAAGGGAAACCGAATATGGCCCTGAAGTTTAATTGGCTCTCCGAAGTGATTAATCGAAGCACGTTGCAGATGAATGCAAAGAATCTGTAATATTATTACTTTGAAAGTTAGAATGCATAATATGCTCAAACACCTATGTGCGTCAAACGAAAAATCCGAACTATGTAGGACCGATGAAAGAAGTGTGTACCTTTGGGCAACGAGCAATACTAAGTCCTTTCAAAGTTCGTGAGTAGTTATTCGACCAAGGTAGATTCTCTAGATGCAAATGATTATGACATGCGCATGGTTCGTTCTCGGTGCATCTCGTGACTTTCTCAATATTGCACTAAAAGAACAATTTTGTGAAGTCATATGAATGGGGACATAATGTCATATCAATCAGAAACACAGTGGTCTTAATTGATCCGCAAGAATATCACTTTACGTCTCAGAATTGAAATGTTTACCTCTAATGCTCCTCTTAGACGTAGATATTTGATGGCAACAAGATGCCAGCAATGGCTACAGTGATAATTATCAAGTTGCTCAGGAGCTATAAACCGTTTTAGGCAATCCTCCAGTGTGCATCCAACGATCTATTCAGATATTCAAAGAAGCAAATGAGGTTGGATAATAGATTCCCGAAAAGAATAGCTGAGGATACAGCAATGTTAGAATTGGCTCGAAAATGCAGAATACCAAATGACAGAACCTTTCTGTTAACATACAATTGGGGCACCAAATCCAAGCACCGGCAGAAGGGGCAAACTATGGAAGAATTGGAAGTTCATTGAAATCTGTAACATAAATAAGAAACCTCGTATCAGATACATCCGCAGATATGAACCTCGCAAGAAAATTGGATTTCAGAAAAAGCATTTTTAAGAGCATAGTGAACCTGAGAAGAACAAGTTTGGCACATCAACGTGCTGCTAAGAATACCGTCGAATGGTCCAAGGAAGTGTTGCTGCCATCTTTCTTTTTCATTCTGAAGTTGATGTCCTTTTGGTGTCAGAATCCTGGAATGGTAAGTCTGAACAATCTCTAACAGTGAACTCTGGTTCGGAAGGTAACAATCGGTAAATTCTTCTCTCAAAGAGGACAGCAAGTGAAGGAACGCTTCTTCTGCATCCTAAATAAAGAGAAACCATGGAACTTCAGGTAACTATATGAATTCCCCACGAATCATTGAAAAGTAAGCATTTTTACCTGTTGGCTGGTGAGGTTGAAGTTTCGAATATACTGCGCCATTGCAAGCATCACCTGCCGTGGACTTAACACCGTCCTGCCTTCTCCATATGCACATAAATCTGAAAAGAAAACTTTTTGTTACTGAATAGCATACAAACCAATATGAACCCTCTCCTAATAACTCGAATTACTGGGATGCAACGGTTCATGACACTTTTCAAGCACAATCACTTTCCAATCGAATTATTCTTACAATCAGCTAAGTTCATACAATCTCCGTGTTTCGAATTACGAATTCAGAATTCTCGAAATTACACACATCTCAAGTAAAATTGAACTCCCTATAGCATTCCTAATTGTAAACTCTCCTACTTACAACTCAAACCAACAGAGCAAAGCAATCAAAGTGATGAACAAGCTACTGGATTTTACCTTCCAACAAAGAAGCCAAAGCAACAGTTAGCTGCAAACCATCACTCCAATCCTCGGATTCGCAATCTTCAATTATCTTGTGAAGAAAGGGTTGGAAAGGGGAGCAACTTGCCAAAGCCTGGATAACAAAACAAAACACTAGCAATTGTCAATCAATAATCGTTCTTTACTACAAAAAATGGATGCGAAACAAAGCTCAAACATAACCCAATCAATGGATATTACCTGGAGTATCACATTCAGAAAGCAATTGTTCCCCAAGTTCTGGAGGCCAGGAACTAAGAGCAGATCCCGGCGATCTTTTCTCTGAGGCAACCAAAGGAAGCCCAATTGACGGTCCCTTATGACGGCGACGATCAAACCGGCGGCGGCTAACACGGCGGCGGCCAGTGGTAAGGGAAACCCAGATGTCGAACCCCACTTCATTTGAGACGATAAGTAGTTCCGGATCATTGATTCAATTCAAGTAATTTGCCTTTACAGCTGCTTCTTTTTGGCGGCGAAGTCGACGGCTTTAGGATTCGGGGAGACTTGGTTGGAATCGGGAACTTAGAATCTTATAGAACTAGGGAATCCCTACAGAAATTAATTAATAAGAAGAGAACATGATACTTCCTTTGGGTTGTATCAAGTGAGCTTCTTTCTTTCATAAAATTTCTTGTGTAGGATTAGGATTTTTTATTACCAAATACTTAGTATCAGGATTATCAGGTTAACACCTTTAAATAAGTCATATAAAAATAAAATGATAAATAAGAGATTATGATCTAAAGCAGGAGTTGAAAATCATATGCTTTGTTTGACTTTCGACTTAATGTGATCCAATAGCCTCCCAAGAACGTCTCTCAACCTCTCAAGGCAAGCCTCCAACCATAATTATAGTTTTCAACGCATATCATAAACCTTTAACTCCATTAGATGCGAATTCATATAAGAAATAGTTATATACATGGAATTCAAACCTCTTAACCTTTTATCCAAGAGAGGATTAAAGCAAGACTAATTCATTTCGAGGGTTACTATACCGCCTCTTAAAATTCGAATTAAACAACGTCCTACATTATATAAAGACTTAAACGTCCATTTTGAAAAAACGAAAAATTTACAACTTCAACTCAAAAAACTCTCTTCTAGTATGTTTTAGTTACTCGAAAATGCTACTGGCGAACCTCTGCCGAACATTTTTAGGTAAGGAAGTTCGAAAATTAGCGGCTGACCGACCGAACAGACCGGTTTTCGATCCGGTCAGACAACCCAGACATACCATATTTCCGTCCGGGTTGGCTGGCCGGACTAAACTCTTGTCTATCTGGTCTGTTCGGCGAACGGATGAATGTTTAGTCTAGCCAGACAACCCAGACGGAAATGTGGTATGTCTGGGTTACCTGACCGGATCGAAAATCGGTCTATTCGGTTGGGTCCGTCCAATTTTTTACAACTTAATTAACTCTCTTAATCGTTTTGTAGGTCGGTTCGTTAATTTGAATATGAGATTAGTACGTGAAGTACTACGATTGGATGCACGGACTATCGCCATGAGTACTACGGTAAGCGCTCGTCAGTGTCTCGATAGGTTTAACGAATAGGTTATATGTAGATAAATGATTAATGTAGTTTGTATTTTGGTGTTCATATTTAACGAATAGGTAGTTGATGTCGGTAGCAGAATTGATTACACCGACTGGTACTTATCCGACGATGTGTACGACACTATCGTTGAAGCGGCTGAAGCTCCAAAACAGATTGCTAAGACGCTTAATTCCCACTTGAAAAGCAATGACGCTGAAATGGAGTGTATCAGTATTGCTCATGTAGACCTGTTCGCAAATCTGAGGATTCAGATCCGTCGAAACGGGCGACGAAGTCAAAGAAGTGTAATTGCCCATTCAGACTTGTCGTGCGGTCAAGGGTGGTACATTTTGAGTGGAGGTTTTTTTTATTGATGGTGTTGGTGATATCAAGAATCATGATAAATCGAAGGAGTACCACAATAATCATTTGATTCTATTTTCGGCAGTCAGTTTGGAAAGTAATCCGCTCTCGGATGTCGCGAAGAAAGATATTAGGGATATGGTGGCGGTTCACACACAACCGAATAAGATCAGGTATTCTCTGACAAGAAGTTCAACACTCGTCATAATATGAATCAAATTTACAACGAGTCATTCATGATTAGGAAGGAAAAATTAGATGGTTATGAATCCGATGGAGTGGACTTTGCATACTGCTACAGAACAGCCACTTTGTTCAGTACGTAAAGGACGATGGCCGAGCCCTTGTTCATTTGTTTTTCAACCACCCCGAATGCGTTCAGATGTTGAGTTCATGGTATTTTGTCATTATGATTGACTCGACTTCAATATCAATGTTTACTGGAAGCCAGTGATCCAGTTGGTTGGTGTGATTCCGGTCCGTAAAAACTTTAGCATGAAAAAATAGAGTCTTATGTTTTGGTGTTGGAATGTTTAGTATAATTGCTCGGTAAGTGAGAACTTACTGATTGGTGATCGATAAAGAGCGAGGTTTGGTTGTGGCACTACGCAGTCTTTCCAAGGACTCCACATTTATTATGCATTTGGCATATGAAGAGGAATATCGAGGCGAAGATTAAGTACATCACTATAAATGCGGAAATGGCTGAAGCTTTCTTGCACGGAAGGTGGAATAAAGTGTTGTATGCATATTTGGATGTGGAGTTCTACCAATAATGAGCATTGTGACCCTCGAAATTGGGAATCACACTCGTCGCCATCGTGCCACCATCCTCTATCCCTTCAGCAAGCAGCCATGTGCACGAAACATGTCCCCGACCCCAGTAGTCTCGACCTCCTCATCGACCAGCTCTCCCATGTGTAGCGCCAACGATCACCGATGCATGGGACCCTGTAGAAGCCATATACGGATGCTGCAAAACAGACTCAGGCTCATAGCCACCCACCTCCTCGTCATCATACGGGTCTGGAACAAATATACGCCTCGATGTCAGAAAGGGTGGAGGTCTAACAGGCGCAGCAGGGGACGGAGGTCTAACATGGCTAGCGGGGCTGACCCGAATCCTAATCGATGGGAAAGGCTATGGAGCCTTGTAGATTTTCTGTTTCTTGTTCTTTTTGGGCACTTCATCTCTCCGCTTCGAAGCAATAATGTCGCGCTCTGCAAGCCTATTCAAAATTTCCACTGACTTGCCTTTCCCTCGCATTTTTTGGATTCCATAATCTCTTCTTCTACCGGGTTAGTACTATGTTTCTTACCACCACCTTTTGTCTTCCCCATTTTATTGACAAACTATATTTAATGAAATTAAACATCTAGATAAATTACATGTTAATTAGTATAATCCTATTTACTTACAAATCGAATTAATTATTAATTGTATTATACTATCTAATTAATTATTAATTACATTGTATTAAAACCACTAAAATTTTAAACTTAATTAATTAAAAAATAATTCAATTAATTACACCTACACAACTCTACTAATTATCTAATTAAAATATAAACTTAACTAATCAGGAAATAATTCATTTAATTAGACCTACACAAATATACTAATTACTACTTTAATTACATCTAAATAAATCTACTAATTACTATATTAATCTAACAAATTTCACTAATAATAATAATAAAATTAATTATTATTTATAAAAAAAACTGAACGGACTGCCACCGCCGGAGCCCGAACGGACGACTGCTCCGTGCACCGCCGCTGCCTGGCAAACGGAGCCGCCGTCCGTTCGGGCTCCAACAACGGCAAAAAAAAAATTTAAATTACAGACAGCAGCTTTGGTGATGGTCGGAAATCGGTCTATTGTCGAATTAAAATTTGGTTTTGTAAGGTTACCTGATCGGAAAGTTATCGATTTTCAAGTTCAGATCTTCAATTTTTCCTTGGATCTTCGAGTTAGGATTTTTAAATTCTTGGCAACTTCTAGATTTTGAGTTTGAGAATGATTGAGTTTATCGAATATTAAACCTTTTATGAGTTTTTAAAATTTATAAAAAGTTAATTTAGTAATTCATATTTAACTGTTTAATTTAATTATTAGGACGTGGTTTAAAGATTTAGATAAGTATTCGAGGGGTTTTGATATCCAAATTGTCTGGTGATTTCGAGGAAGAAAGAGTGGGAGAAACAAAACAATCAATAAAGAAAAAGTTGGTAAAGCAAAGCAAAGTGCCAAAAGCCTCGAGCAGCAGAAGAAGCAAAGAAAAAAAACTAAAATCCCCACAACAAGCCATTACATCCATCATTTCCAGCTCACAGTTTGAACCCAAAAAAGCAGAAAACCCAAAAGAACAAATATGAAGATGAAGAAGAAGAACAACATCCGCTCCCACAAGCTTGTAATATTCCTATTCTCTTCTTTTAATCTCCTCCTCTTCCACTCTTCTTTCTCTCTTCTTCTTCTTCTTCTTCTTTTGCTTCCCACCACTTCACCATATTCTTATTCCCCTTCCCCACCCACCATCAATGGCCACCAGAGTTTACCAATCCTGGAAAGGCCGCAATGTGAGTACTGCTAACTAACTCTGTTTGTTCCCCATCTGGGTTTTCCTCCATTGCTTCATTTCCAACTAAAGTTTAGATCTTTCTTCTTGATTCTACTAATCCCGATTTCATTTGCAGTAGTTTGCTTCATTTTCCCGTCTGGGTTTTCCCTCCATTATTGCTTCATTTCTGCTTTTATGCATGCTTTCTTTCTG
The DNA here is from genome assembly GCA_030674075.2 of Linum usitatissimum. Classification (NCBI taxonomy): domain Eukaryota; kingdom Viridiplantae; phylum Streptophyta; class Magnoliopsida; order Malpighiales; family Linaceae; genus Linum; species Linum usitatissimum. Next base: position 3,196,876 of record JAUJYP020001495.1, read on the forward strand.
CAGGACTCACTTTGTTTTTGTTTGTCCCGTTTTTAGCAGCACTAATAATGACTGTTTCAGACAAATGTTTCTGATTTTCTTGGTGTCTAGTTGTCCAACTTCAGTGCGGTGGTTGCAGATTTCGAGATGATGAAACTGCAGCTTGTCTGTCATATTATGCATCATTAATGACTCTGCAACTACCCTCAATGTTTCCCTTATTTTGTTTTCCTTTTAAAGCATGCAGCCACCAGTGCGCACCTACAGCTTGTATAATGCAGAATAATGATCTTTGTCACAGTTTCTTTTCACCATTTTATCCCTACACCTTTTAAATCTTGGACTGAATCAATACGATCTCGAGTCAGGTGTAAGAAGTTAGGCCACTTGCCTAGGGTTTTTCGATTTTAGGGTGAGGAAATCTCATGTAAACTTTCGAAATTAAAGTTCTTTTTGTGCATTTTTTAGTCTCGGCCTAAACTTGAAATGTTGCACAATATCTTCCAATGTAAAAGTGACGAAATTTTAAAATTGAAGTTTTTGCCTAGTGTATTTACTGCCTAGACTCTCCAACCATCTTGGTTTTGCTGTTGTCTCAAGTTCAATACTCATCCTTATTTGTTGTTGTTATTGTTGTTTTCGAATTTTGCAGTGTATTTTTTGAATCTCACACAGGGTACACTTTCAAACACACCCCTAAACTCTAACACTTACCTAGGGTCTTCTACTATACTAGTTCTGCTGTTGTATATCCACTTAGCTCATTATATGGTGTTGTTTTCGAATTTTACTAGAGTATTTTTGAATCTCGCCCAGGAAGCATTGAAATACGTGCCAAAAACTTGAACACGTGCCTAGAATCTCCGACAATCATGGTTCCGCTATTGTGTCAAGTTCAATATCACCCAGTTAGCTCATTAGTTCTTGTTGTTGTTCCCCCCTAATTTGTGTAGATATTCCTGTTCAAAGGAAGGATAATCCTTGGACCAGATGCAAGGTCAGTGGGGATCACCTTGTTGCTAATAGTGGTACCAGTTATCATCTTCTGCACATGTGTAGCTACCAACCTTGTCAAGGAATTCCCTCCAACATCTACCCTACGCTACGCCATCCCTTTGGCATCCATTCTCTTCACAATCTACGTCAGTCGAACTCTCCTCCATTCCCTTACACCGCTAAGTTCCCGCAAGAAAGAGTGTCCCGTGGTCATTCTGATCTTTTTGTTCATCATGATTCATTGGTACTATGCAGGTGCTAGTACTGCTTCTTGTTACTTCAGGACGAGACCCTGGAATTGTTCCGAGGAATAACCATCCACCAGAAGAGGACAGTTTCCACAATTCAGTTAGAATGGAGGGGAGTGGGACACAGACTCCAACACCAAGGCTACCTAGGATGAAAGAAGTGTTTGTCAATGGTCTGCCTGTTAAAGTGAAGTACTGCGAGACTTGCTTGCTGTATCGCCCTCCTCGTTGCTCCCATTGCTCCGTTTGTGATAACTGCGTTGAGAGATTCGATCACCATTGCCCTTGGGTTGGCCAGTGCATTGGAGTGGTACGTTATAATTTGATAGCATGGTGTTTTGGCTCTCAAAAACTGTTACATTCCAACAACTCGAGTTGTTGGGAAAAATAACTCGAATTTCATAGTTGTCATTCACCATTTTGTAATTGGATTGGCCAGTACATTGGAGTGGTATAACTAGTTACATGGTGTTCTAACTTCTAACATAAGGGAAAAGATCATTCTTTTGACTTTGACATTTGAAATCATGACATGACATCCTAATAACTTGAGTGGTTGGGAGGGGTTTGTAATTAGTGTAAATAATGTTCCTTGCAGAAATGATGATTTCTTTTTCATTTGGTATGAAATGTGATATCGTAAGAATCCATTACATCTCAATAAGTGGAGTTGTTCACAATTGGTTTATATATCATTCCTTAACAGAAAAGAGCATTTCTCCGACTTTCCTCATTTGGTGTGAAATATGTTGATTACGGAGCATCATTACATCTACATAACTCAGAGTTTCTATGAGAGATTCATGCTTGATTCATATGTTGGTTTATGCAGCGAAATTATCGATACTTCTTTCTATTTGTCTCATCGTCGGCTCTTCTCTGCATCTATGTCCTTGCAATGTCAGCTTGGAACATGAAGTTCCTCATCGACAGGCACGATGTACTCTGGAAGGCAATCAAAGAGTCCCCAGCATCTGTAGTCCTCATCATCTATTGCTTCATTTTCCTATGGTTTGTTGGAGGCCTCACTTGTTTCCATCTCTATCTCATTAGCAGAAACCAGGTCAGTCATTATATATATACCCCCTCCTCGAGAACTTTTCGATATGCTGATGTATCAGTAGTACGTACTTTCGTATGCATACAGACTACGTACGAGAATTTCCGATATGGAGCTGTGAATCGGGTGAATGTGTATGATAGAGGCTGCTTGAGGAACTTCCTTGAAGTGTTCTGCACCAAGACTAAGCCTTCCAGGAACAATTTCCGGGCATTCGTGCGAGAAGATCAGCAATTGCCCACAGTGCTGCATTTGAGTGAAGGCAATAATGTTGGTGTAGATGGCGGTGACCGTAGAGTGAAGGTGGAGGACAACTCAGAGATCGATAAGGACTTCATGAAGATCTCCGAGCGGCATGTTGCTGTAGAAGATGGCATCTGTAACAGGACATGATAATGATGATTGATGATGAACTTGAGTTGGAATGTGTAGAACATTAGCACAGTGGCTTAGAAGATTTAAGGTAAAGATGTTTACCGTCTTTCTTAAGATAGCATTGCAACTGTTAAAATGGTTTTGGAGAAATTATGGATGTCATCCAAATGAAGGAATGTGTCCACAGTTCTTTACTTAGTGACGGTTGGGTCGAATATATAGTCCATCTTGTAACTTAGACTGTGTTACGTACTAGTTTCGAAACTTTCAAATCATTGATAATGGTCTCAAAATTACAAATATGACCCTAATTAGAGTGGTCTTAAATTGTAAATTTTGAGAGTGATATGTAACATTTGGAAGTTTCGTAACCAGCCAAACTAAAGTGTAACACATGAAAATTGAAAATGGTTTCGTAACCAGCCAAACTAAAGTATAACACATGAAAATTGAAAACGTTTAAATTGGCTAATATTTGACATGCATGTTGGGAATGGTTAAAAATTGAGGTTTCGTCATGTTAAACCTTTTAAATAATAACCAAATGAAATGACCAAAAAAACATGTTTTTAAGTTTTAATTCTTGTTGTTAGTGGGGATGTATGTGCTTTCGATTATAAAAATTTTAGGTTGGATTTTTAGTGGTTTCCCACCATATGCATGCATAAAATAAACCAAATTGAAAATTTTCAACACTAACATAACATCAAGTAAAATTGATTTTTAATTTTATTTGCCATTATTTACAGGGGTATCATTGTGAAACTTGATTTTTTAGCCATTTTTCACATGCATGTCAAATATTAGTCAAATTTAAAATTTTGAAATTTTCTTATGAAAATTGTCAAATTTCCATAATATATAACTCACGAAAATTGACCAATTTTGAAATAAAAATTAAAAAATTTCAAATTGACTAATATTTGACATGCATGTTGGGAATAACTAAAAATTAAGATTTCGTCATGTTAAATTGTTCAAACAATAGTCAAATCAAATTAAAAAACATTTTTAAGGGTTTTGATTGTTGTTTTTAGTGGGGATGTATGTGCTTTTAACTTATTAAATACATCAATCATGTTAATCACCAAAATGAATGATGTCTGTCGGACCCTAAACCCGACTCCGGTTCCTAAATATACCGTAAGCGTTTAGATTTAGGTTTAAATGATGTGTCGAATGACTCAGCTTGATGATTAAATATATTTAACAAAATTTTAGATGAATTTAGTTTTTCAATAAATGTGTTAAATTCACATACAAAAAGACAACAAAGTTGATAAATGAAAAATATAAGAGGACCATCTACATTACCTACCCAAAATATATAGAATATCTAATGATGAGCTTGACTCATTGATGATCTACAGCATCTACCTACAATCTTGAGGCTCAACAGATAAACCATATCATGGATGTTCTTGCTTATTTTAAACACTCCCTCCAAAAATTGTCAATTGTCTTCATGCATATTTTAGGGAGTTTCACTAGCCATGTCAGAATCATCACGAGGATAGACAGGTTTGAAACCAATTCAGGCTTTCAATGAAAACCAGCAACAACTTTCATTACATAAAAACAAATAAGAAGTCGAGCGCTTAGTTAGAGGCCAGACTCCAGAATTCTCAAAGGTAAAATACATATACTATACATAATAACTACAAAAGCTACCACCACAACAGTTCACCATGGAGATTTCTTCGTCCTCAAGCAAGTATTGTTCAACTTCCGCAAGCAAGACATTCATCACGGTTGCTTAGAGAGCAGACCATCTGAGCCATTTTGGTACCATCATCTTCTTCATCGGCCTCCACCTTTGCCTTCTTATCCTGCGTAAAAGTAGTAGCTCGCACGGTTGGTTTTGGTTGATAGTTGTGCAGATAATGGTAAAAAAGATAAGTTGTGTGTTTATAACAGTTTCTACAGCAGAGCCATTACCTTGAGATCGGTGGTGTCTACTGTAAACTTGATTGCATCGGCTGCAGCTCGTGATCTTAGATAGTACATTCCTGTCTTTAGACCCTAAACATAGCCAAGAACATAAACTCGTTACGATTTTCATTACTCATATCACCTAACAAAATCTAACCCGACTCAACCCAATCCGAATAACTCGCCCAACACAGAACTGTCAAAAACCCACTCAATCTCATTGACACCATGAGTGGGTTGTTGGAAAAAAATGTTTGATGATATGGTAATAGAGTGTACCTTGGACCATGTATGGAAATGCAAGGAAGTCAGCTTTCCGAAATTGGGTTGGTCCATGTGTATGTTAAGGCTTTGGCTCTGATCTATGTAGCATCCACGATGAACAGCCATATCCACCAAAGTCTTCTGCTTGATCTCCCATACGGTCCTTAAGTAAACACCATAACATTTGCATTATTAGCATAAAACAGTCCAAGAACAAGACGTAAGAGGATGCAAGGCGAAACAAAGAAAGTTTGGATCTTTACTTGTAAATGAGCTTCAGATCCTCAGGGATTTCTGGGAGCTTCTGGACAGAACCATTTTCGTAAATGATTCTATTCTTGATGGCAGGGGACCATATACCCATCTCAGTCAGATCATTCAGAAGATGTTTGTTAACTACAACGAATTCACCACTGGAAAAGAAAGGCAAGTTAGATCACGACCTGAAACAGATTGATTTTAAGTGGAAGCAGTGGCTTTTTGTGGTATATACCTTAAAACCCTGCGACTATAGATATTGGAAGTGTATGGCTCAAAGCACTCATTGTTTCCAAGAATCTGACTGGTTGAAGCAGTAGGCATAGGTGCCACCAGAAGTGAGTTCCTGACGCCGTTCTTTGATATCATCTCTCTCAAGACCTCCCAGTTCCACAAGCTCGATGGAGTGACTCCCCACATGTCTGGCTGCAAAGTACCCTGCAGCAATTTTTGGAGACATAAATGATTATAGATTCACAGTAATGTGTACAAAACAAAAGAACATGTCTGTCAAATGCAAATGATTACCTTACTCACGGGACTTCCAGCATATGTTTCATAAGGACCTTCTACTGCTGCAATCTCAGAAGATGCTTTCAAGGAATGGTAATAAATTGTTTCGAATATATCCTTGTTCAACTGTTGAGCCTGATTTGGTCATACAAGTTAAAATCAATATACTTGTTATAGAAAGAGGAGATGGGGGGGGGGGGGGGGGGGTGGAAACAAAAAGGCTTCCGAAAAGATAGGAAGCAAATGTATAAATAGTTACCTCAGGGGACTCAAATGGCATGCCAAGTAAAATGAAGGTATCGGCAAGACCCTGGACTCCAATTCCAATCGGCCTGTGTCTTAAATTTGACCTCTTTGCAGTCTCAACAGGGTAATAGTTAACATCGATTATTTTGTTGAGATTATAAGTCACCGCTTGTGTAATCTGCAGTAGAGTAGAAAGAGAATTACATGACAATACATTCCATAAAGAAGACAGAATATCTAGTGAATGAACCAGGACATGGATGTCAATTTAGTTACAATGTACGAAAATCACATACCTCAGCTAATTTGTCAAAATCAAAGAATCTGTTCATGGACCCTCTGCTTCCAACTAGCTTAGATGGATGTGATTCCATTGGCACTCCCTAATACAGAATTAACATTAGTATTGCCTTCAGGCGATGGTGTGTAATATAATTAACATGAGTGAAACATACAACATACTTTTTCTCTAACAAAGCGAGGTAGTGCAATTGATGCCAAATTGCACACAGCAGTTTCAGTTGGACTTGTATACTCAATGATCTCAGTACACAAATTGGAAGATTTGATTGTTCCAAGATTCTGCTGGTTGCTTTTCCGGTTGCAAGTGTCCTGGTCGAATAAACAACCAACTATTATGTAAGATATTGAGAAACTAAAGTAAACGGAACACACTATTAACTCAAAGCTTCAGAGAGCTTACCTTAAAAAGCATGTAAGGGGTTCCGGTTTCTATCTGAGAAGTCAATATTTCAAACCACAAACTTTGCGCCTGTACAACCTTCTTGGCTTTTCCCTGAGCAAGCAACATGTGTTATTAAATTCAAAATCTCACAAATGGATGCACCGGATGAGAATAGGCACTAGCCATGAATTTGTATAATGAACATGAACTAACATCTCTTTCATATTTAGTGTACAACTCCTCAAACTCTTTGCCCCAACAATCAGCCAAGCCCGGTGCCTCATTAGGACAAAACAAAGACCATGTTCCATTACTCTGGACTCTTTCCATGAAAAGATCTGGCACCCAAAGGGCATAGAACAGGTCCCTTGCCCGATGTTCTTCCTACAAAAACATACATTGTACATTTCAACCCATATAAAAACATGTATGGGAACATGTCAAGTAACAAAGGTGAATGAAGATATATGCTACTCTTGACCCTACCGATCCATGGTTTTTCCTGAGATCAAGGAACTCAAATATATCTGCATGCCATGGCTCCAGGTACACAGCAAAAGCACCTACAAGCATAAAGAATCAGGTCAAAACCATGCCTTTAAAATAACCCTTAACAAAAGATGCAAGACATGTCATAATCAATGTACCTTTCCTCTTGCCCCCTCCTTGATCAACATATCGAGCAGTATCATTAAACACCCTTAACATGGGAACAATGCCATTAGATGCCCCATTAGTTCCACGGATATAACTTCCAGTGGCACGGATATTATGAACAGACACACCAATCCCTCCAGCAGATTTGCTGATAACAGCACACTCCTTTAGCGTCTCATATATTCCTTCAATGCTATCATCCTTCATGCATACCAAGAAACAACTGCTCAACTGCAAAACAAATTCAGTGCATTAACCTCCACAATAGAACCTACAACACACAAATTACAACATGCACTAGCCTAAAGAACATGGCCCAGATGCAGAGGTGTGCGAGGACATATAACACATACTTGCGGTCTTGGTGTTCCAGCATTAAAAAGGGTGGGAGAAGCATGAGTAAACCATCGTTGTGACATGAAGTGGTATGTTTTAATAGCTGAATCAATGTCATCCTTGTGGATCCCGACAGAAACCCTCATTAGCATGTGTTGAGGCCTTTCTACAACCTTTCCCTGGACCTTCAACAGGTATGACCTCTCTAGGGTCTTAAATCCAAAATAATCATAATCAAAGTCCCGGTCATAGATGATCTCACTGTCCAGCCGTGCTGCATTCTGAAATAACCAGTGATTGCTTACATCAGACGAAGTGAGATATATATATAAAAATATAAAGTGAAGCAATAGGCTTGATAATATCATATCAAAATATAGCCATGAAGCTATTGGATTTTGTTTAAAATATCTACAAAGCATAATGAGATTCTCAGAATTCTAAGTCCTTTCCTACTTCCTACAAAACAATTCAAAGAATTGAAGTATCTCATCCACTATTGATGATGTGGCATTAAATTTATCAAGAAATGAGCATCGGAGAATAATTACTACGCTTAAAGCAATTCAGAATCAGAGAACAAGACATCAGAGAGCTGGTCACTCATATAAAATCCAAAAACAGTAGATAACTGCCAGCCAAATACATCAATCATTCTATTCAATATGCTCAAATGCCCTAATTTGATGAAAACAGCATAACAAGTAATTTGAAGAACATCATAAGAATGAAAGGAAAGCTGACAAAAATTCAATTGAAAAAAGGGGTACCTTCATGATTATATCATACACATCATCGGCAATCAAAGGAGCCTTCAATCCAGATCTCTCGTTGAAATGAGTGTACATAACTTTGATACTACATAAGAAGGAGAAAAAAACCATCATTTCAATCCTCCAATTCCATACCAATCACTCAACAGTATCAAATCAAACAACAGACAAGCCAATCTTACGTCTCCGAGAAGGACTTCATCGTGTTCTTATGCAGATTCGACACAGCAATCCTCGCAGCCAACTGCACACCCGTGAAACAAATCAAGTCAGAGAAAACCCCACAAAGCTATTGAAATCCAGAAATGAAAAGCTAGTCATCAAACAGATGGACGAAAACTCACGGAGGCATAATCAGGATGGTTAGCAGTCATGGCAGCAGCAGTCTCGGCAGCCAATTCATCAAGCTGGCTGGTGGTGACACCCTTGTAGACTCCGGCACATACCTTTTGGGCGACGAGGACAGGGTCGCAGTGGTCGATGCTGAGGCCATAGCTTAGCTTCTTGAGCCTGGCAGTGATCTTGTCAAAGTGGACAGTTTCCTGTCTCCCATCTCTCTTCACTACATACATCTCTGCGCTCTGTCGGCTTTCTCTATTTTGGGTGGAGAATTTCGTCGAACAGGTGGAAGGCACTCTTGGGAGACGAGATAGGGCAAATGTTACATATACTGGCGGCTAGTACAGAAAATGATATATATATACTGGTGGTGGATTTGAAATAGGTTAGGTTTGGTAGCAGGGATTTCGAAATTTTTTGGTGGGAGGGTTTCGATTTTCGCGCCAAACAATTTTGGGAGAGGATAACTGGCGCGCAGTTCCGAGAAATGCTGAGCGAGCCGGCAACAGTAGAAATAGAATCCTTAATTTATTTTGAGATTATTATTTTACGTTTTAGGTTTTGGGTAAGACGACACTTTAGACTGTATAGAGATATTATTGTCCTTGTCTTTTATCTGTTTCGGTCAATATTAAAATTCGGCCTTTCATCCGTTCCGGCTGGCACATGCACCGGTCGGCTCTTTGGACCATCTGAAAAACGGGTGTCTGGCCGCCCTAATGCAAGCCGAAACGGGTGGCCGGCCGAACATTTCTATTTTTTAATTTTTAATTTTGCGATCTTGAGTACGGGGTTAATTCAACGGGACCGCTATTAGTGCGATTAGAAGGTGTAATCGCACATAAAACTAATCTGAAATAAAACAAAACATTGGAAGTCTGACACACAGTAAACTGAAATAATCGAACAGACCAATCTCTAAGGCGAGAGTACACAACGAAAGGGTACCCCAAACCCAATAACCCTAGAACCATAAACCATAAAACTCTAAACCCTAAATGCTAAACTCTAAAACTCTAAACTCCAAAACCCTAAACCCTAACAATGACAATCGTACAACGAAAGGGTACCCCGAACCTCAACCCTAAACCTTAGAACCCTAAACCATAAACCCATAAACCCTAAATCCTGAACTCTAAAACCCCAGACCTTAAACTCTAAAACCCTAAACCCTAAAAACGACAATCGTACTTCGAAAGGGTACTCCAAACGCAAACCCTAAACCTGAGAACCCTAAACTCTAGAACTCTAGAACCCTACACCATAAAACCGTAAACCCTAAATTCTAAAACCCTAAACGCTTAACCCTAAAATCAAACCCTAACCCCTATAACGAAAGGTCAATAGTAGGCTTAGATATGTTAATAGAGGATAATATAATTCGTCATCGAATGCTAGTTAACGACAAAATATAACGGCATGAAATTTTGATCTAAAAAACTTGTTGTTGATGTCATACGAAAGATATGTCATACGTAGTATATGTAGTTAGATCAAATCGATAGTTGGTGACGTCATAGAGATTTAAATCATAATTAAAATATAATGTACAATTTATTTAATTATGATAAAATTATATATTTTCAACAAACTACTACTTAATTACACGTTAATGTAGTAATGTAGTTTATTCCAGCATAAAATTCACATTTCGATAGCCTCGTAAAAGTTATAAAAAAAAATTAAAAGGCCGGCCGACCATCTGTTTCGGCCAGCATTAGGACCCAATCGGACACCCTTTTCGGCTAGGTCCCGTCCGATCGGCTCCAGGTGACAAGGAAAGTGTTGGGCCTGCCGACCGGCCCGAGGAACACGGAGCGGAATTTAATTCTCTTGCCGCTCTTTTTTTGTAATGATCTGTTGGCGCCACTTTGCGGAAAATTTGAACTTACAAAATGGGGTAAAGGCATTATGAGGCCCAGAGTGATAGGTGATGGGCCTTGGACGAAAGAACGGTCCAGGATATGAAGTCAGTAAGACGAGACCCAAAGGATGAACCACGAGCTATAAATAGCACATAAATTTTGCGGAGAATCTCCGATCCAACATAATCGTGGTTAAAAAACGTACATACCACACATTAATAGTAAAACTCGTCTAGTGTTAACTTTGTACTACTTTAAATATAACGTAAATTTATTATATAACGTCTTTCTTTCCTTTGGCCTCTTGATTTATTGCAATCACGCAGCTAGCACAAACTTGCTGAGAATATTAATTAATCATAATTTGAAGTGATTCGGTTAGTGACTATTGATGAATCATAATCCAATCGAGCCTGAACATATTAATTTGGTGTAGCATCTGATTCAGGCAAGCTGGCAGCACACTGAAATAGCCTTTGCAATTGTCATCTGAGACATGTATTCAGAATCAGTCGTCGGTCTACCAAACACCTCAATTAATTCATTTGGTTGGGGAAAATCTCAATTATTATTGTGTGTATGTGGTTGGTTAGCCTTCTTTGTGTTGTCTCATGATTCTCACCCATGTGAACTTTTATTAATCTAATGATATATCAAAGATTGGAGAAATCTTGTTGGCCCCAACAATAAGAGAACGAAATCCACCTTTTTGCCCTTGGGATTTGGAGATCATCCACGTAGGTATCAAGATTCACTCCCCTTTGTATTAAAATATAGTTTGGTACCACAATTAGTGATGTCGTCCTTAGTCAAATTAATTTTGGGGTTCCCGACCTTTAACCTAAGTGAGAGTACCGGTGATATCAATACATGGGTTGAAATAATTACGGATTCGAACCCAAAATCTATGGGACTAAAGTAAGGTGGATATTAAGGGAGACAACAAGTTGGTGTGTTCCAGACTATTGCTACGGAGCATGGTGCTAATAACACTGCCCATACAATGCTGATACATGCTCATTCATATCCCCACCCTTGTTAAGACCGATGAGCTGTAAGCAGATGAGGTGGATGGAGTACAAGGATATCGTATAGGCGTGCGACACCTGATTCCATGATTAGAAACATAATTGACACCCGATTCCCCCCACTAAACTAATCATCAACACATTAATTAAAAACCCAACACATCAGAAACTGAAGTAATTGACAACACCAACAAGAAGAGATTATCAAAACCACACACTGTTATCATATAAAAAAAGCTCATCAGACGTGGCTCAAGCGGCCACCATAATCAAAATCCCCATTTCCCAACAATCACTGCAGATTGATTTTCATTTGTTAATTAAATCTAATCCAACCCCCACTTTATATAAAACAATGTGAAGATCAACACCCCCACCTGGGTTCACACAACCAAGGCTTTGATTCTCTGTGTCTCTTTGAGGTTAGCTTCTTCCTTCAAACTCCTTCCATATCAGTTTCTTCATTTGTTTCCACTTCTGTTTCTTTCGTCTTCTTCTTCTTGATCTAGATTCAGATTGGAAGTAACATTGGTTAGATCATACGTAGGAATGGGATCGGAGTGAGTGACAGGTCTCTGTCATTTATTGGATGGTGGTTCTGGTATTATATCTACCCTAATCATCTAAGTTAAATGCCGTTTGACTCGGTTAGTTTAATTTTGAGGGTTGTTGTAATTTCGTGTCTCTTATTCACTATTTAGTTATAGTTGTCGTTGAATATGACATGTCATTTATAAAGAAGTGTGCATAACATTTTAATGCCAACTGAAACATGCCATGTCATTACAAAATAATTAGCAATTAGTGTCGAACATATGTAAAACGATTAATTTATGGCATTGACACATATGTTAACAGTGATTGATGTAGGTAAGTCGATGTTAGGAATTGGTCAGTTCACCATTGACATAGTTGACACAAATCATAACAAAATTTATGAAAGATGGTGTAGTATAATGAAGATTAACTTAAATTACTTCCCTACAAGAAGAAAAAAAACTTAAATTACCAAATCAATGGAATTTTAAGTTAGATAATCATGTTTAATACCAGTAAAAGTATTTGACCACTTTCTGAATAGAGCTTTTGAGCCCTAGTTGTTTTATTAGTCTCTAAGGCAAAGTTAAGTGCTCGTGGGCCTCGTTGTAACGGGCTTTCTCAATTGAAGTGGGCTTCGGCCTGTGAAAATATGATGAAGGGTTCGTTTGGCTTATTATAAATTAAAAGAATATTAAAGTTATAGAAAAATATTACTGTTATGGTAGTCTGTCGTTTGATTGTTGGGCTGATTTTAGTTGACGGTTGAAATTTTTTTTTAATTTTATTTGGTTATTATTTGAAGGGGTTAAGTATGATGAAATCTCAATTTTAGTCATTATGTATGTCAAATATTAGCTAATTTAAAAATTGATTGATTTTTGTGTATTATACTATGGAAATTTGACCATTTTCATAAGAATATTTCAAAATTTTCAAATCAATTAATATTCGACATGCATATTGGAAATGACTAAAAATCAAGTTTCACGCTGTAAATAATGGTCAAATGATGTTAAAAATCAATATTACTTAGTGTTATGTTAGTGTTGAAAATTTTCAATCATACTTACTTTCGACGTGTTGAGCCGTCGTTACATGAATTACATTCTGGTAATTTCAAACATACACAATTTTATGGAAACCAAAATATTTTACCATACATTTCAACATGTACAAACAATAATAAAATACACGGATCGTTACGTTCAATCAGGTTCATAACGGAACGCGAATAAACAACCTAGTGTATAATTAAATACAAAGTAATATAAAAACTTGTCAAAATTATATTTCGTAAGAAATGTATAATTATACAAATTTCACATATTAATATACATCGGAAAATATACTGAATTCAAACTCCGTAACTCTAACTCTCTGATCACTTAGTGGTCAGGCTCATGATGCGCCAAAGGGGAAGAAGCTATGCACATCAAGTCATCCATCACTCAGCTCACATCCTTATCCGTACATCATCACGGACGTTTTCCATTCTTTTTATTTTTCTTTCTTGTTTGTAACAATTTATCATTTATTCCCCCCAAATATTTAATTTTTTAAAAAGCAGCAAATAAAAAAAGAACAAAAAGAAGAAATAGGAATATTGGGATATTGCTGCATCAGATAGTCGTATTTAGGGTTCCACAAATCGGAAATCTTGAAATTGGCAGAACCCTCAGATTCCCATTTTCAGCAAAACACCCCCATTACATCTCGAGATACAAAGAGGGGACTTTTGTCTATTTCAATTCATCTAATCGGATTGAAATAGACAGAGATTTTAGATCAATAAAATAAAAAATAAAAAATAAATACGATATTAATATTCATTTAATAAATTATGTTGATTCAAACTTGAAATCTCCGAATAATTATATTGTCTTTATATTAGATGTAAGAACATAAAATCAAAAGCAAAAACGAGACATTAGTTACATTTTGACGATAAAAGCAAAACAAGGTAACGATGGTTGCAGTTATTTACAATGAAGGCAAACGAAGGTAACAGAATCAGAAACTTGGATCAGAGAATCCCTCTTCGTCCTCTTTAGTTTGTCCTCTCTTCTCCCAAACAAACAACCCTAAAGAACATAACGCCAAAAACCAGCACAATTTCCATCTCACATCCCAATCCAACAGAAACCAAACGAAACCCTGAACGAACAGGATCACAGTAAAGAAAACCCAGAAACCAGAGGAGGAGCCTCATTCTGCAGAAACATCTCATTTTTCCTTCCCAAAGCAGCTGACAGAAATCGCTGTTTTTTTACAACTTTATGGGGTGCTAGCTGTTTCCATGTCTCCCATCTAGCCTGCCTGTTCCTAGTTTTGTTTGCCTACCCTGCTGCAAATTGAATACCCATGAGTTGTTCTGCAAATTTTTTCCGCCATTAATGCCCCCCTCTTTTTTAGAAGCTATCAAACGCAGCTTGCAGAAGGACTAAAAGCAAAGCTGTCCAGCTGTATTTCTCTTTCTTCCTCCCACTTCCCTTAATTTTGTTTGCTCATAATTCAAAAATTCTTCCAATCAAATAAGAAAAATCGAACCTCCTGATTGATTCTGCAGCTTTCAACTTCCCTTTTTTCTCTTTGGAGATTATACTTTCCCTCCTCCTCCTGCATTATCCTCAAGGTTTATCTATCTATTTATTTATTTGATTGATCCATTCATTCTTCCTCTGTTTTTTCTTCTGTTTCCTGCTGCTCTGCCACTCGTGCACTTTCTTCTTCCTTTTGCAATTTTCTCTTCCTGTTTTTTGAAAAAAGTTTCAGATCTCGAGAGACCCATCCATCTACCGTTTCTGTGACATTGACATTTGGTCACCCCTCTCATTTATTGGGGGCTCGCTCTCTCTTATTACTACGTTCCTCCCAATCGGCTGTTCACTGCACCTTTGTCTTTTCCTTTCTTTCCTCCGCCATCTTCTCTCTCAAACCTCCATACAGAGCATTTGACCGTGTGGGAAAAATGTCGACTTCGATGAGGTGTTAAAGATTTTGGCCACGATTAGGGGAAAGGTCGGTGGGTTTAAACCATTTGATTGGTTTTGCTTTGTATGGAAACCAAGGTACTAGGAGCTTTATGTTGTAATGATCCCCATTTGTTTAATGGAAGAGTTTTGACTCTGTTTCTTGTCACTTAGCCGAGTTTAGTGCAAAAGGTTGCTTCTTTTTCATCTATTCACACTTTCCAAATTTGTAAAATTTTACTGTATTATTAGCTCATTGATTCTGTCATGCTTCCATTGGTTGTTCCCTATGGTTCCTAGTACTTGCCCATGTTGATTATCTGATTTCTTTAATCCAATATATAAAAATGTTATCTTTTTCTTAGAACTCGGACCGTGATCTATGGAATTATGTGGGAATTTAGTTATAAGGAGGTAGTTACGTAGTTATAACTTTGTGTTGAAAAGCATTTTGATTTTTTTTGGTTTTCATATCAGGAAGAAGGAGATCAGCATAATCAACGAGTTATTATGTATGAGATTTGGGTGAATGAGCCTCAGAGTGTTGAGGAGAGACGCCAGAAGTTCTTGTCCCAAATGGGTATTTCTGAGGAGGTTGATGATCATGGCCATTGTTTGTTGCAGAGGATTTCTGATCAGTGCAGTGAGGAGGCTGAAATGTCAAGCGGTGGATTTGAGGAAAGTCAAAGTCTTTGTTCAGAGAGAGATCAGAGTGTGTCTGAAGCTAATTCCATGGCTAACGATGATGATGATGACGATACAGAAGAAGTAGAAGAAGAAGAGGAGTTTGAATGTCGGAAATTGGGGGAAGAGGCTTCGACATCGGTGGAGAAAGCGAAGATGAAGAGTTGGTGGAGCTGGAAGAAGTTTCTGAGGAGTAGTAGTGAAGTGTCTTCTCCTTCTTCAAAGGTTAAAACTCTAGCAAAAGTGAAGTGTAACAAGAAGAGGTATATGGAGCTTACAGGGTTGCTTGTAGGGCAAGAAATCCAAGCTCACAAGGGTATCATTTGGACTATGAAGTTCAGCCCTGACGGGACGTATTTAGCTACTGGTGGTGAAGATGGAATCGTTCGAGTTTGGAGGGTTCAAACAACATCAGCGGAAGATAATCATTCTGCTATGTCCTTCTTCACGGATCGAGATTCGAAGAAGGGCAGTTTTCGTCCTTCCATTGTTGTTCCGGAGAGGGTTTTCTTGATCGAGGAGTCGCCTGTCCACGAATTCCGTGGCCATTCCAGTGATGTTCTTGATTTCGCTTGGTCAAGTTCAAACATGCTTTTGTCTTCTTCAAAGGATAAAACTGTTCGGTTGTGGCGAGTTGGTTGCAATGACTGCATCAATGTGTTTCGCCATGGAAACTATGGTAAGAAGTATGAGATCATAACCAGAGTTATAAGTATCCAAATCTGAATTCTTTTAACCATGTTTGTTTTATTCTATTCTTGGTGCAGTAGCATGCATCCAGTTCAATCCTGTGAATGAGAACTCCTTCATCAGTGGATCAATCGATGGAAAAGTTCGAATCTGGGGAGTCTACGAGGCACGAGTCATCGACTGGACAGATGTTCGAGACGTCATATCTGCTATATGTTACAGGCCAGATGGGAAGGTATATATAAATACATGAGATCTAATCTTTCAGTTAGAAAAAGATGTATATATCATCTAAAATCCTGACGTGCAAACCCTTTCGAATTGCAGGAGTTTGTAGTTGGTACGATTCGAGGGACATGCCGTTTCTATGATGTATCAGGCCAAGATATGCAACTGGAAGTAGAGATTCATATACAAGGTAGAAAGAGAACATCATGCAACAGAATCACAGGCATTCAGGTCAGTTTTAACTTCACACAAACCACTTCTGTACTTGAAGGTCTGTTGTGGAAAAAACATATATTAACACAATCAAACAATCTTCCACCTTTGCAGTTTTCTCAGGAAAAAGCTCCAAAAGTTATGATCACATCTGAAGACTCCAAAGTCAGAATCTTTGATGGGTTTGATCTTGTCCACAAATTTAAAGGTATAAAATTTTATAAAACTCTCAAGTTCTCTTGTTGTTTCCCATTTGACTAATAAGGTATAAATAAGTAATCAAAGTGTTCAAATCTGTAGTGGAATATAAACCAATTATGAATTCTCTTTCAACAACTTTGATTTCTTGAAATGTAACGGTTCACACTTTTTAGCACATGATATCAGATCCTTGAACAAGAAGTCCTGATATTGAGAAACCTATTAGCCTCAATATAGCAATTTCACTTGCTTTGGTAAGATTTTGTTTGATGACCGTGTTATATAAACAAATTCCAAACCTCTCCTAATAACTCGAGTTATTGGGATGTACATGCACTAGTGATATTCATGCACATCCAATGCATCCACTAACTGGAAAAAATTCCAGTTCTGATGCATGGATCCTTGCTGTAGACTTGCGGACTGCATACAAAGACACAAACTTTGTTTAATGGGATATTTGATAATCTCCATACAATAAGCCTAATATTGTTTATGTCTAGTGAAGTTCCAAGTACTACACGTATGCATACAAATGGAAATGAGTTACTGAATTAAAATATTGTTTGGACGACAGGACTAGCAAGATCAGGGAGTCGGATGTCGGCTAACTTCACATCAACAGGGAAACACATCGTCTCGGTTGGAGAAGACTCTCAAGTTTATGTCTGGAACTACCACGGCCACCACCACACTAGCAACACCTTGTTAAGCCCTTCGTCGATCAAGCACGTAAAATCCGAGCAGTCTTTCGAGCATTTCTCCTCGCCAGGTGTCTCGGTCGCCACACCATGGCCAGGAACCACCAGATGTAGCAGGAGCTGCAGCAGGAGGAGAAACAGTACAAGTAGGAGTAGTAGTGTTCATGGTCAGCATGATCAAAGGCTAACAAGAGATGTTGTGGAGAGGTTTTCATTGGGGAATTGGTGTCAGTTCATGGATGGTGGTGGGTTCAGGGGGAACTTGGTGGCGACCTGGCCGGAGGAGAAGCTTCCTGCGGCGGCGGAGGAGGAAGAATGTGGTGGTGGTGAGGCATGGGGGTTGGTAATTGTGACGGCTAGTTATGATGGGAAGATAACTACTTTTAACAACTATGGGAAGCCAATGCTGCTATAATACGGTGTCGTTTTTGTAAGTGTAAATTGGTGGCTCTCTAGATCAAAAGGGGCTCTGTTAATAATCTTTTGGTTAATTTAAACTCTAAACACAAGAAAGGATATTGGTTTTTGTTTAATCCTAATATCCTATAATTAGAGAAATTAATAAGAGCTTTTTATCGAGGAAAATATTATATATTTGTTAGATATGTGAAATGTTGGAGACAATTTAGATGTTAATGGAAAATTTTGCTTTCAAAATTATTTTCTTAGAATTTTCTTTTTTGCGAAGCAGAAAAATATTTAAAATTTGATTTTACATTTTATCGACCAAATTAATTAATCAAATGAATATCTAATTTAATTTTTCACCTATCAAATCAAACTGCTTAGTATCCAATTAGTTAAATGGGTATAATGTAAATAAGGACAAAGCATACACTACGACCTATTAGAATAAATTGATGGGTCCTGTACGGGGTTGTCCCCTTCAACATGCTCTTGTTAATGGTGGAACGAACATATTTTGACATCCTTGACCTCTATGTTTTGAAGTTTTTGGCGATGATGCTTTGTGATTGATATTCCCTATAAGTATTTGTCAAGTAGACATCAAGGAAAAGATAAGTTGATTATCTCTTGATTCTTTCACCAAACACGCATTGTGGAACAGGCGATGCCATCATAAGAGGTTATAGTATTCTTAACTATTTGACCCTTGACATTAAGTGCACGTTGTTTGGCGATCTGCTAATGGAGCTGCCCACTCAATGGTGCGTGATAGGCTATTTAATATCTCGCATGATGTATTGAGATCGAGCTTATAGATATGGTCGATTTTTAAATCTTAAAATAATATAAAATTATTGAGATTTAAAGGATTGCCACGTCAGCCTTCTCTCAAATTCCATGGTGCCACGTCCAATATGTAGAGCGTTGCCGTTGAAACTTAATTTCAGCCCCCTCTTTTTAATCTAAATTGCTATATAACGCCCTAATATTTTAATTCGAAAATTGAAATGATGAAAATATCCGTGAAAAAATAAAATATCAATTTTTTTATAGAATGTAAAAGACCGAACAATTTATATACCACTTGAAACGACCAATCAAAATTGCCTGTTTATTTCACCGTCATCGTTCCGCCACCATACCGCCGTCGTTTCGCCGCACCGTCGTGAGATCCGCCGGTCGCCTTTAAACGACGACTCTCTTGAACGACCGTCGCCATACGAACAAGGACTGCTATTTTTTATTTTTTATTATGTTTTTATTATTAAAATGTAATTAGTGTGATTTAATTTAGTGAATTAGTAATTATATATGTGGTGATTAAATACTTAATACTTAAATATTTATTTAATCAATATTTGAATTAGTAATTAGTCATGCTAATAAAGGTAAATTAGTAATATAAATAATTATAGTAATAATTAATTTGGTAATTAAATAATTGGTAATGGAATAATTATTTAATGAGTACTTGGAAATTAATAATTAGTCATGCTAATTAAGGTGCATTAGTAAATATAAGTAAATATAGTAACAATTATTGTGTAATTAAATACTTGATAATTGAATATTTATTTCATTATTATTTAAAAATTAGTAATTAGTCATGTTAATTAAGGTGAATTAGTAAATATTAGTGACATATTTAAAATCTTTTGGTAAATTCGTACGTCAACAGCGGCCGGCAACAGCGGATCTCAGGACAGCGGGACAGACTTTGTGGCGGATCTTAAAATAGAGGAAGCGGCGGCGGCAAACGAAGAAAACAGCGACGGCTTCCAGCAGGCAGAGAGGCGTAAGGCGAGCGGCGGAACTGTTGGGTGAGAAGAGAATTGTTTTTTAAAGAATTAAAAATTTCGAATTAGGTAATAGGTTTAATTCGAAAACGTCATGTATATATTAAACATTACGTTTAAATGACATTTAGGTAATTTTATTCACTAAATTAAAAAATGAGGGCGTTGAATAGTTAAAAGCAAACTGTTATAGTAATCGCCTTTTTAATCTACCACTTAAACGTCCCCCTCTGTTTCTTCATCTGCGGAAGCCGGAACAAACCCAAAACAACTACCTGCCCGTTTCTTCTTCATTTTGCCGACAACAGCAGTCTTCTTCCTCTGCTCACGCGGAAACTGGAATCAGGAACCGATTGATTCTAGGTCGGGAAACTGGAAACTGGGATCATCCCTTCTCTATGAGAAATCAATGACTCGATCTGGTAAGAATCGTCTACACAGTGAGTGTTCTTCGTTTCTTTTTATCCACCACAATTGATTCTACGTAAGCTTGCCGCTTTTGGGTTCCAGTGGAAATCGAGTCCGGGAGCCTATGATTTTCTTTCATTGAAGTCCGATGCCATTGAGACTTGGGAGATATCCCATCTCAAGATTGGTTTCCGTATTGAATTCCATGGGTTGGAGATGAGATCACCGGATTATGGGTTAGGTAAGATTCTGATTTTTTGTTTATGTTGTGATGCACATGCTATTGAAATGTGGCCTCGAGATGTTTGATGTTAAACGATTGAGAAAATGCATACCCAATTGGTCAAAAGGGAAATTCGACTGGATTATATCAGATTATGAGTTGTAAGGAAAAGAAAATCGCAGTTCGGTCGAACATCGCAGTTCGGTTGAATGTTCGTCTGTGTTCTTGCGTTGAGTTTGAGAGAATAGGGTCTCTGTTGTAGTGTACTTTCTTCATACATGGTTTGATCCCTTTGAGGGGTTGATGATTCAGGTGGAACCTTTTACCGCCCATGTAGGATCAATCCCAAGCGACCAAACTTCAGTGTAATTGCTACCTCTTGACATGGGCTATTGGGTTTTACTCTTTTTGAAATGTGTACCTATGTATATAGGTGTTTGTGCATTTATACTGCTCACGACCTGTTACAAAGCAATACCAATTTGAGGTCAGAATATGAACTAGCTGAGCCTAATTCATAATGGACAAATTGTGGTTTGGAAGTTAGAAGGATATAATACTAACTTGGTTTGTTGGTGCCATTTGAATCTGTAGTTCCTGGGTTTTCATTTTTGAAGAGAGAATGAAATAGGTTCTTCACTGATAATACCTACTTCCTCTGTGTCTGATTTGGATTAGAAGTCATGAATAGTGATCATATATCCTTAACAATTCAGGCTCTTAACCTGATGTATAACACGCTAATAAGAGGTGACGTTGGATTTTGAAGAACCAGATTCAGGTTGCATCCTTGAGTGGTAATTGAGAAAAGCCAAGAAGAGGGGACGTTGAAGCTAAACCAAGTTCTTGACTTACCATTTCGTACCTGACATATTCCTTGGGATCATTTATTAATTTTATGCAAATATCAAAGGACTTCATTTATATACTCAGGTTATTGAATTGATATTAACACGTCTTTTCCACCAAATTATATTACTCATCAAATAAGTGATCAGAAAGACTCTTTCCTCATAACTCAGACAACTGGATAGGTCAAAGAAGGATTACAAGTTCACTACATTGTTCTAACTATTTGGAATGCATATTTTAGTGTGCGCGTTGTTGGGTAAACATACGAATGGCAGTAAATGATTCAAATTATTCGAGAGACATGAAAATTAGTTGTATATAGAAAAATCCAATTTCAACCAGAACAATAATTTAAAGTTATAGAAAAGCCAACTACTCATAACCTCATCGAAATCGACAATCTACAGTAAACTTAGCGAATTATGATCTAATTGACTTGTAAACTTGATTAATTTGTTGTCTGTAATCGAATTAATCCAATATGTAACCTATCCAACCCAATCATTTGACCCCCGAGATCTGTGGGCCGATGCAGTGGGTTTGATCCAAACAAAGGATAATACAATTTGACCCTCACCAAACCCGCCTTGTTGATTCCTTGTCTCTGTCTCTCTCCACAAACCTTCACCAACCTTCACCAACTAATACCCCCACTCACTCCCACTCTCACCTCCCTCGCGCGTATCTAACACGGCCTCTATGGAAAATACCCGACCCGTGTAATTTGTCGACACGAGACCTGTAATCGTCCGGATCCAGTCGGATCTCGGGTCACTCCTGACCCGGTAATTATCCCGCCAGCACTTTCCTAATTTCCCACCCACTGAATGATTAAAAACAAATTTAAAAACTTTCTTTTCCGTCCAAAAAAAACTCACCAACTCCGCTCTCTCTATTTCCTTCCTCCACTATAAAAACCAAAGCTCCTCTCCGCCGATCGCCTTCAATCGGAGACGAAGAAGAACTTCAAAACCGAACTTCAATGGCGCTCCCTCTAATCGCCATCGTCTTCTCCCTCATCGCCGTCCTCCCCTTAGCTTATTCTCTCATCTACCGCCTCCGATTCAAGCTTCCTCCCGGTCCCCGCCCGCTCCCTATCGTCGGGAACCTCTACGACATCAAGCCCGTCAGATTCCGCTGCTTCGCCGAGTGGGCGGAGCAGTACGGCCCGATCATCTCGGTATGGTTCGGCTCCACGCTCAACGTCGTCGTTTCCAACACCCAGCTTGCTAAGGAGGTGCTCAAGGAGCACGACCAGCAGCTCGCTGATCGCCACCGGAGCAGGTCTGCTGCGAAGTTCAGCCGCGACGGTCAGGATCTCATTTGGGCCGACTATGGGCCGCACTACGTGAAGGTGAGGAAGGTGTGCACGCTTGAGCTGTTCACTCCTAAGCGATTGGAAGGGCTACGCCCGATCCGTGAGGATGAGGTCACCGCCATGGTTGAGTCCCTTTACCATGACTGTACAGATTCAGGTTCGTATTTCAGCTACTGATTTCACTTGATTTGAATTTTAGTACCGTTTGGTTTTATTGATTGTCAAGTTTCTGATTAACAGGGACAATAATTAACTAACATTGATTTGTTAGTTGATCCGGTTTAGGAGTAGTTAATTGTTAGCTGATCCGGTTTAGGAGCTGTTAATTACTAACGTTTCTATGATCCAATTATTCTTATATCTCTCTCTATATGGGATGGGAGATCTAATGGGTTTAATACTGACGAGATCATAGGAGAAGACAAGGGTTTAGCAATTCAATGGCATAAGTTGGAAATGGTTGTTATTAGCTTTGTTGTGCTGATGATTTCAGGAAAGCGTTAGCAGAGTTCATATTGTAGGCAGCTGCTCATGGTTAATTTGGCGGATTTATATAATAGGAATATGCTGGTTTCAACTCTCTGGTTCTTAATGTTTCTTCTTAGTAGCTTGGCCTGTAATGGGTATTTGAAGGTACTTATCAGCTTTATGGCTCTTAAACCTACACAATTTCTACCTCGATCAATCTATAGTTCATAGTCATCGTTGCGTAGTTAACAAGTTGGTTGATATTTACCAACCGGACTAACCTTGATACGGAAATTATGCATGTGTTCTAAGACAAAATTCCCATGAGTTTCTGTCAGAGAAGAAAGAGCAATGTTTTGTAAGCGAACCACACTGAATTCGGTAGCTTTCCAATTTGCAGAGAAGAGTGTGCAAGTGAAGAAGTACCTGGGAGCTGTAGCGTTCAACAACATCACACGGCTAGCATTCGGGAAGCGGTTTGTGAACTCGGAGGGTGTGATGGATGAACAAGGACTAGAGTTCAAGGCTGTTGTGTCGAATGGGCTTAAGTTAGGAGCATCACTATCCATGGCAGAGCATATCGACTGGCTCCGATGGATGTTCCCATTAGAAGAAGGTGCATTCGCCCAGCATGGTGCCCGTAGAGACCGCCTTACCCGGGCCATCATGGAAGAACACACCGCTGCTCGCAACAAGAGTGGTGATACGAAGGAGCATTTCGTTGATGCATTGCTTACATTGAAGGAGAAGTATGACCTCAGCGACGACACAATCATTGGCCTTCTTTGGGTACGCTTTGTTTTGTTGTTCGAAGTTCCTATATATATGTGCTATTAGAATATGGTTGTCTTAACAATAACCTTAACGTTGCAGGACATGATCACGGCTGGTATGGACACGACTGCGATTTCATCAGAATGGGCTATGGCCGAGATCGTCAAGCACCCAAGGGTCCAACAGAAGCTCCACGACGAGATGGACCGTGTTATAGGCTTTGAACGAGTCATGACTGAATTCGATTTCTCCAGCCTAACTTACCTCCAATGTGTGGTGAAGGAGGCACTCAGGATGCACCCTCCAACCCCGCTAATGCTCCCTCACCGGTCCAATGCCAACGTGAAAATCGGCGGTTATGACATACCAAAAGGATCGAACGTCCATGTGAACGTCTGGGCAGTGGCACGCGATCCAGCCGTGTGGAAGGATCCATTGGAGTTCAAACCAGAGAGGTTTTTGGAGGAGGATGTGGACATGAAGGGACACGATTACCGGCTGCTCCCATTCGGGGCAGGAAGGCGGGTTTGCCCTGGGGCACAACTAGGGATCAACTTGGTAACATCTATGTTGGGACACTTGCTGCACCATTTCCAATGGAGTCCGCCGGAAGGTGTGAAGCCGGAGGAGATCGACATGTCGGAGAACCCGGGACTGGTGACTTACATGCGGACGCCATTGCAGGCTGTGGCTACTCCCCGGCTGCCGTCTCATTTGTACAAACGTGTAGCCGTCGACATGTAAAAAGAAGGACGAAGAGTTGGAATTGTGTTGTACTAAGAACCCTCCCAAAAACTTGGAAGCTGCTCTTTGTATTTGTTTTGTTTGTATTGTTCAACTTTTGGGAAACGGTTAGAACCTTAGAATCGATTTCTGAGGCTGAGCTTCTTGATCTGATTTGAAATGTGATTTTCGGGTGATCATAAAACTGTTTTTTAAACCCGGAGTAAATAGCAAAGCATGCCATTTTTGTTTTGAATTAGTTTCGTGTTTTTCCGATGTCACGAATTTCATTCCCAATTCGTGGTAAACTTAGAGGTAGGTATTAGCTAAAAGTATAAAAAGATTCATGGATTGTAAAAAGGGAAAAAATATGCTTTTCATTCGTTTAGGATAAAAGATCCTTTATTATGGATTGGTTGAATTCATTTTTATCGGGCAAGTGTACTCATTCCTTTATTTTGAAGTAGTTATTAGCAATTTAGATATAAACATATTTATTAGCAATTCAGAAATAGTTATTGGCAACTTAAATGTAAATATTAGCAACCAAAATATATTGTAGATATACTAAAAAATGTAGTTATTAACAATTTAAACGGTTATTGATATAATTTATTATTTTAAAGTGATTAGATCATGTCTTCATCTAATCACCTCATATTTTACACGGACTTTGCTCGTGGACCTAATCCCATTTGAATAAGTTTAGATAATGGTTTTAATAATACTTTAAAAAAGAACGTGAGAACAAATAACTAATCTTTTTTAATCACAAACAGCAAATAGATTAGCTGGAGAGATAGTGGTAAAGTTGTGATTGTGAAGATTAATTCATTTTGAAACACAATTTAGAAGGAAGTTTCTCATGAAGCGTAAAAGCTTTCTGCTGTCAATAAATATGCAGAGATGTGTATTCCTTATTATCTGCATCTCAATTTCTGGAAACTTTTGTGTCCCTTTTCCCTCGACATGATTAATGTTGAAGTTTTCCCTTCTGGAGTTTGCTGCTTATTTTGTTGGATATTGTACCAACTCTTTAATATCCAACAAAAAATGGAAGATAATGTGATTGCAAATTTAGATAATGCATAATTAAAGTATTTCTATTAGTGACTTAACAGAAAATTTGAAGTTTAACTTGGTTTTGTTATTTTGACAGACATTGGATTCAATTCTTTTTATTATTTGATTTGAAATTTTTTTTTGGAATGTGAGGTTTTGGAAAGATAAAATTGTACTTCGATTCCTACATCATTCATGGTGATATTTGATGGAGTTAAAGTGATATTTTATGATATCTTCCCGTCAGCAACGTCAGATAGTTAGAGTGACCTATATCATGGTGATATCTGATGGAGTTGGAGTGGTATATTATGATATCTCTATGTCAGCAACGCCAGATAGTTAGATGTGCCTATTACATCTTGGTGATAACCGATAGAGTTGGAGTGGTATCTTATGATATCTCCTCGTCAGCAACGCTAGATAGTTAGATCTGCCTACTACATCTTGGTGATATCCGATGGAGTTGGAGTGGTATCTTATAATATCTCCCCGTCAGCAACGCCAGATAGTTAGATCTGCCTACTACATCTTGGTGATATCCGATGGAGTTGGAGTGGTATATTATGTTATCTCCCCGTCAGCAACACCGGATAGTTACTACATCTTGGTGATATCCGATGGAATTGGAGTGGTATCTTATGATATCTCCCCGTCAGCAACACTAGATAGTTAGATCTGCCTACTACATCTTGGTGATATCAGATGGAGTTGGAGTGGTATATTATGTTATCTCCCCGTCAGCAACACCAGATAGTTAGATGCACCTATTACATCTTGGTGATATCCGATGGAGTTGGAGTGGTATCTTATGATATCTCCCCGTCAACAACACCGAATAGTTAGATTTGCCTACTACATCTGGTGATATCCGATGGAGTTGGAGTGATATCTTATGATATCTCACCGTCAGCAACGCCAGATAATTAAAGATACCTATTACATCGTGGTGATATTTCATACGGTTGAAGTGATATCTTATGGTGCAAAAATGTTATTTTATAGTATTTTCCCATAACAACAACACCAAATAATTAAAGATACTTGCTACATCATCCTCTAAAAAACATTAAATATTTTTACTTCCATACCATTTTTATTTTCCTAGATTCATTAAGAAACAGTGATATTGTATGAATATTGAATAGTTGGTTTGAATTTCTATTATTCAAATGCTACTATATTGATCATGAGATCCAATATATATTAGTAGTTGAGAGGATATGGGTTTTGAGCGTATACATTTTATGTAAATCAATTAAAAGATTAATTTCAAACTTTGCATAGAATATATACATATTATACATGCAATTGATCAAATATGAAATTATGCACATGTATAAATTAGGGTTATCGAGATTTAAAACAAAAACCTTTCAGTCATGATATCAATATAAAAATAATCATTACTTTTATATTAATCTCTAACATGAATATTTCCGCCAAACGAAATTTTACATCGCCTACCGCCCTAAACCCAATCTCGTATCTCAACCCATATCCGAAGTAACCGGTCAACCCCAAAACTCATCAAATAACGCGTATACCCATTAACCCAATACTCACTCTAAACCCCAAGAACATCATACAAAGAAAAGAGAAGATCTTTGAATTGATCTCACTATTAATCTTGATCATGGCGACCCCCAAGCTTGCAATCCAATGTCATTGTGTCTCCTGGAAGGCCCAGAAGTTGGGATGAGGTGCAAATGCCTTGGGAGGAAATCAGTGAAATGGCCTCTGTAGTAGTAGTAATCTTCTGTTGTCGGCTTCACCCTGAAGACAGTACTAGTGCTTGAGCTTGGTCTCGATCCATGGCTTCTCCCCACTAGCAACAACAAGATGACGATGATCATGCAGAAATTTGATGATCTGGGTTGTCGGTGGTTTCTGCAGAATTGGACTTGGACCACCATTTTTGTACAGTTGGAGAAAAACAGAGCAAGGGGGAACAGAGGACTAGAGAAGTCTCCTTTTGAATGAGTGTTTAGTGTGTATATATATGAGTTTCTTGTGGAAGAAGTAACTCCAGAGCTTACGTTGGTAGTTGGATTGATTGTACTGTGAAACTGATTTTTTACGAGTGGTTTCTAAGGTAAAGATATTAACACCTCTTAATTATCAATAAAGTTTCAGTCTTTCTTGGTGGGTATGTAGATTGAATGCTCATAAGACTACACCGGTAAATCGGGGTAAATTTGTCTAGGTTAAAATGAGTCCGACTGTTATATATTAGTATGGTTTCTTTTAGGAATGGACGAAAAACAAATTTGTGCTGGGTTTGGTTTAAAGTGGACAATATTATTTGATCTGGACAAGCCGAATTTACGTCAAACTTGGCGAGGGAAATGTTTTTTACTTGAAATTGAGAGAAATCAGCAGTGACGCCTGGGTCACAGTCGATGGAAAGGCGGGGAGTTTTTTGTGTGCATCAGCTATTGCTTGCGGCGGAAGCCAGAGCTCTAATGGAAGGAGTAGAGCTCGCCTCTCACACGCCGATCACCACCTCTATACACAAGACTACCCCTCTTCCTGAAAGTTTTGCGGCGACGCTTTGTATTAATATTTTGCCTGCTTTTTGGGATTTGGGTCTTTCATAAATGCTCTATGGAAAGAGCCATGTTTACAAGCTCGAGGAATCTAATGCCCCGGTTGACACAAAAGCCGGTGACAGGGGCCGCCCCTGGTGACGCATCGCTCTGACTGCCTCGACCTCGTAACGGCTACTCACAACCCCAAGCACCGCTGACCCTGACAATGCCCTGGATATCTGGGACGTATCAAGGGAGCTCCTCTCACATTCTCCGTTCATATCCATAGGATAGACACCACGATCCATGAACATACATGCGAACACTATCGCCAAGTCAGCCAGTCTGGATACCCTACGTACCGACCGGATGACTCACTCACAGCCCTAACGAGTATCCATATTCAAGCCGAACGGGTTTGTAAATACTCGTTCCACCCGAATTTAAGGAAACCATACTCGTCCTGTTGCCCACCTTAACTATAGCCAATTGAAGATGTTTAAATGTAACAGTGACTAGCCCCTTTAAGATGTGTTGAATGTAATATAGCTAGATCCAGGCAGGCAGTGGGCCGTGGAAGAGAAAGTAGAATGAAATACAGGGAATTCCCCAGATTCTCTCTTCTTCTTTATTACTACTCTGACGACTATTTGATGATTGTCTGAGAGACTGAGCGACTCTGCTGAAATCCCTGAAACACAGGGTAACTTAGCTTCTCCACTTCCTTTCCTCCCAATGCCCATCAACTCATTTCCTCTGTTTCCTTTCTGATGGGGATTTCCACCGCATTCTCTGTGATTTTTAATTTGGGCATTTCAGTCATTTCATCTATTTTACAACGACGAATTTTCGAATTCTAAAACGACAAATAGTAACTCACTCACGTTTATTGTCATACTCTAGTTTTTGCATTTAGGTTGTACGTTGCAAAACAAACATAGTAGTGATTTAATTAACTTTTCGCATGACATTTAGATATTTTTTTAACATGTTGTTGGTAATTTTTACTTTGTAGGTTGATTAGGTATTTTTGATCCTTATGTGCTATCTTCTTGTCTCCATAAAAAGTCTATTTACGCCAAAAAAAATTTAACCGGTCCGTTGAACAATCGGGAAACCCACGAATTGGAATGGTAATCAGAGTACTTAATTCATTGGACAAACTTGATATTTAAAATTAGGGATAATAGTAATTTTATTCCTCTTTTTTATAAATTTCAACAATTAGGACTCTGTACTATTAAAAACTATTTTCACCCCTTTTTACTTTACCAATTTGCTAAATGTTTCCTTTTGCTTTTCATTAGTTATCTCATCAGACTACACAGAAAGCCAGAGGAATATGAACACACAACCAATGGACTTTTAAGTTTGACCATAAAAATTTTTAGTTTGAATTTCTAACCGTTTCCCATCACATGCGTGCAAAATGTAAGTTAATTTGAAAAATTTCAACACTAACATAACATAAAACAATGATTTTTAATTTCATTTGACCATTATTTATAGCAGTTACCGTAATGAAATCTGATTTTTAGCCATTTATAGCATGCATGTCAAATATTAGTCAATTTGAAAATTTGAAAATTTTCGTGTCAACATTGTCAATTTTGATGGGTTATAACCTATATAACACACGAAAATTGACAATTTTTACATGCATGTTAGAAATGACTAAAAATCTAAGTTTCACAATATTAGCCCCTCCAAATAATAGCCAAATGAAGTTAAGAAAAATGTTTCTTTTGAAACTATACAATAATAGTATTATATTTAATCTCAAAATTTTTTAAATTGACTAATATCTGGCCAACGAAAGGATTAGAATTGTAGTTTGGATTTCAAACTTTTTCAAACTCCTCAATGCAAGCCCAGCTTCAAAATCGATTCCAAGTTTCTAACCGTTCCCCAGAAGTTCAACAAATACAAAGCAAATACAAAGAGCAGCTTCGAAGTTTTTTGGGGGGTTCTTAGCATAACACGATTCGAACTTTTCCTTTACATGTCGACGGCTACACGTTTGTACAAGTGAGACGGTAGCCGAGGAGTATCCACGGCCAGCAATGGCGTCCGCATGTAAGTCACCAGCCCCAGGTTCTCCGACATGTCGATCTCCTCCAGCTTCACACCTTCCGGTGGACTCCATTGGAAATGGTGCAACAAGTGTCCCAACATAGACGTTACCATGTTGATCGCTAGCTGTGCCCCGAGGCAAGCCCGCTTCCCTGCCCCGAATGGGAGCAGCCGGTAATCGTGTCCCTTCATGTCCACATCCTCCTCTAGGAACCTCTCGGGTTTGAACTCCAATGTCTCCTTCCACACGGCTGGATTGCGTGCCACTTCCCATACTTTCACGTGGACATTTGATCCTTTCGGTATGTCATAACCGCCGATCTTCATGTTGGCGTTGGACCGGTGAGGGAGCATTAGCGGGGTTGGTGGGTGCAGCCTGAGTGCCTCCTTGACCACGCAATGGAGGTAACTTAGGCTGGAGAAATCGGACTCTGTCATGACTCGTTCGAAGCCTATAACACGGTCCATCTCGTCGTGGAGCTTCTGTTGAACCCTTGGGTGCTTGAGAATCTCGGCCATAGCCCATTCAGCTGAAATTGCAGTCGTGTCTGTGCCAGCCGTGATCATGTCCTGCAACGTTAAGGTTACGCTTAAGACAATCGTATTCTAATCTAACAGCGTGTATATATAGGAACAAATTCGAACAACAAAACGTACCCAAAGAAGGCCGATGATAGTGTCCTGGCTGAGGTCGTACTTCTCCTTCAATGTAAGCAACGCATCGACGAAATGCTGCTTCGTATCGCCACTCTTGTTGCGAGCAGCAGTGTGTTCCTCCATGATGGCTTGGGTAAGGCGGTCTCGACGAGCGTTGTGCTGGACGAACGTACCTTCTTCTAGTGGGAACATCCAGCGGAGCCATTCGATATGCTCTGCCATGGAAAGTGATGCTCCAATCTTAATCCCATTCGACACTACAGCCTTGAACTCTAGTCCTTGTTCATCCATCACACCCTCCGAGTTCACAAACCGCTTCCCGAATGCTAGCCGTGTGATGTTGTTGAACGCTACAGCTCCCAGGTACCTCTTCACTTGCACACTCTTCTCTGCAAATCCGAAAAGCTACCATTCTCAATATGGTTCGCTTTTACTTGTACACTTATACCATTAGTTTGGAAGACTATTACCATATACATCCATCTAAAGGCACTAGTGTGACAATTTTTTCATAGAAAACAAGCATAAGGTTTGTTGATGAATAATATAAAAAGTTAATTTAAACGGTTCATGATATACGAATCTTTAAATATCGAAATATTTCCGTTTTTAATTTTGATATAACCCTCAATTCGTACATATAATTTATTGAAGTTGTGCATAATTCCTGAAGGAAATCATAGTACAATAACTCTGCTGGAGTGCAAAATCAACAGCTCCAGAATAAAGACTGAAAATGAAATGGCATCCAACGGGAAGACAATGATCATGAGAAGATTCATCTGAGCCAAGCTAATTTGAAATTGATCTTCTAATTGACTTACATAAAATTGATCTGCTCAAAACTCGTAACCTCTGAATACAAATATATATATATATATATATATATATATATATTGAATCTCATGATCAATGTAGTAGCATATAAATGATGGAAATTCAAACCAATTATTCATAAAATATCAATATTTTTTATGAATCTAGGAAAATAAAAAAAAATGATATGGAAGTAAGAAAATTAAATATGTTTTAGAGGATGGTGTAGTAGATATCTTTGGCTATATAGGTGTGCTTGATGGGAAGATATTATAAAATATTATTATGTTATTATAAGATATCGCTTCAATTTTATGAGATATCATCATAATGTAGTAGGGTACTTCTTATTGCATTGTTGACGGGATGATATTATAAAATGCGGCTCCAATTCTATGAGATATCACAAAGATGTAGTAGGTATATGTAACTATCTGGCGTTGCTGATGGGAAGATATAATAAGATATTGCTCAAACTCCATCAGAAATCACCACCATGTAGTATGTATCTCTAACTATGTAACGTTGTTGATGGGAAGATATCATAAGGTACTACTCCAACTTCATCAGGTATTACCACAATTTAGTAGGGTACTTCTAATTATCTGGCGTTGTTGACAGGAAGATATCATAAGGTACCACTCCAACTCCATCAGATATTACCACGGTGTAGTCCATGCATCTAACTATCTGGGGTTGCTGACGGGAAGATATCATAAGATACCGCTCAAACTCCATCAAATATAACCACGATGTAGTATGTACCTCTAACTATCTGGCGTTGTTGACGGGAAGATACCATAAGATACCACTCCAACTCCATCAGATATCACCACGATGTAGTATGTACCTCTAACTATCTGGCGTTGTTGACGGGAAGATACCATAAGATACCACTCCAACTCCATCAGATATCACCACGATGTAGTATGTACCTCTAACTATCTGGCGTTGTTGACGGGAAGATACCATAAGATACCACTCCAACTCCATCAGATATCACCACGATGTAGTATGTACCTCTAACTATCTGGCGTTGTTGACGGGAAGATACCATAAGATACCACTCTAACTCCATCAGATATCACCACGATGTAGTATGTACCTCTAACTATCTGGCGTTGTTGACGGGAAGATACCATAAGATACCACTCTAACTCCATCAGATATCACCACGATGTAGTATGTACCTCTAACTATCTGGCGTTGTTGACGGGAAGATACCATAAGATGCCACTCCAACTCCATCATATATCACCACGATGTAGTATGTACCTCTAACTATCTGGCGTTGTTGACGGGAAGATACCATAAGATACCACTCCAACTCCATCAGATATCACCACAATATAGTAGGTACTTCTAACTATCTGGCGTTGCTGACGGGAAGACACTATAAGATATCACTCCAACTCCATCAGATATCACCACGAATGGTATATGAGTCGATGCATAATTCTATCTTTCCGAAACCTTCCATTCCATTTTTTTTATCAAATCAAACAATGGAGAAATTTGAATCCAATACCTGCTAGATATAAAAAAACAAGGTCAAATTTTGTTGTTGTTGTGAAAGTCATTAATAAAAAAACTTTAATAATGCAATACCTAAATCCACAATCACATCACTAATAATAAAAAACATATCACTAATAAAAACTTTTAATATGCAATACCTAAATCGGCAATCACATTATCTTCTATTTCTTGTTGGATATTAAAAAGTCGATACAACATTGAACAAAATAAGTAACAAATTGTAAAAGGAAAATATTTTAACATGAACTTTAGGTGAAGGAACATAAAAGTTTTTAAAAAGCTGAGATGTGAGTAATAAGTAAAAACATCTTTACATATTTATAGATAACAAAAAGTTTTTATGTGTCATGAGTTCATAATGAATTAATCTCCGAAATCATAGCTTTACCACTATTTTCCAACTAATACATAAGCTATTTGTGATTAAAAAGTTAGTTATTTGTTCGCATATTCTTTTAAAAATCTTGTTGAAACTGTTATTTAAAATTTATTGAAAAAAGATTAAATCCAAGAGTAAAGTCCGTATAATATATGTGATGATTAGATGAAAGTTTGATAAAGTTACTATTATAAAATGATAAATTATATATGTTAATTAAATATTCAAGTTGATACGAAGGTACTTTAGAAATTACTTTTAGTTGATTAATCATATTAGGAATATACATAATACATGAGCAAAAATAAAAACAAAGTAAAGTTAGAAGGTTTTTTAACTTTAAACTTCATTTTATAAGCAAACTGGTTATAATTGCGAGTTCTATAGAGACACATCAATTCAATCAAGGATAGACACCCAACATGGTTGATAGTATGAGATAACGTAGCCACTCATTATGTAACTGTGTTATGTTTTTTTGAAGTGAACACAAACTTAATCCAAAGAGTGCATGTAGTGAGGTGGAAAATGAGAGTAATATATGAAAGAAATAAAAACAAATTAAGGCTTTGTTTATGTAGATGAAAATAGTTAGATGATTTGGTCTTTAAAAAGTCGTTTGTGCGGACGATTTTGTAGGAAAAGGATTCAAATATTTAGAGAATATAAGTATTATATTATTTCGAAAAACCTATATTTAGATGTATTATTTTAGGTAATTGTTGAGACTATAAAATTTAAAATAAAATGAAAAAATAAATATTTTTTTCTTGAAAATACCAAATTGCCCCATTTTGAAATGGACAAACTCTACAATTATAAGGGAACCTACATAATTATAATTTAAACAGTCTATTTTGGCGAAATCTGTAACTTAAAGGTTTTGGGAGAATTCATGTTTTCATTTCATTTTTAAATTCTATAGTCCCAACAATCATCTAAAATGACACATCCAAATACTTTATTTCTCAAAATAGCATGACCTTAAAATTCTCTAACTATTTAAATTCTCTAGTTATTTGAATTTTCTTCTTCAGAATTTACCCGTACAAACAAGCTTTAAATTAGAAGCACGTGCAATGAAACCCTTACTGTGAGAATGTAAGTTAGTTAAATTAATTTGTGTTATAAAACTAAGATCAAATAAAGACAAGAATATGAGAGAGGAGAGTTTTTTTATTAAGGTATGGAGAATGATACACGTGAGAGCTTTATTTATAGGCTCATGGAATAATAACTTATACTTTCTAACATTACTACACATAAATGAGAGAAATAAACTACATTAAATTATAGAATAAATATAGGAGTTACAATTGGTCATTCACTATGATAATAATCTTCATAACACTCTCACTTGAATGTCCAACAATTAACGATATACATCATTCTCTGAATACGCTTTTGATACCGTCTCATTAAAAGCCTTACCCGGAAAACCCATTAGGAAAAATCATGGTTAAAGGAAAAAGAGTGCAGTGCGTATCGACTCCCCCTGATAATGATCTCATGTGAGATCCTTCATATCGACTCCCCTTGATGATGATATCAACTAGCTCTCATCATTATATCAATCTGTTTCAGTTGCCGATCTTCGAATTAGTGGACTAGCTTCCCAAAAATTGATGTAGCCTTGGGTGCACTTATTTGACAAATATTTCAACTCAAATGTTTGCATCAATATGGTCGATGGTCATCCATAATATTCACATGAAACTTTCCCTTGGATGACCATTAGATGAGAATATACCTCATCAAAACCTTATTAGGAAAACTTTATGGGATAAAACCCTAGTAAAGAAAAAAAGAGTACATAATCATCAAATTACTTTTCACCATTTTCTTGGAATTCATGTTGATCAAATAATTTGGTGAAGCTTAGCTTTTTTAACGCATTTGTGTAATTGTGCGCCGAGACATAACATATCTAATATAGTCCTCTTTTTATTCGAGAGTATATGCAAATATATTTCACGCGTGATCTATAGGATTAAATCTTTGAATGATAATATGACTTTATAAGTTTGTGTCACGTCCCACCAAGTGGTAGTATTGCCACATAAAACCAAATTATGGTCAATCAATAGATATATCAAATCTTATATGATTAGCAAGATTTATGAGACTCACAACATAAAAGTAGGAAACATTTGTAAAAACTGTTTTTAATATTAAGAAAAGTGATCAATCAAGTTCTACTAGGATGAATTAGTCCATTCGTATTGCTTTAAGTTGATGGTAGATACAGAAGTTTGGCAATCTGAAAGGCTAACATCAAAGCAATTGGAGGCGGAGTGATGATGGTGATAATGAGGAGGTTTTGATATTTAGTAGAATTCACCTTAAATTAAAAAAGTAATGAAAATTAATAAATTTAAATTAATTGTTTTTGTTAATGACGGAGAAGGTTGAATTGATGAAAGGGGTATAATGAAAAAAGAAGATAAAGCTAATGGAAATTAAAAAAGAAAAATATAATAGAAAAAATATATGAGAAGTTAACGGTTTTAAATCGAATAAATTTGGATGATTTAGTTGCATTGTTTAACATATTTTGGTGTTAACTCAATATTATTTTTATTAAAGAAAATTAACGTGATATTTCGCCACTTAACGTTTGTACCGGTACATATTTTCGCCGAAGTGCTATCCTTTAATTAATTGCCCTCTTTTTACTGCGATTTACAATTTCTCTATTTAATCGCCCTCTACTTAATTTTAATGTATCATTCCTTACTAATTGTCTCGCATATATTTTTTCATACACCGATTATGAATTTGTGTTGGAAAAATACAATTTTCAATACTCATTGCAGTACCAAATATCACCGTCCTACGCATGGAAAAAAGTAACAATCTAGCTCATTCTCTAGCACAACAGTCACTAAATTTCCTACCTTCATCCTCTTCATTACACGAGAAATAAAAATCAGCAAAAAAATGAGTCTGTAGGTTTTATTCAAATTGTTATTTATCTACTTTTAAGATTTCCAATATTATTCATGTCTTTACAAAGTTTACAAATTGATTTTTTGAGAAAGAGGAAAATTTTATAATTAAACCAAAAATTACATATTTCCACTGAAAACCACACCACATATATGCTTTCCAAAATTACATTCAAAAGGTAGATTTTCCAACACTCCACAATGAAAGAATGATCTATACCTAGTTGTCACAACTCACAAATAAAGAGAATGATGCTATAGTATACATACATTAACCACTAGGGTTGCCCAACCGGGTAACGGAAAGTACCCAATCCCACAGCCCGAAAACCGGTTAAGTAGTGGCTACCTGTTTCCGGTAAGGGTTCGAGTGGCAGACGAGTTCCGCAAAAATTCGAACCCGAAGGTTACTCTTCCCATTTGGGTATTATGTCTATGATTCTTCCTATGATCTTCATGTTTATAGATACAAAGAGCTTCTTCCATCACCAAGCTTTTCCCTTTTCTCTCCATTTCAACAAGATGCTGCTGTATAAAGGGCTGTTCTTTGATTTAGGTTGTCCTCAATGTACCACACAATTCTTCCAATGAATCCTATGTAACAACAGTTACAGACAAATCAACAGCCAACCATATCAGAAGTCAATATCTATCAAGAAGTATGATTCAAAAAGATAGCTGCGAATTGTGAAGACTTTACCGACGCTATATCGAGCTGGGTCGTGCATCGAACATCGTGTAGTTGCTGAGAATGGAGTTCTATAAGGCCTGAATGTGGGCAAGATCATTGTATCAGAAGAAGTTGACAAAGGAGAGAAACCAATACAGAAACAAACAGAAAGACTGAAATCTCGAAGGCACCTCATGTACAAGCTGGAAACACTCTTTAGTGTCACTTTTCAAGAGCACATACACACTTCTGGAGGCTTTGGTCCAACTTTACTGGAATTTCACAACCCACATTTATGGATTTCAGAGATATATCAGTTGCAACCAATCAAACATAAAGGTCATGTGCTAGGGATCTAATCTCGGGGAAGAACTCTGACAGAAAATGCACAAACCTTGTAACTTTAAGTATGATATTTCCACAAGCCTAAGTCTTGAAACCAGAAATAGCATGCATGCTAATCTCCAACAAGTCGCTTCCTTGATGTAAGCTACAACACAAGAGTCCCAAAATTACATAAGACTGTCAGCCTGCTATATTTATGTTAAATTCATATTGTGAAATGTTCAGAAGGACATGTCATAAACCTCTACTTGAAATAAAAACTAATAAACAATGCACCCTAAACCGTCCTTGTATAACTTTTGATACTTCATGACAGCTAGAACATTACATCATTCACAGCAGAGTTATTCAGGTTATAGACAACATGTTGAAAGTATTAGAATCCTGATTATTGCTCCCTTCACAACTACTAATCAGCCATACCCATCAATAATTGATATAACTTCAGTAAATAACAAGGTTACCTGCTTAGGATGTGATGATGATAATGTGAGTGGTGTTACTTAGCCCACAGAACCCGTTTCTGCAAATTGTTACACCAACCTCTAACACAGATGGATCAAAGAGGACGGCTGCATAAAAAGATGAACAAGTTGGATTTATCCAAATCACCAAATGGTTGGCTACAGACACGGAATATAATTCTTGATAACAGAGAAGACCAATAAACGGATTACCAGCTAAAAAATGGTATATCAGGTT
The DNA here is from genome assembly GCA_030674075.2 of Linum usitatissimum. Taxonomy (NCBI): domain Eukaryota; kingdom Viridiplantae; phylum Streptophyta; class Magnoliopsida; order Malpighiales; family Linaceae; genus Linum; species Linum usitatissimum. The sequence goes on from JAUJYP020001495.1 coordinate 3,235,348, forward strand.
TTGGATCCAGATAATCTGCACATCAAATAGAGCTTTTCATTTCAGATAATCAGGGAGCTGTTTATCCAAATATTCTGCCAGTCATTTCGTGTTGCAAGCGGTTGCTCAATGTGGTGACTAGGAAACAGTCAGCAGCTCCTCTAAATCATTACCCCAACCCTTCTCTTCCTCCAGGTTGACCATGACATCATCTTCAGAGAGTCCAATTCAATCCCAATTGTAAGGTCTCTAAAATTCTGTTCTATATCATATCCAAACAACTCAATGTTCCCGCAAGAGGAACTTTGTTGTTCGGTGAAGGTAACTATTTAAGTCATATCCATGGGCTTCCATCCGCTGTAAGAGACTGAGTGCAACATCTAAACTCACATCTTTCGAGCGAAGAAGGGACTTAAGTAGCTGGTTGCAAATTCGAGGCTTCAACAAAAAGCCCTTTTCAATTGTGTAATTAAAAACACCAACTGCAAGGTCTAGTTTCCCTTGTCTGCAAAGACCTTCTATTAAGCTTACACAACTTGGTGGAGTGATAACAACGTTGCACTTATCAAGAACAGAGAATACGGTAGACGCTTCTTCTATTCTTCCGGACTGACACAGCCCAATTAACCAGATCGTATATGGGGCTAACTGAAAATCATTCAGCCTGAGGTCCATCTCAAGTAAGCTTTGAATTGCCACTACAGTTTCTCCATTCCCAAAGAGCTCTTCTATCTTTTCAATTGCATCAGTCTTCCTGGCAGCAACACTCCTCAGATACTTTAACCAAAGACTAAAAGCTGAAGTCACATTCTTTCCTCTGCATGACCAAGTCATAAGTGATTTATAAACTGCTGTACTTGGTAAACAACCACTACTCGACATTTGCTTAACCATTTGATCAGCTTCCTTTTCTCTTCCCAGCCGTAGAAGCCCATTTATTAGTGTTCCATATGTTACAGAATCTGGTGATAGACCACTAAGCGGCACCTCCTCGAAGAGCCTATAAGCTTCATCAATGTTCCCTGCTTTGCAGCAGTAGTTTATCAAAATGTTGTATGTCCTAATGTCTGGTACAACCTTCTTGTCAAGTTGCAGAAGGGTGTTGTATACCTTCAGAATCAAACCAGGTTCATAATTTTCCTGTATTTCCTTCATGCTATTACGACCAAGACCCGAGAGTCGCATAGACAAAAAATCATTCCTCATCTCCTTTCTGCGTAATGCTTCATCAAGCTTCCCTGATCGACACAGACCATCAATAAGTGCGTTAAAACTAGCCACAGAAGGATGGCATCCAACTTTACCCATATAGTCAAACAGTCGTTGAGCCTCTACAGTCATCCCATTCTTGCTCATCCTACTAATAAGAATGGTGTGTGTATATGCAGAAGGTAAATAGCCATGCTTCGAGATCTTCAAAGAGAGCGCCTTTGCTACATTAAGAAGCCCAATATCACAGAGCCCTTTGATCACAACATTATAACATTGAATATCAGGAACCGGAGCACTCTTCAACATCTCATTCAACAACTTTAAAGCCTCACTCGCCTTTCCTGCATCCAACAAGCCTTTAATCCATATAGTGTACAAAACAACATCGGGAGTATTGTGATTCTTGATCATTTCACGATGCCACGTATCTGCTTCTTCGTATCTTTTAGCCCTAATAAGCCCGTCAATCAAACAACTATAGCCACGAGCGTCGAGTACATAACCTTCTTTACGAAAGGAACTCAAGCAAGTGAGAGCTTCATGTACTCTACCTAACTTACAATATCCAGTAAGCAACGCGTTATAAGTAGCGGAATCGGGTTCACAGCCTTTACTTTTCATCTCATCAAGCAACCTATGTGCAACATCAACCCTCTGAGCCTGGCACCAAGCCGAAATGACCATGGTGTATACGATCTTATCAGGCAGAATCCCCCTCTTACCCATTATATCGAACACCTGGAGTGCGCTTTTCCTCTCCCCACACTGGAACAATCCACCAATCAAGATGGTGAAAGTAGTCCTATTGGGAATGCAATTCAAGTTCCACATTTGGTGGTAAACAGCTACAGCAAGTAAAGAAACCCCTTTCCGCAACAGAGTCTTCAGAAATGCATTGTAAGTAAGAACATCGGGCTTACAGTCGAAATCTCGCATCACCCCAAAAGCTTCGACAGCCTTCTCAGCCATGCCTTTCTTCTCATAAGCTTGAATCAACACCGAGAACGCCTCAGCTGGAACCTCGAGTTTCCAGCTCTTCATTTCTTCCAAAACCTGATTGTACAATTCGATACCTTTCTCTTCGCCCAGCATCCGGAGTATGGCGTCCCGAGATTCCCACGTCCGGAAACGCTTGTATCTGGACGCCCAGATGAAGAATCGGAAACCTAATTGCGGAGTGGGCGGGTCTTGAATGACGGAAGTTACGTCAGCAGGGGAGAGGAAAGGAACCATGGCGTCCAGCTCCTGCTCCATCGGATTGACAGTCTCGATAATCGATACGATTTCATTTGATACAAGGCTTTCCGATAACAAGGGAGCTGCGTGGAAGTAGTTGATCCATGGAAGCTTCCGATGCGAGATCCAGTGAAGCAGGAACTGGAGTTGCATTGGTTTATGGCAATAAGAAGTAGTAAATTCTAATGATACCGATAAAGACGATCACCCAGAACTTCCCGGCAGGGAGGAGGAATCTGCGGAGGAGGAAGTTTTCTGTCGAGTGGGAGTGGCCGCCGGCGAAGCAGTGCGGAGAAGCTTTGGTTTAGCATACATCTGTTTGTGGAATGCGGCTCCGGTGCGAGTTGGCCTACACTGCACCATCAGGGAAAGAGATGATAGTGTAGTTGGATCGGGTTAAATTTTAGGCCCGGGATTCTGGCCCAGTTACAGCGGCCCATGCTAACTAGTGTTTCGGCCTCTTCGGGGTAAACCGGGTATTCACAAAACAATTCCAAAGATAAAAAGATTTTTTATACAGTGAAGGAATTATTTGCTTTTTAACGAAACCCATCAATGGTAAAAGTCTTTGGTAATGGACATACATTGTGCTTAATAGGAGGTATAAACGGCACATACAAAGTTGAATAGATTGTGGATTCTTTGTAAGTAAAAACGATTTCAATCCTTACTTGTCATAAAACGAAAAAATTAAAGACCAAATCAAATGAGAAGATTGTGGCTTTAGATTTTCGATTTGCAATCGTTGTAAGTACCAATTGTTGGTTGTCCGTAAGTTTCCATAAATTGATGAACTTGCTGGCACCATTTAGGTTCTTAGCATGGTTGATGATGTTAGGGTTAATTTTGTTAGAACATCATTTACAGTAGACTAGATTGGATGACCGCACGATGCCGTGAAACATAAGCTTGATTATGATTACATATTATGCACATTTGCTCAAGTAATCGTATGTAACTTCGAAATGTGATATAAACAATATAGTGAAAGGTACAAACAATTCTTTTTTCGATTGGACCGAAATGGATGAAGTACAAAAGGTAAGATACTTGTGAATTGTCAGCCAACATCTATTGACACATGCTTGTTCTGAAAAATTTCCTGGTTAATGTGGGTACTTGTTTTGTTGTGTATCAGTACCGCTCACAAAACTACAATCATTTCATATCAATCTACGAATCTCGAAAATTCGAATTGGCTTCGCGAAATTGGGACAACAGGAAGAACTAAGAAGGAGGTTGAAGTATCAACATGGGAGGTTAAAAGTATGACCTACAGCTTTATGAACTCTCTGAGCTTGCAATGATCCCCAGAAAACCTTCATTTCACATCTGAGACTTCTTTAAAGCACTGAAGACATCTTGTAGGGTTAATTCCTCCACTATAACCACCTTGTCTCTTGATTTCGAGCCTGCCCCGAGCGACACCTGCCTTCTTTTCACCCCTAATACCTGTTCGAAAGGGGACTCATGAACATGGCTGGTAAAACAAAGAAACAGATACTGTAATGAGGATGCCACAAGTTCATAGCCTAATTAACTACTAATTACCAAGGCAGCTTAGTAGCTTCTATTAAGACCGACTTGCAGAGAATAACTAAACAACCTAAACTGTCACGAAAGATACGATCATCAACCAGATCATATGTTCCTTCTTCAAGAGTCTACTAAGTCAAGCAGGCAAAAATGAAACCCTGTGTTCACTGGTACATTGCTCAAACCAGAAAACCTGAAGTAAATTCAAGATCTTGGTTAAGCGAATAAGGTGGTAATTACCACCTTGTCTACATACTATGTTGCAGACAACCACTGTCTGCCAGCAGGATCACCGGCTCAAGATAATCATTTCTATAGTTAAAAACTTAAAAGAAGAGCTTGTAGTTATAGCTAAGCAAAGTAAAGATTGGAAATTTAGCAGAGTAGTAATAGCTAAGCAAGCTTACAGAGCTGCGTTGGCTTCACCGTCCTTGGCAGGGGCGTCGATCTGCACTCCTAAAGCCTCGTCACTGAAATCTATCTTCACAGAATCAAACCCCAAGACGAACAATTCAGACGCCGATACAAGAAGACCCAGAAAAAGATCAGAGGAAAACACAAAACCCTACCTGTAATGGATGCCGATTTAGCGCCGGGCTTCGCGTGGATGGTGATGGCCACTGACGACGGAGGTACCGATCGAATAAAAGACGGGAAATCGGAAGAAGGTTTCGTTTCTGATTTTTGTAACGGAGCTGAATTTGCCTTTCCTTTACCTTTCTTGCTCGACGGAGCCATTGTTTTTCAAGCTCTGTTCGATGATCTCTTCCTCCTCGTTTTGTAGCTCAGCAGCTTTGCATTTTAGCCCCCCGGTTTGTGTAAAAATCACAAAATGATCCCTTTTCTTCTTCAAATTAACATTTTGATCACTGCATACTAACTAACCGACCCAACTCCAACCGGTTTACCACAACCTCACTCGAAAAGATCTAAGAGCCAATTTAACTGCAAAAAGCATCTTATGATTACTGAATTCACTAATCAGTATGCTGCAATCAGAGTTGAAAGTACAAAGTACAAACTGCAAACCCACTTCATTGAAAATAACAACAGAAAAATTCTGCAGCTTAGTAGACTCAATTGTGTACATATGGATCGGATCTTCACTCTCACATGGAAACATCAGTTTACTGCTGCCAGATTCTTCTTCACTCACTCACTTCAAATATCTGTTAGCGACGTATTCAGCGATGGCCATGCTTGAAGTCAGGCCAGGAGACTCTATTCCAAAGAGGTTCACAAGTCCGGGCACTCCATGGCTATCCTCTCCCTGCATACCAGAACATAGTATATATGGATGAGCTTGTAACACATCGATAAAAGAGCAGTTAGAGGAAATCACCTGTATTACGAAGTCGCCAGCAGACTCGCCAGGGCCAGTTACTTTCGGTCGAATCCCTGAATAAGCTGGCTCTAATGATCCATCCTTCAGATTCGGATAGTACTTCCTTATCTCGGGATAGAATCTCTCTGCTTGACTGCCATCTACAGAGTAATCGTACCTGAAATCAGTAAATCTGTGTTAAAGGAGCCGTGTAGCATCACAAGATTCACAACCATGATTCATATCTTGCCAGAATTAGACTAAAATGGTGCGGAACAAAGATCAAAGAAGAGCTTACTTATCTAGAAAGCTCGAAACATCATCTATCGCTTGGATCCATTCAACATTCGGGCCAAACTTAACCTGACCATCCAAATCAAGAGTAACATGCACACCTAAACCACCATCCTCTGGTGTAGGGTATATCAAATGCTTGAAAGGAGGTTCCCTAGTATTCGACAGGGTGAAGTACAGCCCGCGAGCAAAATGTGCAGGAGGAATCACTTTGCCACTTAGGCCGTCAAATCTCCTTGCAAGGGGTACTGCACTCAATCCAGCAGAATTCACCACAAGCTTAGGAGCAAGCACAAACTCTGGATCCAGCTTCGAATTACCATCCCAGTTCTCAAGTTCTTTGCTCCCAATCAGTTGTAAGTTCAATGAATCCCCTTCAATATTCCCCCCAATCACAGTAGAGTTGTAACAGAATGTTGTTCCGTGGTTTTCAGCATCTCCCTAGTAACTGTGAATATAGAATCATATTCTTTCATCTGGGAGTTCAATAACCGATTACTCAATTGAACGATTCTACAACTACAACCACAAGCCTTACCAGTAAAGAAAGCATCAGAGAGTGACAATCAACGATCCCAGAACCAGGAGAGAACAAAGCCTTGACGCAACGCAATTCAGGCTCCATTCCCATGGCTTCTTTCCCATCCAGCATCTTCAATCCTTCGACCCCGTTTTCAACGCCGCGATTCATCAGATCGGACAGCTTCAAAACGCCAGACTCCCCGGTGGCTACTACCAGCTTACCTATCCGTTCGTGAGGAATCCTGCGCTCCGAGCAGTAATCGTACAGCAATCTCCTCCCTTGTACGCAGAAGGCTGCCTTGAGCGAGTTCCGAGGGTAGTAAATCCCGGCGTGAATGACTTGGCTGTTCCTTGAGCTCGTGGAGGCGCCGAAGGTCGGAGCTGAATCGACGACCAGAACTTCTCTTCTTCCCTTCAGAGCGAGCGCTCTAGCTACTGCTATCCCTATTACGCCTGCTCCGATCACCACGCAATCAACCTTCTCCATGGGAGAATTGGCAGCTTTCGTGGAGAAAGTAGAAGAGCTGTAAATTTTCTTCAGCAACTTCGTCATCATCCCACCGAATCGAGATGAACTTGGAGCTAAAGGAGAATTGGAGGAGTGGGAGGATAAACAGCACAGTGGTATAGTGTCAGTGGTAGCAAGAACTGGTGAATTACATGTATAGTCATTGAAGTTCATCAAAGTACCATTTTGGTGAATTATGTTTACCAAAAATCGGCGAGCTAGTCTACAAGTATATGATCACTGAAGTTTGCCTTGATACCATTTTGGTTGGTGTGGTATAAGTTAGTCTTCCTAAGGGAATGGTGGAGTTGGTGTAGCAAATTTAGGTCACCGTTAATGATAATGATAATTTGATCGGAAATTGATGAAATTTTATGTTCTAATTTTTAAATAAAAATTTATTTAGAATTTTTATACAAGTTAGATCCTTAAATTTAAAATCCCGCTTATAATTTCAAATAATTTTGGCTCTTCTACGATCCGAATGAAATAATAATTGGTTAGATGAATTGGTAGGTGAACATAATGATTTCGGAGAGAGCATAACAACAACCATTCTACTATGTGGTAGGTGAGAGCATAACAACGACCGTCGGGTCACTTTCTTTAAGACATTGGTAGCATTGGTACGATTGATTGGTCGGACGGACATACAATGCAGGTGTGTTATTCAAAAATCATGTTAATCTTTCCCGTTGACAAAGTCTTTTCTAGACCGCTTCCTTTACAACTTTTGCAGCACCACAAACTATCAACTACTCGTCTAGATGATAAAATAACAAACTTTTAATTCTCCTCGTTCGTATAAAAATCGCGAAACAAGAAATATATTTGGATATGTTATTTTACATTCGATATTTAGATAGCAAAACTCAAAAAAATTCTTGTCTCTGTACGAACTAGGCAACTTTAACTAATCAAGTATTGTGGATAAGGCAAGAGTTGTTGGAATAAGACAGAAAAACAAGTAGTTTTATGTATGATCATAAGCAGCCTCCTCCCACCCCCAACCCAAATAAGCTTCTATGTTAAATGGATCATTAGCAGCATCCATAACACCATCTCACAATCTCATTCATAAACTCAGAAACAAGAAAGAAAAACATATACAAATCAATAAGAAGCTGTGTATTTCTGAGCCTTTGAGTGTATATGCTATGATTGCAGCTGCATTACTTGTCCATCTGATGTGCTTTTGCAGTTGTGCTTCCTCCTTTGGAATTTTGTTGAGTAATGACACAGATCGTCTTGCTTTGCTAGAGTTTAAGTCGATGGTTTTTTCTGATTCTTTGGGGGGCTTTGAGTTCGTGGAATGATTCTATCCATTTCTGCGAGTGGTCTGGTGTGTCTTGTTTCGAAATACATTATGACAAGAGTCACAGCCTTACAATTGTCATCTCAAAGACTCACCGGCTCTATCTCAACGCACGCAATCTCAGCTTCTTGAAAGTTCTCCGCCTCTCCAACAACAACTTTTTAGGGGAAATACCTCAAAAAATCGGCCGCGTTGGCAGATTGCAACAGTTGGTGCTTTCCAATAACTCGCTTGATGGTAAGATCCCATCCAACATCTTAAAATGCCTTGCGCTTTCTGTGTTCAGTGTGCATACTAATAAGCTGGTGGGAGAACTACCATGGCAATTTGGTCAGTTGAGAAAACTCCAATTATTTGCGGTAGGTGCAAACAATCTTCACGGAAGCATCTCTTACGCTTTTGGCAACTTGTCATCTCTTCAGGGATCTATCGGAGCTGAAAACCACTTGAGTGGGAGAATTACAGCTACCTTAGGCCGATTGAAGAACATCCAATTGTTGAATTTTCAAACTAATAACTTATTTGATGAAATCCCCTCTTCCATCTTCAATCTGTCTTCTCTCACAGCAATGTGGTTTGGATTTAACCAACTTCGCGACATGCTTCCTTGGAATCTTGGATTATTACTTCCAAACCTTGAGGATTTTGAGGTGACCGGTAACCAGTTCACCGATAGTGTTCCGCCTTCCTTATCCAATGCCTCCAATTTGGTTCAAATACAATTTTACGGGGATGCTAACTAGTATGACAAGCTCATACAAGCTTGCTGGCTTATTAGTCAGCAACAACTGTTTGGGAAGTGGGAAGGCTAATGATCTTAAGTTCCTCTCTTCTTTGACCAATGCCACAAGTTTGAAATGGGTGCAAATACATACAAATAATCTTTATCTTGCCATTGCTAGATTTTTCCTCATAATCTCGTTTGTAGAATATGGGATGGGAAATAATGGGTATAGTTACGATATCTTCTTATTAGAGTTATTTATTTGAATAATACCAACAAATTTGACTTTTAAAGATGGATTAAACCTTCACAACATCGTCAAACGTGCTTTGTTAAACCAACACACATCCAAATTGTTGGACCTGATTCTACTCAATGAACTACTTCATAGGTTGACAGTCCAGCACAACTATACAAGTATGAGCTCAAAGGAAACGAGAAATGATCTAGAGGAGCTAACGAGTTCCTTACTCGAAATCAGTATTGCTTGTTCTTTTGAGATATCAGAAGAATGAAATTAGTATGAGCGAAGTTTTATTCAGCCTTATCGATGTAAAAAAGACTTTTCTCGGTTGAAAGGAAATAATTGAAGTGAAACCGGTTCGAGCATGTAATTGGTAAGAATAGAGACGTCACGTCGGCTTTCGAGAGAGACGTGAACAGTACTAGTTACTACTTAGTATTGCAAAAATAAGCACTATGCAATTGCAACTACATTTGGTTTGATTTCCATGTTTTAGCTTTCTGTTTGCTGCCTACTAGTAGTATGATGTATCATCTAGAAATTCAGTTTTGTAATAAAATATAAATTTAGTGATCGAGCTGTATAAAGATTTAGTCAGGTTACCCGCCAAAAGGTAAATGAGTAAAATAGATATTTACCCGACGTTTCTGGTATTTTCCGGTTGTATTTTCATTTAGCCGACGATTGATGGGCGACGAGGCGGCGGCAACGGAGGTCGTCGGAAACTATATTCTGAAATCGAAGCTGGGAGAGAGTTCTTCGTCAACGGTATGGAAGGCGGAGAAGAAGGTATCGGGGGAAACGGTGGCAGTGAAGCAAGTTCGACTTTCGAAGCTCAACAAGCATCTCAAAGACTGTCTGGATTGCGAGCTCAGCTTCTTGCCCTCCGTCAACCATCCCAATATTATTCGCCTCTTCAATTTCTTCCAGGTTCTCTTTCGCTGCTCTCTACCTTGGCTCTGGTTCTGTTGATTTCTTCAATTCCTGACGCATTTCAAAATATATAGGGTTTGGTTCATGAATTTGATGGACTTGTAATTGTTGAATCGAAAAGGCTATCATGTTTAGCTGTTTCCATTCTCATCATCTTCAGATTTTCTGTGATCTTGGGAAGGATGGGTAGTAAGTAGTTCACATATTGTTTGATTAGAGTTGAAAGAAGTAACTAGTTCCTTCAATTTAGCATATGATTATAGGTGCATTTTCGGTTAGGTCGTGTGGCTCGAGGATTCGAGAATTACCTGTTTCAGTAGTTCACAAGTTTGGTTTAGCCTTGGTAAAGAAGCTAATTCCATTGGATGTGTGTAGGTTGATGGTTCTATGTTCCTGGTACTGGAATTCTGCGATGGAGGAGATTTAGCTGCTTATGTTAAACACCACGGAAAGGTTCAAGAGAAGACTGCTCGAAAGTTCATGCAACAGCTAGGTATGATTTAGTTTTGATGTGTTATGGTAAAACATTGATGTTCTAGCTATACAACTCGGTCAAGCTTGCGTAACGTGAATGGAAAATACGAATGCAGGGGCTGGTTTAGAAGTGCTAAACAGCCACCATGTCGTTCACAGAGACTTGAAACCCGAGGTACATCAAATCTGACTCATAAGTTGTAATTCTTCACACGAGTTATTAATTTTCTAAGTTTGGCGTTGTATTGTCTTTGATGATTGACGTAGAATATCCTACTGAGTGGGCAAGGGAACGATCCGGTTCTCAAGATCGCTGACTTTGGGTTATCAAGGTAATTTAGAGGTTAGTAGCTCTTGTAAAGTATGTTTGAGCAAGATGATGAAGGAATAGACACAAGAGAAATGTATACTACAACATATTCTTATCCTTGTTTTGGTATTCTATTGGGTCGATGTGATGTGCCAAATGCTGCAGAAGAATGAATCCTGTAAAGCACGCAGCGACAGTCTGTGGATCTCCATTTTATATGGCTCCAGAAGTTCTACAATTCCAGCGATATAGTTCTAAGGTGTGGATTCTTCCATAATCCATTTCTTCTTTTTTCTTCTTTATCATTGAAGTACCTACAGTCAAGGATCAAGATATTGTTTATATAGGTCGATATGTGGAGCATCGGCGCAATTCTTTTCGAGCTCCTCAATGGTTACCCACCTTTCCGCGGCAGAACTAATGTCCAGTTGCTGCAGAATATCAAGTCATCTGCGGAACTACCTTTTTCTCGACTAATACTTCCAGAGCTGCATCCTGACTGCATTGACATATGTTCGAAACTGCTCTCTCAGAACCCAGGTTTGATCTGAGTCGAATTCTCCACCTTCGTGCATTTTTCTGCTGCACCAAAGTTCTGAGTTTGGTTCCTTTTTACAGCATGTAATGTGGTTCAACCTGTTTCATTTCCATGGCTGCAGAGCACAGGTTGTCATTTGAAGAATTTTATCGTCATCGATTCTTGCGGGGCAAGGAGATCGATTTAACGAGTCCAACCTGCAATGTTACCTGCAGTATAGGAGAAAGAGAGATTGTGAGAGCCTTTCCTGGAGAAGATACTGTTCTCTTGTAGCAAAGCGACTCCTGTACAGGTTTTACTGTCCTGAATGTTTGTAAGTAGAGCACCATGAAATGTGTACAAAGAGTTCAACTCGTAGACTGTGAATCACTACACAATTCTAGGCACAGCTTCCCAAGGCCATGAAAATCTGCTTGATGTCGAAAATTTTGACACGGGAAATGCAATCGGAGTAGATGACTACCGGTATAGTTGATAGTAACATGGACTGTAGTAACGAAAGGGGACTACACTCAATTAGACCTGCCTTGAAAATATAACAGGTTCGAACTTCAAAGGTTGCTAATTGGGAACTATGTAAGAATGATCCATCACGGTCAAACAGACTCCACGAAACCGAAATTGTACCATTTCAAGGGAACTCCACTATCAAAGTCTCACATTGCATTCCCAATACTTAAGAGTCCATTCTTGTTGAAATTCTTAAGAACTCAAAAGGAGTGATCAAAGATATCTTAATTTGCCCTAGTCCATAGGGCCATTTCACGTACTTTTGTAGCGAAAGGAGACGAATTTACTACTAAATCTTTCACCATTAGTCATATACTATGGATTCCTAACGTTGAGGTCTCAAATGATCATCACTTATTACTTTGGCACCCGATACACAAAACAACGTCCGTCGTAGAGAGCATGAAAAAACTATAGTTCGTTTTTTGAACCGTCTGTCGAAGTTGTTCCAAACAACCGCGACAGCGGCGCCCATACACCATTGTAGCAATTACAGAGAACCATCTCGATTGTATGAACTTCACAACCATCCCTAATTTCTTGGAGCGACCTTAAAGATGGGGTTGACTTTAGAGGGAAAAAATTAGTTACACCGCGGTAGGTAGAACATGTGACACCTGTCCTTTTCTTCTTCCAAAATTTCGTATTAAAAGTGGAAGTTGTGTGCCTAACCCTTTCTTTGATATTTAGTGTTTGGCCATTTGCGTGTGTGTGTGTGATCATTGTCATAATTAAGCTACCAATTAGTGTTAAGTCTTTGATGTTTTGTTTTGTTTTTTTCCAGCTTCTATATATGCAATTGACTTACCCTTTGTCCTTTGTGGTAAAGAACATTACACTCCCCTTATTCCCATCAACTGGTTTATGTCACACTGATCAGTGTTTGGATTACATTGTTGATGTTGACGCAATATTACATTGTATCGAAATTTTTCGGTAACTACCGTTACCGTACCTAAATATCGAACAAGGGTGTTTTTTGCTGATTGGTTTTTTAAACTTGGCTCAAAATAAATAATATCATACTCGAGTTAGAGCTTTCGATTGTTGGTGCTGTGTTGATTATTAATGCCATAACTACCAATAATATGTGTCTTCGATGTTTTGTCTTTTAAGCTTCTATGCAATTGACTTTTTAACTTGAGAGTTACCCTTTGTCCCTTTATGGTAAAGAACATTGCATTCCTCTGATTCTTCAGTGACATCTCTAGATTAACTAGTCAAGCTTCTTACGTTTTTAATATAGTAAAAATTTAGGGGATGTGGTGAAAATTGTCATATTGACATATTGTAATTTTTGTTTCTATTATGCCGGAAAATCAATGAAAAGGATACTTATCATGTTCTAAATAGGGCTGGAAAATTGACTGAGTGTAGGCACCATATTCCGTTCAACACGGATATTTATATTAATCGAAATTGAATTCTCATTATCTAGTGTAGGCATCATATTTCGTTCAACACGGATATTTACATTAATCGAAATTGAATTCTCATTATCTAGGCCAGATAGATAGAATGTGTACCAACATATCAACATGGATCGAGTAGATAATACCTCATTCTACCCAATTACTTATAATTTCTCGTAAATCAAAATTGTGGAGAGCCAATATCTACACCCTTCATTTCCATTCTACCCCTAAATTGTCAATTTTTGTTGGAATTTCCAAAAACAGCAAACTTCGCGTTCAAGGGCAAATACAGACCCCTTAAAACGAAATTTGGAAGCTAATATTAAGCGGAATCAAACCCTGAAATCTGCAACGTAAAACATAGCCTACATTTTTGCATCATTAGACCACAAATTGACAATTTCATTAATTCAAAGTATAGTTAAGGGTATTAATATACAATGTGCATCCTAATATGTACATGGTCATCACACTTACTCACGTCATTAACCAAAGTCAAAAGGATTAGGAGAGCTGTTTTGGTAATGAATGATTAGGGAAAGGCATATTATGACCAAATGTCTCCTATGATTACATGGTCACTATCAATGTATGAATAGAGTACTGTAATATTAAATATCAATCGTACAACAACTAACCATAAAACAAGTTAAAATGTGACCAAAAGACTTGACATTAATATATTACTATACACATACACAAATTGATACTAGTTAACCCCATACAACATTAATGTTCCCACTACACTTTACACTCAATACCACCATCTACTCTCAATTATATCTTATCCCATATCAAAACCCCTGTCATTGTTCAATGTTTTCGGTCAGGTGTTATCGCTCATTCTCGGTTATTTGTCCACTATGTCATCGTCAAACTGACATTATGAGTTGCCTGTTTTACTTAAACCGGCGTTATGTGCTACTCACGATCATAAACCAAATCATGTATCCTCAATTCCTCGCTTATTTGAGTAAAACGAGTACCTCGTACCTATCAGGTAGTGGGACGTAACTTGCAACACAATAAGCTTAAAAGATGTGACCAATGACTAACATTCCGATAAACATTCACAAATACAAGAGCTTTCAAAAATTGATCCGACTTAGCTTAGTTACATTGATTCAACCCGATCTGTAATTGAAAGTCACGAAAACTTAATAGCTCATATCTCCCCAACTCCAAAAATCAGAAGAGAAAAAACCACACACCAAACAAACTATGATCTGTCTAGCGTGCAACCCAATCAACTCACAACCCTATTTATATGAACCTGCAACCCGATTCACTCATCTAACCCTATTAACTCACAACAATATGATCACCACAATACTATAATTGCATCCTAAATACCATTATATTCATAGTATTTACATAAAATCCTCACTCATATTATGCATTTCCTTTTCCTTTGAGACCTTTTGGTACCCAAATTGAAGCAGTAGCCAAAGGCCTAGACTTCCAACACAAACCCAATCTACACCTCTCATGCTGAACCCAATGCCCTCCACAAAACAAGCTCACCAAGTAGTTAGCTTGTGACACATTGGTAGTGCTAAAAGGTACAGCCTTGAACTCACCTTTTAATGAATCAAACCCATTTTCCCAACCAAACTTCTCTCTTTCCCCACAAGGAAACTGAACCAAACTGTCCACTACCCTTCTCCCCAGCACATCCTTCTCCATCATCTCCATCCCCTTCCCGTGGATCCGGCCATCTGCGGCCAACGACTCCGAAATCGCACTGTAATGCTCGATGGCCTCGCAGAAGAAGTCCGCAAACGGCATCGATGGGATGGTCTTGGAGGAGTTGAAGAGCTCTTCCTCCACCAACACTACCAGCCTTGGGGAAAGCCTGACACTTGATGTTAGGAATGTGTTGACCAGTGTGAAGTTCCTGTTTGGACTGTGGAGTTGGTGGATCATACAGTTGGATATGAGTGCTTGGCCCGGATCGACTCGGATGGTGTCGAGATCGGTTATGTTAATGGTGTCGAATTCGAACGTTAAGTTGATCGAATCCGCGTACTCTTTCAGCCTCCTCCCTGTCTGGTGCACCGCGGATTTGGTGGCACTAGCATTTGGTAGGATCAATGCTGTTAGTCTGAAGGAAGCCGGCGAATTTTGATTCGGATAGGATCCTGCGCCGAATTTGAAAAAAAAACAAAAAATGTTAATATAAAATAAATTTATAAACCTTTCCTAACAACTCAAGTTATTTAAATGCAAGTGCAACATTCAAAAATTATATAGTATTAGAGTTTTTAACCGATAGGTCAAGGCAATGAATCCATCAACACAAGACTTGTTGGTAGGGCTGGCAATTATGTTACGATTAATGGTTAAAACCGATTAATCAACCGCATTTGATCACTTAATTGGTTAAGGATTTTAGTTTTTCTTTACCCAAAATGAATTTTTAACTGAGTATCGTCCTTATTTATATGTATGTTAATGGAAATTAACCGACCTATTTCGATCCGTTAATTGGCGGTTAATTAACCGAGCATCACCATATCAGTCGGTTAATTGATTAACCTATTTTTTTATGATTTCCAACAACTCAAATTATTATGATGCCGATTCTTCACATAGTGCCTAATAAAAACTCGAAACAATATAATGGTTAGGCCCTACTTGCAGCCGCGAGGAGATCAGCCATTAGAGGGGGCCACTGGAGGCCTTCGTTGATGTCAAAGTCAACCACATGGATGTTCCGGTTCTCGAAACTGGCTTCGAGAATCGCTTGGTTGGCCGCGAAATGGCCGAATTTGATGTACGGAGACAACTCCTGAAGAATGTGGAATGCAGGGGAGGAAACAGAGGAATCTGCAGAATGCCGATCATTTCGATCTACACCTTCGAAACTGATCTTGTTCTTTTGGATCAATCCCTGAGTGAAGAACCCAGTTAGCCTTTCCAGAAAAGAACAAGAAGTAGAAGAAAAAAGGCTGTTGCTTTGGTTGTGGATCATGAGCTCAGCGATTACAGAGGAACAGAGCAGCCAGTTCTCTGCATCAATGGCTTCAGCTGCCATCAGTAACAAACTTGGCAGCCTACTGCTGCTGATATTTTCCTCGTGTTCTTCCTCCGGTAATGGAGTATTTAGTGGGTAAACCGAGCTGGTGATCAAGTCCATGAAGAGATCGGATTCGATCTCCATGAGGCGGATTTCCCAACAGTCTGTGTTATTGAAATGGAATGGTTCTTCGGTATTTTCGAGAGAAGAGATGGCTTCTTCCATGCTGCTGCTGCATTGTTGTTCATAGCTTGATGGATTGAAGGGGAAATGGGCTACTACTTCTTCGATTTCCATCATTTACAGTAAAAAACAGAGATTGATTGTTAAGCTTATTTGAGAAATGTGTGAAGTTAACTTAGGAATTTTACTAGTATTTATAGTGGGTTTGAAAGAGTTGAGTTCAGGGTTTGTCAAGGAAAATTAACACTTTTGGTACTTCATCTATTAAAATTATATCATTTGATCACAATTTTATCTTTTGTCACACAACCATACTTTTCCTATTGCAGTGTAACAACATCGTCACTCCATCAATTTTATGTCTACTTTTCCGTCATGTTGATGTGACATTTAAGATTAATGTCAATGGGACTATTTAGCCAGGTATAAGTGTGGCGTTATTTGATAAATTGTACATGATCTATATTAAACCGTTCAAAATGTTGCTTGTACTTTATAATCTAAATATTTTTTCGTATGTCTTTCTCTTTGAATTGTTGATGATTAGAAATGTGTGTATTTGATATTTATAGTCAGATTTTTTACAAATAGAAAATGAAGGAAATGTTGAGTTAATTCTTCTTTATAGGCATGTTTTGCACAGAATCGAACATATTATGTTCCTCAGAGAGTTATTAGTGATGAGTTCTTGAGTATTTTTACTTTCGATTTCTCTTCAAACAGTCTTCCGCTTCATAAAAACTCCTTTTTGATAAACCAAAACTGAAAATTCATTTGAGAAAAATATCCAAAAAAAAATGAGAGAAATTCCACTACAGCCAAAGAAGTGTTATTGCACTAAACACAGTCAAAACGACAACCCAAATCTCCATTGCGATACTTATAAGCTACATAAGGGAAGCCATGGCCGACCGATCTCACTTCTAAACATTGGCCGTCTTTCTACTTTAGGGTTAACTTCAATTTTTTTATTTCTTTATTTCAAATTTTTTATTTCTTTAATAAACGTATTACAAATGTGTTTAGTACTACACGTACAACACTAAATTTGCATGTGTCTACATCGACAAAGTGGCCGGTTTGAAGTATATAACATGTACGTGACGGGTGGTTTCGTAGGGTCCGAGGCTTATTTCGAGATGGATGGGATGTTGCCTCTGGTTGATAAGAAGGGGTTATCATGACTTATGATACGACCAAAGAAATATACCGAAGTGGTTGTGGTGACCTGGACTCGAATCTCAGTAGCCACATTTCTCATTTATAAAAGAAGACTATCCAAATTTTGTGAAAACAATACTAATTAGTGAGACCCTCGATTATGTTGGTTATATGGACTAACCATAAGCCAAACCCAGCGCTTAATTTTATTTGCAACTCTTGCATTTGATGAATAACCCGCTTCATTTCTGACTCCTCGTACAATTTTGTATAATGCATCGAACAATTCGGAATCCGAAGTTGTATGAAATTAATATGACCTAACAAACATGCTATATATTAATTTATTTAATCATCAATAATGTCAATTGTACCGTTAGAGATCACTAGTTTCTAATTTTGGGATGTCGGGAATTAACTAATTCTTAATTAGAGAAATTCCTAAAATAAATCTTGGAAATCGTCGATAAGTACAAATAAAATAACTCTTAATTAGTGACAAAACAACAGTAATGTTATTATTGGGGGAAGAATAATAAAAAAAACATATTGGAATATTAAGTAACAATTAATAATAATTATTAAAACTGTGTATTGCAGGAATATACGAGGTATAATCAGTAGATGCTGCTAGCGTACTTAAGTTACATTACCATTTTGAATTATATTAATATTTTGAATTATATAGTTTTGTCATAGATTTAGCCACCCAACCAATCATATATGTTCATGTCTCCATGTTTGAAAAAATTATACTTAATTATATTTCGACAGGAAAGGGAAGACCTATCTATATGTTCTTGATGAGCTTGACTAATAGTAGAATCAATGAAGACATATTTGTATGTTCCGGAAAAGTTTGACCGGTAGCGGAATTAGTATGAACGAGGACCCCGAGCATGATTTTAACTTTGAATTTGAGTTTCAAAACACAAAACACACTCCGAAAGAACTTCAATTCGAAAATTTCACAAATAATTCATTATTACAGAATTGAGGGACTTTATCACCTCTTGATTTTGCCATTTGAGTTTAATAATGGTTCTGTTCGGAGGTATAAAGGGGGAACCCATGATCGTATTCGAGACAAATTATGTTCATGTTGTTAGAATATAGATCGGAGGCCACTATAAATATTACATATGTGTTGCAAAATTGTCCATTGTTCAAAAGTTTAATTGAGCTAGTGGGCAGTTTGTGGATTAATAAAGATAATTAAGTCAATGATAGCGAAATTTGTGTGCTTTTGAATATTAAGATGGGAGCCCATTTCAGAAAATTGGCCTATGGATAGAAATAGTGTAGTCCAATTTTTCGAGATGTTTCTGATGGACCCAAGTTTGTTTGTTATAGTAGAGGATTACGGTTAATCCGATAGTTAGTTATTACAAACTCTAATCTGTGTCTCTGTTCTGTTCAGGAAGTAAGAATTAATGCCTAATTAACAGCTTTTGCAGAGAATCTTGTCCTACATTGGAATCTACGTAGGATTGATAGTTATAGTTTGATTTGCAGTCAAATGAGAGCCTAGACGCATCCATCGGAGATGTTTTATCGAAGCCAAAGGTGGTTCGTAAAAGGGTGGCGCAGGGGGGGTTAGGCTTCTCTCTGTAGTACGTAGTATGTAATGTAAGCTAATTGCTAATGGCTCATGTTCTTGTTAATTAATTGATTACTGCAAGGACGTTGTTATCGGGCAGTACAAGATAGAAGAAAGCAAATTAAATAAGCATTATATAAGTTTCGTATGAGAATGCGGTATTTACAAGGTGCAAAATTTTAATGAGAATAATTGTTAATCTCTCCATCAGGCCTCTAGGATATGACACAACTCTAGCTCATGATCTCCAACTTGTAATTTCTTAATTGTGAGAAATAATTATTGGTTAATTTGACGACACCAAACATTCAATATAATCATTCTGGAAGTCATCTTTCTCCCCTTTCCAGAAGTCTTTGCCATTCACCTTTAGTACTAATGTTTTAAATTTTATTTTACAGTTAGAGACCGTAACTCCCAAACAAGTTACTAAGATGTACCCAAGAGTATGATTATAATAAGGAGCATTTGGGACTGTGTCTGGGGTCTAGGTCGTTGTATGGAAGTTTGTCGAAAGACGCACAACGGAACAAAGAATGTTAGGGGGCCTAGCAAATGGTGCCTCGTCAAGTGGCAACAAATCCTCGCCACTTTACCGGACGAAGCCTTCATTCAAGCCGTCATCTCCAAGATTATCAAGCATATAACAACGGGACCAGAACATCGTCGTTGTTGGCGGTGTACAACATCTTGTACATTGGATAGTCAGGCGAGGCTATTTAATATGGTGCTCCAGGAGAGATTCCCGGAACTGGGAGTGGCCGAGAGGGGTCTGTTGGAAATGCCATGACTGGGTTGATAGCCACGATTTATTTTGCCGATTTTGAATCCCGAGACACCAACGGAGATGTTGCTTGACAGGATTCTTATATCATCGATGAAGTATCAAGAGTAAGTTGGACTACGGAGTCCGTACTAGAAGGGGTTTGGAAAAGAAAATCAAAGGGGCGAAATCAGGGAGAGGCACCTCACCCTCACGCCTACGGAGGAAAAATGGCAAGGATTTCGGAGACGAATATTCCATTCTCACATCGGGGAAGGAATTTGTTCGAAATTCAATACCAAGTTTTCTGGAGTCTAGACGGAGAAGAGGAGGCTGATAGGCACGTGAGGTGGATACGAGAGCTGTACGGGTACATGGAGAAGTACGTGTCCAGTACATGGAGAAGTATATTTGTACCGACCAATCATGAAATTTCAATTTTACCTGATTAAAACCAACAATTAATAATCAAATTAATCGATTTACATGCTTATGTTTGATGTTTTCAGATGTTTGTTGGCTCGCAAAACTGATAGGCCAAATATTGATGGGTAAATTGAATCCGATTTAGGTTTTGAACCTATTGATTGGTTTGGTCAATGGTTGACATTATAAATTTATTCGTTCTAATAAAATATTACAGTTAATCCAATAGCCGGTCATTATAGCTCATTTTTTAATCATTACAATATGTATCATCGCAACATATATAGTAGTGTAATCTCTAAACTCGACAACGCTCGTATAACTGTACTCTTCTCGTGAAGAGGAATTAACAAATCGATGCAATTGTATGTTCAAAATTTCGTGATATGTCCATGCGATATAATGTTTAATTTCAATATTTTACATAAATGGTAGTCTATTTTTGGTCAATCATTGCATCAGCTTCTTTGTTTGTTAAACAGCTGATCAGTTGAATATATTACACTGAAATATATAGAGAGTAGAAACCATTGGTTGATGATAGTATATATGGTTTGATAATGGATATAGATAAGTTTTGTGGTATTCAATATTCAATACTTCGAGCTTAGTGATTATCAGGCCGGTGGAATCTCGTAATATAGGCCGTAACATCTATCCCGGCCAAAGTTGGATATGTACCTACTAAGGTGATTAGTTCCCTTGCTAATGTTGGACTATATAACCATGTATAAATTTCATAATAAATTCTTTTTTTCTCATCAACGTAACTTCCAGTTTTGATGAAAAATAAGTTTAAATCTCTCCATCAGTCGCTCATCACCAACTTGTAATTTCTTAATTTGACGAAACCAAACATTGTTAATTAGTTCTTCTGGAAGTCATCTTTCTCCCCTTTCTAGAAGTCTTTGAAATTTTGCACATTCATCAAATTTTGTACATGCATGATGCACCAAGGGTTTATTTCCGTCCCACTAGTTCGGGTGGAGCAATATTATAATCGGTCTGAGAACTTGGGTTAAGATTCCACTTGTCAGTTGTCACGCCGTAATTGGACTTAACTTGGCTATAATCAAATCTACTTCATCTCGAAATCTGGGGAAAATGTCGGATTTTTAAGAGCTTAGTGTAATTAAGTCCCGTAATTGGGTTGGTATGCTAAGGCTAATCATGGTTTGTGGACCTTTGAACCCTTGTAAGGCCAACTACCAGCCCTAAGATTAATGGGCTAGTGCAATTGGACGTGAGTTCTGGGCCGGGCCCAAATTTAAAGATGTTTTTACTCAATTTTTAGCCTTTCGGGATATACTCACGAGAACATGAAGACTTGGTACCAGACTTATTTATGTTATTAACGCAGTGCCATATATTATTCATAACAAACTAAAGAAGAAGAAAGCATAAGAGCAAAGCTGAAAAGCATGCAGATGGATGCCTTTCAGGTGCCCTATTTTTCCTTGTATGTTGGTTCTGACCCGCCAAAGGTGATAGAGAAGGGACGCTTTGTTCGTTGTTGAAAAAGTTGGTCGGATCGAAACTGGTTTTGATCCTCACCAATTTATCGAAATTCTTCTTGAAGTATTTCTCCCCCCAAACTTTACTTTGCTTGTAAATTGTTATACCGTGGAGATTATTCGACCCGATGTCCAGATCTCTGTAGTTAACGTAGGCACATCTCGGATTGCTCGATACGTATTTCCGCATGTATGCGTACAGCTCCCTAATCCACCGTACGTGTCTATCACCCTCCTCTTCTCCGTCTCCCGTCCACAAAACCAAGTACTGAATCTCGAATAGATTCCCTCCCCGGTGCGGGAAGGGATTGCTCGACTCCGAAATATTCGCCATTTGTCCTCCGTATGGTGTGAGGATCAGGGAAGCCTCCTCGATGTACTTGTCCTGCAACATTTGTTTCCAAAAGGCCTTGGAGTACGGTCACCGGGATAGCCTGGGTGACGTAATCCGATTTAGCTTTGAAGTACTTCCTCGGAGATAGAGGAACTCGGCCGACCAGCACCTCCGGTGACTCGTCGACTCCAAAATCGGCAAAGTAGAGCACCGTTTTCACCCATGGCATTTCGACCAGATACGGTCCAAACACTCCAAGCTCCGGGGAGCTATCATGCAGCACCGAAATCGCCTCATGAGCGGGTCCGACGTACAAGATTTTGACCGTCACGGTCAGTGATGACGTCATGGTCCCGTTCCTTGGCTTGTAGATGACGACTTGGACGAACATTTTGTCGGGAAACGTGGCAGCGACTTGTTGCCACTTGACCAGCCACGGCTCGCCTAATTGTTCCATATTTGTGGACACGATGCCGGCGGTGAAAATTTCCGGCACCGGAACAAGGTCAACCTTCCATGCCAGAACCACCCCAAACGTGTTTCCTCCGCCGCCTCGTACAGCCCAGAAGACATCCTCCCCGAGGGATTTTCTGTCACGCACACGTCCTTCCGAGTCCACAACGACCACGTCAGTCACATGGTCCGCGGCCACGCCGGCGTAGCGGAGGAGCGTCCCGATTCCGCCGCCGCTGAGCTGGCCACCTATCCCGACAGTAGGGGACAGTCCAGCAGGAAATGCCAAGGTGCTGCTCGCCAGTCCGACAGAGAAGTACACTTGGCCCACCGTGGCCCCGGATTGTATCCAGGCCGTCTTGTGAGCGGCGTCGACGGTGACGTCGGAGAGGACGAGCAGATCGAGGAGGACCGACGGACGAGGGGACAAGTACGAGAGCCCCTCGTAGTCGTGCCCGCCGCTTCTCACTCTGAGGTGGAGGCCGTGCGTTTTGGCGCAGACGACGACCGGTGCCACGTGGGAGAAGTCTGTTGGCCTGACGACGACCAAGGGCATTGGGGTGGCGGTTGTCTCGAATCTCTTGTTCCGGATCGAGGAGTGGAGCACGCTGGTGAAGGAGGTGGTGTCGTCGTCGGTGGAGGAGAAGACGACGTTTTCGGCGGCAGTGGCCAGAGAGGAGGAGTTTGAGTAAATGCATTTGAGGAAATCAGCTACTTGGTTGTTGTCGGTGGCAGCGTCGGTGAATGAAAGCAGCATGAGAAGAATGAGAAGTGATGCAGTCGTCGTCGTCGTCGTTGATATCATGATCTTCATGTTGTGGGTGGTGGTAAATGGAAGACAAATTTCATTTCGACGTGGACTAACTAGTTTATATGTAGCTAGCTGAGAGTAAGTGATCAGCATTTAAACCGCCAATGGCTATTGACTGTTTGTTAGGGTTTCAACAAACGGGCATGGGTATGGATTACGGACCACATGCACTTATTAGGGTTTTGGATATGCTTTTGAGGGTGTTTACTTTGTTGTTTGGTGGTCCAATTTTTTCTATCTCAGCTGTCGAGTTCGTATCACAGAGTGTTCAAGAAGGTGTTAGGTGTTAATTAGGCGGCGATGTACTGTCTAGCGTCTAAGACGATTGGTATTTAAGTTCATTGTACAAGGTCAAACATAATAGTTAGGGTGAAACAAATTAAAAGAACTAATTAGCTTTAAAAATAAATAAATATTCGAACTAATCTAAACAAACATTAGCTTGTTACTTAATCAAATACATATGTCGGATATGGACATGTCAAGGGTCAAGTCTAGAGAGCCTTAGATGTTGCTGTCGAAGCTCGTGAAAGAGAACGACGATTGTGGTGATAGAGTCGGAGATCATGGAGACTGCTTCAAACAATCAGTTGTGATGTAAGCTCTCCCCTATTCATCTATTACGCTCCCCTAGACGCCGTCTAACCGCCGTTGTACTCAATCTCAACCTACTGGGCCTAGGCGCGCCTAATACCGCCTTCTTGAACATCATATGATCATCCAGTACAAGTAAACAAATAAATGTTACATGTGTCCGTTTGTGAATTACGTGACTGGTATGATCAATTTGAAACTTCCAAATCGACGGTGCATAGTATGTGCTACCAACATGAGCTACACGTACACTAAGACACAATAAGATTTGATATAAATCGTTGAAGAATGTACGTGTTGATACTCGAAATATTTATTATTAAAACAAAAAATTATTATAAAAACATTGTTCATATTTCCAACAAATGGGGATCACTATCGTTTGACAGGAGCAAAGTGTGTATAAAGCATAGAATCTTTATTGGGAATCGTGTGCATGTGTGATTGCCAAGAATCACCTAGGACCAAACAAACCGTCACATTCAACACTGAACATTTGTTACAGTCATTCATTCCAAACACTCACGGGACACTGGGACAGCACACAAAATAATTTTTGATATTTTTCACAAGCTTTGTAACAGACTGCAGGTTTTCTATCTGTAAATGATGGAATATAGCCTCTTAAAGATGATTTTATTTGTCTTAATCATGGAAAATATCTGAGTCATCTACAACGACAATTGTTTTATGTGCATTAGTTGTGATGCGTGTATGGTCCCGAATTATTATGGGAATCTTACACTAACGGATTTCTTCGATGTTTGTTCCGTGGTGATTTCGACAAATAATTAATTTATATGGGTGCGATTTAATCAATCATTCAGCATTTTAAACAAACGCTTATTATAATTTCATTTGCATTACTCATATAATTTGATATTGGGATGTAACGGTAAAGTTTAGTTTGACCAAGTGGCTTATTATTTGTTCGAATTTCCACGACCTCCAATATTAACAGTTGACTTTAACCACAAGGTATGACAGACATGTGCAAACTTAAAGTTCGTAATTTAACTGTTGTTTGAGGGCCACCTATAATAGAATGATATAAAAGCCTTATTAATTAACCTTCTCTCAATAACTCAGTGTCGAAAAGTTGTAAATTAAACTGACCGAGAAGGAGATAAATCATATCTCGAAAGACCAATCAATTCGTCCGGACCAAAAAAAAGGGTAAATTGGCCCACCACTGAAGATTCCATAACAAGTTATGTAGAAGGGTTTCCTATAAATGATGGAATTTACTGGAAAAGTTGAGCATTGCCTCATTAAGATGAAATTTTGTCTTAGTGGTGAAAAATAAACGGCTAGTTTATGCAATCACACGAAAGGGAACTATGGTCCCGAAACCAAAGCCGTACCAGTTACATATCCAAGGTAACAAGTGAAAGATTCCATGCATACAATTAAAGCTAGCGACCTGATCACCGGACCATGACAGCCATGATATCGTCTTTCCCTTCAATTAGTTATTATGGTTGTTACAAAATTTGGTCACGGACATGAAACAATGAACTAGATGGAACGTATAAACAAGCTAATGACACGTAGTTATCTGGCCAAAAATTCGAAGCACTATAGTATTAATAGATAGCACGGTAAATTAAACCAACATTGAAGAATAGTTACTATTCCACCAAAAAAATTTAATTTTATTAAAGAATAATAAAATGATTTATGTAATTTAAAGTATTATTTAATTTAAATAATAGGGCGTAAAATATAGATTCAATTTAATATATGAATAGCAGGGTAAAACATGCATGCACGTAGAGCTCGCGAGAGAAAAATGAATAAAAATATCATTTCTGATGGGCCCTCACCATAAGAGAGAGTCAAACGTCTTCCGCTAGTCACCAATCAGAGAGTTGACCGCCCAATGCTAAATGGGCCTCTTCCTTCTTCCAGCCATGGCTGGCCCAACCGCAGAAGCAGGGCCTGAACTCGCCTTAGGTTAAGACATTTGAAATATTTTTTTGTTATTTCAGACCACAAGCTCCATTCATATTGATTATTTTTTCATATAAATAGAAGATTTCGATAAAACAATCTTTCTCCCGTTTCGAAAGGGTTTGCGTGACATTATCTTAACAGACAGCTTCAACCCGATGGACTAAGTTTTCCGAATATATCCAATCGAAAATAGGGAATATTTCAAAAAATTTGGATATTCATATGCCTTGAAGATTGAGAAATCTTAAGATATTCTTCACAAAAACGAATGAAATATCGATCACGTAATAACTATATTGTAACATGTTTTTACAATAGTTTTTTTGAATCAACCGGACCGGTTGAAACGACCATATTTTTTCCTAATATATTCATTCATATATAGTTGATCAACCGTACCACTGGTCATGGCCAGTTCACTTAGGAAACTATAACACATTCAAGGAAAACGTTCTCCAACAAGTCAACCATCTAGTTTGGAGTTGTCTCTCTCAGAACAGGGCCAAATTAAATTATCGACCCCTTAGCAAGTTCATGACCGATCATATTATTACTTTTTTTTGTTGAGAAGCGGAACAACAATATCAAGTAAGAATGGAACGAACGAGACACGACGATTTTTACGTGGAAAATCCAAATTGGAAAAGATCACGGGATTGTAGTCCAAGCAACAACTCCACCATACTTTAGTGGGATTACAAGTCCTCTCTAGGCTACCTATAAGATTACAAAACACCACAATGGATACGCACTAACACGATGGATAATAAAAGCAAATCAACAAGACAAAGAGAAAATTCCAGACACCAAATCAGATTCGTAAACCCTCTGTCCAGCAACTATCCCCGACAAACAAGAGATCAGAATAATAATCTCTCCGATCAGATTGAATCACAAAATTCCTAAACATGTTGCATGGTTATCATTCAATTTGGCACACTTTTTTTATTGATCAATAATAAAAAAAGTTCGATTCTTGTAGAGAAAAACTATATTTATCTAGTTCACCTATTTTCCTTTTGGGATTTAAACCAATTGGTTTCAAATTTAATTATTGCTTTGAATGAGTAGCACATCATGAAAAGTAATTAGCTATTCCAATGTTTTGAGGGTGTTAAATCATTAGAGAGTTTCAAATAGGCAAATGGCTAAGTTTTAGGATTAAAACTTTTTTAATGTATAAAGTTAAAGTTCCAAATATTTTTTAAAAATGTAAATTTTTAAACCATTTTTAATGCTAAATTTCAAATGGTTATTTTAAAATTTTAAATTTGGTATTTAGAATAATTAAAAGGTGTTTTGCTTCAATGGTGTAATCTTATATTTAGAACTCATATCAACGTGTCTACCAACCTACAATAATAATAAGCCACTTGGATTCCACTATTCATCTCTTTTTAAAAAATAAATAAAAGGTAATCTTTATGAAAATGTGTCTACCAATAGTTAATATAAACAAGCCATGCAGATTCCACTAAGTCTCAAATTTAACCATTCGAGACTTGAATTAGCCAAATATAGGACTCAAAATGGAAGTTTTTAGTTATTTGAGACTTTAGCTTTATGCATTGGAAGAATTTTAGTCTTATAATTTAACACTTTGGCCATTTGAGACTATGCATTGGAGATGGTCTTAGTCCTTTATTTGGCTAAAGTTGGGACCAAATGGCTATATTTAGCCAACCAATAAAAAACAGCCATGTGAATTCCACTAAAAAGAGAAATAATCTAATATACAAAATGCCATAGTTGAAATACATGACTTTTATTAATTTATTGTTAATATGTTATAAAATAAAATTTAACCTTTATAACTACAATAGCTTTTAATTATTTATTTTATTTATTTATGTAGTCATATTAATTGAGAAAAACCTATGTGTACATTCAAAAAAAAATTATATAGAATTGTTTGTTTCAATTAATTAACTATATCTATATAAAAGTAATGATCAAATTATTAAATTAAAATGATAAAATCAACATTAGGACTACACTATTGAAGCAAAAGTATCAATCCTGAATATAGGACTACACTATTGAAACAAAATAATTTTTAGCAAATGCAAAGTGCCAAATATAAAACTCACATATAACCATTTAAAACTTAGAATCGGAGATAGTCGGTCTAATATACCATTGATCTCAACCTTGTGAATTCATCTCCTTAAATCAACCGTCTATATTCATTATCTCTATTAGAGATTACTAATGTCATATGTATATGTGTACTATTCTCCCTTTAATGACCATTAACAGTTCTTAATTTGTAGTTAATGTTAATTATTAATTTCCTAATCTAATTTTTTTGGTCACCTATTTGTTCTTGTTAACTGTTTATCAACCTTTACCACAAGTGCACAGGACATGCACAATCTCTCCCACTAACTAAGTCCCCCAACTTGACTTTGTATTATACACAGCCCACATAGATCTTGCATCTTTGAAAGAGATCTCCTACAGAGAATATTGCTTTAATTCTGAGCCACAAGCAGCTTTTTCTCATGCTAATTAATGGCAACTTTTTCAAGATTAAGTCGGGATTGAGATTGATGCCAATCTTGATTCTAGATCGTGGAAGATACAACCAAAAATCAAAAAGTTCAAGTTGAGATAGCTCGTAAGGGGGGAATTCAATTGAATATTGTGGATTTTTAACCTTTCCTCATCCTAATTACAAATTACTTAATTAATTAATTAATTAATCATGACCATTAGCTAACTGCCCCTGAAATGATGTATAGGAGTGCATGGGTGTTTAGTAGGGCATTGCTGGATAGAGGGTATATTGGTAAATTCATACTCGTTAGGGTATCCGATGGAGTCATGGGGTACACACTTTATCATAATGGGTCGGGACACAGGGTGGGTTTACGAATAGCAGGGGTTGCAAAAACACGGCTAATCGATTCACACTTAACAACGAAAAGTAAACGTTCTTAAATAGGCCCAGTTTGGCAGGGAGTTTTTAATCGCTGCTAAACGAGGCCTAACAGCGGTTAGAAGCGTTTCCATCCCTAATGACTAATATGCATTATTGAAATAGAATTAGCCCGAGTTAAACCGGACTTCTTCGGTCTTTACCCGAATCGCTTGAAACCCCGAATTTCCGTAATTTAAGCATATTTAATCTAGGTTTTTTGGATAACCCGAAATCCAATTTGACCAGATTGGATCGGGCTAAACCCGAATTCCACCCCCCTAATTATTTATACTCATTCCATTGTTCAACTCTACCTAGATATAAGTGGTAGCTTAGGATAGATGTCTCTTTTGGGGGGTAAAAAGGGTAGATGTTTGTTAATGCACAATTTGCAGTCTTTTTACTTGTAAATTAATATTATTGCTCCAAACTTAAGGATAAGAGTAGATGGGAAAAATCACATTTCAGATATGGTGATATATTCTCAAGGGATTATGTGTTCTTAGTTTATGCTCAACATGGATTTCATTGAATTAATACTCTCTTAAACAATTTCTGATCCAACCTTACATGATTTCCAGAATCTTTACAAACATGCGTACATTACCTTTTCATTAGAAAAAATCATATAAAACACAAAAGTACGTAATATATTTCATCATAGTCATCGGAATTATCGTCAGCGAACAATAAATAAAAATAGTCGGAGTCGTCCAGCTAATAATGAGTACTTTGTGCAACCCTTTTCACTCACTATAAATGTAAATGAGTGTGTCCTCTCCAAGTTCATCGATGCAATATATTTCACTAACATGACACACATTATTATCAGATCTACACACCGTCACACACAACCCTAACTTCATAAGAACAGCCTTGACCCTCTAGCTACAACCCACTCGACTCGATCGATTTGAACAAAGAATATTCTTTTCTCGAAGTTGAAGCTTTAATCATTGCAATGAAATAGTCAAAGTTTTGAATTATTCAAGCATAGTATAACGAGCAAAAGTCAAATAGCTAAGTTGGAGGACAAGAGAAAATCATGATTCATCCAAACAAAGACCATTTGATACTATTGAAATTGGGCACTACGAAATTATTTTCATGAATAAAGTTGGCTCGCACATGGTGATTTGATACATAGCCTTATTTCTATTTTGACTTAAAAGTTGAATGAATCCTACCTTGGTAAAGAAATGCGATTTTTTGGGTATTTGAATTCGATGCACGTTCATAATGTGTTACTGATATGTATCCATTTGGAGGATATTATGGTACGAATCATGAATGTTCGTCTCGTGTGGTCCAGCTCGAACAATTTTATAAAGTTTATACTCTAGTACTGACTCGTGGTCAGGCCAATGGTTTTTGGCACATAGGAATGTTACTCCTGGGATGTACTTTATTGGGTCCAACAAGCATTAATGTACATGTTGGGCAATTATTTAGGGTTTCTGATGATTTGATTCAATTTTATTTCTTCAAATAAGTGGTGGGAAGAATATCCAGAAAAACCTCCATTAATAAATATTAAGTACTAAAATAGAGCCTAAATGGGGACTAATTTGAGGTCCTTAATAATGAAAATGAACCTCATCTTAGCTTATTTATCACTCTTTTTCTAATCGTTATGACACTTTATATCTGTTAAACCGTTTTGTTGCTTTTTGATAGTTCAGATTTCGTTTAATTTTTTCCCCTTCAACTCTATTCCACACCTCCAATTTAACTTCCTGATCTTTTACCATATATTTCTTTAAGTTTGTTTTTATCACTTTCCATTTTTTCTGGACACGTTTTTGTTAGTTGTACTTTTTTAATTATTATTTTCTCTTTTATCATTTCTTTTTTATTAACCGACTCGATTTCAGCTACAATTCTTTTTATATTTTATAATTCAAATGTATTTATCTAATTCTGAATTTGGTTAAGAAGTAATTTTATTTAGCACATTATTTTTGCCCCCAGTTATTACATTTTCGTTTATGCTTTACATAATTTAGGTTTTTGGAATTGACTGTATATGAATTTATTAAATTGAAAATGTGACAATTAGAACATGTATCACATATCTTAAGGAAACATCAATTAAAATCCATAATAAAAAATTTTCATACATAATGAGATTGTGATATGAAAATCACAACAATTTATTACGCACCAACCATTTTTTAAAATTATTGTCAAATCTACAACCTTTATCAACTAGCATCATCTAAAAGTCTTATAAATTATTATACGGTATTTCATTCAATTAAAATTTCGAACAAGATGTCACCAAATTCAAATTAGAGTACTTTCTCCAAACACCTTCTCTATCGCTTAATGAATGGGTTTCCACGAACTCGAACCTTCCATTGAGTACCCCACTTCTTAGCCTTTTTCTCCATCTCCTCTAATTCAGTGTTTATCTTGCAAAAAATCAACCACCGACAAATTCAATTCCTGCGATTCCTACAATAAGACTCTTCACACCACACACTTGTCATGAAATTTTTCACCACCCCATATCACGCTTCTGCCCAATAAATGTGATAAATACCGCATTCATTACTTCCAATCAACCGATGAACACCTTTAATAACATGTCATTGGTAACAAACAATAGAACGATAAAAAAATACTACAATAGGGATTCTCAAACATATAAGAACATCCTTAACAAAGAATGAAACTAGGTAATACAACATATGAAATCATAAACTGTCAAACCATAAACGGCTAAACCCAAACACAACATAATCGAGAATGATTCAAAACACAATACGGTTACATATCTGTTGTTTGTTTCAAATTTCAATTATTGAATACTTTATTAGGCTGTGAACAACTTGTTCCTAACATAATAAATCAAAACAAGATGTACTTTACCCAACGACTGACTCAAGACGTCAAAATTAGAAGAAGTCTCACCCATAAGATTTGGAAAATTGAAAAGATTCAGAGACATTTTTTGTGGGAGGGTACCATCGAGATTAGAAAGATGCATTGGGTAAATTGGAATATAGTGAAAACTCCAAAGGAGAAAGGGGGTTTAGGGGTGCAGGATTTAAAACGGTTAATGAGGCTCTGCTCGATAAATGGGTTTGGAGGTTTGCAACGGAACGAAACTCTTGGTGGAGAAAGTTGATTGTTGACAAGTTTGGTGTTGGCGTTTCAGAGTGGCGTGGGCATTGGAATTTGGGTCCGGCGGGTTGTTCGCTTTGGAGATGGATTGTTCTATATAGCTCCAGTTTTTAAAATATCGGCTACATTGATCATGGGGTGGGTTCTGTTCTTTTTGGTTCGATAGTTGGAGTTCAAATGAGAGTTTAGCTACGCTATTCCCTAGGGTGGTAGCTGCGGCCTTGTCCGCAGATGCTTTTGTTGCTAACATTGTTGATGTTGTTGAGAAATCAGTGTGGACTATTCCGCTCCGCTTTTCTTTGCTTAGTGGAGCATTAAGAGAGCTACAATAGTTGCTGCTTCACCTTGCTGCTCTACCCCCGCACACTCTTACTGAGGGGCCTACGTGCATGGTATGGAGAGGAGATCCTGATGTTGGTTTTTTCATACGTTCTTGTCGAATAATATTGACAGAATCAAGATTCCCATGTGTTGGTGGTTTTTCGGTCAATGAGATTTGGGTGTCTACAGTCGCAACTAAGATGCAATTATTTTGGTGGCTTGCTTTTCAAAACAAGATTACGACAGTTAATAATCTCCAATGAAGAGGCTTTCAGATGCCAAACCAATGTGTGTTGTGCTACCGCGATTCGGAGATGGTGGATCATCTTCTTTTGGAGTGTAGTTGATAGCACGATATTTCGTTGACAATTTGACCCATCTTGACTCCTTTGTTGACCTAGTTTGACATTATTTTGACCCTCCATTGTGATTGGTTGGGAGAAATAAGGGTTTCTTGTATCGTTATCTCGAACGGACCATTTCAGTCCGTTCAACCCGCTTTCTCATGTTTCATATGAGCTTGTAGGTATCCTTTGGATAGATGACGATGAGATGATTCCGACGAGTCTGATCGGAGCTCAAATAGAGGTCTAACGAGGGAGAAAAGTGCAATTGAAGAGCGGAAGACCCAACTGGAAAATAGGCCACACGGCGTGTGGAGGTCGTGTGGACCATGCAAACCAGAGTATATAACCTCATTCTTGAAGAGAGAAGAGGCATTCTTGGCTTCCCAATTGATCCATACACCCAGTTTCTCCCAACTCAAACTCTAGGCCAAAATTCCGCCATCATTCATCATCAATTGGAGTACTTGAAGACCAAATTAGAGCATCTTAGAAAGTTTGGAGTGAAGGCTTGAGCAACCTCACCTTCCTTACACACTAGGGAGATGGTGTTTGTTCTTTCTTTTCTCTTAGCTAGTGTGATCATCATGATTGGCTAGTTTATTAGTTGTTAGATTATGGTGTTGGTATGTACTAGGATGATACCCTCATGATGAGGGGTTGGATACATGTTGGTTTTAAATATGGTTTATGAGAATAGCTGGATTCTGATTTTTGCAACTTAGAATGTGTTATGGCTTGTTTTAGGTCAAATGTACTCTTTCAATTGCTTAATTGTGCTTGAATTGAGTAAGTGTGTAATCCAAGATTGAAGTACCTTGTATGTGGACCAAGCACATACCTCAACCTTTAGTGTGAGAATTCTCTTAGGGGCATTTGATCAAACACTTTGAGCGCATTCCGATAATCACTTAGGTAACGACAATTTAGGTGATTGGAATGTTTTGGGATGTCATAAGGTGACTAGCATCCCTTACTTGGTGTTTGTGATGCCATTAAGAGTCTTTTAGCACCTAGGCATTTTGTCGAACATTTGGTGTTCACTACCAATTGGCTTGATCACTTGCCAATTGGTAGTGGTAGTCCATTTCAAGTCTTTAACTTGGGCTCCTATAAATGTTTAGAGGATTTTCGAACCGTAACTCTTGTCTAATGTTTCCAATCCATCTAATGAGGCGGATTTGAGTGCAAATCCAACACTCGAATTCTAGCAACCTTTCTCTCCTTGTGTTCCACTTTTTCACTTTCTTTTGCTTAGTAGGTTGTTTATTTAGAATTGATTTCCTTAGGTGTATGCTTAGTGCTTTAGTTGATTATCTAGATAACTACTCTTTGACCAATTTGATAGCTTGAACCGTGTCTAAATAGTTGAGTATAGATGAGTGATCGTTACTCGTGGAATATGACACTTGATCTCGAATTTGGATTCATATCCCTTTTTGCGCGATCAGTAGCTTCTCCTCTCAGATTTGGATGAAGTTCAGTTCAGTTCTTTCCATTCATGGTCCGACCCATGCCAAGTTCGGTGATTGCCTTAAGGCTTGGAAATGTTTGAACTGTTTGCCTCTCTTTATGAATGTGTCTAAAGTTTCTCTTCATGCCATCATTTTGTCGATTTGGTTGGAAAGAAACAATCGAATTTTTCGTGATACCGCTCTTCTGTTGAGCAAGTTAGTTTTAAGATTGTTTTTACGATTGGTTTGTGGCTTGCAACGTTTGGTATTTTTTCTGCTTCTAAACAGAATAGGTGGATGAGACTCGTCTTTGACAATGGCTGAGTTGTATTTGGACAGGTTTTTTTCGGGATTGTTTTGTTCCCCTACTTTGTTGTCGTGAGTAAATTGAGGTGTTTGGGTAGATAGGTGTAATGCATTGGTTGGGTAGATAGGTGTGATGCAGCATGTTGCTATTGTGTACTTTGCACCTAGGTTGGGTGTATTGTACTTGAGTAGTATTTTTGGAGTTCTGCCCTTTTATACATATTATATTATATATATATATATATACTTGCATTGATAATAAAAAATTATAAATAAAAAGCAAAAACACTCTCCAAACCCTTAACAAACCTCCATTCCAACACACCACTAAAATTAAACAATAAGAGTAAATCAATAAAGCAATGATTGCCCACTTAATCAAAATATTCAACCAAATCCTCTCTCAAGTGCAAACCTTTCAAACCCCCTTGTGGCTTGTATTTAAACACTCACCAACACTAACATTCTTCACCAACAAAAAAAACAAACCCTCAAACCTCTCTAATTAACCAAACCTCTTAACTAACAACATGTCTTCCTCAACTACTAATCAGCTCTTACTTCAACTCACTCCCGCCAGAAGACTCCTCCTCATCGACGACCACCCCTCTCCCCCGCCGTACAACAACAACGGCGACAACACATTCGACGCCAACGTCGTAATGGTCCTCTCCGTCCTCCTCTGCGCTCTGATCTGCTCTCTGGCTCTCAACTCCATCATCCGCTGCGCATTGAGATGTTCCAATTTGTCCAATTCTTCCTCCTCCTCCTCCGACCACCACCGCCTGTCCCCAGCGGCCAGATTGGCCAACACTGGGATTAAGAAGAAGGCGCTCAAGACTTTCCCCGTGGTCAGATTTTCTGACGAGTTGAACCTCCCTGGGTTGGATGCAGAGTGCGTCATCTGCCTCTCGGATTTCGCCGCCGGCGAGAAGGTCAAGATTTTGCCGAAGTGTAACCACGGGTTCCATGTCAAGTGTATTGATAAATGGCTTAGGTCCCACTCTTCTTGCCCAACTTGCCGCCACTGCCTGATCGAGACCTGCCAGAAGATCGTGGATTTCGGTGGTGTTAGGCCGGTGACGGCGGCGCCGGCGGTGGAGGTTGTTATTAATTCATCTTCTAATACTCCGGCGGCGGAGGCGGTTTCGTCGTCATCTAATGGTTCGGGAGATAATTCTTCAGCTACGCCGGCGGTGGAAGCAGTTGTTATCAGTATGCCGCCGTTGGAATCGGAAGGGCCGGTACGAGATTACCGGGGAACCTGCTAAACTGGATGATTAATTAGTAGTTTGATTAGATTTTCAAGTGGTGGATTTTTTTATCCCTGTTAAATCGAATTGTGAATATGTTCAAATTGAACTCATGAGACATTCAACATCTATTCTTAGTTTCTTATTAGCATTCATATACACCTCCTATATATATTAAAATTATCCGCATGATGTTATAAACAATTTTAAAAAATAAATAGAAATATATAAATCTTATTTTTTATATAGAAAATGTATTAGCAAAATGAAAGTGTGATATCCTTCAAGACACGTTCAATTGAAAAATGGAAAATAACACAAGATCCGTAAAAGGTAATATGTGAGCTCAAAATAAAGCTCTGTAAACTCATAATAAAGCTGAGTAAACTCAAATAAAGCCCTCTTAAAAGAACCAAACATTATTCATTTAATAGTAATTAATGTTCTCCTTTTTTAGATAGAACAATATACATGCATAAAACTCATACTTGAGAACAATATAACCAATTTCGAAAAAAAAGAACAATATAACCAGGTCGGTCAATTTAGACCACAATTCATAATTTAAACCACTTTATACGGTACTCTGGTCTGATAGCAATAAAATATCTATATAAAATTGAACTTTATATCAGTTTTATATAAATCGAGCTTTTAAACTTGAAATCTTAACCAAAGGTGCAAATAGAGTGTAAGATATAATGAGTGAGTTGTACGAGTGCTAATAGCCGGACTTAGGGAACTCTCAAGGCTCGAGGCATAAAAAATCCTAAGAAAACCGGATAATTCATCCCCTCATGTCGGTTCAAATAGATAAAACATACATATGACATGTTAGGGTTCTAAGATAGAATCTCCATTGTCCACGCCAACAACGATAGATACGAGTGGAGTAAGTATAAGACTACATAGGCTGATTTGAGAGGAGAATTGGAAAATAGAGAATAGGTTAGATTTTCACTTCCAAAAGTGTACTAGAGTGTGTAAGTTATTCAATATTTGGTTAAAGTGTTAGTTTTGCTATGTATAGCTGGATCGAATAATTCATCTCTTTCAATCAGTTCAAATAGATTCTACATGCATTGTATGTTATGATTCTAATTGCGAATTTCTATCGGTCAAGTTATTAACATGTTTACATCACCAATCGAAAGTTATTAACATGTTAATTAGGGTTCTTAATCTCACCAATTCCATAAGTTATGAGGAACATCACACGTGAGATAATGCATTGAATATGGTCATGGCACTATTACAAAACGTGGGGATGTTGGCAAATGTCAAAAGAAGAATGGAGTTGAGGAGATAATGCAAGGAGAAGGATTATGGGTTTATGACACTCCCAATAAGAAAAAGTATGGATAAGTTCAATAGATTTTGGAGAACATACCCAAAAATCATACATAGTTCAATACAATGTAAACCAACGAAAATTTGAAAAAAAAATCCATGTTCTCGATATATCGACGGAGTGATTACCCTTTCTATAAATATGAAATATAGACTGCCCAAACTTCTAATTTTCTACTCATGTTGAACAGTCGATGAATGTTTGTGCTCATCTGTCTCAATGTTGCGAAGTTATGGGATCGTGTATGGGGACTTCATCTAAAGGTGGTCGTGTGACAGTAAAATATTGAAGTTTGTCACGGATATTCTAAGGCAACGACCTTCATGGTTACTGATCAAGACCAACCCATTTTTTCATTGCTATGGGTAAGTTGTACGGCGTTCAATACTCGATTAAAGCATCAATCTTGGTGTACAAATTTACAACATAGCAGCTCATTAGCTTCCTTTCAATAACAAAACTATGTCTGTCTGTACAAGTACAACAATCAGTAAGTAGTGTACAAATCTACATTTCTACATCAATACTACAATACAGTTTGGTGTAGTGTGTAATATATCATCAATTCTGAGCAATGGAAGAGTCAATTTGTTCATGGGATCTCTCCAACACAAAGATATTACCCTTTTCATCTCTTCCTATCCTCATCTCATCGTCAACATATCTGTTCCACACCAGTTAAGGAAAACTCATATGATCGAAGTTCTAGACGGAGAAATGAGTTAGGCAATGGCCCAGGAGAGGCCCCTGTATTCGCCACTGAAGAAAACAAGAGACCTAACAAAGTAATGATCTTTTCACCACTAAACTAAGGATACGTGAGCTCAAGCCATCCTTCTGGATTGAAGATGCTGAGCAGAAGATCATAGTTCTTCTGGAACACGTTCATCAGCTGCTCAGGTGTTATCCTTGAACCTATGTATTTAATCCCAACTCTCTGCGAAATCCAAATGCGTTAGTAAAATACCATTCGATGTCAAAATCTCTCGGTCATTACATTACAACAACTCGAGTTAATAGAGTAAGAAAAGTGCTCAACTGATTTGGAAGCAATCTTGAAGGAGGCTACAATTGTAAGCTGCCCATTCAAGAGGTTGAGTCCTCTAACGTTGAACTTCATCACATTGACCGCTTTGCTCTCCAATCATAACAGTAGTATGGTTCAACAGAACTCAAAATCAGCAAACCTTTTTTTCGAATTTTGATACCGTGTCAAGAACCAGTTCGAAATTTGGGGGAACAAGTACCTCAGCTACATCAATGATTTGGAAGAGATCCCCTAAGGTGATGAAATCTCTCAATCCCAGCTTTGTCCTCTTTGCACCCAGTATGCTGATTGTGCTGTACACTAGTTTCCAGCAGCCATCCACCTTCTCACATGGGCAAATGAGGTAATCAGTGTATTAAGAATGTTACATAAACTAGTCCCGAACTGTTTTCAACCATTCGAGTTATTGAGATACAAAAAAGCAGTTTCCGTTAACTGGTTTGACCAGACAACTGCATTAGATTCTTGCCGAATTTAACAACCGACTCCTAACCAGGCATGGCTAGCGGTTGATATGTACAGAGTCCCTTTCGGTTATAGTGTATGTCTGGTTATCCAACCAGTACCACCTATGTTCGGTTAAA
Organism: Linum usitatissimum; assembly: GCA_030674075.2. Classification (NCBI taxonomy): domain Eukaryota; kingdom Viridiplantae; phylum Streptophyta; class Magnoliopsida; order Malpighiales; family Linaceae; genus Linum; species Linum usitatissimum. The sequence continues at coordinate 3,273,949 of JAUJYP020001495.1, forward strand.
CTGGATTCAAATTATATGTACCGTTTGGTTATGTTGATGAATAATATAAAAGTCAATCTGAATCTTTTCTCAAGAATTCAAGTTATTGGAATGCAACCGTTCGTGATAAAAGGCAACTTAAATCCTTTGCTAACAACTTGAATTATTACAACTTGAATAATTGGGATGTAATGGTTCATGACGTCATATCCCACAACCGACAAGGTTTTAGTTCAACTCTGAAAGGCATAGTTAGCCCGTAGCATGCCAATAATTGGAAGATATTGAAATGTAATGGTTCTCCATAAACAACAGATTCCCAATCCAAAAATATCACTTCTTTAAGATGATGATAGCTCAAAAAGTTAGTAATGTATACCTTGTGGAGACTGAGAGTGGGATCTGGAGTTGGGTTCTGGGACTCAAGCAGCTCAACCAGCTCCCGAATCTCAGATTTCTTTCCAGATGTTGTCCCAAATACCCCTCTGTTAATCCCTTATTGGGATTCAAAAAGCTGAACCATTCATTTTTCCAATGAAACCAAGGAATGAAAATGGTTTTGAGATGTAGATTATATATATTACCCTGGAGAGCTTGGTAAAGATGCTCCTTGACTTCCGAGACTTTCAAAGAGGAGGATGAACTACTACTCTGTGGTGCAACTTTGATTCCACTCTTGCCCTGCTGCTGCTGATTCTTCATTGTCCATAGTTGTGAATGAGTAAACGCCATTGGAGATTGAGAAAGCTTCATAACGTTGGCCATTTCCAACCAGAGATAAGGGGAACAAGTGGAGCAAGAATCCTCCTTTTTCTTTATCTCCTGCTGTGTATGAATATTATATTCGAAAAGGGGATCCAGAGACTGCAGATTTTTCTCCCGTTTTTTCCCCATAATTTGAGTGCATTTGGTTCAACGCCAGAGTATTGTGTGGCCTTGCGGATAACGGGAAACGACAGCATTTGGTTATTGTTGGCAGAGATTTGTCCAACATGTGGCTGAGATTCAGAAGCCCGATATTTTAATAATATTCACCCGACCTGAAGGCTGAAGCCTTTATTGTTCTTAATGGTATATATATATAACTCGGAAAAAATTTGACCCGACCAGATGAATCCGTCCGGCATGTCTGATCCCAATCCGATTAAAAGTCAACAATTTGTAACCCGTCCAACCAAAATCCAATGAACCTATGACTTAATGAACATGTGATTCTATAAATTTGTGAACCGACTAATCTGATTCGTGACCGGCTGGAGTAGAAGTCAACAACTTGTACACTGTTCAACCAACGACTCAATGAACTCATCACCCAACTAACCTGCAATCATTGACCCTCAATGGATACGAACCCCACTAACATGACTCGTGACCTGCAAAACCAATGACTCGATGAAACCATGATTTGACTAACCTGCAACCCGATCAATCCATGACTAAATGAATATGTACCCCACTAACGACTTGTGACCTACCCAACCAACGACTCGATGAACCCATGACATGACTACCTTGCAACCCGATTAATTCATGATTGAATGGATACATACCCCACTAATCTAACAAACGACTTGTCCAACCAACGAGTCGATGAATCCGTGATTTAATTAACCTGCAACCCAATTAATCCATGACTAAATGAATACGTACCTTACTATCCTGACTCATGACCTACCCAACCGACAACGCAATGAACCCATAACTCAACTAACCTACAACCTGATTAACCCATAAATCAATGAAAATGTACCCCCACTAACTTGATTTGTGATATGCCCAGACCGCCCCTTTGACAACTCTAGATGAAATATTCACAATTTTTATATAAAGGAAAGAAGAACTCAAGTACTCAACTCCAACAGATATCAGTGTAAGAAAAGCTCTCAACTGTGAATGTAGAACTTCATTCTAGGCCAGCTTCCAAAAGTTTGTACCTCCACTGTTATGAAACGATACTATGTAGCACAATTTATTTTGCTTTCCATAACTTAGCCACAGTAGCTTCTACTAATCTCCACATCCATTCTAAAAGCTAACCATCAACCAAGTCAAGTGACATTCCAGATGAATAATACATAACAGAAAGATGATGATGATTATTATTATGATCAAGCAGCGGTGGTTTGATTAGGTTTTGCAGACTCTTGCTGCTGTTTCCACTGTTCGGGAGTCGCGGCTTTCTTTATGGAGAGAGCATGGATCTCTTTCATCTCCTCTGCCAGAGCTGCATTCACCAGCCGATGCCTTTCCAGCAACCGTTTCCCCTCGAATTGTTCAGTCACAATCTCCACCACAAAGCTTGCACCACATCTGAGAAAAGCAATCACAGCAGTTGCATCATTCGACATGAGATGCACAAATGATGACCCATGTCGGATATAGAGTATAAGTTAAAGAATGCAGAAATAGGTATAGGTCATGACTTACCCTCCAGAGGTATCCACCACTTCCTGAGAGAGAAAAAAACACCATGAAGTAGTTTAGTTGATAACTGGTTTTTTTATTACACAGGCAAGCATAACAGTATTCAAAAAGTCGAATAACGATGATGTATGTTGGTGATTAGTTACATTACACGCCTGGAAACTATGAATATCAAGATTCAGTCTTTCAGTTACACTGATGAAACTATATTTAGTTTAGCAGTTCCATATTTCTCTCATTAGTCCCTAAGAAGCAATGCTAGTTCTTAGAAAAAACTCACTGAAGGCAGACCATTTTTTCGGCATATCCGGAATGCATATGTTATCCCTCATCAAAGGACAATGATTCTTAAGCACAAAAACAAAGCATCACAAAGAAATTAGCCTTCCTAATTCACCCAGCATCTCTGGCTTCGTGAGCCGGCAAAAGCCTTGGTGACGCCACAACATCCATTAAATTTAGCAGGAATCCATGATCTCTGTACTTATATACCTATCCTTGTAGTTTAAACTTCTCCAGCACAAACTCAATGTAGAATCTACTAAAACGACTCAGATCATTAACGAGGCACATCAGCCAGGCACAAAACTAATTCAACTACAACACACTAGGAGCTCTAATCATATTAACGAATCTCTCTAGATACGATTCGTATCCTACGAAGAACAACTGCAAAACCCGGCATGGAAGGAACATAGTAAAAAACCAGAACTATCACCTATATGCTAATCTAAACCATGAGGCTCTAAAGCTTCCAAGCTCATGGCCCTCCTTATATATTCAGATATCAAACCTTCAAAGCCATAGATAGCAAGGCAAGCTACATGAGCAATGAGTACCAACAAGTGAATTGCAAACTGGAAACTAACAAAAGCTGTGATCTTTGGACAATTGCTGCAGAAATCCAGGAAAACTACCCTACGAATAAAATCGATTAATTTGTACATAGTTCGGAAAACCATCATTCCAAAGCTCCACATAGACAGTATATATAACAGCAAAACAAGCACAAACGCAGCATCACAGCGAGAGAATAGAACCAAAGGATTTGCAAAACAAGGGAAAGGGCAAGGTATAGGTGGGATAGCGGAGTTAGTACCAGATGTGAAGGACTAAGCTTTGACCTCAAAGTCGATTCAACTTGCTCCTTTGTCACTCCCATCTTCACCGTCTGCGTCTTCGCTGTACTGGGTTACTGTCCTTCCGTAGTTCTTTAGTCTTCGATGCTTGGCGTGTTTTCAAGAGGGGAATTTTGATCTTCTCCTGATAGTGGAAGAATTTGTTCCTCTTGTTCTTTTTTATTTAATGGAAATATTCCTTTGTTTAATTTCCATATATGAAGTTATTAAAATATAATATTCATTTTCCCAAAATTTTACAAAATACAAGTACTAGGATTTGTGTAATTTTTTTATGAAAAAGCTTTTAGATCAAATTTCTGTTATTCAATCGAATCGATTGTATTCATTTTCATGTCGAACTTTACTAGTTTTAAGAATGGTTAGCATAATTTCTTTGTCACGAAAGCTTATATAATGTAGAACGACACTAAAAAGTGTCCAGATACTCGATAATTTGTTTTTTGGTGATAGAAAGTTAATATCGTCTATCATAACATTCTCTAACTTCAGGTATTTAGTTTGAATTTTCAATGACATCATATCAAAGGTTTTTATAATTGAGTTGTGAAAATTTCACCAAAGAAGTCAATATTATTAATTATTTGTCGAAAGGTATAAAATAGTTCTTTTGTCAGCAAGTCAATTCGGTGGTATAGTCTTTGAAAATGGGGACGTATTGAGTTGTTTTTTATGAACTGGCATACGAGCACTTTTATTAAAATCTCCAACAAATACACTTACATCATATCGGTGATAAATCGGGAGGTGCAACCCAAACGGGTTACAAAGGGGTTGCAATGATTGAGATCATATGTACCACGTCCAAGTTCTCCTTAATACCAAGCCAAAAGATCTCAAGATACTAGACTAAAAAAATTAAAATTAAAACCAAACCTAACTTAGGTACTGAAGGGAAGAGGCCTTACTGCCGACCCCGCAGACCTTGACGGATTGACAAAAACAAACAAAATTTAGCAAAACAATACCAAAGTCAGAAGTTCAAGCAACCAAAAGGAAAAAAAAAACAAAAAAAATTGAAAATCAAAGTGATTCGCCAATCATTAACGGGTTGAGGATGTCGCCGGAGTGATAAGCTGCTCCGCGACTCCGAAATTGTCTTATGCCGATGGGCAGATCTCACCGGTAGACCCGCCTGGTTGATCTGTACGTTGTTGGGAACATCTTTCTTTGGTGATTTGGTTGGTTTCATGCTCTGATGTTTCACTACCCTCACTTCTCTAGATGGAGATTCCTCCCGACGTCTTTTACGATCTGCCGTCACACATCCACCATGTCTTCATCTTCATCCATAACTTCTGTCGTGATGCTCGACGATCTCATAAGTAAGCTAGTTGTCAGTGTTGAGCTTACCTCTTTTCGGCCCATTGACGAGACTAGGGTAAAGGCACTCGATGGAGCTTGCGATTTCCTCCTGAGCTTTCCTTGTGTGGTCTTGTTCGTTCTACTTGAAGTTTTCTCTTACATGTACTTGGCTGCCGTAGCATCCATGGCATTCCTTGGTTTCACTCAAATGGAATCATCCCATTTATGGACAATTTGATCCGCTGGAATTTGGAAGAAAAGCTCACAAAATTTGTCCGAGTGGCCCAGTAATCCACAGATATAACAGAATTTATCCAGTCTTTCAAATCTAAATTGACATTTAACTCCAGCATCTCCATGAAGGCGGACTAATTTACCTCGCCGTAGTGATTTCCGAGTATCCAGCTGAACTCGGGTCTGCATATAGTGCCCTTCACCTTCTCGTTCATCATTAGTCTGGTCATAAGCTATGAACCGCCCCACATAGTTACCAAGCACTTTCCCAACAGCTTCTAGGAAATAGTCTGATGGCAGTTCATGTACCTATATCCATAATGGCACATGATGAAGAGGGATCCAGATCTTCCCCGATGCCCAGTTCGTATAGAATTATGAGACTGCCATCATAATTCCATAGTCCATCTGTAATGATGCGTTGGAGATCGATTTCGTACTGGAAACGAAACAGATATCGTCATTCGCCAAGGCTAGAGACCATCTTCCGTCCTGACTTCCATTCGAGTGCTAGAGTACGTTTCATACCTTGAAAGTTGATTTGCTTTTCGCTCAAAAAACTACCCACCAAGCAAAGAAGATATTTGTGGGACGGCGGTGGCGGAGCAACCTCCTTCAGTGACAGTTCCTCATCGTCGCTATCCCACAGTGAGAGACCTTGGACATGTACTGTAACGAAGTCCGGGTCGGCATCAAGAGGAGAACCCTACAATGAGGATATTCCTTATAATTGAGGAGAGATTTCTAATCCTGACGAAGAGAATTTTTTCGACGATTCTGACGTATTAAGTTGTTCATCTAATAATCCGAAATATTTTCTCAATCGGGTTCCATAAACTATAATGAGTTGATTGATAAAAGGTAAAAAGATTCGCACATTCGATGCACGTGACATGGAACGAAATCAAATCCGTGAGTAAATCTACAAAACCCTAAACCACAACAAGAACAAAAAAAGGCGGGAATTGGATTTTATCAGTTGTCAGTTCCCTCCTCTTCTTCGCCTTTCCTTTGCTTCCTCTCTCAACAGACGAGAGCTAACCAAAATTATGAACTGCGCCGGAAATGCTAGGAAGCGACCGCCGCCGGCGAAGACTCCACAACCGCCGCCTGCAGCTAAGGTTCAGGCGAGAGGGCCGGTGGACGAGTTCGTCGACGAGGATGTGTTTCTGGACGAAACCCTTATCGCAGAAGACGAAGGGAACATCAACAGTGAGTGGGCTCAGCAGTCTCTCGTCTCTCACCTGGCTAAATGGAAGCGTCCTTCGCTCTCTCCCGATTATGTTTCCCAGTCTAAAAGCATAAGTGAGTAGAAGTAAATTCCGTTTCTTTTGTACATTGTTCGGGTTTTCTTGTATGAAATTTTCCTGAATTCTTTTTTCGGTGATGTGAACAGCATTTCAGCAGTTAGAGCTAGATTATGTGGTTGGTGATAGCCGCAATGACTTGTTGGATAATTGGTCCGGACCTGCCCCGATTATCAGAATCTTTGGGGTTACAACAGAAGGTTAGTTGATCATGAAGTGTTTTGGCAACTGTAATGGGCATGGATTTGAGTTAACTGGTTACATTGTAATGTTTGTTTAGGTCATAGTGTGTGCTGCAATGTTCATGGATTTGAGCCTTATTTCTACATTAGTTGCCCTTCTGGAATGGGACCAGATGACATTTCTCGGTTTCATCAGGTTCTTGAGGTATGCGATTTTGTCAATGTTTTATGTAGCTTCTCCGGTTCACTCAATTTCTACTAAGTGGTTCTCCGTTTCAGGCGAGAATGAAGGAGATGAACCGGAGTAGTAAAGTGTCAAAACTAATCAGGAGAATCGAACTGGTACATAAGAAGAGCATCATGTACTATCAACAACAGGACTCCAATCCTTTTCTTAAGATTGTTGTGGCATTGCCAGCAATGGTTGCAAGTTGTCGGGGTGAGGAACTTGCACAGTATTTATAGCATTTCTCGCTTTGTGGTTCACATCTTGTATTCTGTCACTTCTCATTGTTTGCTGTTACTGGTGCTACTGCTACTCTTGCTTTAAGGATGTTTTTTATCAAACTGATCTTTGATAGTTGTGTATGGATTTTGACGTTCGGAGCCTCTGTATGTAGGTATTCTTGACAAAGGTATACATATAGACGGCCTTGGTACGAAGAGCTTCATGACCTATGAAAGCAATGTTGTCTTTGCTCTCCGTTTCATGGTTGATTGTGGGATCGTTGGTGGGAACTGGATTGAAGTACCTGCTGGAAAATATAAGAAGGCAATCAAGAGCTTGTCCTATTGTCAATTAGAAGTTGACTGCTTGTATCCTTGCTTGCGCCATTGCTTTATCTGTTGCCTTCTTTCTTTCACAAACTTTTAGATGGGCGTTTTTCTTACTACCACTTCTAGGTACTCATCATTGATAAGCCATGTCCCGGAGGGAGAGTTCTCAAAAATGGCTCCTTTCCGGATATTGAGTTTTGATATCGAGTGTGCAGGACGTAAAGGTCACTTTCCCGAACCCACTCATGATCCTGTTATTCAGGTTGGTTATTGTCCTCTCTTCTCTCCCTCGTATACTGGGAAGTTTTATTATTTATATCTGAAGTGCATATCTTACTGTGTTGCAGATTGCCAACTTAGTTACGTTGCAAGGGGAGAACCAACCATTTGTGCGTAATATCATGACACTAAAATCATGCTCACCCATTGTTGGTGCGGATGTGATGTCTTTTGATACCGAAAGAGAAGTCCTGCTAGCTTGGAGGGTATTTGATTAAATATTCTAATCTATTTAGTGGTCGTGTTAGAAATTATAGGCTTTTGCAACTGCCTTCATCATTTTAGTAGTTTGATATTAGTTTCTTTGAACGATTGATTTCACGGCATGAAGATCTCACAACCATGGTTTTTGCTTGCAGGATTTAATTCGTGAAGTAGATCCGGATATAATCATTGGATATAATATCTGCAATTTTGACTTGCCATATCTCATTGAGGTAAAAACAAAGCTTTTGTGATGCATTCATTCTTGCTGCATTATTATCTTCGTTTGTGTCACGATGGAAAACTAGTGGTTTGTGCTTGAGTCAGCATGCTTGCTTTTTAACCAACTTTTTTTCTTTTCCAGAGGGCTCAAAGCTTAGGCATATCAGAGTTTCCAATATTAGGGCGCATTAGAAACTGCAGGGTTCGGATCAGAGATGCAACTTTTTCGTCAAGGTATTATATCGTAGCTTAGGTAACTGTTGCTAGTGTGGTAACATATTTGTTCTTTTTGATGCGCAGCTTTGAGTCTCACATTTAGTTCCTCAATTTTATTTTATCCTTGCTTAAGTTGGTTGTTTGCTATCAACTGATTCAGACATGGTCTTCTTATAAATACGAAGTTTGTGACTATAGATTGCCAACTTAGTTACTCTGCAAGGGGTGACATGTTGGCTGACCTTTTTGCATATCACACTCTCTAGTTTACTCGATCAAAAAGCTCTGCTTGATATTACAGGCAGTATGGAACACGTGAAAGTAAAGAAGTTGCTTTAGAGGGGAGGGTCCAGTTTGATTTGCTCCAGGTTCTGTCTATTTAAAATGCTGTTGATTTGTAGAAAACATTTAAATCATCCATTGACTATATTTTTTATGCTTCTTTGACTTCAGGCTATGCAACGGGATTATAAATTGAGCTCTTATTCATTGAACTCCGTTTCAGCCCACTTTCTTTCTGAGCAGGTAATGGTTGAAAGAGTATCTGAGATGGACCGGTCTCAACTGTAGAGATATTTGTTTGAATTATTGCACCGGTATCATGTCACTAACTGACTTCTGTTTGTGCAGAAAGAGGATGTCCACCATTCAATAATATCTGATCTTCAAAACGGCAATGCAGAAACTAGGAGGCGGCTTGCTGTTTATTGTTTGAAGGTGCTGGTTTAGTTCAGTGTTTCTGTAACTGTGCTTTCTACCATTTTCTTTGTGATTGCCTTGTTCTCTGTTTTAGACCGTCTTACTTTGGCTATTAACCCTCCCTTAATTATTTTTGTGATTTCCTATAAATAAAATGAAAGCTGAGAACTACAGTATCGTATGTATGCATCAAGATACCCTGTGAAGCAAGATTCCACAATTTCCGAAGCTTAAATCTTTGTTACATATGTGTGAGATTGTTTTTGTCGTGCTGTGAAACTTCTGTTCCTTTGATTTCTTAGAAACTTGTTACAATTTATTCCATTACAAGTTAATTCTGCTTCATAAAAACAACATATCTAGGAGACTCTAACACGTTTGGAAATTCATCAACGGAATTGCAGGATGCATACCTCCCGCAGCGACTTCTGGATAAACTGATGTACATATACAACTACGTAGAAATGGCTCGTGTCACTGGCGTACCTATATCTTTTCTTCTCGCGAGGGGGCAGAGTATCAAGGTATTTTGGCATCTGATATGAGTGATCGATTGATGTTTTATATGAGTCATTATACAAATTAACAATGTATAGTATCGTGTTGTCAGGTACTGTCTCAGCTCCTGAGGAAGTCTAAGCAAAAGGGTCTCTTAATTCCAAATGTCAAACAGGCAGGATCTGATCAAGGAACATATGAAGGTGCAACTGTGAGTATTTATCACACTTTCATAGCATACATATTTGCCCAGTTAATGAAGGAACACTATTCTTTTCAACTGATTATGTTTTTTTGGCATCAGGTTTGTACCAAATTATAATGCAAAATTATTTAAAATGCGCCATCACGGAAACTTAACTGAAATTTTTTGCTTTTCTTCTAAGTTTTTGAACTGTAGGTTAGTAGATTTCTAGTAGTCTTACGCATGTACGATGATGTACTGGATGTTAAATGCAGGTTTTGGAGCCTAAAGTGGGATTCTATGAAAAGCCAATTGCAACGTTGGATTTTGCTTCTCTATATCCATCAATAATGATGGCATATAACCTGTGCTACTGCACTCTGGTAATTTTCTTAATAATGAGTTTATAAGTTCTAATTCCTTTTCCTATCAACTATTATTGCTGCATTTGGTTTCCCTTTTCATATTCTTAATTCTTTCCCGTGGACACAATAACTGTTTTGCAAAGCTTTTGATAGTTGAGATAAGCGTTTTCTAAAGCTTTTACTTTTGTGCTGTTGAAGGTGACTCCTGAAGATGTTAAAAAACTCAACCTGCCTACAGAGTGTGTCAACAAGACTCCATCCGGTGAAATATTTGTCAAATCCACTTTGCAAAAGGTGAAAACATCGTTTATGAAATGAATACGTTTGTTTTGAAATTACAACTGGAAACACAGGGTAACTCATGTAACATAACTCTGGCGTCTTTTACCTGTTTTTCAGGGAATTCTTCCTGAAATTCTTGAAGAACTTATTGCCGCACGTAAAAGAGCAAAAGCGGATTTAAAGGTTCTTATGTGCTATGTTCAACCTTTTCTATTTGATTATGTTGTATCTTCGGCTTCCGTTCTATTAACTTTTGATTACCTTTTTATGATGTTACTTAATAGGAAGCAAAGGATCCATTTGAGAAGGCAGTTTTGGATGGCCGTCAACTGGCTCTTAAGGTAGGATAATTACCAATTTAGGAGCCAGGATACTGTTTCTTATCAGTTAGCTTAACTATTTCTTGCACTTTGCAGATAAGCGCAAATTCTGTATATGGCTTTACAGGAGCAACAATTGGCCAATTACCATGTCTGGAGATATCCTCAAGTGTGACGAGCTATGGTATTGTTAAATGTAGTGACCATGTTAAAAGCCTTTTTTTCCCATTGACACGGTGGCGCCAGCAAGATATATCCCAATTTGCACCGCTTAATTTTTGCTGCCTATCCATTAGATTTTTTGTTTGGGCTCCTGCATTGTAGCATAATGTATCTTTTATCTTTTTACTGTTTCCTCCAAGCTAACATGTTTCTTTCAATGGAAAGGTCGCGAAATGATTGATCACACAAAAAAACTAGTGGAGGAGAAATTCACTATGCTGGGAGGCTATGAGCATAATGCTGAGGTATTAAATCAAGATCTTGAATCATTGTATCCTTGTTAAATTTTAGAACTGGAATGATGTTACTTGAATAAGCGTCTTTATGGATTTACTGTCCTCTGGTCTGAGTTTCATTTCAGGTTATATATGGGGACACAGATTCTGTGATGGTACAATTTGGTGTGTCCACAGTAGAAGAAGCAATGAAGCTGGGAAGAGAAGCTGCTGAACATATCAGTGGAACTTTCATCAAAGTAAGTTCTTGTAATAAATGTCACAAGCTTGTTTTGAAATATGAATTGCCTTAAAGTTGGTTTCTTTTTTCATTTATATTCTCATATTTAAATACAGTTCTAGGAATGAAGTCTATTATTTTTAAGTTCTTGCTGGCTTTCATATTTGACTTACTCTACCGAGTATATTCCATTTTGATTTTTGCGGTGGAAACTCTTGTATTGTCAAGCCTATCAAGCTGGAGTTTGAGAAGGTCTATTTTCCATATTTACTGATAAGCAAGAAGAGATATGCTGGCTTATTCTGGACGAGTCCGGCTAATTATGACAAAATGGATGCTAAAGGTACAATCTGAAAGTAGCTCACAAGCTGTGTATGGTGAATGTTTTCTTGGCTTTCTGACTTGGTTGTGAATCATGAACAGGAATTGAAACAGTGCGAAGAGACAACTGCCTTTTAGTTAAAAACCTGGTAACAGAGTGTCTGCACAAGATACTAATGGACAGAGATGTTCCTGGTGCTGTTAGATATGTCAAGAATACTATTTCAGATCTTCTCATGAATCGTCTGGATCTGTCACTCCTTGTTATAACTAAGGTGACAATATTTCAATTTTTGCCTGCTTGGAGCTGATGTATTAGTCATGCGTACAATCTCTTATCTGCATCGACTGTTGGTTTAACAGGGCCTGACAAAGACAGGAGATGATTATGAAGTAAAGTCTGCTCATGCTGAGCTTGCAGAACGCATGCGCAAGGTTTATATTCTTTTGTTCATGGGAAATTAGTTTTTTTTATCATTCCATCCAAGCTTAGTTCCATACTTCTCTTGAGGTTTTTTATCTGCAAAAGTTTGTTGGTATTCTGAAGAAGTTTTGTAATATGTTCAGAACTTCTAATGCTGTTTCTTTTGTGATTAACAGAGAGATGCTGCCACTGCCCCGAATGTCGGGGACCGAGTCCCTTATGTTATAATCGAATCTGCCAAAGGAGCTAAGGTATTGTCTCATTGCCTGTGTCTCGATCAATTTTTCTATATTCCCTTGTTCAGGTGGCCTGAATAAGTAAGGATATGTGGTGACGTTACTTTACTAGATGAAAAGCTGTTTTGAAATCCTCGTAAATAATTGGTGTATCCTTAACCGATCATTCATGAGATATGAGTAGGGTGGCAGGATTCGTATAGACGATTCTGGAACCTAACCAGCTCTGATCTATTATTTGGCTCAGGCTTATGAGAAGTCAGAGGATCCCATATATGTGCTTGAGAATAACATCCCAATAGACAGTAAATACTACCTAACAAACCAGCTACAAAAGGTCAGTGTAACACGATTTTGCGAGCAGTCCAGTTGTGATTTTTCTGAAAGGCACTAATGATCTAGCTTTTGTATTACAGCCACTTCTACGGATCTTTGAGCCGATCTTGAAGAATGCAAAAGAAGAACTACTCAGTGGCGATCATACCCGGAACATATCCAAACCCATTCCTTCCAGTGGTGGCATTATGAAATTTGCCAAGAAACAACTCACTTGCATCGGCTGCAAAGCCTTAATTAAGTATGTTCCCAACAATCCTCCATCTCGGATACTTGTTCATTTTGCATTGCATTTCATAGTAGTTGCTTTGGATATATTTAGTTGTATGACCGTTGCTAATCACTATTTCAAACCAGGGAATCGGAACGAACCATTTGCTCACACTGCAAAGGAAGAGAACCGGAGCTGTATTGTAAAACTGTTTCTCAAGGTCGGGCCGGGATTGGGTCATCTTTCTTACTTGTTAGGCTTTTTTGTGTGCTCTTATGTAGATTGTCGTTTTCCTTGTATCCATGTGTGCAGTGGCTGATCTAGAGTCGCTTTTCGGGAGATTATGGACACAGTGCCAAGAATGCCAGGGCTCCCTTCATCAAGATGTCCTATGCACCAGGTATAGTGATCTTTCTAATATCTCAACTATGTCCTCTCTATAGATGTACTATGGTGATTTCAACCTCAACCAAATTTCTTCATATATGGCTGATATGATGCTCTCTACTATTGATATGTTTGGCAATTTGGGGCACAGTCGAGATTGCCCTATATTCTACCGTAGGAAGAAGGCGCAGAAAGACATGGCCGAAGCTAGGAGGCAGCTTGATCGCTGGAGCTTCTGAGGATCATAGTGATAGTTCGTGGAAAAAATGGGTTGAATGCAGAGGTGAGTGATGTTAGAGGATGGATGATTTTGCAATAGTCATGTACATATATCTTGTATCTGATACACGTTTGGTTGAGGCCTCCAATTTGTAAGCATTTTGTAATTTAGAGTGTGGTTGGTACTTTGATTCAGTTCAATGAAAAAGATGCAGATGGTAGCAAGCTGTAGAATGATATTTCTTCCCCTTTCCCCTAACAATTTGAGTTATTAAGACGTAATTAACCATTAACTTGGTTAACATAATGACATGGAAAGGTAAAGAGAACACGATATGTAAAAAGAGAGACAAACCAAATAAAAAAGTACATGACATATATGAGGAAAAAAACTTGGTTGTAGAATGACCTATAAAGGTAAAGAAACCACGGCATGTATACGAGAAAACAAATGCGTCGGTTGGGAGTCAAACCCGAATTTATTGCTTGAAAGGCAATTATCCTAAATGGACTTCAAACGCTGGACATTTGATAGTATGGAGGATTTCTTTTTTATTTATAATTTGTTTCCTTTTTTACCTTATTGGGTACATGAAAACGTTCTCAACCAAGAAAACAAATGTAATGTTTCTGGACTTCAAATCGGTAATGGTGGTGAAGTGAGATGGTGGAGGAGTTAGTTTGTTTTGCAAGGATTTGAAGATCCTCCACACTATGTTGTTCCAAGTTCTTGCATTTTGTTTGTGGTGTTCTTTCTTCATCTATGATCTTTGTATTATCAAATGTAATGTGTCGATTATGGTCTCAAAGTTGCTTCATGTATCGCTGGACGATGGGCATGCAAGGAAATCTATCGAGATATCTACTAACTATAAGGATCTGAGTCATCGATTTAGGGGGCATCATGTGCCACAGTCCAATAATCGAGTTGTTCATTTAGTGGCATGAAAACTCTCTTTGTTCCCCATTTTGCAAGGCATTTGATTATCTGTCTCAGCTACATGACTTCATGTAGTCTTCATGGATCGTTGGACGATGGGCAAGCAAGGTAATCTATCGAGATATACACTAACTATAAGGATATGAATCATCGATTCAAGTGGCATAATATGCTACGGTCCGACAAACGAGTTAGTCATCTAGTGGCATGAAACTCTTTTTGTTTCTCAATTTGCAAGGGATTTGATTATCTATCTCAGCTATGTGACTTGATGTAGTCTTGTGTTTCATATCTTTCCAGTCACCTTGTGATTTCTTCACGAATAAAACCTCACCACGTAAAAAGAACATGGCATACATGAAATGTGATAGTCGTCAAAGTGGTCTCGAAGTTACTTCAAATATCATGACAATGGGCATGCAAAGCAATTTGTTCAAGTGGAGTTGTTTGCTGGAAATTATGAGATCTTGGATTCGAATTCAGTTACATTCCACGCGTGAACACTTACATAATAATTATTTTCCTACAGTATTGTGTCTCATATCTTTCTCCAGCCAGTCATTTTGCGATTTCTTCGGGAGAAAAAAAACATCAGGTAACCTTATTAAGCAAAATCTCTTCATATATAGCTCTTTTGGTCTCTAAGTTCCAGAAAGAACAGCTTCATAACCATATCCACAGAAACCATGGCTCAGGTGGAAGGGATTGATGCCCACAAGAGAATAGGGCACTCTGCAATCCATGCAATACCTTAGCTTCTTTGGTTAGTGTCTTATGAACTCGATGGCTTTCTTTACATGGATGGTTGCGATGCAACGAATTCTTCTTCCCCTTCATGTTCCGCCTTTTTGGTGGCGAAAGCGATGAAATTTACGCTGACATCGTCACATATAATCCACCTCCCTGTTAAAGGGTTCAACGCGAATCCAGCCATTTCTTCCACCTGCGGCAGTAGTAAACCGATACTATTACAGGAATGAAAAAGAAAACAAGGTAACAAGCTGATGGGGAGATAAACACACTGTCTTACATCGATCGAAGCCCGTTTAAGGATCATGGCCAGCTCTTCTGGAGTGAGGAAACTCGACCACTGGTGAGTGCCCCTCGGAAGCTGTCCACCAGATTTTCATCAACGTTAAAACTATACAAAACCAAGATCATCTGACTACTAAATCTCAGTAATATACAGTTACGGAATAGTACCCAGTGGAGAATGTATTCTGCTGCAACAATAGCAGCAGCATATGCTCTCATAGATCTGTTTATAGTCGAGATGAGAACGGCTCCACCTGGACGAGTTAATGCTGCTAATGACTTGCAGAATTCGGCTGGTTCAGCTACATGCTCAATTACCTTGAGTCATGGTTTGTATCCAAATAAATCAAGTAAATGAAAGTTCAAGGCAGGCAAAAAGAAATTGAAAGCAAGGAACTTTGCACACAAAAGGCAATGGAGCTAACCTCTAGTGCCATCACAGCATCAAATTGCCTACCTTCTTCAACCAGTTTTTCTGTAAAGGGGAGTTTCTAAACATGTCAAGTTCAAATTGCATAGGTTACTCTTATAGTTCAAAATCAGCACAAACATTTGACACATTGAAGGAAAAGATTCTGTTGATGTACCTGCAGTTGTGCAAACATACTCAATGGTAGAAGTTGAAGGGTCCAAGTCCTGAGACATGGGAAAAGATTCATTACTCTCGTTGCTTCAAATTTTAAACATTCAAATTAATATGCAGTGTATCGAATTAGCGATTCAGATAGAGATCATACAGAGTGAAGGCGTGCGATCTTGACATTCTTGTCCACCGCATCTACTCCTGTCACGGTTGCTCCCAATCGCGCCAAAGGCTGAAGACATTAAAGAAACAACTAACATCAAGAACATGTATGTTAACAGTTAGTTAGACTTGCACTGAGCATTCTGAAGGTTGATCAAACAAACAGCTGAGATTCGTTGTTACGAAAGTGATGATCAGAACAAGTAATTAAAGCAATATACCTCAGAAAGGATCCCACCGCCACAACCAACATCAACGATTTTGAGTCCTTCAAATGGTTTAGGCAACTCCGGATTCTTCCTGGAAGAGACAACTAATATAAACACGACTCATCTCGAATTCAATTTCAAATACGAAGGAAGAAATTCCACTAGAAACTAAACCTGAAATGCCGGCAGAGAGTGGAGCGAATGAAAGCAAGTCTGGTAGGGTTCATCTCATGAAGCGGTTTAAACGGACCATCGGCATCCCACCTGATAGAGCACATAAATCTTTCAGTATCGATCGCTACGGCAAGTAACAAGCGAAGAGCGAAGTCCGAAGTGAAAACCAGGTATCAGCGATCGCAGAGAATTTGGCGAGCTCGTATTCCTTCAGAGAGGACGTCGTCGGTTTGTGGTGGATCATGCCGGGGTTTGCGGTGCTATTTGCATCGCTACGCGAAGGAGGGAGCGGTGGCGGTGTTTGAGTTGGAGGTAGAGGAGCGGAGGTAGAAATTGAAGCTCCGGAAAATAGCCGGAGACCGTGGAAGATTCGACGGTGAGGTTGCGGGGAGTATAGTTGTTGGAGTCTCGTCAGAAGCTTTGCCGCCATGGCTGTGAGGTGGACAAGTGGTTCCGGTGCGGCCGAGGAACCGACCTTAAGACTTGAGCAAAACACGTGGGCTTTAACCCGGCCCAATCCTGAAGCCCAATCTCTCACAATTGTGCACGATCACCGGTATACAAGTAAATCAAGGAAATTTGGTCGAAATCGGTTAACATAGAAATCAACCGGTTATATAGCCGTTAACAAAACTTGATGCCATCACCTTCTACCCCCACAAGGCACAAGTGTCAGTACTGCTAAACTTGGCAGCATAAAACTGAATGATGTGAAGTTTATATTTAGGATCCAATATTACCAAAACAACAAGGTGAATATTATCCCAATATTTGGTAAACTTGAACCATATATTACTAATTATTTATAGAAATCGGAGAATTATTATTATTATACCATTGAATCAGTTGAAGTCTAAGCTCACAAATCTCTTTGAAAAACAATTAGCAGCCGGATACTTACAACCAGAGAACAATCTAGTCAATTCAACAAAAAATCCCAAATGCTCAATCACAATTACAGCAAAATCCCAATGAACATTAAGAATCGTGTTGTACTGATTATCTCTTTGCCTCAAATGGGAAAACACATTTCTATAAAGAAGAGCAACAACTAGCATTTCATAAGTAGAATTTCATCTAATTGGGCAATCAAGGACATCTAGTCAAGTGACAGGGCGGATTATGTTGGATCCGAGATCACCTAGGCCCTGTTGTAGACGGATTTCGGGTAAACAAGCGACCGTTGATAGGCTTGTTTGACCGGGCAAAGCCCATCCACAACTCGGGCTTGACGGGCGGATACCCACACGGGTATATGAAGTGTCCAAGCCTAGTAGTTTGAGCAATTTTCTTTAATTTCCAAGCCTAAAAGTGAATTGAGTAATGACTTAAAATTAACAATCATTAAACCAAATTATCATCATCAAATTCGTTATGGATGATTGTTATCCGTATTTGTCTCACATTGTTAGATGTTTTAATTTTTGGACTTGTAGTATGAAAATACCATGGACTATAAAAATCGATGCAACCAGTTGTTGAATTTAAACACATAATATATATGATAGGTTTTGTTTGTAATCACTATCGAAATTGATTTAGGAATTTATCACAAACAAGTCAACCTTGATATTCACCCAATTTGACTGTCAGAACCAAATAGTTTGGCTGGTTTGAGCTTACAACGATTTAATCTAAACTTAATAAAACGACACCATTTATATTTCTTCTGATAAATCCCCATCTCCAAAACAAAAAAAAATCACCATCCTCAACTCTAACTTTCTTGAGAAAATATGATTTGTGACGCCAAACCAGATCATTATATTTTCATATAATAATAATAATAATACCGGTAATCTGAGAATTTTCTGGATCTTTCGTACACGTTTTCTCAATTTCTTCTTTCAGGGGCTTAGCGTGAGAGTCGAGTAATAATCCAGTCCTTCAACGGATTAATATTTGGTGTCAAACAACAATTAATAATTTAAACGGAAAATATCTCCAGACTTGTTCTTCCTGTACGTGGGAGCACGACAACATTCTCATCTCTGTTAAGACGACACGTTCGTTGAAGACAACTCCTGCACATTTTCCTGATTGTTTTGTCTTCTGATGATGTCAAATATATAGTACATTTGCCAAGTAATATGCAATCATGGGTGCATATCCTCTTGACGATAAATCTGAATTGCATGCATTTCTCATTGATCGACTCTAGTCTCCACCACCCTAAGAACAGTGGTGGAGATTCATCTATGATCAAATCGGTGGACGCAATGTGCATTTCGAAAACGAACTGGGGTACCGTTTATGTGTATAACTCAATTGGTAGTTGTATGATTGACAATGTGGAAGAAGTTTTGAATTCCATTATAGACACTCCATGCAATATTTAACTGTTTTTATCTTCTTAAGTGAATTTATCGACCTTAAACCTATTTTGAGGTAAATTCTCTAATAATGCATCCCATTATAACACCCATATGTTTATTCGTTGTTGGGATCAATTCACCCGACTTTCATAGTTCGCTTAACTTAATCTCTCCTCCCAATCACTTGCCTTTATTCGAGTAGCGAAACCGGAATCTCTCTAAGTGATGTACTTCATTTAAAAAATAAGAGATTTGAACGATTTTTTTGAAACAAATAAGAGAAAATACGATAAAAAGATTCGACTAGCAATATAATTTTATTTTAACACAAGTTCATACTTGTGTACATTATATTTACATTTGTACTCCCAAATAATCCTAATGCAAAAATACACAAGCAATCGATACCTTTATTAAAAGATGTAGAAACATGAAAGAAATGAAAATAAAACCCCTGATAAAATTGGGAGATAACACCCCATTAATTATCCTGAAAACTCAGCCTCTAAATTGGACGATTCCTTTTTTGTCTGTAAAACTTAAAAGGTGGATTCTTTGTTAGGAAATTCATTAATAAAATCCATGCATATTCCCAAATCATTGCTGAATCCACCAATCTCTTATTATATAAACATAAAACCACTCATTTTCAATTTTGAGTCGTAAATTCATATATATATTTATGATTTTTTTTAATTCAGTTTAAAGTAATTTTAGATCGGCTTAATATTCGAGGAATTTCTTTTTGCAAGCAAGATTAAATCGAAAATTACTTAGATAATTAAGTCGAAATGTTAATTACAAAAAATGACAACCCCCCTCACTTACAACGAGCGGCGCGTTGTAGGTAGCCTCCAACGGCTGCTTTCTAACAACCGTTAAAAAGTAGCCGTTGGAGGCTACCTACAACGCGCCGCGCGTCCTAAGATGCGTCGCGCGTTGTAGGCAGCCTTCAACGGATTCTATAAATATCGCTCCTCCCCTTCTTCATTCCTCACACATTCACTAATCACATCCACTTCCTCCTTTGATTTTCGATACCGACAAGCAAATTATTGTTTGCGGTCAACTAATCGGTAATATTAGTATTTCTTTTTTTGTAAATTTCTCAATTTTTACCTACTAATATTTTTTTCCGTTGTAGGATGGATTACTTGTATGGACCAACACCTCCTTGTGTCGATCCTGAGCTGATCGATGGAGAACTACTTTGGGGCGAGCGCAACCAACATCGACCCGTTGAAATTTTCGACAATGAGGTTAGTACCATTAGAAAACAGCCGTTAGAGGGACTCTACAACGCTGTAAGTGAGGGGGTTGCCATTTTTTGTAATTAACATTTCGACTTGATCATCTACGTAATTTTCGATTTAATTTTGCCTACAAAAAAATGTTTGATACATATTAATCATAATTTTAACTCAATACTCATATTTACAATTACTTTGGTAGGGAAAAAATCGCCGGTGACACATTCAATTTTCAATAACAACTTACTTTAACTAAAAACATCACAAACGGATTTCTGTTTTGTATATATTTCGCCTTAGTATTATATTTTTAAAAATGTATTCATAAATTGATTACTAAATATGGAAAATTCGATTCAAATCCGGCTAAGTGCATGTTTTAATTATGAATCTGCCATTATATTGTTTAAGTCGAAACCACCAATCTCTTACAACTGGCTAGGTTAGTTCTTGTTAATGAATAATATAAAAGTTAATCCGAACTTTTTTCCAACAATTTAAATTAATAAGATGAAAGAGTTCATGACATAGTACCAGCGCTTGGAAAGATCGAGAGGTCTCCATTTTGAATCTTGATAATCCCAATCTATACATATGAATTATGAATACTGTACAAACCTCACATTTTATAAAGACTTTTGTGAGGGGTATATTAATAAATAATATAAAAATTTATCTGAATCCTCTATCCTTTTCGCTTCCAATATTTTGAATTGATGGAATAAAATAAATTTTTTTTGTTTGAAGGATGTATTAATGAATAATATAACAATTCTGAACCTTCTTAACCACTTGAGTTGATAGGAGAAAATGGTACAATGAATGCATTGGTTTGTGCATGGCAAGATTCGATCGGAGCAATGTTAACCACCGTCGCATTCCATTTTCCGATGGGAAAGTTCAATACTCTGTTACTCGATTAACACCATACTCTGTTTTTTCTCTACGGTTTAATCTACATCATGTATAAAAACCGTCAACAAAAAAATTACAAAAATGAAGATACAGTACTGATCGGAACTGTAGCTTTATAAATACTCTCCAGCGACCTCGTCCGTCTTTTCTTCCTTCGCCGGCTAAGCATCTCCTCCTCCTCCTCTTCCTCCTCCGCCTCCGTCGCCGCCGCCGCCTCCTTGTTGTTGTTGATGCTGCTGCCAGCAGTGCTACTATCACCGCGATTGCCGCCCGTACTATTGCTGAGCACCACCAGATGCTCGGCCACCTCGATCTCCGATTTGGAGAACGGCGCGGCCGGAGGAGGAGGAGATCGGCTCCTTGTTGTTTTGGTCTGTGGACCTTCCAAGATTAATCCGTTGATCGCCATGGCTGCGCGCGGATAGCTTTGAATTTTTACTCGGGGTTTGCTAATTTATTCTCTGGTAACATTTTGTTCTGGTGACTGGTAGTCTGTTTATATAGGGAGAGTAAGTCGGTGAAGGTAAACGGTAAATTAAATACCAGTTCCCTTTTTTCACTACGCTTTGTCGCTTTCCGAATGGATTATTACGTTTCCATACCCGGTTTCATATTTGTTTCTCATTTCATCAGTATACTCTTAGGACATATTTAGTTGGTGCCTGATTAATTACACAATGATATCTTGCTGATAGGCCATGGACAGTTGGACACCCACACAGGCCTGATACCAGAAGGCAGATGCTCCTGATGGGGCTCGTTTGTCAAATCGGATGGGTTAAACGGATCACAAAAGAGTTGGAGGAATTAGTTTATGTTTCATGTGTTTATCGATTTGTAAGTTATAGATTTTGGATTGAATGGATTATGCATCATTGACTTTAGGTAGGGCTGTTTATGAACCGAATCTAAACCTATTCGAATTTAATTTATTATTTTTAGACGAGCTCGAGTATATTCGAATCAGATTTGTTAACAAACTTAGATGAGCCAAACTCGAAAATTGGGTCATTAAAAATTGCCAACGAATCTATTTTAAACTGATTTTAAAGTTTGTATATTAAAAATATTGACAAATTTATGTTTTTTGTATCGTCAATCCTCATTTGATATAAAAGGGGATAACTTACTTATTTATTCGAAAATAAAATGAGGAAAGTAACTCTTCCAAGTCCACATGAATACAATAGTTCATGACATAAGGGTTGAGGATTCCTAAATACGATCGTCTAAAACCCTACAATACAAATTCCACTCTTTCTAAGTTTAAATCACCAATTTTTACATACCGCTTGGTTTAGCCACCGCCGCGCTATCAACATTAATTCAATTAGAAAGTACTTGATAATAAAAACATATGTCATTTTTTAAGTTTAAAAAGAAAAACAGACGTGGAGGTGGTGACCATGCAATTAATATGTGAAACTTGAGTTACTTATGAAAAATATTTTTAACTATAGTGATGCGTTCGGTAAAAAATTACGACAATCAAAAATAGAAAGAGAACTATCCATACCAACCAAAACACGTCATTCATTACACGCGTCGGATTCTGATTGGATTCTCATAACTCTATATTCGCCACCTCCCCCTATTCTCTTATCTTCATTGCAATTCATTCACAAACAAATCTCACAGTTTCAATTGTTCGATTCAATGCTCAGGGTTCTCTTGTTAGCTAGCCGATTTCAAGATAAACAAACGATTGATCAATGTCTTTCTTTCTCTTCGATTTCAATTTTTTCGCTAGTTCTTCTTTAATTCGAGATGCTAGGGTTTTGGATGGTGGCGTTTTGGCTGAGATCTAGAGTTTTGGTTGGCAAAAGGATTTATCTATTAACTTATATCTTACTTACTATCTCAATGAACTTTATCGAGTGTAACTGCTGAATTTTGGTATCTTTCTATCTCTTGGGCGTTGCCTGAATTTTTCTGTTTTTGATATTGTTTGCTTAGAAGTCTCGAATCTGGAGCCATGGCGGAAATAAACATAATTCATCTATGGAAGGAGTAAGTTTATCTTTTTTTGCAACACGGTTTTATCACTCTGAAAATATGTGATATATGCACACTCTAATTATCATCTTCCTGAGTACAAGAACGATGATGATGAAGACCACCCCCGTTGGTTCCAACAATACATGAGATTGCAGCTGATGAGTCAGGTTGAAGATTGAGTTTGCGGTAGCTTAAGGTTCCAAGCAATTTGGTATTCATGCTATTTTTTCTGGATGAAATCACGATATCAGAATTCTCAGCTATCTATACTCTGTTTCAATTTAGTAATTTACATCATAATTCAAGCGCAAGAAGAAGAAGAAGAAGAAGAAGAAGAAGAAAAATCAATTAAGATACACTAATCGGAAGGGTCGCTTTATAAATACTATCCAGCGACCTCCGCCGCCTCTTGTGCCTTCGCCGGCTAAGCATCTCCCCCTCTTCCTCTTCTTCCGCCTTGTTCTCTGTCGACGACGACGACTTACTCATGTTATTGTTGATGCTGCAAGCAGAGGTACTGATCTCCTCGCGATCGATCATGACGCCGCCACTCGTACTGTTGCTGAGCTCCATCAACTGCTCCGCCGCCTCGATCTCCGATCGGGAGAACACCAATAGCGCCGGAGGAGGAGGAGATCGGCTCCGTCGTCGACTGTGATCAGGTGTTGATTTGGTTTCTGGTCCAGAATCTTCCAAGAATAATCCGTTGATCGCCATAGCGTTTTCTTTTTCTCGATCGGGTTTTTAAATTTGTTGATTCATTTCCTAATATCTTGTTCTGAGTTCGGGATAGTCTTATATAGGAAGCGTAAGTCGGTGGGTAAACGTTATACCGTCATAATTAAGTAACTGATAAATATATTAGCGCCTTCTTCCTTACGCTCTGTCGTTTTCCGCCTAGATTATTACGTTTTCATACCCATTGTGATTAGTATTTTATATTGGATTGGTTAACCGGGTCCTGAACGGATTGAAAAAATCAGATTACAAATTGAGTGTTCATCGAGTTGTAGGTTTGTTTTATTTTATTATATTCCAATTTAATACGCTTGACAAATCAAGCAGCTCGATAGCAACTCAATGTCGGGTTTGGAAAAACTCATTTGTGACTCGGCTAGATTTTGAATCAGCTAAACTTATGCCAAGGTACGGTCAACTTGATGGATTCCTCAGCTGCTCAAGCTCGGGGTCGAAAACCAACTCAACTACTAACTCAATAATATAGCTCGAATGCAAAACATATTTTGCCACAAATTATACCATATACAATAAAGCGTAAAAACATATAAATGATATGATAACTTGTTGTTAACTTCACTTGTTCATGTTTTTTAACGTACCAGCATCAAATTTAACTTAAATTAAACTATCGTCATTGATTTTAACAAACGAAATTTAATTGAGTTTGTATTTGATTCATAATATGATAACTAATGAGACAGATTCTCGAACAAACTCCACAAAAATCAAAATTTTCTAACTTAAATTCAATTATAAATTAACAAGTTAAAGTATGATGAAATTTGATTTAACTCGGTTTCGTGAGGAGTCTTTATGCGCTTTTACATTCACAGGACAAAGCAAACCTCAAATTGCCAAACAATAAAAAGATTACAACAAACATCTTGGTAATCAACGGTCGATAAGCTCGACAACCAAATTAAAAAAGTTAAAAAAAGTCATCAGTGACGTCGACCGGAAGAGTTCACGTAATTGCAGTTCCACCGGATCTCTCCCCCACCACCCTTCTTCACATCCACCACGTTCCCAAGCTTCACCATCGACACTGCGAACTGCCCTCGAACAAACCAGGCTGACTCGCCAAAGTCGACATAAACGGCGCCGTTCTCTGATCGGAATACAGCAGCTGGTCCGTCGTCAGCAGGCCCAGTCTCTTCCCCATGTTCGCATATACTCCACGTCGAACTTAAACGGCGTCCTCACGTCCAGGTTCAAAAACGACCCGCAAATCTGCAAGCCCGGGTCAGGTTCCTGAAACACCCACCGTCCATGCTTCGGTCGGGTTTTCTAACCCGGTCCATAACCGATCCGCATGCGCTCCGGCCGATCGTGTGGGACCTGGACAGGACGACGAGGTCAAGCACGGTCAGCCCTCTGGCTCCGAAGAAATCGACCAATGCGGTGACGTTTTCGTGTCCTTGAGGGACAGCGTCAGCTTCACGCGCTAGCGAGATCCAGCCGTTCTTCCTACCGAAACCGACGGTCCAGAACGGTCCTCCTAGTGCGACGGTGGCGTCCCTGGAGGCTGCGGTGAGGATGTCCGCACACGACACGGTCCTAGGGCAGGCGGATTCGAGGCTGGATTTGATGTCGTCGATGACTTGGAATTCTCGGAGCGTGCGGTTGGCGCGTGACGACGACCTCCTCTCGCTGCCGCGGTGGTTCAGCAGTATCGAGCCGTCGCATCCCCTGACGGCGCAGTCGTGGAAGTGGAGGCGGATTAAGGCGGCGGCGAGGGTGGGATCTTTCTTGACCCACGCCCTCATCTTATTGTGGATGACAACGGTGCCGTTTTGGCTGAACGACGAGTAGCGATCCGAGGAGGAGAACCGTACAGATGGCGAACCGGCATAGCTTCGCCGCCATAAATGTATCTTATAGGAGTCTGGTTAACCAATCATGTATGTCTTCCGTATTTTATTACCAAAAATGTATATACAAAGTTGGGGAGGGCCCTAATGGCAGGGCCGAATACAAGTTGATTCGTTTAGATCTATTAGTGAGCTCCACCTTGTGCTTGTTTACCGCCGTCAGTAGTGCCAGCATTGAGATCACGACCAAGTTTCTGACGAAGGCAGCCATTTTCGTCCCGGTGATTTGGTAGCTTAGGAGACTGATCGGTGTGATCAAATATATATGGTTGAACTGCGAGTTAATGGTGTTGGCGTTACTGAACTCTGGTGAATTGGGAAAGCCAAAGGCTTTAGTTAATCATTGCTGTTTTTTAATCAGAGGAACTGAAAATGTGAAATGTTGCCTGCCTGCCATGGATGGGAATTCCTAAGGTGTCAGAGCTCTTATTACATTATAAGCGAGCTAGAAAATGTTAGTTCGTATGAAGCTTGAGCCAATTTGAATATATCTTATTAATTACTCTTGATAAATTAAACTCAAGTTAAACTAAATCTCTAATCATTAAAATCCCATGAGTCTAATTTAAATTAAATTTAAAAACTATACATTTGTATATTAAAAACCCTTAATGAATTAAATTAAAAAAACAAACTATCCTAAAAATTATAAGTTTCTACTTATCTTAATTAAAGGAAAATAATGTATTATTTAAATTTTCATTACAACAATCACAAATTATATATAATATTCGAGGCAAAACAAATGTTGCATCGTTGAATATACTTATAAGCTATATACTCAAGCTAATGAGTTAGCT
The DNA here is from genome assembly GCA_030674075.2 of Linum usitatissimum. Lineage (NCBI taxonomy): Eukaryota > Viridiplantae > Streptophyta > Magnoliopsida > Malpighiales > Linaceae > Linum > Linum usitatissimum. Next base: position 3,300,370 of record JAUJYP020001495.1, read on the forward strand.
CTCTCCCTCTCGAGCTAGCTAACAAACCTATCGACTCGTGTATACCCTAACTCAAACTTGACTTATTTTAAATCGAGTCAAATCATGAACGAACTTTTAAAACTGAGTCATAACAAACTTTTCCCGAGCTACTCGCGAATTTTTTGACTTGACTCAACCCCACTTGCTATGATAGATGATGGATTCCATCGTAACAAACTGAATCTTCTAGCATACTCCGAGATGATATGTTACATAACAAACCATGGTAGAATGAATTGAAAGCACATTCTACTAAAGTATTATCTAACCCAGAATCTGCTTTCATCTAACCCTACAAGAATTCCCTTTATTTTGATTACCAACTACTCAATAGTCAATATAATCATCAGCTATGCATCCTGGTCTCACTTGTTTTCTTTAAGCTGGTTAAGATGCCATCTATCAGTTTATGCTGCTCCTCCACAACTGGATCCTCAACAAAAGAATAAGACTTCACAAGCCTCTGCATTCCTCCAGGATTACCATATCCCATTCGACTCTCACCCCTTCTACCACAACTAACACTACCTTGAATGCTGCTCGGAGAGTCAACAACCTTCTTCTCCTCATCTGCATCAGCATAATCCTCGTCGACTTTCTTGTTTCCGGATTCTCCATTCTTACTGTCATAGCATACATCAAGAATCTCTAGTAACGAACTCTTATCCTCACTTGCATTGCACTTCTTCACCCAGGATTCTGGCTGAGTACTACTCACCGGCCTCTCGTCCTCAGAGTCGGACGATGAAGACTCTGTCAGGCAATCGTCCGAAAGGCAAGGCTCGTATGAAGGACTCGGTTGTTCTGATTCTGTGCTTCCACTGTCAAGAGGACCTAGTTCATCCCATCCGGAATCTGATTCATCGTCCTTCTTCGGAGCCTTAAGTGATTCCATAGGGTAAATGTAGGTAAACTCAACTCTCACACCTGGCATTATTTCTAACAAAGATGCCACCTTTTGGTAGCCAAGCTTCCGAACATCAAGATAATACCCATACCTGTTGATGAATTCCTTCTGGAATAAACCTATGCTATATCCATATGGGAATTCCTTCACTATCTCTTGCGCGAGATTCCTACAGTCCTTTAATATATCGCCTCTGGACCGCTCGATAGATTTCAGATCACTGGGAGGTAGCAGTGCTTCATGCAGGAACGACGATCTCAGACCATTTGAACGACCTCGAGGATCATCATTCGGGGCAGCATTATCAACAGAGAGAGTGACCTTAAAAGGGGAAGCTTCAGAAGGACATTCATCCACCCATTTCTTTGCTGATATCAGGATATCTACTAACAGAATTAGGTCACTTTCCTTGAGGGATTTAAGCACGAAAGGCCCCTCCTTTTGCAGGTTTGTTGCCATTTCTTCCCTGATAAAATCGTAAAGAGAGGAACAGATGTATTAATGGCAAGTTGCTCATACAATATAACAATATCTTATGTAAGAAACACGAAAAAACCACTAACCTTGACTTTGATTTTGTTATAGCGAGTGATCCCTTCTGAGTCCTGATAAAGGGCTCCATCTCGCTCCAGAAAGAGTCCTTAGAATAGAGCTCATGATTTAGAGCACTAACATTTCTCTGATCGAGGATTTCGTTGGGTTGCTTGTCTATGGATTCGAGACTAGTTCCCCTGGATTTCCACCAATTGTTAATCCTACTAAGCAAACCTGGACTTCGGGTCGAATCTTCGCTGGCACTGTTCTCTGTCAAGCTTTCACTGTATGCTTCTTCTGATATTCTGTCGCTTTTACTCCCGAGCCTTGAATAAACATTAGGTTCATAGCAGGATGACGCAAGCTTCTTATTATTAACAGCTTCCCCTCCAAGCTTGTTATTAGGAATTTCTAGAGAGTCTTCAGTTTCCTTCTTGGAGCTACCAGACCAAATTCTCCGGATCGTATTAAAAACCCCACCACCAGAAGACAACTTCTTTGATACCTGTTCACTAACAGGACGGATGGATTCCTTCTTATCAGGGACATGTTCACTAACATGTTCTTCCTTCCTCACTTGAGACGTCTGCTTATTTGTCTCCAACGCATTAGACTTTCGTAAGACTTTTTCATCAACAGGATAAGTCGATTCCTTCCAGTTGACAGCTCTTGCAGGTTCTTGCACTTCTTTTTCAGGCACGCTAATTTTTCTCTCCAGGGATGCCAAATTCTCAGCTTCACTATTGGTATCCTCCAGCTTGGAAGAGTTGGAAGGAAGTGAATTCACATTATTCAGTATATCAATAGCTGTTGAAGAGAGAGGATCAGGTGTTTCAAGATCTTTAGCATGGAGTAGCTGTACAAGGAACTTACCATCTCCAATCTTCTGCAGCTTGAAAAGTTGTGGCATGGCCAAGAGAAAGGATGAGAACTTCTTATGCCCATAGAATTTCTTATCAATAGCAATGTTCCTTCTCTGCAACTCCATACGAAACTCCGATATCAACATCCCTTCAGGGTACAAACTCAAAACTTGACGGATCTGCTTTTTCAATGCTTTCGGTATATCGCGTATCGTGGTCTCCGAATCAATACTCTGCTCAACCTCGGGGCTCGGTGATGGTGGGGAAGGTTCAGCTCCAACGGTAAAGGGGTCTTCCAAGGGTAACTTGTACTGGCCATACCAGGAACCATAAGGACCATCAGGAGGTTGATTGACATACTTCCCGGTTAAGTTCGCTCCCTTCACTAATTCATTCCAACGCCACATGATACTGGCAGCACTGCAGAGAACGCTAGGAGCGGTTTCTATCGACGCAAGCAATATGTTGTAATTGTTCATCCTCAACCGGTGTAACGTACTAGCGAAGTCCCTATCACCAGAAATCAGAAACAGATGTGCAGGTGGTGGATTCTGGGACACCCAATACATCAGATCCACTAGAAGAGACCTGTCTGCACTGTTCTTTCCTCCTGCAACAACGTCAGCAAACAATCCATACATTCACTTGTAATTTCATACCAGAATTTCTCTAAAACGTGAACTATAACCTAACTTTCCACTAAAATGTAAATCTAGTGTGACTCGTTCTTAATATTGGAACTTAAGAACCTTATTAAACCTATATATAGAATCCAACTTCTACGAAATTCTTCCCTACATATGGTCGGTGGCGGAACTAGGATAGTAGAGACCCTACGAACTAAATGTAAGCAAATATAATACTTAAAAGTCTAAAACTTCAATTTCGAGAGTTTCACATAGAGTTTTGTTGCTCTAGGAGCGAGGGGATCTTGGTCAATCAACTATAGCCTACTTTGAACTTCAATGCATGCCTAGTTTGACTCATTCTTAGTATTGAAACCTAAGAACCTTATAAAACTACCCAAGTCAGTATGAAATTCTAATCTGCATTTGGCCGTTGTAAGAACTAGGATAGTCAGAGACCCTATGAACTAAACGTATGCTAATATAAAACTTGAAAGTCTAAAACTTCGATTTCGAGAATTTCACATAGAGTTTCGTTGCTCTAAGAGCGAGAAGATATTGGTCAATCAACCCTTTCATTCGCACATCCCAGTTCCGCTATTATGTGTTGAATAGTGAACAAAGAGACATACTTTTTGCTAACATTTTGCAATTATTGCTTGGTTGATAAACCAATGTCTTACTCGTTAAGAACCCCACTTAGATGCAATAAAATCCACTGAACTTAGCATCAGTCTAAATACTAAAATGACATACATTGTTGTCTTCCTACTAAATCTTGCGATTGAAGCTTAGACAACAACGTTTCGTTCTTTACCACTGGGAACATGAGTCATGTTGATTCCGGTAGAAGAAAGCGCTTCCTGGCTAGACCTTGAAAGCTGGGACACGTCGCCGAAGGCCGTGATCTGAATGGGGCCCTTCATCCCGTTGGCACGAACGGCGGCGGTGATCATCTGCGAAATTCCGAACGCATTGGCACCCGGCGGAGGGTGGCAATTCTCGAAATCCCACCAAACCGATATCCTCACGTTCCTGGATTCCTCCTCCTGTTGATGCCTCCGAGACTGGAAATGCTGGTGAGACTGAGCGGATGAGGTGGAGAAGTAAGAAATGATGACCGACGGCGGAGGAGATGGCAGGGATTTGGATGAAGAGAAAGCCTTCTTCGCGATCATGGCTGCTGATTTTCGTGGGGTTTTGATGTTTCGGGTTCTGCTGGTTTTTTGCAAGTTTAATGGCGTGGGAGATGGTATTGCAGGTGAGTGAGTTCCACGGCCATTAGAGTTAGGTCGAGCTCGAGGAGGGAAATCAAAAACCCTAGGAAAACCCCTGAGATGCGCGTGTACAGAAAGTTGAATTGGGCTGGGTTGAGTCTCAGTTTGGGCCGGGCTGATATTGGTATATTAGTATAAGTTAGTTCGTTGACTTAGGTGGGCTAATGAAGTGATGTTTTGCCCAATCGGGCTCAACCATCTATTCATAAATCAAACCGATTACTAACATACAAAAAATCAAACCGATTAAAAATCAATTATTTACTCGTCAAATGTCCAAGCAGCTATGCTGGTAGAGCTGCATGTCTGGTGATACCCCACGAAATGGATACCAATGAGTGTATTTATTTTTCATTTTTATCAATGTTGTATTCACTTTTTAGTCTTCTATCTTGTATTGGTCTTCTTTTTAAAAACTCAGTGGATTCCATATTGTAATCGAATGAATGTGACTGAATGAATCGATAACCGATACTAACAGGTAATTTATAATTCGATTAATTGGCTTATGATCCAGGATCGAAACATATACTAAACCGAATTTAAATCAAAATTAATATATTGAGTAACCAACAATATATTTTTTAAAACATAAAACTAAGATATATATACTTGAATTTACAGGGCTTTAATTTCCCTAAGCTACGGCTCTCCTATATCCGCCCATGTTTGGATTATGTTTAACACCAACGATGTCTGGCATTCACCCACTAAAAAGACTTTTAGCACGATATCACAGAACATGTATGGTAAGATTCGTACCCCAACAACAAACTAACACTAAATTTTGAGCCAACAACTTTACGAGCATATAATTAATTATTCGAAATATTACGTATGAAATGAAAGACTGTTCTAATTTATCAATATGATCGTTAAAATTGTTATCTCAACAAAAATCAATCAATCTTCGGAAAAACACATTGCTCATCTCGGTCGACAACTCCATCTTCGCCACCGCCGGCCTCTATGTGGCCTCCGTCCACCGGCCATCACCATCAAGAAAACAATTGTGGTCCTCGTATTAAAGAGCCTACGTATATTTAAAAATGTGTTTATTAAGAAAACAAATGAAAACCTATAAGTTTAACTATAATTAAACAATTGTGTTCCTCATATATAAAAACGAATCACTAATGACATTGCTATCATAACACCCTTGCCCATGAAATGGGATTTATAATCGATTGGTCGCGGTGGAGATTCCGGTACATATGTGTATATGATACATTTAATATTAAAAACATATATTTCAAAATTTTAAAACCGAAACAATAAATACTAAACGCCTCACATGCAACTCTAAACACTAAAGAATAATGTTAAACCCTTAAACACTAAGTTCTAACCATCAAACATTCGATCATAAAACCATATTTTTAATCGTACTCCAAACTTTAATTTTTTACCATAAATCTAAATTAACCAGTCATAAAGCCCGTCATTAGACTCTAAACACTTACAACTATGTTCTAAACGCTAAACACTAAATAAGAACCCCAAAACTCTTAATTTTAAGTATAATATATAGTATAAATATAATAAAATGTACCATATAAATATATGCATCGAAATCTTTTCCATAAAATTATATGGTTATACTATAATTATTCACTTAAATTTTAGCGAATACTTAATTGAAAAAAAAATATGGGAGCCAAACTTTGTGGATGATAGGGGAGGGAGGACCCAAGACATCATGACTTACCCCCAACTTTGTCTCCGCCATAATAGGACTCAAAGGGATCCAGGCCAAAAAAAGATCAAGTACATTTGCAATAGTTTTTTTTATCAAATTGATAACATCATATTTCATGAATCAAACCCAACATGAAGTTTATACGGGTTTTTATTGGAGGTGCAGTCCTCACAAACGAAACTAATATGGATCGCGGGTCTTTGCAACAACAAACACCTCAATCTTTTTTCTCCAACAAACAAACATTCCGACAAGATTCATTCGCACGAACAAGAGAAATAATTCAAAGCAATGTCTAGCAGAAAACACGAAAAATAAATGAAAACAGAAAACAAAGTTCAGCCAAAACAAGAAGAAAAACACAGACTGGGACGGCCAAACTTTGTCGTGTAGCTGGTGGATTAGTGAGCATGATTTACCGTTTCAAGAGGGCAGATCCGCTGCGACGATGATATCATCCCTTGATCTGAAACTGTCGACAAGGAAGTTCCAGCTTTCTTATTGTAAGTCTGATTCTCTGCGACGACCGGTGTGGAGATCACGCGGGATGCTTCACTCCCGTGGACGGATACGGCTGTGGGTCGATTTGTGGTCGGGATGGAGGTTGTATTGTTCTCGAGGTGGCTAGGGGTCATACTGCTGGTGGGAGTCGATGGTGAGATGAAGTTTCCGACGTCGGTGGTGATGAATTGTGTAGGATTAGGGTTACGGCTAGGATTTTGCAAGGAGGCCATGATTGGTTCTGACAAACTTTCCTACAAGAAATAACAATTTGACACAAAAACCTTCCGGTATCATGTCATCTCGGAGTGAAATTACCCTAACCAAAGCTCCCTTTGCCGACGCCGCAGAACATCCAACCCCCGCGGAGCTGGTAGCTCTATCCGTCCGATATCTCTCTCTGGCAGAAAGCAACGACAAAGAGATGTTCTTGAAGGAGATCACCCCAATGCCGCCGCCACCATAACAATTTCGTGGGGGGTTGTGGGGCCCCGACCAGCTCCGACAACAGATCGTCCCCCATTGCTGGGTCACCCAGCTTGCTACAGCCTTTTCAGCTTTGCAATTCTCTTGTTTTTAGTACGTTCGAGTCCTTTCATTCAGTACGTTGGACTGTTTTTTGGTCTCTTAATTTTTTAGTTTCTAAGTCCTAGATTTTTCTTCATGGTAAGATTGAGTCTAAGTAGCATAGTAGAAGTATTCCTTAGTTTAAATTCTATACTCCTATCTCTCGAGCACTTGACATTTGTCATGGTATTGAGGAGCGTTCGGCTGCGAAGTTGATTAACGTTTGGGTTGATTTTTTCTCACTTTATAATCTGCTCTGCGGGTTGCACTAGCAGGTTATTGATGTACGTTTGTAGACGTTATCAAAATAATCCGACTAATGAATTAACCGGCGCCAAATCTCGCTAAGGTCTCACTGTTGTGACTACTTAAAGTTATAAAAAGTGCTAATTGATTAAAAAGGTTTTGTGTTGTAGGTTCCACAATTTCTAAAACTATCAATTATTCAGGAAAAGTAACACAATACTGCAAGACTACACGATATAAGGTTTGAATCAAATGGGAGAAAACTGCTTAGACTTCGAGTCCCCCTAGGCTCTCCAAATTCACCAATGACAGAAAAATTCCACAATTTAAACAAATAAGACAGATTCAATTCACCACCGCAGTTCTTATCTAATCAAATCACGCTCTTGCAGGTCTGCTAATCTGCTACCTATCTACTATCCCAGTCCACTCTTTCGATACAAAGATCTAGATTCCGCTAGGCGACAAAACAAACGAGAATTACTCACACGACGGACTAGTTTATTTGCTCCCGAATGAGGGTTAACGCCTAACCTAGTTGATTAATTTTGGTGTTCTAGATATGCAAGCTCTTTCGAGACAAAGGCAAATCTAACAAAGTTCTATTGAAGAGGGCCAAGCAAGAATAAGAACGGAAATGAAATTAAATATAAACGAAATTCCATCCAACTCGCATGAATCGTCAAAGTCAAACAATCATCCATTCATAAGAAATTACCTAGGGTTCATCTAATCTAAACACGAGGAGTTTAGCTACTCATAATCATGAAGAACAAATCAAAATCAACAAAGGAAAACATTAGAATTAGGTTTACAAGAAGAAATCCGAAAACCTAACTTCGCCGAGAACCGTCAAAGAAATCGATCCATCAATCTTGTTATGTCTTTCAATCTGAGATCCTTGAAGCCAATGCCTTCTCGTCGCTCCGAAGTCTCTGAAATTTTCTCTAATTTTCGTCCCCTCGGGCGTGTCTTGTAATGAGGGGGAACCAGACTTTAAATAGGAGTCCCAAAAAATCATTTCAATTGTGGAATGTCAATACTGGCGCTATAGGTTTATGTCATAGTGCCAACTTTGACAGGTCCATAGAGCCAATATTTACGAAATTTCCAGAATGGGGTGTCAACATTGGCGCTATGAATGGTCAAAGTTGGCGCTATGTACATAGCACCAAGTTTGACAGGTCCATAGCGCCAATACTGACATAACTCCATGACCATAGTTGTAGGAAATTGAACGAGCTTTCCAACATCGCCGGTCTTGCATCAATCGGACTTCTAAGGTAGGAGATATGTCCAAAATACGAAACTGCGATGTTTTCCGACCAAGTTGAGATCCATGCTCCTTGAAGATGTCAAAATGCTTCTCATTGCTTGTCCTAAACCATCCACACACACTGTATCACTCTGATTAATGTCTCGATGTTGTTATGCACCTGAAATCTATAAAAAACACTCCATAACGACATCAAAATGACCCCGAAAGGATCCAAAACACTAAATCGAGATAAATATTAGAAATATACGAAACATCCTAAAATTCTATAAAAAACTATACAAATATGTATGAAATATCAATTAAATAAAAATGATGAACACGACAAATCAAATATCATAAATTACCAACCATCATTGTAATGCTTCCTTTACTGTTGCATTAATAAAGGCTACATTTTCTTGAAAAAACATAAAAAGAATTCACTCACGTCCACATTATTAATACTTGATTGCAAATAATATTCAAAGACTTTGATTTCTTTTACTTTGGGTAGCATCAAAGGTTTCATTTTCCTTCCTTTTGGGACCGTGGGGCAGAAAATTGGACGTGTGGACTAGCCGTAAGGCTTTTGACTTTTGTACTACTCTTTCGTGTGATCGGTTAGCATCTTGCCCTGAACCAAGTAAGTTGTAGTTTGGAGTTTGAATAATTATTTAAATGTCAAATAGGTTATAATTTAGTCATTTTAGCCCTTGTTTTTATTCTTGGAAATTTTAGGTTCTAATATTAAAATCTGTAATTATTTCAACCTATATAATAACATTTCCGATCTAATAACATGGCTGATGACCGTCAACTCCAAAAAAATTTAACAGCAACATCATTAAATGTGATGCCCGTCTAAGGGATTCTTCGTTTTATAAAACCCCTAAGATAGCATCCAACCGATTTGCCCAGCAATCACAAGGCTTACCTTCAGTATGGCTTTCTTCATCCTCAACTGTCAGAATTTTGTCGAGAAGAAGTCACCAACCGCATTCTGTCACATAACAATGCGAATAATCTATTCAAAATTTCGGACCCACACACCTAAATTATATGCTAATACAAACCGTCCAAAACCCAAGAAGGACTCCTAAACTCCTAATGATTAACATGCTATAAATTCGAAAAAGCTCAATGATTGGAACAGATTTTGGGGTTGAACTAAGGAAGCTAAGAGATAAAAAAAAGCAAATGTGAACATTATTAGTGGCTTATACGGCGTTTCATTCATAATATCCGTGACCATCTTGTCATCCAACCATGTTGTCGTTGTTACATTGCTCTAATGTATGGTCATTTTCAGCTTTCTACATCCTATTTTTCCTAAATTATGTTCGTAATATTAATCATCAAGATATATATATCTATTTAAAGATATATATATATGTTCGAGTTAAAAAATGTTTAAAAATAACAAAATATGCTCACAAACGACCTATTTTCTATCTCTTTTTATACTAACCACGCAAAGCTAGAGTCTAACTAAAACATCCATTTACGACAAAAAGCAATAATGGTGGCCGAACTCTGCAGACTCCCATTAAAAAGCTCATTTATTTATATTTGTGAAGTCGGCACAGCCCTCTTTCGTTTCACTAATAACAACCACGTAGCTGGGGGTCAAACTATGTTGACATTAATTAAGAGGTGGTGTATTCAAGACTCATGCACACTCGTACATGCAAAGTGTCACATAGTTGGCTGCCACAATTGTCTAGCCATGCAGAGCATCATCTGGCAAACTATAATTTACAAGTGGGAGGACACATTTTGGGAGCTAAGATATTGGTGGGATGCCCATAAATTTATGGGGTGTGAATCGGCTCGGTTTTGGTTAAACCGATGTCTTGAAACGCCTATACAACTTATTAGCATAACTGTATTCGTACATTTTCGTTCTAACGTTAATTCGCGTATGTAGATCGCAACGTATTGAATAGATGGAGACCAGACCAAAAACGAGATTTGTACGTCATGACATAGTCGAAAATACTATTCGAATTTATTATGACATAGTCGCGAGCGGCTCAACAGATACATCAACTTTAAATTAAAGAATAAACTTTGTATCCCAATAACACGAGTTTAATTTAAATTCTTTTTCTCTTTAGAAAAGAAAGTACACTTTGGGTTTTCTCCATCCTCGTCATTAATGTATAAATTAGACCAACACCACTTTCATAACTGATAACTCGAGCTAAACTGCAAGTATAGTAAGTAGCATGGAAGGAGGGGGAGAGACCAAAACGACGCCGTCCAACGGCAAGAAGGCGCGTGGAGCTGTGATATTGATACAGTTACTCTACGCCGGAATGTTTCTGCTCTCTAAGGTGGCCTTCGACGGTGGCTTCAAAACTTCCATCTTCGTCTTCTACCGTCAAACCTTCGCCGCCGCCGTCCTCGTCCCTCTTGCTCTTGCATTCGAGTGGTATATATACGTAGCCATCAATTGGTTTCATTATTACCTCTACGACGTCCTTAACTTTATATCCATGATCTAATTTATTGTTATTACTATATTCCGGCCGGCGGGAACCAGGAAGCACGCGCCGCCGATGTCGCTGCTGACTTTTTGCAAAATTTTCCTCCTATCTCTCTTCGGGTATGTTTTTGGATAATATGCATTTTAGTATCTTCACCGTTAAAATATAACAAATAAGTCTTATCTACTCTTTTTTTTAATTACCAAACGCACCATTGGCCATAATTACCATTTTTCCGTCACCGAGACCTTACACTATGAAATGTTCAAATTTACCCTCTTTTAGTTTTACTTTACCAACTTGATAAAGAAATCCTTCAGTTACCATTTCAGTCAGTTTGCCGTTAAAATATATCCATTTATTCTGCCACATAAGCTTACACAATCACGTGGATCGATGGCTCGTGGTTTTATTTTCTTCAGTGTTTACATACTAAAAAATCAAGTAGACGAATTTGTGTTGTCTCCGAAACCCAGCTGTTATCACTCGCTAACACATTTTAACGGTAGAGTAACGGAATGGCCTATTTGTTAAGTTGGTATTATAAGAGGTGGTAAATTTAACATTTTATAGTAAAGAGTTTTTCGTTTGTTAACTTGGCAAAGTACCATTTTTCCTTTTTATTCGTCAAAGCTCCAAATTGTAAAATCGATCTGATTTGACTGATTCTTGCCGATTTTTTTAAGGTTTTTCGAATTCAATTCAATCACAATCATAGTCACTAATTACATAGCACGGTGACTAACCGAATTCGGTCCAATTTGATGGTGTAACATTCTTGTCAATGTCACATATTTGATATTTATCCTTTTTTTCTGATTGGGCAGGATTACGTTGACCTTAAACATAAATGGCCTAGCTTTGACTTACACGTCAGCAACTTTGGCCGCAGCCAGCGTTAACTCTCTTCCGGTCATTACTTTCTTCTTGGCTTTACTATGCAGGTAACTTACCAGTTGCGTAAACCTCAACTGTTATGAGAGCTTCTATTTAAAAGACGGATTAATGACTAATTTTGGAACGCAACAATTCTTAACAATAACTTTTTCCTGGAACCCATCAAACTTATAATCAAGAAAGCCACTTTCCTCATAAAGATGTGTCTTTCTTCCTCATTTGTGGTTGTCCTTGTCCATACACAATGAAGATATCCTAGATGTTACCATGCATGCTACCTAGCATGTAATAAACTCTTTGCAATCTATTTTTACTCCAACCAATTAGATATATAGTAAATAGGAACCAATTTTGAGATTAGGAGTTGCTTTATTCTTGTCAACTTAGAGTGTGTTCTTTCCATTAACATATGATGATGATGATGATGATGATTGTGCATGCTAGTTATAAGTTAGCTAAGTTTGTTAGTATGATGATGGTAGAATGGAGACACTAAAGGTGAGGGCAAGAACAGGGATAGCAAAGCTGGTAGGGATTGGGATATGCATGGGTGGAGTAGCACTTCTTGCTTTCTACAAAGGCCCACATTTCAACCTCCACCTTTGCCTCTTTAGACATCTTCACCATGCCCAAATCCCCACTACTAGTACTCCTCCTCAGCATAACACATGGATCAAAGGCTGCTTCTTGATGCTCTTCTCCCACATCACTTGGGGCTTTTGGCTCGTCTTTCAGGTAACCAAACACACATTTGTCACGTTTCGTCGTACATTTTTTAGTTATGTCATACGTGTATCTGTTTTGTTGAATCGATTTAAAGAATGTTAAATTACTTTATTTGGTATTTGGTATATAGAAGAATACTAGCCGAAGAGAGAATGGATTTTATTGTTTTGGCGATTACAGAGAAGTTAAGATTCCTAGTTGGAGGAGTATTTTGCGGAAGTACTTTTTTTTAGGAAATGAGGAACTCTCGGAGGGGAGAGAGTTGGTCGGATCGGTAAAAAGGATGACCATAGTTGGTCGATCAATTATGTACCGTTAACGGACATATATAATGATATTTAGTTAGTTCGGCAGGTGGGATATGAGATGGAAGACACTATTTTGTCGAGAAAGTCATGATTTCGGGTTGGAGAAGTATTTATCAAAATAGATTTTTTGGGGGGAGAATTAGAATCTTTGATAGGAGTGGGAGTTGGTTGGATCGGTTAAAGATCAACCATAGTTGGTCACTTGGTTGGTTAACGAGGATTTAACTGACCGGTTGAATTGTAACTGATTTAATTGACCGAAAGTTCGGTTGTCTCGGTTTTACCATTTTAAAAAATAACCAATCACATATGTAATGTTTTAATGGCTGGTTTGATAGCTTATTGGGTGAGTTAGGGAGTCGGTAAAATCGGTTAAGATTCAGTTAGTCATGGAAGTGAATGTAGGGGTGATTGCTAGGTCTCGGTCTGTAACACCTCTTTAACGGTGTTTAAGACACTTTTTATAACGAATCGAGTTATTGAAATGTAATAGTTCTGTTCCGGTGGACTTATTTCATTAATGAATTCTCTTTCTGCTTTCTTTAATTTGTTTGATTGATGCAGGCAATACTTCTGAAAAGCTACCCATCAAAGCTGATGTTCACAGCCCTACAATGCTTTCTAAGCGCAATTCAGTCCTTTGTGGTTGCTATTGCTGTTGAGAGGAATCCTGACGAGTGGAAGCTCGGGTGGAACACCAGACTCGTCGCAGTGGCCTACTGCGTAAGATCATATGCAAACTCGCAGAGTCACATTCGGTCAAGTGGGGTCTCTCGAACGTAAACTTCACTATATCGGCCTTTAACTCGAACCATTTGTGTGCATGCAGGGGATAGTTGTGACAGGAGTAACGTATTACTTGCATGCTTGGGTGCTTGAGAAGAAAGGGCCAGTCTTCTTGGCCATGTCCACTCCTCTGGCTCTCATATTCACTATGGTCTGTTCCGCACTTCTATGCGACTTCATCACCCTCGGAAGGTAAAACCGACTCGATTCAGTTCAATTGCGGCCCTATTCAGTTCGATCCGTAACTCAAATCGACTTGTATGTTTGTGTGTTGTGGATGAGTGTAGTATTCTGGGTGGAGCGCTGTTGGTTGGAGGGCTTTACAGTGTTTTGTGGGCAAAAGGCAGAGAAGAGAAGATGATCCATCATGATGACGATGATGAGATTCAGAAGATCCCGAAGGTGGCTGCAGAATCAGAGCTCAAAGAAATTATGACAACTGATTAACATCTTAATTTATGAAAGAAAATCCCAGTCTAAATGTACTTTTTGCATTCAGTTTTAGTGGATAATGGTTTTGATATAGATCAAATGAGTTTGTTACTAATAGTAGCAGTTGAAATTTAATTCGAAATGACGTATTTAGACAAAATTCAACGGAAATTTCTTATACAAAAGGCACAATATTGCACAAGATTCGAAAGTCTAACTGTTACGTGACGCGATGTTCAACAATCATTAAACGATTAAATTACCGTTATGTGCCTGTTGAAAGCTAGAAGGTTGAGTAGCACAACACTGACTAGTAAACACCACGCTATGTTGAAATATTTACGCACATAGATTAAAATTATTAATATGGGTATGAGGCGGGTATTTAGTTTAAACCTATTTTCGAACCATCTCAAATTTTTATTTTTTTCAAATATTTCCTGTATCCGTCTCATAATACACATTCATTAAGATTATTATTCTCTTTGTTCGAATCAAATTGGCTCGAATATCCGCAACATTTTTACCATAAACAGTGTGATATATTACCAATCAAATAACACAATCAACATTCCACAACCCCCCCCCCCCCACCCACCCAAAATAAGGCAAAAAAAATACCAACAAAAAAATGAAATCAAATGTGAGACTTGTTCTTCTTCTTCCCAATCAAAACACTAGTAAAATCAACTTACAGAAACAGTCTCTTTAACCACTTCCGCCGGCGGCGCTTCAACCTCCTCCGCCGCCTTCACCGGCTCCACAGCCGCAGCAACTGGCTTCTGATCATCAACGTCAACAGTACTAATAATCGATGCCTCCTCCTTCTCCGGCAATGGTGTAACAGCTGGCGACTCTGTTTCCGCCACTACTGAAACTTCTTCTTTTTGTTTAACTTCTTCTTCGCCGTCAACTTTGACGACTACGTTAATCTCTTTGGGCTCTGCTTCTCCCTCTGTCTGTGACTCCTTTTTATCATCTTCAGCCTCTGCTTTTACGGCATCCTCCGTCTTTGCTGACGCCGGTGGTGTTATTTTCTCCGCTACTGAAACTTCTTCTTCTTTGCCGTCAACCTCAACGACGTTAATCTCTTTCGGCTCTGCTTCTCCCTCTGTCGGCAACTCCTTGTTATCTGTGTGCTCTGCTTTTACGGCCTCCTCTGTCTTTGCTGCCGGTGGTGTTATTTTCTCCTCTGCCGCCTCTGTTTTTATATCCTCTGCTTCTGCTGCTAGTGGTGGGGTTATTTTCTCCTCCGCTTCTGTTTTTACATCCTCTGCTTCTGCTGCTGCTGCTGCTGGTGGTGTTGTTTTCTCTTCCGCCTCTGTTTTTGTATCCTCTGTTGATGCCGCCGGTGGTGTTGTTTTCTCCTCCGCCGCCTCTGTTTTCACATCCGCCGGCTTTTCCTTCTCTTCTTCTACAACGGTCTCCTTTCCTTCACCACTCTGTTTCCAATTACATAGTGCAAAGGTCAAACTCAACTCTCCTATAACAAGAAGTTCAATGTTCTCATATAGGTTTAATTAGGGTCGAATTGTTTTGTTTTGGACAACTCAATTAATAACTCAGTGTTCAATCCAGCGGCAGGAACCTACAAATAAGATGATTACATGAACAATTAAATTTCGTTCTCTCGGCAGAAAAGCAAAAGAAAATCACACGCATATTTTAATATGGAACTACACATCTTTACTATACTGCCGAATTCCGTATGATCATCTGTTCAAATAACTGGTTATATTTACTAATAGTGATGTACAAAGATAAGATATTTAGATTATTAGTACCATATGTATAAGCATAGAAACTCTACATAGTCATCCAAACTTTTCGATTGTTTAACTCGTGGTTCATATCCGTAAATGAAAATGAATGGTTTGAACGGTTTCAAAAGTTTTAATCGTTCAACATCAACCTGATAGGTTTTTAACTAGAATTTAGTTGTCAAAAACTGACCAACTCAGTTCAATCCCAACCCGATCCAACTCGATTTGTTAGTTTGCTGTTAGACGAGTTATGAGACCATTCAACAACCCATAACTCGTCTAACAACAACATACAAAACTCAATAGCCACAACCCGAATAGTTTCTGATTTGACATGTAATTCTATAAACGAGTATCTAATAACTTGAGTAATTATATATATTTGTAACCCGCCCAACCTGTCCGTTTGATCGGATGTAATGTAATATGTTGGTTGGAGAATAAATTATATGATGGAGATTGAATACTACTAACCTCATGCATTTAAAATCATACAATAACTACCAAGAAGAAAAACGAGGGCAATGGAGATTGTAGGGTTAAGAGTTCTATGTGAGGTCCTTGTCAACCACCTTGGCTTCATATGAAGAAAATAACATGTTTTTATGCCAAACTTGTCAAAGTACTAACTAGTCACCTCAGAAAAAGAAATTGATTTCGACACTTGCATGCATTAAACAATAAACAAGACCCTCAGTCGAGTTAAAATTGATATGACACATTATAAGAAAATTGTACATCTAGAACTAGTGGATCGTTACTCGCTAGATGGGTCACATAACATCGACCCTTAAAAAAGACCGTTCCTAGACCGAGCTTATTGTAACGAAAATCACACCTATAATGTCGCTAGCGCAAGATACCAATCGTTCGTAATTTAAAGTACAAATCATGGCAAAATATGGTATAAGTAGTTGATCGGAAAACATTGTTAATCAGATGGGCACTCATGCAAGTTCAAACATATAAAACACATTATTTTGTATTACATATTCGTACATATTAATTACTACAAATTGCTACGTAAGTTAATTTGGTGGACAAGTGGTCCTTATAAAACCTACTCATTAGGACAAGCAGAAAGACATATGCCAAGTTGGCAGACAGCCTGTATATATTTATTAAATTTCATCCAACTTCTAGAATTATTTTATTCCTATTTCAGTACCGTTTTTTTATCTCGTAATAATTAATTACTGCAAGGGAGAGATTAAAACATTATTAATGATAATTATCATACCCAATAAAAGACAACCCGCGTCCGCTAATTAAGCCGGTTTAACCGTCAGTAAATCAAATATTTTTTCCCCAAAAATCTCCACCGAAAATAACTTGTTGAATCAAATACCATAACAATTATTGACGAGCCAAACTCAAATTTGAGCTAACTAATCAAGCTATTAAAGTCGTCAAATCTATTAGATGAAGTCTACCTTAATTCGGCTTATGTACATGATTAATGATTATTAACGAACCAACCTCGAATTTAACTTGCTAACATAATTCTTTATAAGCTAAAAATTCCTAATAAGATTCAACCTCTGACTAATCCTAAAATTTGAGCTATCTTGAGCTAGCTTGTGAAGCTATTAAAATTGACGAATTTATCGAGTCGAGCCTACCCTGATTCTGACGAATTAGAAGATCTTCTAATTAAGGAAAACATCAAACGAGAGTGATTTTTTTTTTTGATTTGTTTTGGTGGGTTTTAATTACTTTACCTCTTTGAACAGATTGCTGAGAGAGCGACGCTTGGCGGCGGCCTCATCGTCGACGATCTCTCCTTCTCCGCCGCCGCCAACGACCACGATTTCCTTCTCCACCACCTCCACGGCGGTTGAAGGAGCAGCTATAATCTCCTCTGCTTTCTTAGGCTCCTCCGGCGCAGGTGTTGTTGTTGAGGTGGTAGCTGGATCAGTTACCGGCGGTGACGTCGTGACGGTGGTGGCTGGCTTGGGCTCAGGCGCCGGCGCCGGAAGTTTGTCGTCTTTGGTGACTTTTGGCTTGGTGGCGCAGCCTCCCATGGTGTTATGATTCAGAGGGAAATAATGGTTTGGGGTTTGGGAATTGGGAGAGAACCCAAGTTTTATAGTATGGTTTTTTTATTTTTGTTTATATGGAAATTTTGATCAATTGAATAGGGTCATGTTTTTCGAATTGTATATTGAAATTTCGAGTTAGTTAATTTTATCTTTATCTTTTTTTAGATAGAATTTATATATATTATGGTTTTATTATCTACACCGTTACAAATTGATGAGTAGACTATCTAATCAATTATATGGATAAATATTCTACTCTTTTAAACATCTTTTTTAATCAAATTTTGTGC
Organism: Linum usitatissimum; assembly: GCA_030674075.2. Lineage (NCBI taxonomy): Eukaryota > Viridiplantae > Streptophyta > Magnoliopsida > Malpighiales > Linaceae > Linum > Linum usitatissimum. The sequence goes on from JAUJYP020001495.1 coordinate 3,318,602, forward strand.
ATACAATTTAAAATTTAGATTTATGGTTCAAAATTGAAAGTTTTTTATATGATTTAGAACATATGCAGATTGGAGTAGTAATTATGTATATATTTACGATTATATTGAGTTGGGTTAGTATTATGTTGTTTCGGTTTAGTATTCGATACAGATCATTATAATTTCGGCTCATTATTCACATTTAGTATTACTTAGTTGTAAAAAATCGCCAATGACATTCAATGTTTAGAAACAATTTGCTTTAACTAAAGAGCGCGTACTTGATTTTGTTTTTGTATATGTTAATTTAGTATTGCGTTTAAAATATATATTTATATATTAATTATTTAATACATAAATTTTCGATTTAAATTCAATTTAATACATATTCCGATATAAATACAGAATAAGGGTAATGAATGGAATTAAAAAGTAATCAAGAGAGTGGAGGGGAGTTATGGACAGAGAGACGGACAGACATGCGGACAACTTACTATATTATTATTATTATTATTATTATTTAATAATAATATTATTATTAATGTATTATGTAAATACAAAGACGGAGTATAGTTTGTGTCTAATTACGTGGGCGCCCAATCTTCAATATATAAATTTAATTGCGTAAGCACTTATTTCTGATTCATAATCCAACAATTAATATATATGCCAAGATGTGATAATGTGAAATTAGAAATAAGAATATGAAGCAATATTCAAAATTTTTGGCACCGGCATTCCTACTCCAAGGGTTCTGCAAGGAGGGGTGATTCACCGATAAGTACTCGTTCGGAGACTTAGCCCCTCTAACAATTTGATGTTTTGGATGTTCTTAATTAGGGTATCATCGGTTGTATACTGTTTTCTTTATTTAAGTTGTTTTCCTTTTTGAATTTGTTTGAATTATTATGTCAGTTAGTCGAGTAGTGTTTAGTGCATGGGTTATAAGTCTCCAATCAAGGTTTTTTTTATTTGGGATGATTGGTAACACAAATGGGTTTGTATTCGCTGACTCTAAGGGTTCATTTGATAAAATGAACATCTTTGGTCAAGAACTGGCTTTCCTAGGAAAAAAAGAACACGGAGGCACCGACATATATGTTTAATGCTAGTTAAATAGTTATCCATTGGTTTAACACTTGAATCGTGATCACCCAATTTGAATTCAATTTTTTATATAATTAACACTTGATGCGTTTAATATATATATATATATATATAATCAATGTTTAAATTTAAATAAATATTTAAAACCATGAAATATTAGTGATATAATATATAAAAAGGCGTGTAGAATTTCACAAAGATTGTTCTTTTAAATTTGTAATATAAGGGGTAAAATTATGATAGCATGTGTAGCCACCCTGTGATCAATGTGATGGTGATGATGATAGTAATAGTAATATAATTCTGGATTCTTATATTTAGGGGACTAATTATCACAGGAGAGACCCTACTTACTTGCCAACAGCAGAAGCATCTTCATCCAACTAAGTTAATCATGGTGCACATTATCAACGGAGTGATTTGTGACCCTAGCTAGACTAGTGGAAGATAAAACATTTTTACAAGTGTGACTTCTTATGTTCATTAGCCCTTTCCCCCTAAATTAAAGTGTACCCTTTTCGTCATTCGCGATAAAAGAATTTTCGGTCGATTTATGATCTAAATTGGAATTATTAAGACGTAACCGTTTTTACATTGATTTGTCAATGTCAAGGTTTCTAAGGCGTCACAGTTTGCCAGAGTTTTAGCGACATTGATCAGTTGGTCTGATGTCTAGCCGGTCTTTGGTACCTGTGACCATGGATCAGAACTACTTCGTGGAATAGTTAAAGGATACTATGACCATATCCAGGACCTTGCTGTGTCGGATTGGCAACTAAGGGCTTTGTTTTCTTTAGTTTAATCTGTTACAGCAAAGCTAGGGCACCAGTTGAGTTGGCCATTTGTACAACTCTGGTTATACTTTTGTGGGTATGTTTGTAGCTTATTATACAAACCCAAATTTCGACAAACTCAATGGGGACCATTTGGCCAACCATCCATCCACTCACTCACTCACTCACTTTCCTTCTTAACTCCTAACTAATGACTTCAGAATCTTCCTACTGACTATGATTGATTTAAGTTCAAAATCAAAATTATACTATATTTGTTAAGGAATAAAACACAAATCAATGAATTATTGTAACGAAATAATTCACGACATGGTATCATAGTATTTAAAGACCGAGATGCCTCAACTACGAATCTCGGTAGCCTTAATTTGTACACTTACCTACTGAAGTGGTGCAAACCTCAAGTTTTTTTGAGAGCTTCCATTTAAAGGATATATTAATGAATGATATAAAAACCACTATAAACCCTCTTCCAACAACTCGAATTATTGGTACGGTGATGCCATCAAACCCTCCTTTCCATTAAAACCAAAAGAACACAAGCTGTTAACCAGAACAACCCAAATAAACTAATCCAAACTTATCAAAATTGCATTGGTTAGAATGGCTACAACAGCATCCTAACCGTCCAATTTGACAGTTTAATTGTATATATAGGTTCAACTAAATTAAGCTATAGTAGACACATGTAATGTATTATAGCTCTCAGCCCCCATTTGGACAACAGCTGACAGACAATCTGGGAATCGGAATCAGTACCTTGGCCTTTGGACACATCAATCTCCATCACAAGATTTAGTATTACTGCTCTTTCAACTATCAATCCTCAGTGAAAAATGAAAAATCATGGCCGTGTGGAAGACATACTATTCGTAAACCTCTTGTACTGCGCCTTCTGAAACAAGAAACACAGGAAACGTTAGAGCCGATAGTTAAACCTGAATGCCATTGATTGCTCTAGACCGGGTTCGCTCACCTTGAAGTTCGACGGCAAGGTTTGCCTGCACATCAGCTTCAGAGTTGAATTCCTGCGCAGAAAAGCCCGTCGTAAACCCTTTAAGTATGAGAAGGCATTGAACTGCTGATTAATGATCATGCTAAACGACTTACCCTTAGAACGTGCTTAATCTCGAAGTTAACGAATCTTCCCTTTAGCTCTTTTACCTGATCGCATAGCTCGGCCATGCCTTGGTGTTTGACTTTCCACGTACCATCAACCTGTAACGTCGAACATTTCTGAGATATGGTGTTTGTACGTGTTATACATGTAACAAGTAAAGAAAACAGCGAAAGGATGAACTAACCTGTGAACACACGAGCTTGGAGTCACCTTGTATGCGTATTTTTCTATATCCCCTTTGGAGAGCATATCTCAGGCCAAGAAGAACTGCTTTATACTCAGCAACGTTGTTAGTCTTGCGGCCTAATCCTTCTTGCAACTTGCAAATCTACGCGAAACTAAGAGTTTAGAAACAGGGAATGTGAGTAACACAAAGATGCTATTGAGATACAGGGAAGAATTTGGTTACCAAAGTTCCATCACTTGTCCGCAAAACAGCTCCAGCACCTGCTGGTCCAGGGTTTCCTCTTGAAGCACCATCAAACTCAAGAGTACAAAATTCCTGAGGATTGAAAAAGGAAAGTTGTCAGCACCTTTACTTAATTCCGAGGATGCATAGACAAAAATGGATCCAGGAAATTGACAGAAGAGCGTTGCTGTCAGATGGAACACCTAAGGAAAGCATACCATCATACTTTTTTCTGCATACACTTACTGGATCATAAGAATATTGATGAGTAGCAACTTGATAATCCGATCTGACCAGATTTTTTGAGGGATCAGCTTGACCGGATGAAGTTGCACATGCTTCCTGCCAAACATCAACGATGTATCTAGTGAGAAAGCACAAAAAGACCATTCGTTTTAAGATAAAAATACTCTTAAGCAACATATGCTTCCCAACTATTAATCGGTACAGTTGGCCTGCCAACAATATGAAAAGCAAAATAATTCTCACCATCAGAGATGAACAAGGTAGGACTGGTATTAACTATTTTCACCACCAGAAGAAGAATGAAAGAAGTTCACAACATGTCTCTATTATACTATCGATATTCTCAGCAACAAGGTTTATGACATTGATAAATATGAGAAATAAGACTTACTGCTGCTTGTAATATCATCGTATCTATCGTTCGCTTCTTACCAGATGTTGCATCTGGTTGATCCGTGGAGAGACTAGGTTGCTGCAATTATCTAAACAGTGTAAGTCTACAGATTATGTATTTCCATCTTTAAAAGCTATAGACTAACCTATTCACATGATCACGAAACTAACACTTCTTTTTTACTATACTCACTGGCAAAGGACAAGCCACAAGTGTGCCGAATAGGTCCGCCTTCAAGTCTTGTGCTCTGATAGTATATAAAGCATTCTGAAGCCCACAAGATGCAAGGTACTCTTTGGTTTCATCAGTTAAAGCATGCCCTTTGAAAATGCTTGCCGGAGGGTCAGATATCTACAAAAATGTCGGAATCCAAAAGATATCCGGTAGTCCTCTTCTTATGAGAAATTATCAACCAGAGGCAACACATACAAACAACGTTGGATCAACAAGAGAAGTAGAAGACTTACAGAGGATCCGACTTGCGACTCGCACTCATTAAAAGTCTTGTAAACACCAACAACATCCCCTTTTCGCACCAAGAAGAAAGAATCTCTATCCATATCAGTTTCTATCTGATCCGAGTTTGCTTTTTGCAGAACTTTTGTTGATTTAGCCTTCTGGGTTGAGTAACACCGGGTAGCAACTGTGGGAAAGCTTAACTCCTTGTTTAGACTTCTGAAAGAATTGTGCTGATTCCAAACAAGATTAGAGCACTGGTTCCAGGATTGCTTCACAATGAGATGGCTCTTCCCTCCAATGATAGCTGCGGAGTATGCAGACAACCTAGACAAGCAGTTCATTCCAATGCAAAGTTTGAATCTCCTTCAGACCCGTCTGAAAATGAAGTCACTGTAAACTCATAACCTAAATTTTACAGAGTTGACGCAAGTACGCAACAAAGGAAAGAAATGAAGAACATTCTTCCCGATAATCAAACCATGAAACCTTCTTCAGATCAGTACACACAGAAGAACAACCTGACTTAAATCAAATTTCAATAATATCTTCCACACGTCTTAAATCTCCCAAACTCAAACTAGTAATCTACTCCATTTTCCCAACTTTTGAAATCAGAGAAGCGGAAGCTGCGAGAGAGAACTTACTCTAAAACTCCAGTAGCTTGCGAGAGAGAAGGAAGCAGCTGTCGGCGCCGAGGTGTTGGGAGAATAAACCTCAATCGCCGGCGGGAAATAAAGAAGGAGGATAACGGGACGGCGGCGTAATCATCTGTGGGTTTAATGCGGGTTTTAGCAAATAGTTCGGGTCTTTTGCGGAGGCCCAATAACTAGGTTGGCCGTACTTTAGTATGGGCTTTCAAGAAGCAACTAGTAGGCCTAATTGTTTAGCCCATAAATGGAGAAAGTGCGTCGTCTATCCGTCTTGGCCCTTGGGGTTTTTTTGCTTCAGTCCGTTTCTCTCATCACTGAAATCGGATATAGCCGCCGACGGCAGCACGTTGATTCCGCCGTCGTTCGTTACGTCCAAACTCTTAACTCCACCTGCTCGTTGATTCTGTTTTAAGAGGTACTTAAGAATTAGCTTCTTTATCTATTTCTGTCTGCTTCTGGAAGTATTCCTTTTGACGAGGACTATCGAATGGATTTGGTGGAATGGATTTTCAAAATTTGTTTGTGATAGATGAATGCCGGTGTTGTTCTTATTCAATTCGTCTTCACTCGGTTTGATTGATCGATATTATGGAAACTTTGCTGATTCTATTGACGCATTCAAGATAAAGTAGAACTGGAGTTGCCGAGTTGATCCCTCATTTTTCAATACCTGAATTTCAATTTGATCTTCGTCCAATATGTAAGCTAGAAATCATTTGATTTCATGCTGCATTTTTTTACTTGAGATTTACTTTCAGAGTGAATCTGCTTTACACATTAATTGATCATCATTGTTTGGTCTGACTTCTATGGAATGAAGTTGTTCATGCCTGTTTGAGAAAGGAGGATTATTTAGAATGGCAATGTGATAGTATGGAACTTTAACTTAGTTGAGAGTGTTTGGATTTGGTTCCAAGCTTCAGCATGGATTTGGTACGATGGTACACTTGACATTATTAGGGCTTTTGCTTTGCCGTATGGATCGTATCGGTAGATGTTTCTGGTACCTTATATTGTGTGTCTCTGTGATGCATTGCAGATAAGAGAGTGTAGAGAGGAGCGAGTTAAAGATGCCACACCGGACTCGGCCTATGACCGCATTGTTGGTGTTCACTGGACTCAATGTAGTCTTGGTTCAAACCATTACTCCTGTCTATGATTTCGTGTGTTTCCTTCCTTATTGGGAAAGACGGGTAAGTAACCTTCTACAATGTATTAGACACTACTGTTACTGTGGAGAATATGGCCTATTAAACAGCTAAGCGTAACCTGTGATAGCTGCATAATGTCGTCTTGAAATTGCTTATGAATCCTTCAGGAATTGTATGGTTTCTGCTATCCTCTTAGCTCGAGTATGATTTGGAGAATGTGTCATGATCATGCTATGTTTGCTGATAGAAGTCCTGCATATTTAATCACAGTCCAAAGTTATTTTTGCAGAGAGAACAAAGACGTCAAGAACGTGAAGCCCGTACGAGATCAAGTTCCATGTAGTTTGCACATTGCATGGATGACTATGGTGTTACAAACTCGGGAATGAATGGTGGCAAGTTTAGTCTGAAGAATCTGCAATGAATGCACGCAAGATATCTGCAACAAAAGCATAGTTTACCGTCTGTGATTGAACGAAAAAAGTCCTCGAGATTCGACTTTGTGTTGTACTAGGTTTATCTGCATATCATGTACGTAATTAAAAAGAGCAGGTATTGACGGAATGATTACTGGGTTTCAAATTTAAAGTCTCTTGCTCTATTGGTTGGTTGCCGGGTGAAAATTAGCAAATGAAATAAAGTTATAGAACCTTATCGTAATCTCGTAAAGTCGGAGGATTGTAGGTAGATTCACCCTTCTGCAGCCTCAAATGGGCCAATGAACCGGCCCAAAAAATGAATTGTACATGCCCAAACCTACTTCTTCATATTCTTTTTCCATCGCCGGTACCCTTCCGCCATAATCGCCGGCTTAGGAAGTTCTTCATCGCCGGAAAGCATAAATTACGAGTAAAGCGTTCTTCTTTCGTCGATTATGCAAGTACCCAGATGGCGAAACGTGTTAATCCTGAAGAACAACTTGATTCCAGCTCTTTCTCAATCGAAGAAGACCATCATCGCCTCGATTCATTCGACCCCGGTTTTCTGCGATAGATGGAACACCAAGGGGAAATCTGTGAGTCTTTGCAAATTTCCCGACTTCTGTACGTTTATATGCTTGCTCTTAAGTATCGTGCTTTTTCTAGATATGGAATTCCTTTTGGCACACATCATCTGAAGAAAAGCCTGGCTGTGATCAGTCCTTCACTTAGTTCTTATGTATCTTAGTTTGGTGGGGAAGTCTGATAGAATTTAGATGAAAAATGGAAAAGTTTGCTCTCGAAAATGAAAATCACTTTGTGGGGATTTAATTTGCCTATCGGTCCGGAAAAATGTTCAAAATTTCATCCAATTGTCAGCGTGCCAAACCAAGCCATAGTTGTAGCTTTCTAGTTTGCTTTCAGGTCCATAGATCATAATTATGTTATATCTTGCTCGATATAAAGAATAGTAGATGGACTTAGTGACATTGTTTGCGGAAGTCAAAATTTCTCATTAAAAGCTAAACAACCAAGAACACAGAGGCTTTGGTTTGGTAAGTGGAAAGTCTGATGGAATCTTCAGCATTTCCCCCCTTGGGGAAGTTAAATCCCAACGAAGTGTTTTTTAAGAGCGAACTTTCCCATTATCATCTAAATTCCATATGACTTTCCAACTCTCAAACCAAGCAGAGTATTCAGAGTAGAATTTTTCCTATACCGAACGACCATTAGTTTTATTTTGCCTTTCACTGGGCAGAATATTTGATACTTTCTGGTTTTGCAGGACACACCAAAATCACAGCAACCATCCAAGGTCAACTTTTGCTTCTTATCAACTTCTGCTATTTGCATAGTTTCGTTTGAAAGTGTTGAAAAATATTATATTTTCCTTATTAGTATAGGAATAAGTTTCAATATTTTTCCTTATTAGTATAGGAATAGTAATAAGAGTTTTCCTAGTTGAGGAAGGATTCTCCTATTCTAACTCTATATAAACCCATGTACCCCTTATGTAATCCCATATATCATAATACTATTGAAAAGCTTCCTCTCATAAATTCAATATGGTATCAGAGCCGCCGGCTATATCTTCCGCTGCCGTCGGTGTTAATCTCACCGTTGGTTCATCATGACCACGGACAACAAGATTGTTTCACCTTCTTCCTTTCCAAAACACTCGTCTTCTTCCACCATTCATCCTTCTTCCGTCATCTCCGAAAGCGAGATGGCGGCCAACAACAACAACAACAATTTCGGATCGAACCGGGCTGCGGAGGAGCTTCCATTAGGAAATTCAATGGTAACAACTACCTCCAATGGTCTCGGTCGGTCCGGATGTTCATCATCGGGAAACGAAAGGGGAATATCTTACCGGTATTGCAAGCAAACCGAAGAATCCGACTATTTGCCTTCACCAAGTGGGACAATGATGACAATCAAGTTCGGTTACGGCTCATCTCCACGATGGAACCGGATATCGGCGACAACTATCTTCTACATCAATCTGCAAAGGAGCTTTGGGATGATGTGAAAGAAACCTACTCCACGCAAGACAACTCATCTGCTTTGTTCGAAATTGAGTCCAAACTCTACAATTTCAAGCAAGGTAACTTGAGTGCAACGGAGTACTACAATCGGCTGGTCCGAACCTGGCTTCAACTTGATTTGTATGAAGCTCAGAAGTGGGATACTCCGAATGATGCAAAAACATTCCGGACATTCATGGACAAGAAGAGGACAGTTCAACTGCTTCTTGGACTAAATCAAGACCTAGATGCTGTGAAAAGCAGGGTTATGGGAACGAAACCCTTTCCAAGTCTGAAGGAGGCGTTTGCTGAGGTTTTGAGAGAAGAAGGTCGGCGTCATCTGATGGTTACAGAGACGAAGACAACCTCTGAACCCAGCAGTTCAGCCCTGAAAACTGAGACCTCAACCACGGCTCTCTTTGTTAAGAACAACCATGCCAAAGGGAAACGAATCCTACTTCGCCGCCTCTTCAAAATGGTGTGATCTCTGTCAACGACCCTTTCATACGAAAGAGGAGTGCTGGGAAATAGTTGGTGGACCACAAGGATGGAGACCCGAGACCGAACTTGAATAAGCGAAGTCTCGTGCGAACGCAAACTCGCCACCAAAACCGATGATACGACACGATTTTCAAGTTGGTCGATTGGAGACTACGAAGAAAATGTTTGCACAAATCATGAATACCGAGAAAGCCGACCCCAAGAAATCTTACATGTCTAGTATGTTCGACAAAAAAGGTACTTCGGTACGTTTACACTTCTAGTCAAAATTCTCAGAATATTTGGATCCTTGATTCCGGAGCTACAGACAATATGACTGGTTGTAAGGAGTTGATAGAACACTTAAAACCTTACCCTAGAACCTCAGGTGTCCGGATTGCCGATGGATCAATAGCACCGGTGGAAGGAATAGGCATTGTTAGGGTTACTAAGGATCTTACTCTATGTCCAAGTACTTTATGTGCCTAAACTTGATCGCAATCTTCTCTCTATTCATCAAGTAACACATGATCTTCGGTGTGAAGCTAAGTTTCGCTCTCCCGATTGTGTGTTACGGGAGGTGAAGACCGGGAAAATGCTTGGAAGTGGTGAAATGCGTAATGGTCTCTACTTGTTGAAGGGAACTCGGGATGAGGCTAGTTCCAAGTAAAGCCCATAGTAGTATTAGTGCTAATGTTGTTTCTAGTATTGAACACATTGAGAATGAAGCCATGTTATGGCACTTCCGTCTTGGTCATCCCGGTTTTACTTATCTTGAAAAGTTGCTACCCGCACTATTTCGGAATAAAGGTTCAAAGGATTTGAGATGTGATGTGTGTCAACTTGCGAAGCATACGCGTTCTTCCTATCCTAGAATCGGCTATCGACCTACCACACCTCTTAGTGTAGTTCATAGCGATATCTGGGGACCTATGAAAGTCAAGAACATCAATGGGGCTCGTTGGTTCATAACATTTATTGATGATCACACAAGGATGACGTGGACTTTCTTAATGAAAGAAAAGTCCGAAACGGTCCCGGATTTTTCAGCTATTTCACAAAATGGTAGCTACCCAATTTCGGACTCACATCAAGGTTCGAAAACCGACAATGCCCACGATTACTTCAACAAAGACCTCGGCTCTTTTTTACACCTTCATGGCATCATTCATGCAAGTTCGTGCGTCGACACCCCTCAACAAAACGGCATTGCCGAACGCAAGAATAGACACTTACTCGATGTTGCTCGCTCACTCATGTTTACACACAATGTTCCGAAGCATTTGTGGGGGAGAGGTCGTTCTAACGGCCACATACCTAATCAATCGCATGCCCAAGTAGGGTCTTGGACTTCAAGATTCCTCGACATGTTCTTCGCGCATTTTCCCCATCTTGCCGGTTTCTCGGCCGATCTTCCTCCTCGAGTATTTGGTTGCACGGTTTTCATTCACAACTCGGCACCCAACCGCTCCAAGTTAGATCCGCGCGCCTTGAAATGCGTGTTTATAGGCTACTCTTCAACCCGGAAAGGGCTATAGGTGCTACCATCCTCCGACCAAACGAGTTTACACCACTCGGGATGCTACCTTTTTTGAATCACGGACCTACTTTCCTACTACCGTGATTCGGGGGAGCAAACAAATAATGATGACGGTCATACCCTCGTGGATACGATTTGTTTAGAGGAAGAGGACACTCCATCCGAAGTTGTGAGTCAGAGGGAGCTCCCAACTGATGTTGTAAGTCAGGGGGAGTCTCAAATGTCATCAGCGGAATCATTAGAAAAACCTCTTCTTGTTTATCAAAGAAGAAAGAATATTGTGATTGAAGATGATACTCTTGAGACAGAAAAATAGTGGAGGGGGAGTTACGAATGTTGATCGAGAAGTGATAATTGAAGAGATTGAAGAAGAGGGTGATGATTTGAGTGATCTAGAGGTTCCTATTGCTCTAAGGAAAGGTATAAGAAATTGCACAAAATATCCGATTGCTCGACAAATCAGCTATGATGGTCTTAGCAATTCTCACGAGCATTTATATCCGCTCTTGACGAGGAACAAATACCTAAGAATATTGAAGAAGCTATGAAACATCCAAAATGGAGAAGTGCTTGTCATGGAGGAGTTACGAGCTTTGGAGAAAAATAATACGTGGGACATTGTCTCCCTTCCGAATGGAAAGAACACGTTGATTGTAAGTGGATCTTCACCATTAAATATAGAGCGGACGGATCGATTGAAAGATATAAAGCTAGGCCGGTGGCTAGAGGTTTCACCCAAGCATACGGCGTGGATTATGATGAAACCTTTGCACCGGTGGCAAAGCTCAACGATATAAGGGTGTTGTTTTCTCTCGGCAAAGAAAACTGGATCGGCCGTTACATCAACTTGATGTGAAGAATGCCTTTCTTAACGGAGAACTTGAAGAAGAGGTCTATATGGTGTTTCCTCCGGAGTGAAAAATCCGAGAGAAGGGGAAGTTTGTAAGCTTCGCAAGGCCTTGTACGGGTTGAAACAATCTCCCCGAGCTCGGTTTGACAGCATTTACCAAAGGCCGTGAAGCAAGGAGGATACTACCAATGTCGGACCGATCACACCTTATTTGTGAAGCACTCACCTACGGGGAAGATCTCCATCCTCATTGTGTACGTGGATGATATTATAATCACCGGAGACGATGTAGAAGAAATTAAGAGACTCAAGGATCAGCGGCAAAAGAGTTCGAACTCAAAGACTTGGGAAACCTTAAATACTTCCTAGGAATGGAAGTTTCGAGATCTCGAAAGGTATCGTAATCTCTCAACGAAAATATGTTTTGGACTTACTAAAGGAAGTGGGAATGCTTGATCGTAAGCCTATCGACACTCCCATGGAGTCGAATAAAACTCTTAGCGAGGGAGGAGGATATTCTGCAGGTTGAAAAAGGTCGGTATCAACGATTGGTTGGGAAACCGATTTATTTAGCTCACACTCGACCCGATATAGCTTTTGCGAGTTGGGATTGTCACCAAAGACATGCATCGTCCTAATGAAGAACATATGGGAATGGTTTACGAGAATCCTAAGGTACTTGAAGAGTTCACACGGAAAGGGAATCTATTTCAAGAGAATCGCTCAACGGGGAATTACCGTCTATACCGATGCAAGTTGGGTGGTGAACTCACGGATCGAAGGTCTACAACCGGTTATTGTAGTTATGTCCGGGGGGAAATCTTGTGACATGGCGAAGTAAGAAACAAAAGGTTGTGGCTAGAAGCGAGCAGGTCGAGTACCGAGCTCTCGCACTTGGAATATGTGAGAGTATCCGGTTGAAGCGCATCATGAATGAGCTGAAGATTGAGATCGATGGTCCTATCCGGTTCGTGTGATAGTCAAGCAAGCAATCGGCATAGTCCGCAACCCCGTTCATCATGATCGAACTAAACATGTGGAGGTAGATCGTCATTTTATAACCGAAAATGTTAGTTACGGTGTGGTTCGAGTGGAATATGTTCCTACGAAGCAACGGACGCAGATGTTTTTACGAAGCCTCTTTCAAAAGATGTGTTTGACCACTTATCGTCCAAGCTTGGGTTAATTAACATCTACACCAAGCTTGAGGGGGAGTGTTGAAAAATATTATATTTTCCTTATTAGTATAGGAATAAGTTTCAATATTTTTCCTTATTAGTATAGGAATAGTAATAAGAGTTTTCCTAGTTGAGGAAGGATTCTCCTATTCTAACTCTATATAAACCCATGTACCCCTTATGTAATCCCATATATCATAATACTATTGAAAAGCTTCCTCTCATAAATTCAATAGAAAGGCTATTCCTTTATAGCCAGTAGAAAGTTGCTCTGACAATGTGAGAATGATTCCAGAATCATGTGAGATTTGCAGTGCGTCAAAAACGTGCCGACACCAAGAAGGCTTTGAAGCACCTTCTCTTCAATAGTAAATCCTCCGGACTGTCTCAGGTAAACACTAATATACTTACTTAGCTCATGTTCTGATGGGATGCTTACTTCCTATTTGTCTTGGAAACTAAGTCAAGGTTTTTTTGTGAACTATTAATCATGGTTGAGAAATAAATGTCATGTGAAAATTTGACTGTTCTTGATGATAATGTTTGATTCCGACTCATATGGAAGTTCAAGCTTGTTACTTTCAATGAGGAAACTGCATATTTATAACTGACTTGATGTTACAACAAATGTACTACTAGGCATGAATTGTGATCTCACGGAACGATCAAGTTCCCTGTTGATGGTAGGGATCTAGGTCAGCATTAGGGATTATAGATCATGGTATAGCAAACTGATGCATACCGGCTTCGCTCTTTTCATATGGTCATGCTTTCGAGATTTGATGGCTTTGTCTTAGGTTGAACGACTATGGAACTTTGGTGCAGAAGACCGAACCACTGCTGACAAAAAAAGGCATGGGAAATCTCCTGGTCAGAATGCTAACAGGAGAGGTCATTGTGCCAAAATAAAGCGTAAGCTATTTGGAAAACATCGATACATTCATTCATATTTGCCGGATTATAACTAGTTATCTTTCATTTTATAACTTGTTATAAATTTCCCCCGGGAAAGTTGCCGGATTATAACTAGTTTTTGAGTTGGATAACTAGTTAGTAATGATTATAACTAGTTATTTTTCATTTATACTTCAACCATGTCTCGTGATCATGTGTTTGATATGATCTTTCCATCTTCATTTCCATCAACTCTCTCAGGCAAGTTTCGAAGAGACAGTTGCGACGAGGATTCAGATGATCCAGAATCCGTATTCCAAGCGAAATTTGGAAACAAGTGGTATACTTGGTCCTTCGACGGGTCTGGCTCCGGACGGTCCAAAAGGACAGAGTCTCCACATTGGACATGGAGAAACCCTAGGGTAGAATTTGACCATCGAGGTGAACCTGAATCTGACGAAGAAGGGCCACCTGTCATCGTTGGATCATATTCGGACAGAAGAACCCTCGGGTTGCCACTTTCTGGACCTCTACAGATTGAAGAAGTGAAAACTGCGTAAGATGCTTCGCCATTCCCTACCTACTTCCTTCTCTAGTTGATACTAACGAGCGCTTTGGATTGTTTTTTTTAACAGGTTTCGAATTTCGGCATTGAAATGGCATCCGGACAGGCACGAAGGGGATTCCCAGGCAATGGCTGCAGAGAAGTTTAAACTGTGTGTTAGTGCTTACAAATCTCTCTGTTCAGTTCTGTCGTGAGATGGCATCCGTTTGCAATTCAAGCCGATGTACTGTACAAAAGTATTTATGTATCCTTTATTATTCGGATTCATGCAGCTATTTGAGCATGCCGGTTAGTGATTTTTTATCCCTTGATTCTTCGAGTCGAATCCTATGTTCATGCGCATGTATGTTTGTGCTTTATATTAATTTTGGAGGGTCAATTCCTATTTTGTGCCACTAGAAAGTCGACAATGATTTTAATTTTATGATTTGGGTTCACGATTGTTGATAAGCCAAGCCGTTTATTATTAATTAGCGAGGTTATAGATTTAAAAAAGCTCGTTTGAAATTCGTCTAGATTTTAACGAGTTAAATTCGAGTTAGGGTATGCTCGTGAGCATATTTGAGCTCAAGTGCCAACTCGATTATTAGCTTGAGTTTGTGTAGTAGACTCAATAATGTAAGTGTAGCATGTGTTTTGTCTTGAATACCGTACATATGAAATAATATATTACTTGTGATTGTGTTGATGAAACGTAAGTGATACATTGTTTAAAAAAAGTAGAAATTTTTAATGGGTCGTTTGGATGAGGTATTTTGGGTACGTGGTATTTTGGAATAAAATAGTGGGTTATTTGAGAATGTTGTATTTGTGTGGTACACAAAACTTGTTGTATGAAAATTATCATGTTTGGCGAATTCAAAACAATGTGTTAATTCATATGTGGTATTTGGTGAATAGAAAGATCTATTATTATATTACTCTCATAAAGCTCCATCACTAGTGAAGATAATGACAATGTTTGTGAGATTATTTTGTTATGTGTTTTACTTTAAAATGATGTTTTATGTCTTAAAAGTTTTTGAAGTTTGATTATCTAGTAGTCTTATATTTAAATATTTAATTAATAAGTTATGCGGGGATGGGGATACCCATGAGTATTTGAAATCCACGAATTTGGGATGGGTATGAATATTGATATTCGAATGAGGATGGGGATAGAGATAAATTTTAATAGGTATGGAGATGGGTATAAGCACCCCGTCCAAAACCCATCTCATTCCCAAGTTTAGTTGTGAGAAAAGAACAACAAATCAAGAGTAGTTCGGGGTTTAAAAAATAATGGAGTGTTATACAAACCTACTAATTCAAATGCCTTTCTCAACCCAAGTATTTCAAATACCACCAAAAATCACTATTTCAAATACTCATGTCAAATACCACTAATTCTATTTCAGATGCCAAATGTGGTATTTTGACCCAAATACCACATAATATAATATTTGGGCCAAAATACCACTTTCAAATACTCCATTCAAACGACCTATAAATTTTAGGATAGTTTGATTTTCGAGTTTGATTTGATGATGTTTTTTAATGTAAAAATTCAAATTGGACTTATAAAAGAAATTTTAAATGAATGAAATTTGAATTGAACTCAAATTTATCTTATTAATGATAATTAATGAGTCCGGTTCGAGCAAATAAACTTAAGATTTGAACTCACATACGCTAAAATATTCTAACTCAAACTCATTCTAACTCAAACTCGTTTTAAACATAAGGAGTCAAATTTGTGGATAGCGAAGGTGTCTCAACTTTGCGTGTCCATAATTTACTGCTTGAACTAGTGTTATTCCAAAAATACTTGCGAAAAATATCAAATATTTTCACCTTCATCAAACAGAAGTAAAATACATATGAATCTGCTTAGTAATTACATTAATTAAATCAGGGAGGAAAAACGAAAGAAAGTCGCCGCATTCCGACGCCAAAGCACATCGGGCGGCGGCGGAGGAGCATTATCCATCAAAAGCAGAGAATAACAACAGAGGAGGAGATCATAAACCCATAGATAAAAATCAAGAATCCAAAATGCAACGCCCAATTCCTCTTAAATTTCCCGAAATAACTCTCCGGCGGCTCCTGGTAATGAATCTCAAGCTCCGCCTCATCCCCCACCACAATCATCTCTCCATACTCCCCTCCACCTCCGCCTCCCCCGCCGGTCCTCATCTTGAGGTCCCGAAGCTTCTCAGTAGCGAGCGCAAGCGTTAGCTTGTGGCAGCGGCGCTGGTACTTAAATCCATTGATGCACCTTAGGGTTTGGGCGACGGCGACGTAGAAGATGAGGTGGGCCAAGGAGAGAAGAGTGATCGGCACCCAGCAGTGGCGGCACTGGAGGCGGGAGGACTGAGCTTGTCCGGAGAAGACGAGGGAGAGGAAGATGAAGAACAGGAGGAAGAATTTATAGAGCTCCTTCTTCTGGAGGTCGATTGCTCGCTTCTTCTCCAAGGTTTTCTCGAAGTGGAGCTGGATTATAGTGTTGAGAGCTTGGAATGCTGTCTCCTTCGGGATCCCTTGGTGCTGATTGTGGTTGTGGTGGATTTCGTATTCCGCCATTGTTGCTGAGCTCTGATTTGTGTGGGAGGAGGTGGTGAAATTGTTACTGTTTGTTTGTTTGTTTGTTTGGAGAACTACAGAGTTGGGATCTCGAGGAAGAAGGAGTGTGTACAAAAATAGAGAAATTAAGCAGTGAATCCAACGGTGGATAATGGTAGTGTCAGGTTTGACAGTGACAGGACAGAGTTTTTTATTCGTAACTTTTCTCTCTTCAAAATTATCAATTATTCATCATCTATACACGAAGAATTAAATAAAAATAATAAAAAAGAAGAAATAAGAAGAGTACTCATATATTTCGGAAAAAAAAATGATGAAGCATACATATTATTATACTAATCCAAAAAAAAATCCAAGAGAAAATTTGATTAATTTGATCACTTGTTATAACTTATAATTATTATTAAATGGCAAGTACCAAAAGATTTAATTATGCATCGATGAGGTGTTATAATGTAGGGGAAAATATTTTGAAAATGAGTCGGTTTTTACGAGGTAATTAGGAATTTTTTACGGGCTATAATACACATCTAAGGAGGATGAAGATTAAGTTGAAAGAAAATGACGACAAAAAAGACTAAAGAGTCAGACGAGGGAGTCTAAGTAGGCAGCTCTCTTGGTAGAGTTACGTGATAATGATCTACAAGTATCAAATTCAAATCTAGTTACACCTCCCAAGAGTTCCGAGAGTGTGCTTAATAAGGACAATGAGTTATCGAGAAAGCAAATGTTTCAAGTTTATAGGTTCAACATGCATTTCGTATGACTAGCTTGCAAGTTTTACATCAACTATTTCATTTCAAATCATCAACTAGTATGTGGTTTTCAATAGCGGAATCTAAACGGGATTTCAGGTATAAAGATTTAACACATTGAAAAATGTGACATATTTTTGTTTCAATTTTTTTTTAATTTTACATAAAAACTTTTAGATAAGAAGATCCTAGACGGTGATTTAGGTTGACCCACCCCAATTCCGCTGTTGGCGGTTTAGTTGAATATTAGAGTCATCCAACCCTAAATCAAGTGATTGGGTTGATAGAATGTCAAACCCCTGGCCTTACGACTGCATTGCACGAAGTGCTCACTGTATTTGAATTCTAAAAGGTGCCCCCTTTCATCAGAATATCTTTCACCCCCCATCGGAAGAATCTCGAAGCCGATTGCATCGCTCGCTATACTCAAAAGAATCGGTACCCGTAGCCTTATACCCGTCACAATCGGGTTATGAATACAGCAACAGCAACAAAGTTAAGATTAAGCTCTGAAGAGATTACCCTGAAACACATTAATGACGTAAACAAACGAATTCCGTCCAAGAAAACCTGTGGCACTTTGCTCTACATCCACTCACCTTTCGTTTCCAAAAACACAACAGAAATCAAAACTCTGAAACCCTATTGGGTGGTTTCCATCGTTGTACTAGTACACTACTACTGAGAATACCAAAACAAAACTATTTATGGTACAAACACAAAATACCCTGCTGTTCCTAGTCTCTGTCTTTCGGCAGTCTTTCGGCACAATGAAGCGATAGTAACCCAACTTCACCACGTTCGACGAGATAAGCTTGCTCTGTACTTTCACCTTTCTCAGCAAGATCCCACATTGTACTCACTCATCATGTCCATTCAACTCTCCTGTCATCTCTTTCGGGTGATTGTTCCATCATGGCTCTTGGATCATTCCGGTATCCATCGCTCTCTTCTTTCTCCTCCACATTCAGCTTTTCCCTGCCATCGTCAGTTGTTGCCGATTCGGGATGCTGTAGTTCTTCCTGTCGGCGAATCATGTGCATCAAGAGCTCTTCAGGCTTCAACTCGCTGCCACCGGAATTGGCAGAGGAAGAGTCGGGATTCATTGTCTTCCCGCTGTATAGAGCATCGAGCTGATGGAAATACGGGCATGTTTTCGAATCCTCGGGCCTTGCCTTACTGCTCCTGCTCTCTTTCACCCTCTTGAAATACTTGTTCATATTCTCCCACTTCTCCTTGCACCTCTTGGGGTTCCTGTTGTACCCTAATCTCCTCATCTCAGCCGATACTTCCTCCCACAGAGGCCCCTTCGGCCCGTGCCCTTGGTACTTCACTTCGCAACTAGTCCTCACCTTTATCAGCACTTCAATCTCTTCCTTCGGCCACCTCGCTGGAGGAACAAATCCCTCTGCTGCGGTGGTCTGCATTTTCGGAACAGGGAGCTTCTCTGGATGTCTCACCGGGATTGGCAATGGCAATGATACGGTTTGGTTCGTGAACTTCTGCAGGAAAGAGAGCACAGCTGCATCTTTTGCAGCTACGGTCTCCCTTTCTCGAACTAGTAATTCCCGCTCTCTCTTAATCCTCTCCAATTCCTTCAACTTCCACACTTCGTCCCTAGCCATCCGGTCCCTTTCGAATCTCTCCACTGCCTCGGCGAACTTCCTCTGCAAGCTTTCCTGCTTCTCAATCACTCTAGCCATCAGAGAATCGAAGAACTCTGTCAGTTTCCTCTTCTTCTTCCTCGTACCTTCCGATTCTTCTTCTTCTTTACTCGGTGTAGTGGATGTGGTCGATGTTGAGGTGCTATCTAGGAAATGCATTCGAACCGGGCTGTAAACCGAGCACGGAGTAGCATCGATCGCACCGCCACCACCACCACTCGTCTGGTTGACTGAATCAGCAGCTAGAACCTTAGCCAGTTGCGAATTATGGCTATGGCTATCTATAGCTTCCAACTGCTGAAAGAACTTATAGCTCTTTCCATTCTGCCGTCTAGACCTCCCTTCTTTAGTTCTCTTATGGTACTTCTGAATGTTCTCGAACTTCTCCTTACATTTCTTCGCACTCCTGGAAAACCCTAGCTCACTCATTCTCCTGTTTATCAAAATTTTCACAGCTTAATTTCTCTATATTTCCAGATTCAAACAAGCAAAATTGGCCATTTCATACCCAAAAGGAACCAAAAAACAGCTCAATTAAGAATCAAGAATTACACTTCTGCGACTAACCTGGAGATTTCTTCCCAGAGAGGACCTCTGAGGCCGGAGTCTTTGAAACTTGCATCCATTTCGGACCTTATCCTCAATAGAGCTACAGTCTCTCGAGACGGCCACCGATTCCTGCCACCTGAGTACTCTTCCGCCGCCGCCCCGCCGCCAGTTTGCGGTGCAGGTGAAACTTCCATGGGTGGAAAAACTGACTAGACAGTTAAAAAATTGGTTATTACTGTGTGGGTTTGGAGTGTCCGTACAGAGTGAATTGGGAATTTGAGCTTTCCAATTTGTGAGGGAAGGAATCTACTGGTTACTAACAGGGTTAAATACAGAGGGTGGGTGGTGGAGGGGGTGAAATTAGGGTTTATGGAGGTGGGGATGATGAGAAAGAGGGAAGAAGTTGGTGGTGGTGAAGGAAAGTAAAAAAGGATTAATGCAGAGGCAAAAACAAACAGCTGGCAGCTGATTTTGTGTTTGACGTGTCAGTGTTTTATTGGCCTGCAGTCAATTTATTTGGATTTTTGTGGAGGTGGTGGATTGAATTTTGTTTTTAGGGGTTTTATTTATTAATTAATAATTATTGGGGTGGAATAATAAATTTGACTTTATGGTCAATGAAAGTGGCTAAACATGTGGGTGTGCGTAATTACTAATTACTCATTTACTCCAACTAACTTGCTTCTCTTTCACATTTGGTTCAATGCCTCACTAGTTTGTTTTAAGGTTGTTTTTTTACGAAAATATCAAGATTGTTATACGTCTCATATAGTGTAATTTTGAGTCGAGATGGAAAAAAATGTCCAACGAATTGTGATGTTAAAGAAAAGGAGTAATACGCGATTGATGAGCGATGATAATATTTTAAAACAGTTTCATAATCTCCATATTATCAAACAGTTTCATAATCTCCTTGGAGTCCAATCCCAACCTCTACAGCTACTTAAGGGCATAATGTAGAGCAAGTTATGTCATATTCCCGATTGAAAAACCAGAGTTTATCAATATACGATATTGGTTTAAACCTTTACGGTTATCGCTCAAACCCCTCCTCAATTACAAAAATCGAGTTGTCAATATTACACTTTCGCCTGCCTTTACGACGATGATCAGTGGATGTTCATGTCGCAATGTTTATTATTATTTTTTATTTTTCGATAATCTAAATTTTAAAATACTATATTTCAATTTTCCAAAGAAACCTAAAGCAAAATAGAATCTAGAAAGTTAAACATAAAAAAATAGGGGGAAAAGGGAAAGAAAAAGGTTGTTGGTGCTGTCTTTCTAATGATTGGCACCCAATTCTCTACATTTAATAAATTACCAGGACTATTACAATCACTTACTAAAGTTTGATGACCATTTTGTAATTTTCACACCAAGAATATCCATCCTCTCCGACGGTAAACAAAGCATAACCAGAAGGAAGGAGCTCTCATCCTCAACCCCAAGCAATACCAAATCCCTTCCTGGTAGCCATGGCGGACTTGCAGCAGCCATGGATCACTTCGTTCGGAAGCAAACCCATCAACTACGTCCATGATCGATTCCTTCTCCTGATAAAACCCCACATTTCCATCCATTGCTCCCGGATCCATCCAAAAGCGTAACTCTGTTTTCCTCTCTTTTTTTATTGTTTCCTCTGTTATCGTTGTTTGTTTCAGTTGAACTAGGGAAGAAGATGGCAAAAGGGAAATTGGTGCTTCTGGTTCTTGTCGTTGCTATGTCGATTGTGGGGTTTGCGTCTGGTTCAGGTGATGGGAGTGGTTGGGATTGGAGGAAGGCAATTTTAGCTAGAGGAGGTGATGATGATGTTGGTGGTGGTGAAGCTTCGACTTCTTCAATGGCTTTCAATCGAGGAGTTGGTTCCTCTGTTGTGTTCCCGCTTCATGGCAATGTCTACCCAATTGGGTAGGTGCTTCATTCAATCATTTCAGTCTTTTCTTCCAATTCTGTTGGTATCTAATGCCAGGTGCTAGTGAAAGATTAGCTAGAAATAATTAAATAACTTACTAGCCAAATCATTGTCACACCAAACAACTCCTTTACACCTCATAAATCAGACATTTTCAAATAATACATGATTTTGCTCCAAAATACCACACTTGTAAAATAGCTCATCCAAACAACCCCTAGATAATTCAAGAACTCTGCTTACACATGGTTTCTAATGCTAGGTGCTGCTGCTGCATTTTTATGCAGGTTCTACAATGTGACAGTGTACATAGGCCAACCACCAAAGCCTTACTTTCTTGATGTAGACACTGGAAGTGACCTCACTTGGCTCCAATGTGATGCTCCTTGTGTCCAATGCATTGAGGTCAACCTCTTTCCCTCTCAGTTTTCTTAGCAGCAATTTTTGTCGAAAACTGTTGCATCCCAATAACTCAAGTTATTGAAAGAGAGGGTTTGGATTGATGGGTTTAGATTGATTTTGATATTATTCATATGCACGGTTATGTAAGGCTCTAATACCATATCAAGAACTGTTTCGTTCCAATAAATCGAGTTATTGAAAGAGGGTTCATATAGGTTTTATATTATTCATTAACAATTTTCTCCCTTGTATGTTTTTTGGTATTGCAGGCACCTCATCCATATTACAGACCCTCCAATAACCTAGTTCCTTGCGAGGACCCCATATGCGCATCCTTACACCCACCTGGTCACAAATGTAAAGACAATGAACAGTGTGACTACGAAGTTGAGTATGCAGATGGTGGCTCATCCCTTGGCGTCCTTGTCAAAGACATGTTTCTTCTCAACTTCACCAATGGTAGATATCACAATCCTCTTCTCTCACTCGGGTTCGTACATCTCCTCGATTCTTTACCTTCTCTTTTAAAATTCACCCTTGAGCCTTCCCTAGTCATTGATTCATTCTGTGTGTTGATATTATACATACAGATGTGGATACGATCAACTTCCAGGAGGGTCTTACCATCCTATAGACGGTGTGCTTGGACTTGGCAGTGGCAAAGCTGGAATCTTGTCTCAACTTAGCAGTTATGGTGTACTAAGGAATGTAGTTGGCCATTGTTTAAGCAGTAGAGGTGGAGGATTTCTCTTTTTCGGTGATGATGTTTACGATTTGTCTAGAGTTTCCTGGACACCGATGTTGCGCCATGATTCGTGAGTAGATCGAATATGAACCTTTGTTTCTGAAAGCAAATTTTTTTTTCTTAACAGCTCTGAATTGATATATTCACAGAAAGCACTATTCTCCTGGATATGCTGAGCTGATGTTTGGCGGGAAAGCAACTGGAATAAAAAACCTGCTTATAGCTATAGACAGTGGGAGCTCCTACACTTACTTCGGCTCCAAGGCATATCAAGTACTGATTCAGCTAGTGAACAAAGAACTATCAGGAAAACCATTAAGAGAAGACTGGAATGACCATACTCTCCCAGTTTGCTGGAAAGGGCAGAGACCTTTCAAAAGCATTCGCGACGTGAGGAAATACTTCAAGCCTTTGACACTCACCTTTAGAGATGGTTGGAGATCCAAGACGAAATACGAAATCCCACCGGAATCTTACCTGATCATCTCTGTAAGTTCTGGTTTAGCTTGTCCTGCAGTTTAACTTTCCCTTTCGAAACTGTTATTTTGATTGTACTCTCATATGTTCGATCTGGTCGGGTTTCTTGCAGTCGAGGGGAAATGTGTGCTTGGGGGTTCTGAATGGAACTGAGGTTGGCTTGCAGGATCTCACTGTCCTCGGAGGTAAAAACAAGCACAGCAATTCTGAACTATAAGAACTAAAAACTGACTGTGTTCTTTACCTTTCTGCTCTTTGCTTTGCCATTTTAGACGTCTCGATGCAAGATCGAATGGTGATCTATGACAATGAGAGACAAATGATTGGATGGAGTGACGCAAACTGTGATCGAATTCCCAAGTTCTCTTCTGTCTTCTGAGGTCCAGAGCTCCAGCAGATGAAGAACAATGTTAATGTACATATACATAGATAGCATATAATGATTCCCAGTTGTTCGTTCTATATAGTAGAAGAATAACGCATAAGTGTTTAGGTCACAAACTCACTATGGCTGAGTCATGTTATAGACCAGTTTCGAGCCGCTACTTTCCCGTTCATCGTTGATACTTCTTCGAGTATCTTCGGAGCCTTGAGCCTCGTGATGTACATTGATCTGGAACGAAGTTTTAAATTCGAAATCACTACTTAGCCATAACTATACATCATCACCTCACCTCTAAAACTTATCTTAATTAAACAAACTAAACATACAAGGGTCAGTTTGTCAAGATGAGAATTGTGGAAGAGCTTCATTCTATCAAAGAACATAATGGATGAACAGGAAAACATATTAACCAAACGAGCCTTAATATGACTTGTTCAGTAGTGCATACAACACATGACTCACGAGTATGAAGAATTCCCAAATGCTTAAAGTCAGAAGAGGTGGCAAGCAACCCAAAATATGGAAAATGACCACTTCTCTTTAATATTCAATACCCGAAAACCCAAATGGATAACTAACAGCCGAATCGGTTGTGAATCGAGTAATGGTGAACAAGTTATCGATGATAGAAGCTTGTTGAAGGACGACGAACTCCCCTGTTCGACAAAGTCGAGTTTTGTGTTGTCTATTGATAATCTCCTTAACCGTGCAAGCTAGCTTATATACTACTCTTCAACCCTACGCAACTCATAATCCCACACAAGTCGCAACATTTTCGATATATAGGTTTTATGAGCCCCAACGAAAGAGTTTGAAACCATGGTCGCATTATATGAGCCAAGAGAACGAATCCTGCCGGATATGGTGTCAGGCCCCATCGGACCGACATAGGCTATAGGGTAGTTTGGCACCTTGTTGCCACATTATTAGGATAGTCGCGTTAAATACTCGGATTATCGACTCATGTCAGCACGTTTAGGGACAACATAATCCCATATACCTAACCTTTTCCAATCCATCTCTCCCCAATCAAGTCTCACTTTCTGTTAGAATTCACCTTAGATTTGGAATAAGTTGAAACTCCTCATCACAATTCAGTTACTGGAATAATGTCGACACCAACAAGACTCCTAATGAATGAACTCGTAACCTGTTGTAATCCAATAAATTATTATAAGTTCAAAAGCTGTGTCAATCAAAGATTAATAGTTTAATCACATATCATGCTGATATATTATTTCTCAATCAAATATAAAATTACCACTATTATTACAATATATATGGTAAATAGAAGATTTATTACCACTATCAATTTCTAAATCAATTAAAAAAAAAAGAGAGGGAAAAGGAAAGCATTGCTTGGGGGATATAACTTGCCTTTTACAACAGTCTGAGTGAAACATACATTCTATCTTTTCCCAGAGGGACAAATTTGTCAATTTAATAAAACTTCCTTTCTTGCTTTGCCGTTGCTTCCCCTTCTTCTTCTTCTTCTTCTTTCTTTCTCTCTCTCTCTCTCTATATATATGTGTGTAATTTACAATACTATAAACACATTCTCTAAACATGGACTGTGGGCGGAGGTGGAGCTGGTTATGGGCGGCGTCTGTGATGACGGCGGCAGCGGCGGCGGTGGTTGCCGGGGGGAATGTGACGTATGATGGAAGGGCATTGATAATCGACGGTGAAAGGAAGATGCTGTTTTCTGGTTCGATTCACTATCCTCGTAGCACTCCTCAGGTACCCTTTTGGTCTTTTTCTTGAAAAGCTTCAACCTTTATACAGCTTCGTTTGGTATAGATTATAGATGAAGTTTCGACAATTGCTATACCACAACAATGGGTTCCTTGCTGTTTCTCATTACTTTTTCTCTATAGTTATGGCCAATAATGAAATCAGGATGGCCCCCGACTTTGTACAAAATTTCGAGTTCAAAGCCTATAAAAGTCTTAGTCATGTAGAAACTTGGCATAAAGTCGGATTTCGAGAATTCTTATATAAAATTTCATCGCTTTGAGATAAAAAGACCCTAAATGGTGGCGTGGTTTGGCCTATCCTAGCTCCGCCATTTGTGTATGAGACAATGCAGCTTAATCATATCTTGCATCTTTAGATTACCAAACAAGCCCTAAAACTGTGTTGTGTTGCTGATGGCGGCTGTTCTTCTGGTTATGTGGTATATGTTGATTAGTAGTTCATCGTAAGTATAATAGTCAAGAGTTGACTATATTGTTGTATGATTGATAATGCGGCTGCATTATGAGCAATAATGAACCAAATTGAGGTATCTTATGAGCTAGCAGTAATAATACACACATTTGATAAATCTTTCATAATTCGATTGCCAACTGAGAACGTGAAGATAGCCTTTCGTATACGATTCGGAGTTGTTGAATTGACTCATGTCAAACACGAATAATTTTGGGTCGTTTGTTTTTTAGATTTGGTCCGAATAATTTTGTTAAAATAGGAATGAATGTGTTGGTTAGTTCATATAACACGCATTGGTGATGGGGGGCAAAAATGGGTCGCCCATGCACGCAGTTTCCATTGTGATTAAGAAAATAAAAACAAAAATTAGTTGAAAATTAAAAAAGGGTAATTTTATCAATTAAATTAGTGATTGGGGAATCACAACCAGATTTTAATATGATATTCATAGTTTGGTCACCGGTTCATTTTTATAAAATATTAAATTACTTTTTAGTCAATTGTTGTTAGTTGAGACAGTTCATAAATCAATCATTTGGGTTATAAAGACAAGATTAAGAAGCTTAATTTACTGTCTGTTAATCTGTTACGTTAGCTGTTCTTTCTTTGTCTAATTTTCCCGCGGAAAGTTGGCGGGAAACGTGGCTGGACATAATCAAATTTGCTTTCTTTTTTTGAGTAATTTCAAAGTGTTGTTTTGTGCGTTTGTTTTCTTTCTTGCAAGCTTCACATGTTCGATGTTTCCATCCTTTTGTTTTCTTCCTTCCTGCGCCACTCATGTGAACTCCTAGCCGAACCGGATGGTCCGAGATTCTGGACGAGATTTTAAAAATGAATGTCTGACCCATATAAAAACTCGATACGATAATCTTCTCCATAACAAATGTAATATGATAATATTCTTGTTTGGCCAAAATACTAGAATGAATCATATATTTGGTCAACGATCAAATTGTTGGAACAAACATGTGTTGACTGAGACACTTCTATTTGTTTTTTTCCCACGAATTAATATTTTTTAGCTAAAATACAATGAACAGATGTGGGGATCTTTGATTGCAAAAGCCAAGCAAGGAGGAGTGGACGTTATTGAGACCTATGTTTTCTGGAACCTCCATGAGCCCCAACCCGGCCAGGTTCGTCTTCTTTTCGTACGATTATAACGATCCCGCGTAGCTTCTCGAAACTTGTCTAACGTGTTATATAACGTATTAAAAAATGCAGTATGATTTCAGTGGGAGAAACGACATAGTGAAGTTCGTAAAGGAGGTCCAGGCACAAGACCTGTACGTTGCTCTTCGGATCGGTCCCTTCATCGAGAGCGAGTGGACTTACGGAGGCCTTCCCTTCTGGCTTCATAACATCCCCGGCATTGTTTACAGAACCGATAACGAACCTTTCAAGGTAAACCTTGTCACATTCACCATATCTTGGATAGTGGTTAATTACCGATATAACTAACTTTAACAGCCGTTACCTTCTTAATTTATCAGAGAATTATGCAGAGCTTCACCACGAAGATAGTGGATCTCATGAAATCGGAGGGCCTGTTCGCTTCGCAAGGCGGCCCTATAATATTGGCACAGGTGACGTTCGATTTCGAATCAACAGAGTATCGAAAACGATTGAAAGGCTATTTGGTTGAACCGATCTATATGTCGGTTTGTGGTGCAGATCGAGAACGAGTATCAAAACGTCGAGGCAGCATTCGCAGAGGGGCCATCATATGTGAAGTGGGCAGCTAATATGGCAGTTGAGCTCCAAACTGGAGTCCCGTGGGTTATGTGCAAGCAGACCGATGCTCCCGACCCTGTGGTTAGTTCTCGAAACTGGATTTAAATGACCGATTTCCTACTTAAACTTTCGTAACTGAATCGCAAACCGCTTGCAGATAAACACATGTAACGGTATGAGATGCGGAGATACTTTCACAGGGCCAAACTCACCATCAAAGCCTGCACTTTGGACGGAGAACTGGACATCATTGTAAGCCTAAATTTCGGTTTTTTTACTCGTAATGAAGCATATTGTGCTTCGAGTTAACATTTCTTATACCTTCTGAATAGCCTACAACGGTTCGGAGAGGAAACGTACCTGAGATCGGCGGAAGACATTGCCTTCCACACCTTACTCTTCATCGTTGCCAAGAACGGAAGCTTTATCAACTACTACATGGTACTGAAAACACGCTTAGACCGATTATAACCCGAAATGTGATGATATTGAATTTGAAGTTTTGATGTATATATAGTATCATGGTGGGACTAATTTCGGGAGAAGTGGGGCAGCGTATATGGTGACAAGCTATTACGACCAAGCTCCGATCGACGAATATGGTTTGATCAGGGAACCGAAATGGAGCCATCTCAAGGAGATGCACGCTGCGGTGAAATCGTGTTCGTCGACATTGCTAAATGGAGTCAAGTCAAGCTTCTCCCTCGGAGAATTCCAGCAGGTTTCGGTTTAAATTTACAGCTAATGAGATCTTTTAAAGTTCAACTAATTAAGAAATTTACAGCTAATGATGAACAACAAACATTTTGCTAGGCATATGTATACGAAGACTCGAAAAGCTGTGCAGCATTTCTGGTTAACAGTGGAAGCAAGAATACGACAGTTGTGTTTCGAAATGCGACATTCGAGCTGATACCTAAGTCGATTAGCATTCTTCCCGACTGTCGAAACGTGGTCTACAACTCGGGCAAGGCGAGTTCAGGATTCAGCAACAGAAGGGAAACTGTAAGCAAGATTCTGGATGGTACAGAGAATCTATGGGAAGAATACAGAGATCCCGTACCGAGTTTCGCAGACACTTCGATAAGGTTCAATCAACTGGAGGAGCAAACTAAAATAACAAATGATTCTTCTGATTACCTTTGGTACACGTTGAGGTAGTAACACATGGATTTTGCTTCCCTCTGAATAACTTGCTTCTTTATCATACGAAAATTCCTGCTAATTATGTGTTTTTTTTCACTTTTCTTGAACATTTACAGCTTTCAGCCAAATTCTGCGTCTTGCGCAGCAGCAAAATTGCGAGTGAAGTTTCTGTCACATCTTATGTATACCTATGTCAACGGAAACTATACAGGTAAAGTACTATTTAGTATACACATTTGCATGGTTGTGAAATGTCAATTTTGCGCCGTGTTTTTAGCCGTCAGATCTAAGACACGATTTTTGGACGGCTGAGATTTGTTCGGCCTTTTCCGGATGGGATCCAAATGTCATTTCTCTGACTCCAGATTTGTACTCGTAATTCGTAAAAGCCTATAACTATCGTTAAATCGACAAGTAGTTCATTCACTGAATGATGGACTCTGGTTAGGTTCAGCTATAGGGAACACAGGGGATCAGAGGAAGGAAGTCCAGATTGAAGCTTCAATCTCACTAGGTCAAGCAATGAACAATATTTCCATACTGAGTGTTATGGTGGGACTGTGGGTATGTATCAGTATTCTTTTCAATCTTCATTTGTTAGCAGTCAAGAAGACTTGGATTCTAACTGGTTAGTTGTAAACTATGCTCATGAACATGAAGGATTCTGGACCTTTCATGGAGAAGAGGCGCGCAGGATTAACTGATGTAGAAATCCAATGCGATGATTTTACATACAATGTTACAAGCAATGACTGGGGCTATCAGGTGGAAATCTTTTTTCATTTCCTATGAAAATGTCCTACTGCATGCAGTAACTAATAACTACTGGTGAACTGTTTTTTGCAGGTGGGTTTTGAAGGAGAGAGCTTAGAAATATACACCAAGAAAAATACTGATAGAGTGGAATGGGATCCGATCTCTCGTAATGCTGATACATCACCCAAGTGGTTCAGAGTGAGTAACTAGCTATTTCTACAAGTTATTGCTGCAAAATGACAACCATATATGCTATAATTTGGACACAAAATTTCACAGACAACATTTGATGCACCTCTGGGAGATGAACCAGTGGCACTGAACCTGAGCAGTATGGGGAAAGGACAAGCATGGGTGAATGGAGAGGGCATAGGGCGCTATTGGCTTTCCATTAAAACCAAGAATGGAAATCCTTCTCAGACACTGTAAGCCTTTGCTTTCAAGTTTCTATTCAGGCTTTGTCTAAGTCCGATTTTGGAGTCAGGGGATTTCCTTCCTGGATCTGATTCAGGAGAAATTTGGGTCTTTAGATCCTCCACATATGTCTGAGGATCTAGACTAATTAAAGGCAATATGGTCATATTGTTTTAAATATTTTTGTTGGACTAAAACTTAGCCATTTATGATCGTCGGACCACAATTTCTGGTTGTCAGAAAGTTTCCCGATCAATTTTCTAGTAACTCTGACCTCCGTAAATCCGTTTACTCACGTAATCACCATCGTCGGCTTTACGTTTTTAGAATTTTTTTACTTTTCTGAAATTTTTTCTGATGATCGGTTGTACAACGTAGAGTTGTACGGATCATATAAATGTATGTAGGTTTGTACAAATTCATACAGAAGTGTATACACATTTGTATTATACTTAGTATAGTACGTAGGATACACATTTCTATGATTGTGAAATGTCAATTTTACCTCAGTTTTTCGACCATAAGATTTCGTGCATGATTTTTGGACGATTGAGATTTGTGAGGTTTTTCTAAATATGATTCAAAAACCATTCCTTTGACTCCAAATTCAAACCATTTCTCTGGCTTCAGATTCAGAACCTCTTAAAAATCAATGAGAAGTTAGTTTGTTTGCATGTAAGTTTGATTTCTGTGCTATCATTTGAAATTATGCAGGTACCATGTTCCAAGGGAATTCTTAAATCCAAAAGACAATCTACTGGTAATACAGGAAGAATCCACAGGGGATCCATTCCAAATTACTCTGGTTACCATATCAACTGCCAAAATGGGAAAACAGACGTCTAGAAATTATTTTATCGGTTGACCTTTTTCCTAGTAGATTTTCTATACGTTGTTCATACTTACTTAGACATACCAGTGATGGAGTTTAGAGTTTGGTTTGTCTGGTAGGGTTGATGTAGATTGTAAGTAACAGGGAAAAGGACTCATATTCTTTGTAGATCCAATTCATGTTCTTACAGGCTGAAAAGCTTCATCATGTACAAATTATGATGAAATGCTTAATAAAATTTTAGGCTTTGTTTTACACTTCATCATGTACAGTTTCAAGTGGGAAGCTGCAGCTTCCATGGATCAGTGTAAGAGTATGTGTTTACAAGGATCAGCTTTTGTTTTACCTAGGTTTTCATTTCAGCTTTATTTTCGGACAGTGTCTTTCGATACTCCAGTTATTTCCTGGTTTCATTGTTAGTTTACCTTTCGTTTTGAATTCTCACTTGATTGATTAGCCTCGACGGAGAATAAGAAGTAGGGTGTCTTGATTAGCGAGGAGACTCAAGTCTATGTAACTTTATTATTAAGGTATGAAACTCCTGTTAAGTACGTGCCATTGTAATTGTCGAACAACCTCGATGAATGAAATGAATATAGACCTTTAGATGAAAAAGAAATGAAAAGGAGTATGATCTGATGGCTGAAACAAAATCAGAACAGTTCTGAAGTTCAAATTCATTTCCTACTACTGAGCTGCAAAATCATAAACAAACAGCTGAACAACAATGGCGATATCTTCCATCTCCTCTATCCCCACAGCAATTCACCAGCTCCTCCTCAAATCCAACCTTCTCTCTCCTCCCTCCTTCCTCCCCCCTTCTTCCTTCTCGTTTCCCGCCTGCACAATCTCCATCTCTAACCCCGTCACCTTACCTTCTCTCGCCGTATGCCGAGCTTCCACCTCCTCATCTTCATCTTCCTCCTCGCCTCGCAAGACGACCACGAAGCCAAAGAAGAAGAAGAAGAAAAGCGGCGCCGCTTTGCAAAATTTGAGCTTGACCGATGTTGAAGTTGTCAAAGCTCCCGACGACGACGACGTCGATTCCAATTATGATGATTTCGACGACGTCGAAAGCCATGGTGTCTCAAGGTACCGTCCTCAACCGCCTACTCCAATGCCCAAACCGCCCACCGGCTTTCACGTATCCCCCTCCGGCAAGGTCTCCATGACTTCCGAAAACCGGATTACCACAATTGTCAGTGCTTTTCGCTTCTCTCTTTCACTATCCTTCATTTCAAATTGGCTTAGTTCCAATTGGATTTGTGGGTTTAACGATTGTGAATGGAATGTTGTTTGGTAGGTTGATGCTGCAAATAATAGTCCGTTAGAGTGCATAATAAGGAGGGTGTCTAAAACTTCACAAGGGGCTGACTGTATGCTACTTTGCCCGGCTGATACGTGAGTTTACTGGATTTTTTACTTGAATATACAAAATGAAGGATTTCTGTTGATCAATGCCTGATCAATTTGGTTGCCCTGCTGCAGGCCGATTTATGTGTTAAAGAGTAGTGCCGTTGATGGATGGACGGCGGTATGTTTCCTGGATATTGGTATCTCGTCGTTTTTTACTATTGAAAGGTAGACCAGGATCTTG
This sequence comes from Linum usitatissimum, assembly GCA_030674075.2. NCBI lineage: Eukaryota > Viridiplantae > Streptophyta > Magnoliopsida > Malpighiales > Linaceae > Linum > Linum usitatissimum. The sequence continues at coordinate 3,351,008 of JAUJYP020001495.1, forward strand.
TAACCTGTGCTTGCTGTAACGTCGTAGGCCAGTGATGATGAAGTGGAGGCTATCCTTCCAGCTGCTGCATACGCTTTGGCAAAGATACATTTGCATCTTGTCCATAGCGGGTACAGTTTCCGATACTATACGTGCTTTTGATATCTGTGATCAAAGTAGCGGCATTTACGAATTAACTGCTCAGTTCCGTGGTTCAAAATTGGGACAAAAGTCGACATTTGCGAATAACTGCTTTGTTCCATTTACTTTCTATGCCAGATTCTGTTACACATTAAGGGGAGCATTCTTTTTCTCAGAGGATGACATCTTTGATTTCAGTACAGGTAAGCAAGAAGTCTTATATCCACATATAAGAAGTGATTGCTAGTCCATATGCAGTATGCACACATATTTTATGTTGAGTTGTTGTATGATCTTCACGAATTTTCATGTCTGCGGGTTTGAACTCAACTTGAGATCAGTTTGTCTATCAAAGTTATAAGTATGCTATAGCTGTAGCAGTAGAAGGCTACTACTCTGATAACCACTTCACTTACAACTCTGCATGCTCTGGAGAGGCTGGCCTGTTAATAATTTATCTGATGTTGGAAACACTACTTATACGAATTCTGTACTGCTGCAGATGACGAAGGAATTGCAGCTGGCTTACCAACAGAGGGTGTTGAAATTACATACTTCCATCTTGTAAATTGACAGTGATCTTAAAACATTCTTATTTTTATAATTTCTGGTTACTACTACTTTCAGACGAAAAAGTTTTGGCATACTGGTGACCATAGTCCAGAACAACAGGCCGAAAGCATACACCTGATATTGTATTTAATATAGTTATTTTCTTTTTCTCCTTTTCTTCAGGACGGTGAACATTTTATGTTATATACACCATTAGAGCCAATTCTTTTTGTTGCCGTTAAGGTAAGCTCTATGGCTGCATTTTGTTCTCCTCTAGATATGGGTGATCAAAACTCATAAGTTATCACTGTCATTGAGCTCGCACTGAATATTGCTCTTCTATTTATAGGATCAAGATGGGGTGTTGCAAATCGCCAATGATGTAAGAAACTCACTTGGTTCTTGATTTGAAATATTTACTCCAATCCATGACCCCTTGTTTAGTTCAAGAGTGTTCTTGATGTCTTTTGATAGCCCTAGAGAAGTAGAATCTTTGCTGTCAAAAAATCTTCAAAAACTTTTTTTTCCTAATGTTGTCCTTGTGCATTACGGAATATAAGCACACTGAAATAAAATTCTCTTCCGCGGGAAATAATGAAAGGCTAGCATTTGCTACTGGTAGACTCTGTTAGAGTAGAGACTGATTTAGTTAGTGTTCTAGCTCCTAGATACCAAGAACCCAGACCAAAATGCTGATATTGTCCTGCCATTGAGCATTTTTGTAATGGTATAAGTTTTGAATTGTGAAGTCTGTTTACTAAAAATTGTTTGTTGTCAACGAAACAGGAACTATTGGATGACCCGGCTATCATCAGCATGATTGACGAGGAGACTGAATTTAATGCTCTGGTGGTATGTGAAGCTGTTTTTTCAGCTTACATATGGATGCACTAGTTGGGGAATTAGCTTCACTTTCTAATGACATTGCTGAATCTGTTTGCAGGAGGAAGAAGCTGCTCTGATGAATTCTTTGATGGGCAAGGAGTGATTGCAACATCACAAACTTGTAAGCACGACTCTTTTACTGAATCTGATTTACTGATTAATTCTGTGGAAGCTACTGCTTCCCACATCAAACTGTATTGGGATTTGGGGTTCTCCTTCAAGCCTAAAGAATGGCAGACATAGACAGAAATGATTCGAACTCAGAGATGGCCTGAACTTTTATTAAGAATTTCTTCATGTAATGTACATGATGAAGCTTCTTAGCCTGTAAGATCATGAATTGCATCAACCCTATTAGACAAACCAAACTCCAAACTCTATCACTAAAGTATGTCTACGTATGAATAATGTAAAGAATCTACTAGGGAAAAGGTCATTCCATTTTTGGTGGTAGTTGATATGGTAACAACAGTAATTTGGAACGGATTCCTGGTGGATTCTTCCTGTATTACTAGTAGATTGTCCTTGGGATTTAAGAACTCCCTCGGAACATGGTACCTGCATAATTTAAAATGATGCAGAGAAATCAAACTTACATGAAAAACTTAACTGCTCAATGATTTTTAAGAGCTTTTGAATCATAATAGGTAGACAAAGCCTAAAAATAAACTTGAAAAAACAAAGGCTTACAGTGTCTGAGAAGGATTTCCTTTCTTCGTTTTAATGGAAACCCAATAGCGCCCTATGCCCTGTCCATTCACCCATGCTTGTCCTTTTCCTATGCTGCTTAGGTTTAGTGCCACTGGTTCATCTCCCAGAGGTGCATCAAATGTTGTCTGTGATTTTTTGTGTCAAAGTTAAAGCATGGTTGTCATTTTGTAGGAATAACTTGTTTATTATTCATTAGTTGCTGTCTAGTTACTCACTCTGAACCACTTGGGTGATCTGTCAACATTGCGAGAGATTGGACCCCATCGGACTCTATCAGTATTTTTCGGCCTGTATATTTCTAAGCTCTCTCCTTCAAAACCCACCTGCAAAAAATTACCATAGAAACGTGTACCACTAGTTAGTATACGGCATTTCGTAGGTAAAAGTTGTCGTAGAAAGGGATAGTAAAGATTCTACCTTATAGCCCCAGGCATGACTTGTAACAATCTGTGAAATACCATTGCATTGGATTTCTACATCAGTTAATCCTGCACGTCTCTTCTCCAGGAAAGCTCCCGAATCCTTCATAGGCGTAAGTTAGAATTTAACCATTCTTGACTGCAAACAAATGAAATTTGAAAAAACAAAATACTTAACAGAAATACGTACCCATAGTCCCACCATGGCACTCAGTATGGAAATACTGTTCATTGCTTGACCTAATGAGATTGGAGCTTCAAGCAGGCCTGCCGTCTTCTGAGTTCCTGAGTTCCCTATATCTGAACCTAACCACCATTAAGAGCAAATCATTCAGTGAATGAACTGCTTATGGGTTTAACGATAGTTATAGGCATGACTTTACCTGCATATTTGCCATTGACATAGGCATACATGACATGTGACAGAAGCCTCACTCGCAATTTTGCTGTCGCGCAAGACTTGGAATTTGGCTGAAAGCTGTAAATGTTCAAGAAAAGTTAAAACACATAATGAGTTATTATGTATAGTATTCTGTATATAGTTCGATCTAGCTTCTGACCATTCTTTGTTTCGACCCTATCTGCATCAGGGTATAGCTGAAAGAACTCCTTAAAGGCATACTCGTAAGCTGAAAGAACTACTTGCTAGCTCGATCACAAGATTCATCAGTAGGGCTAAAGAAGCAAGTAATTGGGAGGGGAAGCAAAAACCATGAGTTACCTCAACGTGTACCAAAAGTAATCAGACAAATCATTGGTTATGCCAGTTTGCTCCTCTAGTTGATTGAACCTTATCTTGCTGTCAAAGAAACTCGGTACGGGGTCTCTGAATTCTTCCCATCGATTCGCTCTACCTTCCAGAATCTTGCTTATAGTTTCCCTTCTGTTGCTGAATCCTGAACCCGCCTTGCCCGAGTTGTAGACTACGTTTCGACAGTCAGGAAGAATGCTAATCGAATGAGGTAGAAGCTCAAATTTTGCATTTCGAAACACAAATGCTGCATTCTGGCTTCCACTGTTAACTAGAAATGCTGCACAGTTTCCCTTCGTAGCTCTCGATTCTTCATAGACATATGCCTAGCAGAAGTTTTTGTTCATCATTAGCTGTACTTTCTGATTAGTTGAACTTTAAAAGGTCATTAGTTGTGAATTAAACCAAAACCTGCTGGAATCGTCCCAGGGAGATGCTTGTCTTGACTCCATTTAGCAATGTCGACGAACACGATTTAACCGCAGCGTGCATCTCCTTGAGATGGCTCCATTTCGGCTCTCTGGTTAAACCGTATTCATCAAGAGGAGCTTGGTCGTAATAGCTTATCGCCATATATGCTGATCCGCTTCTCCCGAAATGAGTCCCTCCATGATACTATAAATACATCAAAATTTCGAATTCATATTATCTCATTTTGTTGGCCATGCCCGTTTTTAGTCGATCTAAGCGTGTTTACTTACCATATAATAGATCTAAGCGTGTTTTCAGTACCGTGTAGTAGTTGATAAAGCTTCCGTTCTTGGCAACGATGAAGAGTATGGAAGGCAATGTCTTCAGCCGATCTCAGAGACGTTTCCTCTCCGAACCGTTGTAGGCTTTCGTGTTAACATTCAGAAGGTATAAGAACGGTAAACTCGAAGCATAATACGATTCGTTACGAGTAAAAAATCGAAATTCAGTCTTACAATGATGTCCAGTTCTCCGTCCAAAGTGCAGGCTTTGATGGTGAGTTAGGCCCCGTGAAAGTCTGTCCGCATCTCATACCATTACATGTGTTTATCTGCACCAGTTTTTAATTAAGTTATGAAGGTTTGGATACGAAATTGGTGATTTAAATCGAGTTTCGAGAATTTCGAGAACCAACCAGAGGGTCGGGAGTATCAGTCTGCTTGCACATAACCCAAGGGACACCAGTTTGGAGCTCAACTGCCATATTAGCTGCCCACTTCACATAGGATGGCCCCTCTGCGAATGCCGCCTCGACATTTTGATACACATTCTCGATCTGCACACAAACCAACATATATAGATCGGTTAAACCAAATAGTCTTTTCATTCCTCTCGAAACGCCGTTGATTCAAAAATTAACTTCACCTGTGCCAATAGTATAGGGCCTCCATCCGAGGCGAAAAGACCCTCCGATTTCATCAGAGTCACTATCTTCGTGGTGAAGCTCTGCATAGCTCTCTGATAATAATTAAGAAGTAACGGCCATTATAGTTAGCTATTTCGAATTTTTGCAAACTGTCATCTAAGGTATGGTGTTTGTGACAAGGTGGTTTACCTTGAAAGGTTGATTATCGGTTATGTAAACAATGCCAGGGATGCTATGAAGCCAGAACGGAAGGCCTCCGTACGTCCACTCGCTCTCGATGAAGGGACCGATCCGGAGAGCAACGTACATGCCCTGTGCCTGGATCTCCTTTATGAATCTCACTATGTCGTTTCTTCCACTGAAATCATACTACATTTTTGAATATGTTATATAACAGGTCAGTCAAGTTTCGAGAAGCTATACAGGATCATAGTCGTACGAAAAAAGAAGACGAACCTGGCCGGGTCGGGGCTCATGGAGGTTCCAGAAGACATAGGTTTCAATAACGTCCACTCCTCCTTGCTTGGCTTTTGCAATCAAAGATCTCCACATCTGTCCATTTTATTTTTGCCAAAATATTAATTCATGCCAAAAAACAAACACCACTTCTAATTACTCAATAAAGCAAATCAAATTTGATAAAATCCAGCCACCTTTCCCGCCAACTTTCCGCGGGAAAATTTAAAAAAAAAGCAGTCTCAATTAACAATATCGACTGAATGTAAAAAAGAAACAGTTATAAAAATGAAAACATGTATCTGAGGAGTGCTACGAGGATAGTGAATGGAACCGGAAAACAACATCCTCCTTTCACCATTGATTATCAATGCCCTTCCATCATACGTCACAATCCTTCCGGCAACCACTGCCGCCGCCACCATCACCATTAAAGCCGCCCATAACCCAATACAGTAGTAGTACTTCTCCATATCTCGACGATGATACCCTTATTGTATAGTAATACTGATATATGGTCATCCTTACCATCACTAATATACCTTTCTTTTTATCTTCTTCTTCATCTTCGCCTTCTTGTCTATATATATAAACAAGAAGGCGTAGAAGAAGAAAGCAACAGCAAAGCAAGAAAACAAAAATGGCGATTGAATTAATTTGTTGATAGATGATACAGTGGTTTCATTCAGACTGTTTGTTGTAAAAAGGCAAGTTGTATCCCAACATTCCAAGCAAATTATGAACTTAGACACGAAGGGCTATTCAGAGTTGTTATTAGTTATTACCTACCTGAACCTCAAACTACAATGAATGAAGAACAAATATTAACTATTTGAACCAGAATCGGATAGATTAATCAACTCTTTCCCACCCCAACCCTTGAATGTTTTCTTCTTTTTTTCTCACCAACCGTTAGATTTCCAGCACCAATCTCCGCCGTCCGATAGGCTCATCAGCATGTGCCGATGAAAACGAGAATCAGCACCAAGGCGAAACTGCAGGCTATTGGTTCTGAATACAGCCACGTCACTGCCGACAATAGCCACTTGACGTGTCAAATTCCTAACGCCCCCCTGTCCTCTTCCCTGTCGCTCAAGCTTTTCCTTTCCCGCCATCAATGGCGGCCATTCTCCCCCGTTTCTCTTCCTCCAATTCATCATATCTTCCCCTTAAACAATTCTCCAATCACTCGTGCATTCCCTCCTTCTCCCACTTCCGCTTCGTAACCATGGCGTCTACCTCATCCACAACCACTTGCCCAGTGCCCGAAATCGCCGCCGACGAAACGGAACGAATCGCCGAGCAGACCTTTCAGAGATACTCTTCAAACAATACAAGCAAAAGAAACGGCTCGGGAACCGCCATTGTTTGGTTTAGGTATGATCTCAGAGTTATGGACAACGAGGCTCTCTACAAGGCTTGGATTTCTTCCGAATCGATTCTACCCGTCTATTGTTTCGATCCTCGCCATTTCCAATCCACTCACTTCTTCAGATTCCCCAAAACTGGAGGTAATTACTCTGTTTCCCCCCCATTCCTTCAAAGCAAAACATTTTTAGGGTTTTAGTTAATATTTATCTTTGATTGATGATACGCTGCAGCTTTGAGAGGCCAGTTTCTAATAGAGTGTTTGGCTGACTTGAGGAAGAATCTGAAGAAGAGAGGGCTGAACCTTTTGATTCGCCATGGAAAGCCTGAAGATATCATCCCTGCTCTCGCCAACCAATTCTCTGCTCACACAGTTAAGTTAAGCTCTCTTGGGGTTTGAAATGGTGGTTAGTTTATTTAGACGCTTTGTATTGTGTTTGCTCATCAGATATATGCACAAAAGGAAACGTGTAGTGAAGAGTTGAGAGTTGAGAAGCTTGTGTTGGAGAAACTAAATTCGACTCCGACGATTCTTCGACTGGTTTGGGGAAGCACAATGTACCATCTAGACGACCTTCCCTTTGATGCTCATACTGTTCCGGATGTCTACACACAGTTCCGCAAGGCAAGCCAGAGCGGTTATAGATTAGATTGCATTCATTCTATTTGGGAAATTGCCATCTGATGTTTGTTTCCTTTTTGTTTTGAACTAGTCCGTTGAAGCGAAATCCAGAATCAGGGAGTGTGTTAAGCTTCCCATGTCTCTCGCACCGCTTCCACTTGTGGCTGTGGAAGATTGGGGGAGCATTCCAACGGTTGATGTTCTTGGCCTCCAACCACAACAGGCGAGAAAAAGAGAGACTTTTCCTTCTTCTTGCTTCCAGTGATTGCGGATTTCGGGCCAACGTGATGATTTTGGTGCAGCAGGTTAGCAAAGGGATGAGGTTTGTGGGAGGTGAGACTGCTGCAATAGGCAGACTGCATGAATACTTGTGGCACAAGGCAAGATTGTTTTACGAAATATCAACAGTCTGAACATTTTAGAATCTTCTTATACTGGAAATGGTCGTTATATATATATGTATGTTTCAGGACTTGCTTTGCGTGTATAAGGAGACGAGGAACGGGATGCTAGGATCCGATTACTCCACCAAATTCTCCCCCTGGCTGGCCTCTGGATGCATTTCGCCGCGCTTCATCCACCAAGAGGTGAAGAGGTATGAAATGGAGAGGCTAGCAAATGCTTCCACTTACTGGTACCTCTCTCTCGCTCTCTCTCTCTCTCACCACATTAACACATTTTCAAGTTAGCAAAGAGGTTCGTTGAAACTCAATTTGACACGCTCATGGTGGTATTGAAGGGTATTGTTCGAGTTACTCTGGAGAGATTACTTCCGGTTTATCTCGATCAAACATGGAAACTCCATTTTCCAGTTAGGTAAACAACACAATTATGTTGAGTTTCGAAATGATATATGGTTATAAAGAAAAGCTTATGTATTAGGCGGGCCAAGAAGAGTTGTGAAAAGATGGAGTCAGGACCAGAAGCTGTTCGAATCCTGGCGAGATGGCTGTACAGGTTATCCTTTGATAGATGCTAACATGAAGGAACTGTCCGCTACCGGTTTCATGTCAAATCGAGGAAGGCAGGTTAGACGCAGTATTAATGCTCGAACGAACTTGAACCCCAACGTCCATGTTCAATAATGTTTCAGATCAAATTATGCAGATAGTATGCTCATTCCTGGTTAGGGACATGGGTATAGACTGGAGAATGGGGGCCGAATGGTTCGAGACTTGCCTCTTAGATTATGATCCCTCTTCTAATTATGGCAATTGGACATATGGTGCAGGTTTGTGCAACATCACTCTGTTTCTTCCCATGCTTTTCCATAGTTTCACAATTTTGTGTTCTTTTATGTTCCAATCGAAAGGGGTTGGAAATGATCCGAGAGAAGATCGATATTTCAGCATCCCAAAGCAAGTAAGTTGCTTCGTCAGTTTCGATTTGGTCTTATGACGCTTTTGGCCGGATTCTAGACCATGTATAGCGTTGCAATCCCATGATTCATGTAGTATGCAATCTCATTTTAGGCACAGAGCTATGATGCTGAAGGAGAGTATGTGTCATACTGGATCCCCCAGCTGCAAAAGCTGCGCAAGGACTCGCGTAACTTTCCTGGGAAATCGTACATCGATCAAGTTGTACCTCTCAAGTTTGGTGCCAAACCTAATTATAAGAGCCATGCTCAAGCCAGAGCTACCAGATCAGGAAACAAGAGACTTAACTGAAGAAACAGATATTGTTTCGTGCTTGCAAAGCATTTTGAGAGATGCTCAAGCCAGAGCTACAGGGATTGAATCTAGCACGTATTACATATGGACGTCGGTTTTATATATGTTTATTCTCTTTCGTTTCTCTTATAATGATATCCGTCCCGTTTTTTTATGCTTACCCATAATATTTGTAGTATTCAACGGGATGGGATATTGAATTGCAAATTGACGTATGAGATATTCGTGGGTTACCCACAAATCCCACACGGTTATTATGGGTACCTGTAATACCCATTAAATTACTAAAAAATTATAAATAATTACACCCCTTAATAAAGGTTGAAGTCTAATGAAATTGTGATTAGGATTGGAGTTAAAGTCATCCGCAGCGTTGTATAATATTAAACTAATGACAATAGTAGTGTTGTGTAATATTAATCTAATGTCATTAATAGTGTTATGTAATATTAAACTAATTTAAGGGGTTGTATTTTAAATGTTTGGGATTTAGTGTAGTAAATATTTGTTTCGTATTTTGTTATTATACGTGTATTGAATGGGTATCCGTTATCCACCTTTTATAGGTAACGGATACTCATTTACCCACACGAATTTGGAATATGAGAATAATTTTTATCTCCGAACGGTGGTAATGTGTACCCGTGTCAAACATCTCGTTGGCCAGCCCTAGAAGCAATGATGCGTTATGTAGGATTCTGTGGAATAAGATAAACTTTTCCATGGTCAACAACCATGTTTGCTTACCTCTCTGTATCACATAGAAAGTTGCAGAGGCTCCAAACTTGAAGCTTTTTCATGGTGAATCAAGCATATATGTACAATATAAAACATGACCATGGCCCAGAAACTGGAATCCCGGCCTGATACCGAAGCCTATAACCCCTTCGTCAATGAAAAAAATTCAAAGTAAATCGATCTTCTAGCTCTTCTTCGTTTTCACTGTTTCTATTATATATCGTGTTTTTCATGATCTCCGTTCTAACTCATTTCTTTAAACAGTCCAACTCTGACCACTGCCATTCCGACTCATTGGCTGCACGAGTGGAATTCTCACGGGACATGCACCGCATGTACCGAAACCAAGGCAATACTATACTGAAAATATTGCCTCGGTTTCAGTACACTACATGTTCCACAAGAGTTCCATCCATGGTGCCGAAAGCTCCGGTCACCCCTGGAGTTGTAAAGCTGCGGCCGCATGACAGTGACTGAGTGTTGCGGAGTCATGTCGAACTATTTAAAGATAAGAATTAGAACGTCGAGATCATGACAAATGTATACAATAGAGAAACGGCGAAAATGAAGAAGAAGAGTTAGAACATTCACTTGGAAATCTTTCATCGACCAAGAGGCTGTAGGCTTTGGGCTCGAGGCCGGAATTTTTCGAGATAGGTCGATGGCAATCGGAGGTTTTCGAGTTGAACAAACACTGATATGCCACTTTGCTTTGTAAACTACGTACCATTGAGTTGTGTGTTTTGAATCAATCATTGCTCCTATATTTATACTAGTTTGGAAAACATGAATTAAAACTTAGCATAAGAAACTAAAATGAGGCATGACAAACTCATGAACATGAATGCATTGGGTTGGGGTTTGGTTGTGCATGCAATTTTTGTTGTTGGGTGGTGCAATTGACGCTTTGGTTCATTTCGGCAATAATCGTGACATCCCAATAACAATTCAAGTTTATTAGAACAAAAGGATTATTGACATGGTATCAGAGTCTTATATGACCAAGAGGTCTCTATTTTATATCTCGGTACTGTGCTGATTTGTTTATTATAAGTAATTACTTCTACTTGATCTTGGGAACCAAAATTGGTTGAGTTATGGATAATGTCGTTTGGATTTTCAGAAGAATTTGATACTATCGTATCGGGGTTTACGATATAAGAATATCATTAAAGATATTCCGAACATTGTATATGCTGGTTAACCAACATGTATGTGATATGACCGGTTAATGAATAATGAAAGACTACTTAATTTTGTTCATGATAATTTTAAATATAAATTGAATTTTTTTAAATAGGTTAAAATTTGACATACATGTTGTGAATGACTAAAAATTGAGGTTTTACCATGTTAAGCCCTTCAAATAATAACCTAAAAACATGTTTTAAGGGTTTTGATTAATGCGGTTAGTGGGGATGTATGTGCTTTCCATTATAAAAATTTTAGTTCGGATTCTTAGCTTGTCACCACATCCATGCAAAATAAGTCACTTTGAAAATTTTCAACACTAATATAACACCAAGTAAAATTGATTTTAACTTCATTTGATCATTATTACATGGGATACCATTGTGAAACTTAATTTTTTAGCTATTTCCAATATGCTTGTCAAATATTAGCCGATTTGAAAATTTTGAAAATTTCCTGTGAAAATTGTCAAATTTCTATAGTATAGTATACGGAAATTGACCAATTTTGAAATGAAAATTGAAATTTTTTAAATTGGCTAAAACTTGACATGTATGTTGGAATGACTAAAAATTAAGGTTTCACCATGTTAAATTTATAAAATAATAACTAAATGAAGTTAAAAAATATTCTTAAATTTTTTTTATTAGTGTTGAAATTTTTTTAATTCTACATGCATGGTAGAAACAGATAGAAATCTAAGCTAAAAATTTTGATGGTCAAACTTAAAAGTTTATTGGCTACTCCTTGTTACTTCATACTAGAATTATCTATGCGATATTGCGGAGATTTATAAAGAGTAAGTGGAGATAGATAGACTTTTATTTTGTTATGGAAAACGTATTAGCAAAATGAGAGCGTAAGACAATTTAAGTAATGTCAATTGAAAAAATAAAAAATACCACAAAATTCATAAAGAATCATATATATAAGAGTTCAAAATAAAATGCTCTCATAAAAAAACTAAACATGCAATAATAATTCATGTTCTTCTTCGAGTATATATACAAGTACAAAACTCCAATGGCTAATCGTGCAATTTTTTCGCTTGATTTTTAAATATAAAACTGCATCATTGGAGATGGTATTAAGTTAATAAATTAATTAATTAATTAATAACTGACGACATATATATTCCAGAAAGTCTCTATTTAACTTTTCCAATCGTCGTGCAAGTTCAAAATAACTCATACGGCTAATACCTATTTCAGGTTGTCCAAAAAACTCAAATGTATCAGTCTTTGTTCGTCCACAAATTCCTGTGTATCCACCTATATAAACCCAGCACTGACATAGCCTGCAGAAACACACTGTGTACACAAATTACATTCCAAAACGTTTCATAAAAATGAGCTCCAAATTTGTTTTTGCTCTGCTCAGCCTTCTTCTGGCTACGATGCTGCTGATGCATACTCCAACTGTGGGTGCTGCCGCTCCGGTCCCACGCGATCGTAAGATTCGAATGATATCAACTTCACTTATATATAGGTATGTTGATTAATTCGTTATACGTGTAATTGAAATGAAATTCTATCTGCAGAGAGTGGCGATGATGGATCCGTACAACCAGCAGGGAAGTTCTACAAGCCAGGGTGCAGAGGATCATTGGCTCTATGCGGAAGTTACGCTAATTGCTGTTATTGTTGTTAGGGAGGAGGACATGCACAGTCTGGCAGAGGACGGAAATTGGACAATTCGTCGTATAGAGTAATGAGTTCTGTAAAGAACTCAGTAACTGAACGAGTTCCTTGTTTGAGGGCGAATACCTTTTCTTGGAGATCCGCGATCTTGAAGGCATCTCCCTGGGAGAATCTGGAGCGGAGGACGACCCAGGCTGATCGAGCAGACTTAGAATAGAGTATGCTCTTCGCGATTGTGGGAGAAACTGATCGGAGGATCCAGCTGAGCACCAATTTGTTGTTGCGAATCCAGTATGGATAAAGTGGTTGTCCTGCATCTGGGGCTTCAATCGTGCCATCCACGAATCCAATCTTGTTCTTGCCATCCAGTACCATGGAAATCGCCATGGACCACTCCGAGTAGTTGTACTCTGTGAGGAGAGTGGACACCAGGTTCTGGCCCCAGTGTTCGGAGGGATGGATGTAGAAGGGGTTGGTGATGTCGAGGATACCCAGAACGGCTCCTTGGGAGGCAGAATCGACTGGAGTATTTCCAGCTCCGGTGAGGGGAACTCCAGGAGTCTCATCGTCGTTGATGACCGCCATTGAGGATGATAGATTGCAGGAGATGAGAACGAGCGGAATGAGAGGAAAATCAATTAGGCGGAAGCATGCAAATGGATCGAGGATTGACGAGATCCCTCTGATACCATGTTAGATTTCTGGAAACAGGAATGGATGAAGATGGAAGAAGGAAGAAGAAGGATGAAGAACAGAAGAATGGAGTCGTTGATTAATTGGTAAAGGTGAAAAGCAAAACGTGAGTTTACAACCCAAACTCTGGGGTTTTATAAAGAAGTCATTGTAACTGCCTAAAGTAACAGAATGGTAACAAACTAAAACAGAATAACAGAAAGAATAACTAACTAACAGTTCCTAACAGAATGGTAACAAACTTTTGAGTTTGTTTTCTCTAATAATTGTAGCAAAATCTATGGATGCACTACTTGTTGCAACACTTAACTAGCCGGGGAGCAAACCTTCGATGTATATCGTTAATTCGATCAGTTTCTCGTTACCAGCGGGAAATTGAACGAGTTAGTGAGATATATATCGTCGCACTTTGTTTTCTATTTTATAATGTGTTCTACTACTATCTAATTTCACGCTTGTTTTATCCTTCAATAATGCTTCTGTATTTCTGTTGTAACGTTTACTTGTTCGAATCTATAATAATGATATGGAATTGAAATAAACATTGTTGTACTTCCGTGTTTTACCAATTCTGGTGTTCCGTGTTTTAGCTTTTTTCGATTTCGTTTAGTTGTTCGCTGGTGTTACCGATCGCTTAAATGTTCTCCACATAATAACTTGTTCATAACATCCTCACTGGCATGAACACCGGACCTGATATGAATGAGTTGTGCTCGAAATAACGAGAAAAAACTAAGGGAAACGTAGCGATTATGCGTGTATTCCCCGTATGCATCATGAGTACATACGGAGTATGTAAAAGTACGTAGTGGTTCACGAGTATGTACACGTACAAAACTCCACTGTCGGATTTGCAGAAGCAACCACAAAGGAATATACTGTACAATGCAAAATCTTCGGCTTGCCTTATATATTTGGTTGATCCGTATAGCAGAACTGCAGAAGCATTTTTGCTCTTCAGGTGGAGGAAGCGCTTGTTTCTCATTCTTCTTTGTCTGGCAGGTTTTGGTGGCGAGTATTCCAAGCAGAGATAGCTGATCCAGTAAAGCTCAGCGAGTGTTTGGCAATGCCTACACTCTTCTTTGTCAATAACCAAATGCTGCAGAAGAATGCCATCCAACCTGACCAGAGGGAATAAATGGGATACAAATCATACACTAATGAATGCCACAATGGAAAACTAGACTATCTCCAGGCAAAAAATTCTACATCATTTGTTCGAATCGGGTAGCTTGATTAAGCTGTAGTCTGGTATCCAGAGGAGTAACAGAGTTTCTCTACACAGAACCAGGGAATTGGCAGTAAGAATGAAGTAAAAGATCGTAGCAGAAATTCGAATTTGAATGCGTATTTGAGGGAAGGTTCACTTGGCCTAGTTCTATAGAATGATAAGAACCAAGTTTCAACTCAAGCAGAAGATCTAAACATGGTTATAAGGGTTTGGTCATGATTTCTAAATCAGTATTTTAGAGAACATACACGTCATGAACTGAAGAAGTGTGATCGCTGCCCTCACCTGAAGCCACCAGGACAGCAATGATAGCCGAAATGGTTGCAGTTGAAATGACGAATATTGCAATCGATATTGCCCCGACATAAACAGCAGTCAGACAGGCAAGGAAAAGGGCCAAGAAGCCACCAGCAGCCGCTAATGACACGAGAAGAGAGATGATAACTGCGTTGAAGATGGCTGCCAAGAAGAAAAGCATGAAGACTAGCATTCCCGTCGAGGCAATAAGAGCAACCGTCCCAACCTGTAGCAGTTTTACAACACCCATAACGTCAAATAAAAACCATATTCACTCGTATGCCATTAACAATCATACGTGATGAGCAATGCAATGCACTAAAATCAAGTTAAGAAACTTGAAAAACGAACAGAAATGAATAAATCTGGAAACTTCAGCAACCTAGCTCTTGGTGGGTGGTCTAAGAACTGCTAGGCCCTAATACCTCAAGCATTCTGTACATTCTTCCTGATGAATGTGTACAAACATAACTAATTTCATAAAGTGGCTAAGAATAAACTGATTCGTTGTCACCGCCAATCAAGCCAAACAATACTACTTCCAATCAGTATTCAGTAATGCAAAACGATCAAACTGTAAATTATCGAGATACGGTTGAAGGAAGTTTCCGATCACAAGCATACCTTCAAAATAAAACCATCACAAGTGGTAATCCGATTCATTATTCGAAACAACAATGCTCAGGAGGTACAAATAGAGAAGGAGCTGAAATCGGAGTACTCACGGAGATGACGAGCAGAGCACGGAGAGGGCTGCCGCTCCGAGTCCAGACCAGAATCTGCCGTCCCGTATTAGCGGTAGCATCTTTCAACAGCGGACCGTTCTCCGACAGCGATGCCTTGATCCGCTGCAGCAGTGGAGCGGAAACGCCACCGGCCGCAGGAGCGAAGATTTCCGTCAGAGTGCGATGCAGGACGGCGAAGAGAGTCAGGTCGTCGCTCCGGTGTCGACTGTTCTTGACGCCGTTGGTCGAGGAGGTTACTTCTGATTCGCCCATGTCTGTGTGTCGTCGTCTGTGAAAGCTACAGTGGTGATTTCAGTGACACTGCCACGAAGCTTAGTTGCCGACGAAAGCGGAGGGGACAGCTGGGCAGGATTCTTACAGCGGATAATGATTTAAATAATTGTTTTTTGGGGAATTTATTATGGAGTTAATTATAGTGTCCACAAGTTTATATGAGTTCTCGCTTGTTAATCTATCATTAGTTTGGTTATTTTTTTATGATAATTGACTTGAAAAGGAAACATAATGACACTTCAATTATTGATAGTTTCCTTCATTTATTCACAAATTTATTGAATCATATTCTTATCTTCTCAATCATTTGAAATTATAAGTACGATTATGATTCGATTCTAAACCAAAATCTCCGAGATCGGATGATTTCTCGAGTATAGCGCAACTCAAAATGGTAGCAATGTACAAGAGATTGGTGATAATCCATTACGAAGTTATGCACTATCTAGGTGGTTTATCACCAAAGAGAACATTCTATATGGCTCTCAAACTCGAGATGGAGAAGGCTGGCAGCAATCTATGGTACAAAAATTTCTCAGAATTTTCCGCCAACGAATGGGAAGAGTCCTAAGCTGCAATACATAGAGTACAATAATGAACATCCCATCTCAGCTACAAGCTCGTTGGCAGTTTACAACACATCTCAACTCAGCAACTCTGCAAGTTAACAACACGCGCAAATTTAAATCAGAAGCTCAAAGCAATCGTTTTATCAACGAAAATTGATTCATCGACTCCGCACTTATGAAACTAGCATATCTAAGCCATTCGAGAGTCCGGTCGTTGAAGTTCCAGAGACAATAAACTAGAAGCATGAATACACAAGTTTTACCTACCAGACCGAGGATTTATAAAATAACTGCGAGAAGAACCAACGAACTAATACGAACCTGTGTGAGCCAGGAAAATGATCTGTTCTTTATAGGAAATGGCTAGCCATCAAAAGCTGTGGTCTCCCATTTTCTTCTTCAACCTCCACATCTTGAGAATTTATTTCTTGAACTCTCTCCTCCCGAATCTGATCTATTAGCTTCCATGTGTCATCGCTGATGATTTGAGTCTGCACATCGAGATAATCAGAGACCAATACAAAAATAAGTACAGAACTAAGCATGTAGTGCTCAAGAACTGGGTCTGATATCTGTTACCTCGGTGGGCCGTGGAGCACCGAAAGTTGAGAATCCAACATTGCCTGGGGCAAATGTGACCCTACCAGGAAGAGTGATCCCGTGAATCCCCCATCGGCCAGCGTAAATTAGGGCTCCGTGTTCATCAATGGGGCTAACATTAGGCTGGATGATTCAAGAACATGTACAAAATATTCAGAAGTCAGTACACTACTTACTGCGTCGTTCAAAGAATAACAAAATCATTTCCGTAGTGGTTCATACGGATCAATGTACAGCCAAGAACAACAATTTCCAAACATATCGCAACCAAATGAAATACCAATTTCCGTAGTGGTTCATACGGATCAATGTCCGCAACCAAGTGACACTATAAAAGCGACCCCATCGAAGTGTAGGAAAATTAGAAGAACAACCAAATTTTAAGGAGACTACCCATTTCTGTCCAACTCTGAGTTAGTAAATTGATTTCAGCATTTTGACAAAATTTACATAGCATACGGAGGTTATGGACAGATTCCTCGGGTTTCTAAAATTAGAATGTCGAGCGATTCCAGGAAAATGAGCACAAATATAAAAATCTAGTAGGCCATGCTCAAACTTGCCTGAGGAATTCTAGGAGCACTTTTGTATACGTCCCAAATTTCAGCTGCTTTTATCTCTCCTTTCTCAAGTAAAATATCTGCAGATGACGAAAGGATGACGCTCAATATTGAAAGATTCACTATATTATACATAGCTCTCAGGACATGCAAGTAAATAGCATGATATATATAGAGCAATGTGATAAAAAAAAGTAACCTCTAGCACAAAATCAACGTAGATTCTTAGAAAGGCAAATACTACAGACTGAGAGTCTCCAATAAAACAGGGAACTCTTATACAGACTCAGATGTAGATTCTTAGATAGGCAAATACTACCTGTAATTGTCTCTACAGCTGAACGATACTCTCTCAGCACAGAAGAACACTTATCCAAAGCATAACGCATGTACTCATCTCGAAGTGCTTCAAGTTTTGCTGCAAGCTATGGACAAAAGTAGAAATTACTTGCTCCAAAATATTCTTTATACAACGACTTTTAATAGACTGGCAATGAGAGGAAACATAATTACATTGGGCGCAAGATCACCATGTTTCTTGTAGTATCCTTTTCCAAATGCGGTCATCCCAGTTTGGAGAATCAAACGCTCAACAAGCGTTGAAGCTTCTAATGTAGCCTTTGCAGAGATCCAGCACAGATTGCTTACACCAAACATTTCCTCCTCAATGACCCTAGCTACAAACTATAGCAGTCAATTCCTGAAATTAACTATGAGCCCAGGGGTGGGAAGAGGAAAGATGTACACGTACAATTGAGGCATACAAAACAGGAACAACTTACGAGCACATGCACGCACTATTTCGTCTATATAACCAGATTTCTTTCCAAAAACCCTGCCAGGAGTTTCTACATATCGCATATTTGGCTTCCTGCGGATAGAATTGATATCTGTCTGCAGAGCACAACCAATTAAAGAAAAACAGGAATATAAGCAGTCCTCAGCGTATATTTATATTGTAACAATTAATAGAAAAATTGAGCTCTAGGAATTAACTAGTTGATTGCTGACCTCTGAGATAGGACGGTTCGGATCAGGAAAGAAGCATGCAAGGATAGCAACAGCTGCTTCACGGTAAGCTAATCTTAACCTTAACTCTTCAGGAACCTCAGTACTGTCTTCTTGACCAGTTTCAAATGTACCCGATTGCTGCATAATTGCAAATCACAAAGCATAAATTGAATTAAATAACGTGATGTAAACCGTTTTCACATGTATTTCACTATAAAGAAAAGAAAAGAAACTAACCCTTCTCAAAGCCTCCATTAGCTCCTCGCGCCCAATATAGTCCAAATCCTTCCTAGCAGTCAATATACCAGCTTCATTCCTGGCATTTAATATTAGGAAATAATGAACACGCCTTTTAATGGATGGTAAGTAAGAGAACAAAATTTATGCATTGGCTATCATTTATCAATCATCAATTACAATATATTTTGCAGCTCTGCCCCAGTAAAATTGTCTGCAAGTTCTGAAATCTCCTGTAGAAGAGTTTCCTTTTCTTCCTCTGATCGGAAAAATTTGTTTCTTGCATGCACCTGCCAGAAATCAAATTGGTATGATACGTGCAATATGAATCCTACCTCAGAATACAGCAAATGCTAGTGATAGGAGAAGGTTACCTTCAGTATAGCCAATCTACCATCTTTTGATGGCAAACCAACTCTTATAATCTTATCAAAACGACCTTTTCTCAGCAGAGCAGGATCAAGTATGTCGAGCCTATTAGTTGCTCCAATTACTAAAACCTGAAGAACTCAAATTCAGAGGTTGATCAAGGAAATGGATACTTGCCATTCCAAACTATGCTCAACAGCTTACCTGTGATGTAAATTCCCTAAATCCATCCATTTCTGTCAGTATCTGAAGTAGGCCTTGTTCCCTCTCTGCTCCACCCTATACAAACTTTCAATTTAGCAGATGTTTCTATTGTGAATATTATAATAAATCAAGACCAAAGATTCTTTAATGTTGCATCGGGGTAGAAACGAGAACCAATGTTGCATTAAACCCACTAAGTTATCGTACCCCTCCAACATCAGGACCACCACGCTTGCTGCCAATAGCATCGATTTCGTCAATAAAGATTATAGAAGGAGAAAATGATCTGGCACTGGAAAAAAGATCCTTAACACGGGATGCAGCCACACCTACAAACATCTAGAAGGTCAACGATATAAATCAGCAACGCAACGAAAAGCATGTATTTAGATCACTGGAATAGAAAATTAGTCTTGTTCTAGCACAGTATTCAGCCTAATGTTAACACGATATTTCAAAGCAATTGCCACATATCATAATCTTCCAACACCATTTTCCAATTTGGAGGGTGAAAAAAACATAGATTAATAATTAACCAATATCCATAGAAATCCAACCTCACCTCTACAAAATCAGTGCCATTTGCAGCAAAGAAAGGAAGACCCGCTTCACCTGCAATAGCTTTTGCAAGCAGTGTTTTACCAGTACCAGGAGGCCCATGAAGGAGGACACCTTTTGGACAGTATATGCCCTTGTCTTGGAACTCTTCATCATTCTTCAAAATCCGAACTATCTCTTGAAGTTCATTTTTTATATATTCCTGTCCGGCAAAATCATCGAAAGTAATACCTGTAGTTTCTTCTGCTGATATAAACTTTGCCCTGGTAGAAAAACAATGACGGTGAGGAGATACCCAGCTAGTCTAAGACAAACTGTGTCCAACTACAACGTATCAAGGGAAACCACTTCAACTTCTAAGACAACTTTATAACAAAAAACGCAGGCAAGCTCAAAACTACCATCAGATGCTTAAGCTGAATAATGTTGAATAATACTGTTTGGGCTAAAAAAATCAAGTTTTCAACTTTTACACGTTAAAAGCATCCTCTACACAGTTTTTTAGTAACATAACAAGACAAACAACCAATCTATTATAATTGAAGAACAGCACATCCTAATGGTTGAGCGGACGATTAAGCAAGAAAACAGAAACGGGCAGTAAAGCTTACAGTAATCATTCTAAACATCAGTGAAAAGAAGCCACTCATCTACTTACCTACTCTTGCCTAATGAACCAAGCGCCTGGCGTTTAAGTGGCTGGTTAATCGCTTTTGCCGGCTTCCCCAAATCGCGAGATACTATCTTTGTATAAATTGGTCTCATCTTATCATCGATCCACAAATACAATGCAACAGCTATAGCAAGCCGAATTGACCAGATTACACCAACCACAACACTAGTGTAGAACCCTTCGTGCACTACGTTTGCATGACGTATATCAACATTTACAACCTGCTGGTGCAATTTGTGCCAAACATCATTCCAACAGTCAACTGGCATGAACTCTACCCTATGACGCCGAAACACAATCTTCTCTGGGTCTTCTCTCTGCCCTTCATTTTCACCATCTTTGTTATAAGGAATAATAACTGTCAAAACATGCGAAAAGTTTCATTACATTTTATCACTACAAACATCAAACAAAGCATTCGATTTATAAATCAAACTCACCAAATAACATACCAAATTGTTGTACACTTATCCTAATACCATTTCGTAAAGGTAATTTATCTAATCGTTAGCACATAGTTTACCCCCATGTAAGTTGAAATGTGAGTACGCTTGCATCTATGCATACAAGAATATGATGATTTGTAAAACAACCACTTTAAGTCAAAATACAAGGCTTGTGGAAGACCCTGCCGCCTCTGAGATTACATGAGACTACGCTGTCTTCTCAAGGTTCCACAGATCAATGTTTGAGCACCTTGATACAAACAGCAGGAAATTTGCACCATACAATGATACCAAGTCTTGAAGCGAACCAAAAAAACACACATCACCAACCCCAAAGCCATAATTCTGGTGTGGTTCTCCGCACATTGAAGCGTTGAACAAGAAACACCAACAATTCAACCAGTCAAACGACACAAATGCGATAGCGCGTATCATTTCACTCAAATTCGGAAAAGCAATAATCCGGGGACTTAGGATACCTTAACCAACCTGAAACTGTCTGGCCATATTCGGAGTACTCCATAAAGCGAACCATATTCGAGTTGAGAAGCTTCAAGAACTCGCTAAAATCAATCATATGAGAGTCCTCCGGATCCCACTCCGTCCCTCTCAACTTCCCGCGCATCGTCAGAAACTTCCTGCTCCATTCCGAAGCCAAAACAAGCTGCCTCTCCAACTGCAAATTCGACTTCCTCTCCAGCTCTTCCAGCTCGCTTATCCTCTTACGCTCCGCCTCTCTCAGCATCTCGAACGTCCTGGTCGCTTCTTCCTCTTCCGCCGAAGAAGAAACCGAGGTAGATTCCGAAGCCGCGCTGATACCGGTGCTAACTCCAATTCTGGCGGTTCTGGTTCTGAATCCGAAAGCTGCGCGTCCATTTCTGGAACTCAATTGAAGCCTAAACGACCGCTGAGCAGTGGAGAGTTGAGACGAGGAGGAGGAAGAAGAAGACTGAGAGAATCGAGCGACGGCGTTAACAGGGCCGATGCATTTCATAGTTTTCTCGTTGTAGTGTGCTCGAATTGAACTGGAAATGAAAAGGAAAACGAACAACGATTCTGGTTTATCTTCTGGTGCGGAGGAAGAGCTCAGAGCTCCATTGATTTGCCTGGGTCGAGGTTTTAGGATTTCAGTCAGCTGACTGATATATGTTAATGCTATGTGCTAAAACCTCATCCATTTTCATTTTTGTTGCGGATAAAATACTCTTACAGTCACCTAAGTATTGACTTTGTGTCAACCCGGCCACTAGACTTCAAATTCGGTCGTCTAGGTAACTTAAATTTCCGACTTGGTTCGATTTATATTGAATATTGGATTCAAATTTATCCATTGTTTGATGTGATTAAATATGGAATAGAAGGCTTTAAAAAGATAAAATTATGCATCAACATATGAACCAATCGTGGTGATATGTTATGGAATTGGAACGGTATTTTATGGTATCTTCCCATCAACAATGCCAGATAGTTAAAGGTATCTACTACATCGTGGTGATATGTCATGGGATTGGAACGGTATTTTATGGTATCTTCCCATCAACAATGCCAGATAGTTAGAGGTATCTACTACATCATAGTGATATGTCAAGGGATTGGAACAGTATCTCATGGTATCTTCTCGTCAACAATGTCAGATAGTTAGAGGTGTCTACTACATCGTGGTGATATGTCAGGGATTGAAATGATATCTCATGGTATCTTCTCGTCAACAACGCCAGATAGTTAGAGGTATCTACTACGTCGTGGTGATATGTCATGGAATTGGAACGTTATGTCATGGTATCTTCCCATCAACAATGCCAGATAGTTAGATGTACCCACTACATCATGGTGATATCTCATGGAATTGGAAATGGTATCTTCCCGCCAACGACACCAGATAGTTAACTGCACCTACTACATTGTGATTATATCTCATAGAGTTAGAGTGATATCTTATGGTATCTTTCCGTCAGCCACACCAAACATTCTTACTTCGATACCACATATTTTTTATTTTCCTAGATTCATAAAATAAACATTGATATTGCCTTTACGACTAAACTGATTTGAATTTCCATTATTCAAATGCTACTACATTGATTATGAGATTCAATATATATTTAGTAGTTGGAGGTTATGGGTTTTGAGCATATGAATTTTATGTAAATCAAGTAGAAGATTAATTACAAACTTTTGCTACTATCTCGCTAATACTAGCTTGGCTCATTGGTGGGTAAGTACATCAAAGTTCAAGTTCAAGTGAATGAGTAGAACGAGAAACTATATATCAACAACATATGCAGCTATATCGTTTCGTGTCGGAGGAGCCTACATACAATCGGCAGTGTGACGAACCCCTATGAGCAAGCAATAGATGATGAAGATACAACACAAATTCTGCAGTTACATTACAATTTTGCAGCGTTTAAACACAAATCTGCACTTCTAAAACCATATATTGCACAGCAATTGTGTTTAGGGCATGATGAATTGTCTTAGTCAGATGATTCTTATGGAGCCTTCTTTGACAGCGGAATCATATCCCAGCTTCCTTTGTCACTCCTAACAAATACTCTGGCTTCCTTCATTGGGAATGTGTCTTCCCACTTTGGTTGTCTGAACAGATACTCACACTGCCTGCAAACCACACACAACGTCATTTTTCAATACCAAGTCCTTACGGGTACGGTACCCATACACCAGTACGGGTATCACGGGTTCCGGTTAGGGTACCCGTCCACACCCGACAAATAAATCAACAACAAAAAAAGAAAATAGGGACTGCAAATCTCGCTATTTCCAGTTAGATTCTCATCTTAATAACTGTAATTTTAGGTACCCGAAGGGGTAGTGGGTACCCACGGGTAGAAGAATATGATAATGCTCAAGGCAATCTCCGAACCCGTACGGATATTGGATACCCAAATCCCGCTCGAGTTCGGGACGGGATCGGGATTAACCGATCCCTGGCGCCCAAACTTCCAGCCCTAAATTCATGATTATGTTGCGGTACTGTGTGAATAACCATTTCCTCCCCAATAACTCGAGTCGTTACGAGAGGTTGAGGTTCATAACTTGTTTACATAACAATCCTTAACACCATGGAACGAAAAGCGAGGAAGAATCAAAACTCAACTCCTTGTGCTTACCTTTTCATATTAGTAACAAAATCAGGGCCTTCTGCAGAAGGTGAAGTAGAACACTGAAGAAGGATCTCTGCATCGGAAAGTTCTTGCAGTGCCAAAGCATCGATTAATTGGTTAATGGTCCTGCATTTTGTTACGGACAACTAACTGTCAGTGGATATGGGAAAAGCATTGCAGTAGATAAAACTGGTTTTTTCTACTACTTCAACAAAGAGCATGTATAAGAGACATCAAAGGGCTTGCATACCAAGTGCAGGAAGCAATTACAAACTTATCAGTTCGAGTGTCGTATGTGTCCAGCAGCTTTCCTTCCCATGTTGGATCCTCGTATGATGCTGACACACGAATTCTCCTTACTATCTCATCTGGGCATCTTGTAGTTCTATCAAAACTGGCTGGGAAAACAGACCCAGTGGACGTTTCAACCTAATAATAAGATAGGATGGCCATTAGCCAAAACTTCAACAGCATGAACAAATTCGAATCAAGACATCTTAACAACCAAAACCTGCTCCAATAACTGTATTTGAAATCTATAGGTAGACCACATCCAACCAGCATTCAGTTCTGTAACTCTATAAGTCCTTTCACTAAACTGATTCAGGCATACGATAGAATAAGACACTGTAAAGACCGAACAGTCAACACTCACCAGGACTCCGTTAAAGATTGGATACGTGATTCCTTGTGAATCCCTCTTTGTGTTATGCTCAAGAACAAAGAGGGTTCTGATATGAAACTTCTCCTGCCTACGACCCAACGCTTTGATTATTTTGGTACACAGGGGGAGAGAAACACCATCCAATTTTGATGGTCTTTCAGACACAGAGGAGCTGCTAGCATACTGCACATAGAGGTTAAGACAATCTTAATCATTCTTGTTCAGAAGATCAAACCGTATCGTTGCAATATCAATAAGACAAAGTAGAATCTTCAGCAGACATTGGGTTTAACATCTTCAAAACCACCAACTACATGAACCTGTCAATCATCCATAAAGAAAAGAAAGCATCAGAAGAAAACAATATCTCGGATTCTGGCTTCTGAACCAAAAAATTCACTGGAAGAAAAGGCCACAAAATACATCAAAATCAGCATCAGAACTGTCGCCAGAGAGTTGTGACAACATCTGTTCAAGGCCAATAGAGACAACAGTTGGAGAATCCATATGAGAAACAGATATCCTGCAGGAAGATAACCGATTTACGAAAGCATAAATAACAACATGGTAGTCTGATTTCTTTATCACTTCTAGTAGAAATACAACTACTTCTTACATTCTGTTTTTCCGGTTTCGGATGACAAGACCTACACAAGTCGTTGCTTCGTCAGTGCCAATGAACTTTGCATAAGAAATAGAAAACAATCAGATAAAGAAGGAACAGCTGGAGTCAAGTGAAAAGCAGACTGTGTTGTTGAACCCAGAAACTGTCACAGAAAATAACCTGAATCAAAGATATGACAGAAAATAACCCAAAACCCAGGATCTGATCAAAGTATCAAAAGAACAAGGAGGATCATAACCACAGTTTAAATGTTCATTTCCCAATTGGAAATATGGAATCCAGTTTTTCTTTCTGGGAATCACACGGTCTCGATTACAATGTCTACATCAGCATTCTTGCACAATATCACAATTATAAGCTCACATGCCTTCCTACAGGGTGATAATATAAACATTACAAGAACAGAAGAAGACGTACATCAACAAGGGTAGGGTCAACGGCAGCGTGTTCTCTTTGGAACAGATAAACAAATCTGCAATTCTGTAATCCAGGATCCTTATCAGTCGAGAATTTCCTCTCTGGTAAACACTTGAATGCGTTTGACGCTTGAACCACCATGGGATGTCTGATCAGTTCCAGCAACAGAGCATCCCTTTCCTGGTGTACATGAACACTTTAGTTATTCACATTTCCGCGATCGGGATTGAGGTAAAAAGACTAGTGATCCACTTTCTTTTGGAGGATAGGCGAATGATGAAGAAGAGAGGAAGAAGGGAAACCTGACTGGAGGAACCGACTGGAAATAGAATCTCGTCGTCACCGACGTAGATCATGATTATTGTTTCTGATCGCCGCCGATGAGTGAGCTCAACTGAGCTGAGTTGACTGACACAGAGGCGCAAACAGAGAGCGATATTTGAAAAAAAATTAACTCGATAATTTATTTTATAGAAGGAATAATTAAATATTTAAATAAACGACCAGAAACAAAGTAAAAGGTAATTTACTAATTTTACTCTCTTTCACTCTTCTTCCGAAGTTCACAGTGGAGAAAGAGAGATCGAGATGCTGAACAGCAAATCCAATCTCCATGGGAGGAGCTCTTCTTCTTGGCTCTTCCGCTCTAGAAGGCTGACGCCGCTTACCGTCGCTGTTTACGCGATCTTCCTCTTTGCCTTCTCCATCTTCTTGTTTGTGTTCAACACTGGCCGCATCTTGGATGACGATCCGGAATCCGTTCCGTTCTTCCCCTGTGAATCCTCCATGTTCGACGAAGATTCACTCCCTGCATCTGATCAGGTACGAAAAAGTTTGGTTTTGGGGAGTTTCTGTTTCTGGACTTTTGGTTTTGATTCCGTTAGGCTTTTTATTTAAAATCGAAAAATTTGCAAATCAAATACATGCGTCCCCAGGTAGATGATAGCATATATTTGGAAATGTTAGGTAAACTAGGAAGATCGGCATAAAATAGAAGAAAATGTGGTCTTGTAATAGCAAATCCGAGTTTTCTAAATCCTCCCTCCAAACCAGGCCCTATTGGATTCAAAATTGTCTACTCGTGTTTGATTGTGAAGGTGTCTGATCCAGCCGGTCTCTGGGATCATCCGGCTAGTCGTGGATTGCGCCCTTGCCTCAACCCCACTGCTAAATGCAAAGGTTGGAGATTGAGATTTGGATCTAATTATTTGATAATGTAGCCTCTGGTTGAGTAAGAAGTGAGCTTGATTATTTGATGTTTACCGCTTAACTTGCATTTGGTAGACTGAAAACGTGGATTCATTACAGTAACAACGCTTTTTTTTGGGTTTCTCTTCTGCCGTATGGATACATTAGCTGCAGCTGAAGTTCTGGATCGTTACTTAACGGTGAGGAGCAATGGCGGATTGAACCAAATGCACACTGGTGCAAGTTGATCAAGTTTTCATTTTGGTCGTATATGGGTCTGCATTGAAATTAAGATTCCATTTTAGTGATTTCATAAAATGGGTCCTGGATAGCTTTGTGCTGCCAAACTGGCGACATTTATTGGATATAGGAAGTCCTGAGTTCTAAACTTTTTTCACCATGCTGTTAGTTATATAGTTGGAATTGGAATTCATTCGAAGTATTCGCTATCATTTTCTTATATTGCAGGTTGCAGATATGGTGGCAGTTGCACGAATCATGAATGCAACTTTGGTTATTCCTCAACTAGACAAGCGTTCCTTCTGGCAAGATTCAAGGTGTTTATGACTTTCTGTTGCGGAAATGAGAACTTATATGCGTAATGGTTATATGAACTTCTGGTTGAGTTTCCCTCCTTCTTATGGTTACTTAATCCTTCTCAACACGCAGTACATTTACCGATATCTTCGATGAGGTTCATTTCATCACAAGCCTAAAAGGTGACGTGAGGATTGTTAAAGAGCTCCCGAAAGAATTGCAGACCATTCCTCATGCTAGGAAACACTTCACTTCATGGTCAGCATGGGCTAGTATGAAGAAATGGCACATATATGGAATGACTTCCAGGTAGGAATAACTTGTTGGCTGAATCTGAGGAATCTTAGTGCTAAACATCCATCTTCCCTCTTCACCTTTTATGTATCATCATTCATTTATTCCATGAACACATAGCTTGACTTGTTATATCGCTATGAGAGTTTTGTACATACAAACTAGTTGAAAGATTTACCCCCTTGGCATTAAGCACGCTGTATAGTTTAATAGTTATGGTGACTTATCAACTAAGAATTTACTGCAGGTGGTTCATGCTCCAAAATCAGATTCTCGTCTTGCAAACAATGATTTGCCACTCGATGTTCAGAGGTTGAGGTGCCGCCCGCTTTATGATGCTTTACAATTCACGCCTCCAATTGAAAGCTTTGGCAAGGTTTGGAATCCATGCCCTTTCATAATTGTCCCTCCCTTTAGGTCTTCTAGGAGAATGTTGCCAAGGTAAAAAGTTTAAATACTCTGGCTCACATGTATGATTATTTAGAAACGGGGTACGATTGGGAACATCATCAAGAACTAATTGGCATTTATTTAACAAACCATATGACCAAGAACTTACATTCTTTTCAAGACTGATGTATTGAGGTCTCCCATGGGGAATTCCTGCTATATTAGGTTCTTGAGTATATGCCGATGACACCACAGAAGCTGGTGGAGCGGCTGAGGTTACGCGGTGAGAAATTCATTGCTCTTCATCTAAGATATGAGAAGGACATGCTTTCTTTTACGGGGTGCACCTATGGACTGTCCAAACTGAGTCAGAGGAGCTGCGGATCATGAGGTAAGACTTCCATTTCGCATCTTGGTGCTGAGTATTCTTGTTTAATCCTTTTGTTTTTTGTAAAACCCCAGGGAGAATACCAACCACTGGAAACTTAAGAAAATAAACTCCACTGAACAAAGAATCGAAGGACTCCAGGGGAGGTGGGCTTTTTTCTTCAGGCTCTTGGTTATCCTCCATCAACTGTAATTTATATTGCAGCAGGAGAAATATATGGCGGTGAATCCCATCTCCAAGAGCTCCGGTCTCGCTTCCCAAACATTGTTTCCAAGGTTGATATCTACTATCACTCCTTGACCCAACTGATGGTTCTTGTGATTGTACTCTTTGGCCATTGATTATGGGAAGTTGCCCTAACTGTATATTATCAGGAAGCATTGACAACAGAGGAGGAATTGAGGCCGTTTTCTAGTCGTGGCTCTCAAACTGCAGCACTGGATTATTTTATGTCTGTCGAAAGCGATATCTTCGTTCCTTCACACTCCGGCAACATGGCAAGAGTCGTTGAAGGCCACCGGAGATTTCTCGGCCATCGTAAGACCATCAACCCAGACAGGTTAGTCTAGATCAAAGTCAATATGCATTATGTAACAGGCAATTTTATTGGGTTTTCATTTCAATCGAATTCGATTACTTTTGGAACTGTGTTTATATATGATTCTGGAACAGGCAAGGAGGACCAAGGAAAAGGAAAGCTGCAGCATCAGGGATCAAAGGGAGAGCACGTTTCAAGACAGAGGAGTCGTTTCATCAGAACCCATATCCAGAGTGCATCTGCAAATCCAAATGAGACTTGCAGCCCAAGCAATTTTGATCTTGATGCCAGTCTTCATGAATCAGTCAGTCTTGTTTCTTTTTGTTTTTCTATTGAGTTTAGACTTAGAGAAGCTATAATGCGATATTCCCACTTGTACAAAAATTTATAAATGTGTTCTCACTTCACTAACTAATTAATACTTTGATTCTTTGAATTTAAGTGTAATCATTGGAACGTAGATTAAATCGAAGGTTGAACCCGATAGATTACGATGCATTAGATAATGTGATGAAATTGTACCATGTTGTTTCTCGTTAATCTGGTTGCACCGGAATGATCGAACTGAATCTACGTTCGGGTAAAAACGATCGAATGTAAGCACTTACCTAGTGTTGAAGGAAGTTGATGGGTCCAAATGGAGTTGTTTTCATGTCAGAGTTGTGTGCTAGCGGCCTGAAGGATATCCGGTTAGAATTCAGCTCACTTCACAAACGAGCGCCTATATAATATTTATTTACATTATATCTTGTACTGATTGAGAGATCTAATCTGACCAAAAAAACCGTCTATGACTTTAGAAGATCCGTCAAGACGATTATGGTCCTCTCAACAATGGTGGACTTGTTGGTATCGCGGTCACCTATTAGGAGTTGATACGGAGCTCTCAAATAACATCCTTTCGGGTAAGACCGGTGATGCCATCACAAGGGCATAGAAATGATGCGTATTCCAGACTTCAAACCCTATAAGAAAAGATATAAAATTCATAATTAACCTTCTCCCAAATCCCAACAACTTGAGTTATTTAGATAAAAAAAAACTCCTAACAAACTCAAAATTTCTTGAAAGAAAATCAACGGCTACAACTACTCGACTACGTACAACCCGTCTTACGATCATACCAAGACATATTCCATGAGACAAGACTCGTGCATCTTAATATTAATTCTCCCTCACGGAATCTTCATTGGACCACCTAACCTCCTAGTGGTGTGAAAAGTTAAATCTGGTATAGAAAAAAAAAGGAATCTTCGAATTGATGCGGCGGCTAAAATTTATTTTAATGGCTTCCCCCACCCTGGCACCATCTGCACTCGATCACATCCAACTCCCCAACTAGCCATGGAGACGAAGCTTCCTTGGTTGGTTCCCTTTAAAATTATTAACAAGAGATTCGTGATCTTGAATGTATGTGTAAGTGCTGACGCCGTTTTCCCCTTATTTTTCCATTTTCATTTGACCCCTCCACACAATGAAAGCGACTGCAATGTAAAAGCGTTTGTGTTCAGCATATTCCTAGGTTTTGGATGAAACTGGTGTGTACACGTTGCGTGGCCAAGCATAATAATCCCCGTGACGTCGATTACATTGTGTGGTTCGAAATTTAAAAATATCATATTCGAATCCAGTTATAATTTATATATAGACACATGTGTTATACTTGTTTCGTTTTTCTTTATAAGACATCTTCGCATAGTTTATCTTATGGCAAAACATAACATAGATTGAACTATGTAAAATGATGGTTACTGTGTCATTTAAACAACTTAATCATACATCGTACGACCAAACAAATATGAGACATCGGCTGAGCATACTATGCTGAAGTTTAGTTCAAAAGGGTAATTTTGTAACTTGATGTCTTTTTTTGGAAAATTTTATTTTTTCTCCTAATTTTTTTATTTAATTAATACACATCTACCTATGAACTTGGATTCGAATAACTTTTACACCAAAATCATAGTTTTTTAAATACGATTAAGAGTAGCACAACCTTAATAGGGTTTCGATGAACTTTTTTTCCGAGGTCAAAGATGTGAGTTGACTCCTCAAAACTACACATTATATGTATCACCAAATTAGAGGTACGTATTAGCCACTTTGAGATAGTTATTAACAACTTAGATGTAAACGTAGTTAATAGCAGTTTAGAGGTAGGTATTAGTCACTTTGAGGTAGGTATTAACAACTTAAACGTAAGGTAGATATAAGGGTGAAAGCGTAGTTATTAGCAACTTTGAGGTAGATATAGGTATTAGCAACTTCGAGATAGTGATTAACAACTTACTCGTACTTATTAACAACTTAAACATAAGGTAGATATAAAGAAGAAAACGTAGTTATTCGCAAATTAGACGTAGTTATTAGCAACTTAGACGTAGTTATTAGCAACTTAGATGTAGTTATTGAGGAATTTCTCGTAATTATTAGCAAATTAGACGTAGTTATTGAGGAACTTCTCGTAGTTATTAGTAACTTGGAGGTATTGTGCGCTCCATGTTCCTAATATATACATTTCACAGCTGAATTATGTAAGACCATCCCCTCATAATGAAGCGATGACGAACCCCTTAAAAAACACAATTGATTCCCTTGAAAAAATACACATTTTTAAAAATTCTCAACTACCCTCAATATTGATATCATTATATTTGTTTTGGGAAAACGAATATTTTCATGCCAAGAATATGTTAAAATGAAAGAAATATGCTCGAAATAAGATAAAAAAATATTTTAAACTTGTCGAAATAAACTTAATATCAAACTCGTTACATTCTTTCTATATAAAAAAACATAAAAACTAGACTCGAATCAAAATGGTTAAAAAAACAATAGGAAAACTAAATATTTTTATAATATCCAAACAATCCATACAGATCTAAACCATTAGATTGAAAAGGTCTGATGATAATCTGATGGTTAAAAATGCTTCAGTGCTGAAATGTCAATTAAGCATTAGAAGACATCAACTTCATTGATCCACTAGCAAAGCTAGGACATAGTTGACGTCATATATAGTGACGTCATATTAAAATATTGGAGCTCAACACTGAGCAGAAAAAAAGGTTCAAGAGGGATAAAGATAATCCAAAATCACAAAATTAATTACAATTAATCAGCAAATAAAATATCAATACAAATACTGAGTTTACTTGACTCGATACAATGAATGAAACCGGTAGGGGACACAACTCCACGTGGAATCATCTCATTGCTTCGTTTCCAGAACGCACATTTGACCACGACCAAAAAGCTGAATAAATAAAACAAAACTGAAATAAAACCAGTCAACGAGCCCGAAGAGTCAGTGGCTTGGTCGAGCCGACTTACTTGCAACTCAAGAACCAGCTCTAGTGACGCAAGCACTGACGAAATAGATGGACCCCACCCGCAAGCCTTCCTCACTACCCGCCACTAAATCACCTGCTACCATTGGACCACGTGTCGTTATCTCGAGGCCACGTGTTAGTAAATGAGTCATCTCGAGGCCGAGAAAAGGGTTTAACCAACAGCCGGCCAGCAACATAGAGTCGGGGACCAACCCAATCTTTCATTTAATGTATAAAATCGTAGAAAATTCGTTAAAACAATTAAGTTTGCATTATATTTTCCAAAATAATTTAAACTTGTAACTTGTGAGAAATAATTTAGTAGGGCCTTTAACCCAACAAAATATTTAAGTATGGCAATTTATAATTTTATACCAACACAAATTTAAAATGAAAGAGATTTTAGAAGTCATTTGTTTTTTATATTTGAATTTTAAATTTGGATAAAATGGGTTATTTAAACCTGTCGTTGTGAGTTTAGTTTCAATCTATCTTTTTAGATTATTTCGTATTAAAATGTATCTATCATAAAAACTCAATCAATCGATGGCAACATCTATGAACATCAGCAATAATAACGTGTCCGTTAGTTAAAATTGTGTAAAATATTCTCAACTACAATATCTTTTTGATAGAAATTTCACTCAACTAAAATATTAAATCATTTAAAAAAATTGAGATGAAATTATTTGTGAACCAAACATACAAATATCTTATTTTTATTGGTAGAAATCCTTTTCTTTCTTTTTGAATTTTGGTAGAACAAAAAATATCTGAAAATTGTAATTACTTTTCCGAAATATCTGTAATTTTCGGTAAAAACCAAAAGTCGGGCCGAGGTTTGCCTGGCCATTTCGGGCCAACCAAAAAACCAATCCGCACGTGACTCTTTTTGTAAAACCCTATCATCGATTTTTTTTCCAGTGTTTATATAAATCTGATTCCACCACCTCCGCCTTCTTCCTTCAACCTCATCATCTCTCATCACTCTCTCACCGCAGCCGCCGAATTCAACCGGACGGAGAAAAAAAAAAGATACCCGCCGCCGGAAAAAGAATTTACAAAAAGAAATCAATCAATTCGAAAGCAGAAGATCAGAGCAAATGAGGCCAGCAGCAGCAGCAGTGGAAGAGCAGCTGAATTTACCAGCAGGGTTCAGATTCCACCCTACCGACGACGAGCTCGTCACCCATTACCTCCTCAAGAAATGCGCCGGCCAGCACATCTCCGTCTCCATCATTGCCGAGCTTGATCTCTACAAGTTCGACCCCTGGAACCTCCCTGGTACCAACCAATTTCCTTCCTTTCTCCCTAATTCATTTCCTTCAAATTCAGGGCAGAGACATAATTGAGGGGAATTTTGAATTTTGACTGTTTTTCTGCAGAAATGGCGCTGTACGGGGAGAAAGAGTGGTATTTCTTCTCGCCGAGGGACCGGAAGTACCCGAACGGGTCGCGGCCGAACCGGGCGGCGGGAACCGGGTACTGGAAGGCGACCGGGGCGGATAAGCCGATTGGGAAACCGAAAGCTCTGGGGATAAAGAAGGCGCTGGTTTTTTACGCCGGTAAGGCTCCGAGAGGGGTCAAGACTAATTGGATTATGCATGAGTACCGTCTGGCGAATGTAGATCGCTCCGCCGGGAAGAAATCCGGCCTCCGGGTATGTGGAATTTGGATTTGGGAGCGATTTCTTTTTCGATTTTCGGTTTCTTTCTAGAACGGTCGAATTGATTTCGGTTTGGTTTTTGTTTGTGACAGCTGGATGATTGGGTGCTGTGTCGACTGTACAACAAGAAAGGAACAATGGAGAAGCATTTCCCGAGTGAAGAACAACAGAGTGTCTCTCCGGCGGCGGTGAAAGAACAGCCGGCGGCGGAGGAGGATCTGTTGTGGATGGAGGAGGAGGAGGAGGTGAAGCCGAATTTGATGGAGATGAAGAAGCAGGTGTGGCAGATTGACACGCCGGAATCTTCGTCGGTGCCCAGGATGCACACGGACGAGAGTAGCTCCGGGGAGCACGGGGTGTGGTCGCCGCCGGAGCACAAGGAAGTTCAGAGTGTATCGAATTTGGGTCAGGGTTCGAATCGAGGGATCGAGTCTGGGTTTTGGTCGGGGTTCGAGTTCGAGGATTTTGATTTAGGCTTTCAGATGGATAGACAGCAGTTGCAGGACATGTTCATGTATCTGCAAGGGCCATTGGTTTGATTCGAGTTGTAGAAATGTTAATTAGGTAACAAAAGAAAAGGAAATGGCGAGGTTGATTATGGGTGGGTTGGTGGCATTATTTTTAGAAACCGTAGCAGAATGTCGAACCGGTGGGTTCAACGGTATTTGATTTAACTGTTTAAATCGTTATAAGAATTATCAATTGTTCTAACGGCACGGTTTTGAAACACCGGTTGGTGGTGGTAGACAAAGGGTCATAGTTGTGTTTATATGGATAAACATGTTACAAAGTTGATTGGATTAGGAAATTTATTAGTGGTTTTTATGGCAGGATTAATGATATGTAACCATTTTTGTCGATGTATCTTATAAGATGGTAACATATGGATTCATTTTATCGAATATCTTCTTCCTCCCCCGACTTTGAATTCATTCCATTGACGATGCAATGTAGTATGCACAACCCTATAACGACCGATTAACACGTAGGAATTAGGATAAATGAAAAATTGATCAACGGCTATTAATCCTAAAAAATGTCATTCATGTTCGAAAAAACGTTAGTAGTTGGCATGCACCGGGACACCAGTGACATCCGGTGCAATTTGTACTCGTCCACCGCTACATTTTAACAGTCGATTAAACATTTGAAATCCTTGCAATCTCATACATTTCGAAAAGGTCATGTGATTTTCAGTAATTTTCTAATGGTCATGCTTGGTTTTTTGCCTCAACATTGAAGTCCGTACGACCGATCTAGCTATCCAATAATATGCTTTCTTAAAACTCAAATTCAAAATATCCGAAGCGGTTCAGTTTGAGTGAACTATACTTATTTACAGACTAGCATCCTGCTACCTGGAAAAAACCTGGAAAAAATAAAACCCTATGCATCAACCTTCGAATTCTCAGGTGCTCCGATAAGTGTCCCAACTCTTTCTCCTTTGATGGCTTTGCTGATGTTGCCCGGTTTCGAATGATTGAACACAACAACTGCAGCCATGATTTGGAGAAAGGAGTAAGGATTAGTCGGTTGAGACTGACAATATGCTATCAGAGAAAAGAGATCGATCCAGTAAGTCCAACATACCGGGGATTTTGTTCTCTTGGCAGAGTGTAATGGCGGTCATGTCCATCACAGACAGATCTTTTGAAATCACCTCCTGGTACGTGAGATTCTCGAGGAGACGGGCATTGGGGTTATACTTGGGATTATCATCAAATACTCCGTCGACATTTGTAGCTTTCAACACTACCTCTGCATTTACTATACCGAAATTTTCAGGATCGATATCAGTCAGTACTGGGACTGGTTTTAAGAACATTATAGATGATGCTATCTAGTAAAAGCATAGCTTACTTTCAGCACAACGCAAGGCAGCAGCTGTGTCTGTTGTAAAGAACGGATTCCCAGTTCCTGCTGCAAATATAACAACCCTTCCCTTTTCCAAATGTCGTACAGCTCTACGACGAATGTATGGCTCAGCAACCTCGGACATGCGAAAAGCAGTCTGCACTCTTGTTGGGATGCCAATACTCTCCATGGTTGCTTGAAGATATATAGCATTCATCACAGTTGCCAGCATCCTGTCAGTTTTAAGCAATAATATAAGATGCTAATAGCAATGTTAACAAAGCCAAGAAGCACCATTTTCACATCAGATTATATATTTCTATAGCTGTTGAATAGTTACAAGTCGGTGTTCAGTAACATAGCGCCCTTTGAAAGCTGCTATCAGTACGGTATCTGTTTATGTATTATCAGAACACTGTGTTCTGCTACGACTTCATTCACTTGTCTGGTGTCACTTTACTAAACACAAAGATGTAAACTTTCTATGAAAATTGTTCAATGTATTGGAGGTGTAAGAATCAGATGCCAAATTGAAATAACAATGACAGTACCCAATGTAGTCAGCAGAAGAACGGTCAAGGCCACTGCTTCCAGCCCATGAGGCTCCACGAAATATATTCCCCCCTCCTACCACTATTGCGACCTGCAAAGTTTATTCAAGGTTTCCAGACATTGAGACTATATATCCTACAAAAAGCAGACAGAAAGAAACGAGAAGTTTTGATTCCAGGTAATATATCCTACAATTTGCTATCTCTAGCATTCACTTTCAAGATTTCACACTAGCATATATGCAATACTGAGCTAACTAGAGGGCGTATGATCAATTTCACCTGGAATTGAACCACATAACCATGGAGAAGGACGTCTCAGTTAAACCATGCAAACAAAATCACAGGAGGCATGTTCATGAGCAAGTGGAAGCCCTTGCAGCCACACCACAACGCCAACTATAATAAAACACAGTTGATATAAAAATATAAATGTAGGGTTCGTATTGCAGCTTAACCTCAATGCCAAGGCGTGTTACAGCTGCAACCTCCCTTGCAATGGCCATCGTGATCTATCAGCAGACAAGCAGAAACCATAGAATCAGCAAAACATCAGAAAAAGAAGCCACAACGCATCTTCGGATCCACAGCGAACAAACCTTTGGGTCAATGTTCTGCATATGATCTCCCGCAAGTGCTTCACCGCTAACTTTAAGTAACACCCTCTGCCACTTGTAAGGTCTGGCCGTCCCATTTTCAGTCATGGGCACCCTAGCTGGAAGTGTCGGTGCCATTTGAGGCTGTCTGTTGATAAACCAAAAGGATCGAAACAGTTTTAATAACTCAATTCTGTCCCGATTAGGCATATTCACAAACACCTTAAGAGCAAACAAAATTGAAACAATAGTCAACTAAGAAACACACACTGACACACGACCTAAGCAATTGAGTACCTGTTTGGAGTTGGTCCGTTGTCAGAGGAGCAATGCACCACCATTCGCCGGCTTGAACTGCTACGAGGCATGATGGAGCTGAAGCGAGGAAGCTTGAGAGGGCTCAATTGTAAGTAGGACGGCAACGACAAAGAAGAAGAGGAGGAGGAAGTGGTGATACTGAGCGCGGGGATGGGAGAGACGGAGGAGGAGACCGCCATTGATGAGAGTGAAGAAGAAGAAGAAGGTCGAGAATTTGGCTGGAATTTGGATAGCGCCGGTTTTCAAAAGGAACAAATGATGAAGAAGTAAATAGGCTCTCTCAGCTGGAGAAAAGGCCTATTTGGCGGGTGACGTAACCTACCCGGTTACCCGGATGGAAAATATCGATCCGAATTTTACGAAGTTTTACAATCATAGAGATCGTAACTAATATCATATTTTTGGCAGAAATGGCACCGAAAAGCGCTTAAATATTATTATAAATCACCGGCACAATTCGCGAAACGAAAACATCAACAATATCATAGTTTAACCAATGAGATAAACCCTTATCAGGAAATGAAACAATATGTAAATAATAAGGATAAGAGTGATCCAAGTTGGCCAAATAGTCCGCAGTATAATTGGTTGCACGGTAAATATGAGAAGCATCAACTTTCCATTGACGTTTGCAGAGCTCCTGAAATCGTAAGACCAGAATAGCACGTTGATGATTAAGAGTAGACGATTGAGCAAGAATAGCAAGGGCAGTCTTGGAGTCTGATTGAACATGAATACGTCAAATTCCAAGTGACCAAGCTAGCTCCAATCCGTTGACAATGCCAGTCATTTCAGCTCTAGTAATTGAGCAGCTGCCGAGATTGCACGTGAAGGCTTGAACAAAAGAACCTCGATCGTCCCTAATAAGACCTCGTGCAGCGGTATTGTTATGATCAGAACTCGTGTGTAGACACCCATCGGTATCCGGCCGCCATCCGATCTTTTGGGCCTGTCGAGCCGGATTCGACGCTTCTCGACCCAATTGACCGACCTTCCAGCTCGAAATAACAAGAGCTATCCAATAATCACACCTCCGAGTCACATCCAAATAATAATCTGTCGCTTGTTCAAAAATGTGTTTGTTTCTAACTTGCCAAAGTAACAAGGTTCCAACACCAAAAGCCAAAGAGTGGTGAGAGCTCCTAATGTTATTTGCTAGCCAAACCCCACCCGTTTTCTGTAGCTCTCCAATAGCAATCGCTTGTGGGAAAAACTCGTCGTAAACCTGTTTAGTAAACCAACAAACCTTAAGAATATGGATAAAAGTCTTACGATGAAAAAAACAAAAGGAACAAAGCACCTAATTTGTGAGATGTCGACGCCCTCGTTCTGCATTGATAAGAAATTGTTAGAAGCCAACTAGAGGGCGTGTCTGATTTTATTGGACCCTCGTCATTTTCAGCAATTTTTACACTTAGAGAAATTAGATTCAACATTCAAATCCTTTAGCATAAGATAAGTCGAACGTATTGTAAATCGGACGGACGATGGATAATTGCCACCCCTAGCGGTGAGGTCTTCTTTTGCTGGTGCGAGACAACTAAGCCTCTTGTAGCCACCTTTTGCTTTTGTTGCAGAGTACGCCCACTTCCAGAGAGCCCACTTGACGTATGTTTCACAACCCCATTAGACAACGGTTGAGTAGACTTCTTGGTTTTCCATGAACAGCCAGATTATTAGGCAGATTATCCGATCTTGTAGGAGCTTTAGTCTTCCCTTGATTCTGTTTACCTTTCCCATTAGCCATTGATTGCGCAGAGACGTTATGATTTGGGAGAATTGCCTTTCCCGTGCGGCGAGATTTGGGGACCACCCAAATGCCAGTGTCCTTCTGGCTCCGCCGTGACAGAGGCTACCGGATAACCGTCCGGTCGATTAGCAGTATCCGTTCGGCCATCTTCGGAGACCGGAGACAGGGAGTTTAGTTGACGCCGATCACAATTCTGAGTCTCAACCTCGGCAGAACGAGGGGAGGTTTTCATACACAACGATCTGCCAAAAACCATCAAGAAACCCTCCTTTCGGGGCAGGATCGGAAAGATTCACCTCAACTGCACTACGAGCAAATTTCCCTCGAGACGAGTTTTGAGTTCGGGGATCGATACGAACAAACTTGTCAACTAAATTACCAAGCCCCTCCAAAATATCCTAATGATAATACTGAATCGGGAGCCGGGGAAATCAAATCCAAACCACCATTCTCTCCGTGGGAGATCATCAGTAACACGAAAACGAGACTCCCAAGCGAAGACAACCAGGTAATGTCCCATAATCGTCTATGGACCACCTGTTAGAGCATTGAAATAATCATCCTTATCATCGAGATTGTAACTAATATCGTAATTAATGATAAGATAATTATGGATATTCTACACTATATTTCAGAGATAATCATAATACTCTAAAATATATCAACCCGCCCAGCTATGTGAGTTTCAACACGGTGGATATCACGGATGGAGTCTCGGTTGCTCCATCGAGGGATCAAGAGAAACCCGGCTATCCCATTTGTTTCTTTTGTTTATGTTATGGTGTTTGGAACAATTTCTATTCTATTTAGCATCCGTTTTATCCTTCTAGTCTTGTTTGGGGTAAATAGAGTCAGGTGCATTGTTTTCTTTTTAGTGTCGGTAACTCGATATGACTGGGACTTTGAATTGGTTGGGTGGAGATTGAGAATGCGAAGTTCGATAACTTTAAAAGTTAACTGTTTCTTCCTAGCTTCCCGGTTGTGTTTAAAGTGCATCCTAAATGACCTCCTCGTGCATTGTATGGAACTGTTTTACATCAATGGAATCATTGTATGCTTAAACTTGCGGTGGAAGCACACAATAAAGAAAAACTTAGGTGCTGTTTTCCGTCATGAATTTGGAATTCCAGCGGAATGTTGGAATTTAATTTTGTCGGAATTGTAAATTCCGTCGTAGTTCAATTCCTTATTTTTCCGGTCATTAGGTGAATTTGAATTGGGCTTCAAATGGAATTCAATTACAGTAACGAGTCATAAGGGAATTGCAAATCTTTCTCCTTTGAAACGGAATTCAATTCCGATTCGAATGCAGAATTGAATTGGAATTCAATTCGAGCATATGGACTGGAGAAAAGCTCGAGCCGCTCTAGAAGTCAATAATTCATTAACACAAAAACACATTAGCGAGCACACTCGTGAATCCACATTTACACCAACAACTGTAATTATGATACAGTTTACAAGAAGATCAATACAACAGTTTCCAGCTGACTGAGTGTTCATCAGTTGGAAGCAAACTCCAAAAGAGTAGCTAGCCATGTCGCCCCTTCCGTTTATTTTTCGACAGACGAGCAAGCGATGTACCGTAGTGTCACATCGTTCAATTGAAGAGTTTGATTCGCGTTGTTATGGGCTGCCGGCACAAAGGGCAACTCGAAACCAATCCTCCACAGTCCAGGCATGTCTTCAACCCAGAAGGAGCCACACAATAGACATAAGAAAGGTAAACATATAAGCATAACTGTAATTCATCATCTTGAGAATATTTGATATTATCATGTATCATGACCATTAATCCCTTCCACAGGCGCCACTTTATGACGCTGCAGGTAAATCCCAGGGCTGCCAACCTTCAGCCCACAGACACTTTTTTTTTTGTTTTAACAGCCCAGGTACTTATTTAAGCATACTGGAGGTGATACAAGAGGGCAGTAAGGAGTGCGCTCCCCGAGATTTGAACTTGGGATCTCCCGGTTGAAAACTGGCGGAACTACTACCTTGTTTGCTTAAGTGGATGGACTTTCATTTGAGGGGATGCGTGATAGAATGATACAAAACTTACTCGAAGGCTCTTAGTATAGCTAGAATTATTGGGATGAACGAAAGCTAGAGCGCGGCGAAACTGAAGTTACTTACCGTGTGACCACATCCAAATGCCATGTTCTTAGGGTTTGTCCAGCATATGGGGCAGACCTTGAAGGAAAATAGGAGAAAACAAGTGTTACTACTACAATCCTGAAGTTTCAATCAAATAAGATCGTCAACGGAGAAGAATAAACACACCGTTTCAACAGGAGCTCGAGTTGTTACTCCGCTTGTTGCAGAATTGATCAATGGCGGAATTGACTTAACTTCATTATCATGATCAATCACTGCTTTGGGAGGTGGAAGAGGCCTTTCAGGTTGATGACTCACTGTTCCTCTAGTTGATAATGAATAATAAGTCAACCTTTTGAGATCTCAAATCCTTTAACCTGATTTTTGGAACTAATAAAGCAGAAATGATTAGCTCCTAAACCTACCTAGAAACATCAAGGCTTTGAGTGGCTCTGTATTGTCAAGGGATCTCCATGAGTGCTGCAAGAGCAAAGTCTGCTTCCTTTTTTGATGTTTCTTTGTTCTCAGACATTATTTTTGTGAAATTTACAAACTGCAGAGATTTTACAGCTTTTAAGCTTCATGTACCATGCTGCAAACCAGTCGCTTAGTTGTGTCTTGCCAAGCGACGAATACATACCTGGAAATTGTCGAATGCTCTATGTGGAATGTTATCATCGAATTGTTTCATTGCATCCCATGGCCCGTCTCCCACCCCAACTAAAACAATTGAGAGAGGAAAATGGCTGTTGCAAGTAAATAAAAAACAATAAGAAACTCCAATAAATGAACTTAGTAACCAGAATCTAATTAAGTCCACTACCTTGCAGCAACTATGGAATTTACCGTTGCATGTTCTTCTGGACTACAACTCCCCCGCGGAATTCCTAGACTCCTGGTAACCTGTAAACTAGGGAGATGAATGCACCAAAATCATAAAGAAACAAGAAGCTTAGAGATAAGCATAAGCATAGGAATGGATTAAGTACCTGCCCATCTGCAACTATAACAAGAACATGATATTGACCGTTACTCTTCTCCACAATGTCAATTGCTGCATCAATGATTGGAGCAAATGAAGTTGGACCTGAAGATATGAACTAGAAAAGAGACAATTACCCATTTTTCCGAATCAAGTTGAGCTATCAAACTAAAACTGCAACTTTAAGAACCTGCCAATTGTATGTACGAAACGATTTCTTTGTATCGAGCAAGAGCCTCTTCGAAGCCACGACAAGGGCGATGGTCAGGATAAAATCTGAAAACATGTTTATCGCGTGTTGATGCTAGCAAGAGCGAGAAGAAGACAAGTCAAATATCAGTTCCAGGAAAGGCATGCACTTTGAGAGTAAGCTAGGGGTTTGCATTGCAGAAAGAAACTAACCATCCCCAAATCCAAAACAAGGTATCAAATTATCTTCGTCGAAAGGAGACAAAGTCCGACCGATTATTGAGATTGCTTGTTCATAAGGATTTGTCACACTACCGATTGCATGTAGGCTCCTCCGATGAAACGAATGCCTGCCTATGCATACAATGGAGTGAATTGGAAACTAAGAACATTATGCAACTTCTATAGACCTAGTCAGAAAGAGAATCACTAGTTCACTACCTGACCACTCGTTACTCTTTGTGAAGTCAATGCCAAGTATCAAGTTTGATGACTCGAGACCAGCTTCTCTCAGTGCAGAAATAACCTGCAAAATGTCAGCCACCTGAATTTCTTGAAAACTTCGTATTCTAAGATATCGCTGAGTTTTTGTGAAAGTTGACGTGCCAAACAAAGATAATCCAACATTCTCTAACTTTCTAACGAACATTTCCTACAATTCCCCTGTCCTCATATAATTCTTAATCCATCGTACCAAACTACCCAAATTTATTTGTACAGTGACACCACAATTTGGGAAAATTGGGTTTACAGGTATTGCAATAAATATCCATGACAGTTATGAGTTATCCCATAAGACAAAAGTAGAAACCTGATCAAGAGAGTTGAAATTGTCAGCTATGAAATTGGGCCGCTGTGGATGGCTGAAACTATTCTTCATCTTCCTGTGCCTGTATAAGAATATGATGAACACAGGATAGATATAAGGTATTTCAGAGCAATAGGAAGAACACAGCAGAGAAAGGGAATTTGGCTTCTGGGGAATTGTCCTTACGGGATTCTTGGATCTTGGCTTGCTGCGAAATTGCAGCTTTCTTCTTCTTCTTCTTCTTCTTCTTCTTCTTCCAGCTCCTGAGTTGACCGAATTCTTAACAGAAAGCTGGCTGCTTTGTAAGATCCAGCTCAGCATTTCCCTAGTCTAAAAGCAACCGCTAAGCTTCGGATATTTCGGTCATTTTCATATCAGTCCTATATTTCAATATCTGTTAACAATTCAGTCTTTATTTTCTACTCTTCTAAGGAATAAGTGACCGTCTTTATTCAGAGCGTTAACAACACTCGCCAGCAATTTCACGCTCGCGGTTGCGATGCACGCCCCCGTGTTACTTTCTCAACTGGACTGTGTTTTGGGTTCGTCTTCTCCGCCTCCACGAAATCTTCAGAGTCTCCTGGGATTGCAGCTGCTCTAAATCTACAATGGCGTCAATCTAAACCAATACATTCTCCTTCACCATATCTATCATCAAAATTTGAGCGTCTCTTTTCCCGCATCGGCTTTCCGATGGCGTCCCAAATTGGCGGCCGCCATTCAGTTCTGATCCTTCTATTCCTTCTTCTCTCCATCGTTTCCCAAACAGCACTCTCATGGAAGAAGGAAGAGTTCCGTAACTGTAATCAGACCCCTTTCTGCAAGCGTGCTCGCTCCCGCAACCCCGGGACTTGTACCTTGATCGCCGATCAAGTTTCCATTTCCGAAGGTCGGCTCACTGCCAAGCTCAGCCCGAGACCTGTTCCCGATCAGGGGGATCAGATCTCCAAGCCTCTGCTTCTCTCGCTCTCGGTACACCAGAAAGGGATCCTACGCTTGAAAATTGATGAGGAATCTGCGCTTGACCCGCCAAAATCTCGGTTCCAAGTCCCCGACGTGGTCGTCCCCGAGTTTGAGGAGAGTATGCTATGGCTGTCTAGGGTTTCTACTGAGACTGTCGATGGCGATTCAGCTCTTTCCACTGTCGTCTATCTAGCGGACGGATATGAGGCTGTTCTCCGACATGATCCGTTTGAGATTTATGTCCGGGAGAAGTCAGGTAAGCGCCGTTTGGTTTCTATGAACTCTCATCAGCTGTTTGATTTCGAGCAATTGAGGTCGAAAGATGAAGGGGAAGATTGGGAAGAGAGGTTCAAGAGTCATACAGATAGTAGACGTTACGGACCTCAGTCGATCAGTTTTGATGTGTCGTTTTACGATGCTGATATTGTCTCCGGTCTACCGGAGCATGCTACTAGCGTAGCTCTCAAGCCTACTAAAGGTCCTGGAGTTGATGATTCAGAGCCTTACAGATTGTTTAACTTGGATGTTTTCGAGTACCTCCATGAGTCGCCTTTTGGTCTCTATGGTTCAATACCATTGATGATTGCTCATGGGAAGGGTGGGAAGAGTTCTGGATTCTTCTGGTTAAACGCTGCTGAGATGCAAATTGATGTGTTAGGTGATGGTTGGAATGCGGATTCGGGGCTTTCCCTGCCTTCTGATCAGAAGAGAATCGATACACTCTGGATGAGTGAGGCAGGCAT
Organism: Linum usitatissimum; assembly: GCA_030674075.2. Taxonomy (NCBI): domain Eukaryota; kingdom Viridiplantae; phylum Streptophyta; class Magnoliopsida; order Malpighiales; family Linaceae; genus Linum; species Linum usitatissimum. The sequence goes on from JAUJYP020001495.1 coordinate 3,395,952, forward strand.
TGTAGATGCTTTCTTCTTTGTTGGTCCAGGTCCTAAGGACGTTGTGAGCCAATACATTTCTGTAACGGGGAAGCCAGCAATGCCGCAGCATTTCGCCACTGCTTATCATCAATGTAGGTGGAATTACAGGGACGAGGAGGATGTTGAGAATGTGGATGCCAAGTTCGACGAGCATGATATTCCCTATGACGTTTTGTGGCTAGACATTGAGCATACTGATGGTAAGAGGTACATGACTTGGGATTCTGTTACGTTCCCTCATCCTGAGGAAATGCAAAAGAAGTTGGCAGCCAAAGGAAGGCACATGGTGACCATCGTTGATCCTCATATTAAGAGGGATGACAACTATTACATACATAAGGAGGCTACAGAGAAAGGATACTATGTGAAGGATTCTAGTGGGAAGGACTTTGATGGGTGGTGCTGGCCTGGTTCCTCTTCTTACTTGGATGTGTTGAGCCCCGAGGTCAGAACGTGGTTTAGTAGCAAGTTTGCATTTGACAGCTACAAGGGTTCAACTCCGTCACTGTATATTTGGAATGATATGAATGAGCCTTCCGTGTTCAATGGTCCAGAGGTAAGCTACCCAGCTAGTGTTCTGTTCTTGTTTCAGTTGAATATTTTTCTTATCCTGATATAAGCTTTTTTTTGATGAATTTGAAATATGCAATCGTTACAAAATGGGTTGTGACTTGTGAGGAATGGTTATATTCTGTTTGAATGAATTTTACTCTTTCTATTGATTTTGTGTTTCTCCTGCCGCTAGAAACTGCAAAGAAAGCAGGAAAGAATATTGCAGTTGTTTAAGTTGCTCATGTGGATTCTACGAATGGGCTGAGTCTTACTTAGGTCACCTGTGTAGCAATAGATAGCATTTGTTAGCTGAATAGAAGTACCCTTGCATGTTGTTTTGCTGCTTATCTTGAAAGCTGTACTGAATGGTTTCTATGAAGGTAATAGTAAGTGACCTTTCATTTGACACATCGAGTTGCTTGTGTTGTTAGAATAGGTTGATGCATTTTGTGATACTAGTTCGCGGATATTCAGAATTACGATATAGAGTCTAGCATGCCAATCAACTTATGTAGTAACTGCCGTATTGCAGAAAGCAGTGCATATCATGTTATGTAGAATATGTGATAGTCAGTTTTTGTTAAAAAAAATCACTTAGTTGAATGCAAGAACTTAGAACAACATTCATCAGAAACTGTTACTCGATCACTAATCTTGGACTTAATGTTATAAGAAACTGTTGTTGATAAAATGCTGGGACTTGCATATTTAGCTTCACAGATGTTTCTAGTTCAACGTTATGTGTGCCTGGACATTGTTATTTTTTGTTGTCGCTTGTAAATCGGTTAGTAGAAACAAAAAGTTTCGATAATTGTCTTCTTTCTAGTATTACTTATTATGGTACTCATGCTTGCATCACAAGAGACGTTTTCTTTTGCCGGGATTGCCAAGCTCATTACCGTGGAAATAGAATTGTTGGTAATTGAGACTTCTGTAAGCCAAAGTTTGAGCAGCAGTTTCTACAAATTTGCATTGATGAGGCTATTTTACAATTGGCTGCAATCAGATCTCACAGAAAGGGAGACAGTTCTAACCTATTTGTTCACTATTGCCAGATTTCAATGCCAAGAGATGCTTTACATTTTGGGGGAGTGGAGCATCGGGAACTACACAACGCATATGGCTACTACTACCATATGGCGACATCAAATGGTCTTATCAAGCGTGGAGATGGGACTGACAGGCCCTTTGTTCTGTCAAGAGCATTCTTTGCTGGAACTCAGAGGTTTGGATCAGTCTGGACAGGGGACAACACTGCAGACTGGGATCATTTGAGAGCGTCTGTGCCAATGCTTTTGACCCTTGGTTTATCTGGAATATCATTCTCAGGTATTTGCACGATGTTCCTGCTCAGTTGTTCTGATTTATTCTTATTCTTTTCAGTTTCTCGATTGTTAATAAGGAATTTGGCTTCTCATTTACCTTTAGGTGCGGATGTTGGAGGGTTTTTCGGTAATCCGGAGCCGGAGTTATTAGTTCGTTGGTACCAACTTGGTGCTTTCTATCCCTTCTTCAGGGCCCATGCTCATCAGGACACGAAAAGACGCGAGCCTTGGTTATTTGGGTATGTCCTTGAGTCTGTAAATTCCCAATTCCGACGTGCTGCTGTTAATCCCTGTGTCTTTAAACAACTGCAGAGACCATAATACGAAGCTCATTAGACAAGCTGTGCATGTCCGTTACATGTTGCTTCCATATTTCTACACGTTGTTCCGAGAGGCCAACACGACCGGTACCCCCATTATGCGTCCTCTGTGGATGGAGTTCCCTTCTGATGAGGCCACCTTTAACAATGATGAAGCTTTCATGCTCGGAAGCAGCATCTTGGTCCAAGGAATTTACACAGAGGTGCTGCTCCTATTCCTATCATGAAACTTTTCTTGCCAGTTCATATTTATCTCTTACATGAAACATTGTCATTTTACTTTATGCAGCGAGCGAAACACGCTTTGGTTTATCTACCAGGCAAAGAACTCTGGTATGACCTTTTAAGTGGAGCTCCATACAAGGGTTCTCAAATTCACAAGCTAGTGGCTTTGGAGGACCGAATTCCTGCATTCCAAAAGGCTGGGACGATCATACCCAGGAAAGATCGTTATCGTCGCAGCTCAACACAGATGGCTAATGATCCCTATACTTTGGTAACGTGTTTTGCGAAAACCTTTAACGGTAATAACGTTTACATCACATTTTATGTCTGATCTTAACACCACTCCTGTTATTTAGGTGATTGCCCTCAACAGTTCTCAAGCAGCTGAAGGGGAGCTCTACATCGACGACGGGAAGACCTTCGAGTTCCTTGAAGGAGCCTACCTCCACCGCCGATTCGTGTTCTCAAATGGCAAGCTCTCATCTTTCGACTTGACTCATAACAAGAAGCCGAGGCAGTTCACATCCCAGACTGTCATTGAAAGAATCATACTGCTGGGATACTCTCCCGGACCGAAGAATGCCCTCATCAAGCCAGGGAATGGTAAAGCCGAAGTTGGTCTAGGGCCACTCGTACTTGAAGAGGGGCTTCGGTCTTCGTCTTCTTCGGTTGTAACCATCCGGAAGCCGAGCCTCCCAGTGGACAAGGACTGGAGTGTAGAACTTGTGTGAAGAGACCAGAAGATGGATCCCAACCAAGGTGCTGAAATAGAATTGATATGCACTGTAAATTAATTATCTTGTTGTCCTTTCATCTCTTTGGTTATTCTTCGGAGGGTTTCTGAGTTTTCAGCAAAACTGTTGAAGAGATACTGAGCTAGTTTTTTAGTATATTTAGCATACGGTTTGAGAATTTAGAGCTCTAGTATGAAATCTCAGATAAGGGTAGGCCTTTATGGTTCGTCTTGAGTCTGAACCGCTCTAATTTAAACTTTTAGTACTTGTTTTACCCGTTTCGGGTTGCGGCTAACTCATTTACGCGTTTGGATAACTCACTAACCTTGCTTGGCTGATGAGTTCGGTCGCAAGATAAGTAGATCTACGGTCAAGAGTGAAGCTCAATGGTGTCTGATCGACGAAGAAATGGGTTCGGACTATCGAGGGGAGTTCACATATAACTCGAGTCTCGAGGGATGAGTGAAGTATGGGATGGTTCTGGACGAGGATGGAGTTTTGAGTATTAACGTCTGTGGCGAGCTGATGTTGAACTGTGTTTCTATTCTCTCTTGGGCCTAGATGTGTGGGCCAGACCCATGAACATACCGAATCCACGTGTTAACCGTACTGCCACGTTATCTTTTTATCGGGGCGTGTTATTCACCGTCCTATGATTTTAAAAAAAATCACCCTAACTATTTTTAATGTTGTAATTACCCTACTGATCATATAAATTCTAAACCCTATTCTCTCAATTTTTATTTCGATAAATCACCGATAAAACTCCCAACAATCATCTGCCACTTCTAACAGATCAAAGTCGAAAAAAACGAGTTCCATCATTTTTGTATTTTACTAACCCAATTTTCACCAGATATGATCCCTTGAAAATTTTATTAACTGCAGTTCCATCAGAACATCACATTTACAATTTACTTTTTTTATATAACAATTTACAGTCACATGAATAATTGGGTTTTTTTCTAAGAAAAATCAATTTACAGTTGCGAACGCCGATGAACGAGTGGAGATCCCGTTGCCGGGGAGCCCCCACCTAATGGGCAGGCCACTCATCTCTCGGCGGACCTTCATTTGTTTTGATTTAATTTTTATAAATAAAAGGTAATATAATTTTACTCTAAGGGGATTAAATTTGAATGTTAGTACTAAATCACTATTTGAGCCCTAACATTCGAATTAAACGACATCCTAACTTGAGTAAATTATAATATTATCCTTTCGTAAAATCAAAATCCATATAAGAAGTTGTATATATTGACTAACTCAAACACTCATAAACACTCTCAAACGTTGATCCGAATAAGTTTCAGGAACGAAATCGAAAAAAGGCCATAGGAGGCCCCGACCGGCTGCCGGTTTCGGCCGAGGCAAGTTGCCAGCCGGAACGAGTTTCCTGCCGCAGCTTGCCTCGGCCGAAACCGGCAGCCGACCGAGGCCTTTTCCTGGCCGAATCGGGCGGCCGGCCGGGTATTTATTTATTTTAGTTAATTTATTTAATTTGTGTAATTAGGATAATTAGATAATTGTTAGTGAGTGATTAGTGTAATTAGATAATTGTTAGTGAGTAATTAGGATAATTAGATAATTGTTACTGAGGGTTTAGGATTTTGTTAGGAATAGTAAGTGAACTTATTTTAGCAGAATGCGAATTTTATTAGAAATTGCTCATGCCGAGTTAGTGCATCCAACGAACGTTTAAAACCATGTGAAGAATGTGATTATCTGAAAAATTATTAAAGGAGGTCGTTAAAAATAGAAAAAATTCTGCCAGAGGACCACCCAACGGGACCGAAAATTCGGCCGGGGCTACCTATGGCCGAAATCCGCCTCCGGGCGGGATGCTTGTCGGCCGAATTTTCGATCTCGCCCACTCAAATTCACCGAATTGTAAGGAGACACGTAGCGTAAGAGAGGTTTTCGAATGAGTAAATTCGGATAATTTCGTTTTTACGAAAATTTTTGAATAAATAAATTTGAATAATTTCATTTTTATGAAATTTAGAGCGTCATTTAATTCGAAAGTTAGGTAGGAAAATAGTAATCTCGTTCTATTCCATTTATCTACTGAAGAAGTTGTTGATTTTCCCGCCAATTCCCATAAAACATCCCGCCACGACGTTCCTTCCTGACATAAACCCTACCAAATCCCCCATTTGGACCGAGCTTGCTCTCATTTTCCTGGAAACACTGACGAAAGCTCAATTGTATCTCAATCAGTGAACCGGGAAGGGAAAAAGAAGGAAGAAATGAAAGGAGGTACAGTTCAAATCAACTGGCACGACATGAAGCCAGTTCTGTCAGTGGACTTTCACCCGATCTCCGGCCTCCTCGCTACCGGCGGCGCCGATTACGATATCAAGGTAATTTCCCCGCGATATGATCCCGATCTTCTTTGCATTTCTTGTGATGGTAACTTTTCTTCGGCGGTTTTATTTCAGCTCTGGTTGATAAGTCCAGCAGAACCAGAGAAGAAAACCCCAACTGCTACTTACCAGAATAGTCTTTCGTATCATGGATCGGCCGTAAATGTACTTCGCTTCTCTCCATGTGGTAAGGCAAAGCTTTGGGAGTTATTGCAGAAATTGCATGTGCTTACGCTTTTTGATTTAGGATGTGGAAGCATTAGGCCGGATTTAGACTAGTGATGATAGTGTGCCCTGGATACCAATTCTTACCCATGTAGTTAAGGATTGTCTAATTGGACGGTTGCAGTTTAGACATAATTATTTTGATTTGAGTGGTGGAGGGATACAAGAGATGAAGTTTGATCAAATTGATAACCGGACTTCTTAGTAGGTGGTCAAGTACACTTAGTCTGAAATGATGATCAGAAGCTTTTTGGAGCCCTGGAATATGTGTATCCTCTCATTATTGACTTTTATACATTTCAATTTTTTGTTATAACCTTTTACAAGTTTTGAATAGGATGATACTGCATCACTATGATAGAGATGTATATTTCATGTGGTTTCTAGGCCATTAGGCTACTCAAAGTTTCCTAGGTTATTCTCCAGACATCTTAGGAAAATAACAAAATATTTGAATGGAAGACCAGACTTGCTGATAATCACCAGGTCTGGAAGAAAACGTAGGAGAACAAGATAGAGGGAGATGGTACGGATGATCCAACGTTGCGAGTGTGTAGAGGAAAGCCATATTTATCATTTCGGACTTGTATGTTTTATTGGTTCGAACATATGCAATTATCATATATGTTGAACCTTGGTACTCCAGGTGTTGGGAACATTAGCATAAATAGTTTACTTGATTAAAATCCCTTTTTTCTGCATGGTAACTTTGCCTCCAACTGTGCAGGTGAACTGCTTGCTTCTGGTGCTGATGGTACTTCTTCATTCAGAACCGTGTTTTAAATTGAGTACGGAATAGGATCATTGTAGGATTATTTTTCTTGCAAAATCCATAAAGATTTTCGACACTGTGATCCTCTTTGTAGGAGGTGAGCTGATCCTATGGAAGTCACAAGCCACAGAGTCTGGGAAAGCGTCAGTGTGGAAAGTTCTCAAGAATCTAACGTGAGTTCATCTATCTATTAGAGTTGTTTGTTGCTTCCTACAGCTATACTTAAGGGATAGTGTATTTATTTTGGTTTTGGCGCGATGACTGACCTTTAAGATGAGCATTCCTATCAAACTATGTACAAATAAGATCACCGTCATGTGTTTAATTTAGTGATTAACCTATTAAAAGACTCTCACTGTGGTTAAGCAGGATCAGGAAATAACTCTGCATCTTTTCATTCCATAAACTTTATTGCATTTTTTCCCTATCAACTCACTCCTCTCCTCTCATACTGCGTTAGGTTTCACCGCAAGGATGTCTTAGATATGGAATGGTCTGGTGACTCTGCATTTCTAATATCTGGGTCAGTTGATAACTCATGCATCATATGGGACATTAACAAAGGTGCGCTATTGAACAGAAAAATTGTTTCCTTCCTATCTGCCCGAGAAGCTTTGGCATTCGGCAGAATGACAATCGCTCCCTTTTATTTAGGCTGTGTGCATCAGATGTTGGATGGCCATCTACATTATGTTCAAGGTGTTGCATGGGATCCTCTGGGGAAGTATGTTGCATCTCTTAGCTCTGACAGAACGTGCAGAGTTTACGCCAGAAAAACACAGCCAAAATCAAAAGGACTTGAAAAACCTTACGTTTGCCAACACGTAATCACAAAAGCTGAACAGCAGGCAAAGGACGATTCCAAGGTAAGATAGATACAGTATATAGACCTCTATTGCACGTATTATTGTTTCTCACATATGCATTTTTTGCCGCAGTCTACAAAAACCCATCTTTTTCTTGACGAAACTTTGGCTTCTTTCTTCCGAAGATTAGCCTGGTCCCCTGATGGGTCGTTCTTAGTCGCGCCAGCAGGTAAATGAGTATATCATAGTATCATCCTCATTGTTTTTCTCAACGCTGGTTTATCTGTTAACTTGTAAAATCCCCTTTCAGGTTCTTACAAAATTTCTCCTTCATCAGAAACGTTGAACACAGCTTATGTATTTTCCAGAAAGGATCTGTCAAGGCAAGATATTTTCTTTGGGAAGAACACGTTAGATCACTTTCAGTTCCTCAGTTTTCATCGTGTTACTTTGCGTTTTCTGCTGATAATTGCAGACCTGCATTAATGCTACCTGGAGCTTCTAAACCGGTTATAGCCGTGCGATTTTGTCCTCTACAGTTCACCCTCAGGGGAACAAATTCAGGTATTACAAATTCAGTTATTCCTTGTTAAATGGAAAAAAATGATGACCAAAAGGCTGATTATCCAATCTTGAACTATGCAGATAGGCTCTTCAAACTTCCTTACCGCCTGATTTTCGCGGTAGCTACTCTAAATTCGGTGTACATATACGATACCGAAAGTGTTCCTCCGATAGCAGTTCTTGCAGGGCTTCACTATGCTGCAATCACAGACATTGCATGGTCAGCTAATGGAGAGCTCTTAGCAGTGTCGTCTCAAGACGGCTACTGCACCTTAGTCGAATTCCAAAGCAACGAACTGGGTTCGCCTCTTGTCGCTCAAGGTTGGGGTTCTAATCATTCCTTTAATCTCATCAATCTAGATACGAATCATCTCTTCTTATTACCAACCCACTTCTTGGTTAGCAGGAACGAAGAACAGCATGCCTCAGAGTGATAAGAAACCCGAGGAAGACGGAGAAGCAATGGACATCAGTGGCGGTTCTTCTACAAACGCAGAAGGTAAAAAGATCAGTGTGGAAGAGAAGAGTAAATCTCCAGTTGCGGTGTCTGCAACTCCTGCGAATCCTAACAAGCCAGCAAGGAAGAGAATTACTCCAATGGCGATTGATCCGTAGGAAGGAAGGAGATGTAAAAAGCAAGTATTAACTATGCCTCTCTTGTGTCTATGTATATTGTTTCACTTTGGTCGATAAGGATTAACGTGAAATGCACAAGTAAACATTCTCATGCATTATCAAGTTCGCTTTGGCATAAACCTCAGGCAATTACTAGCACACTCAATGAACAATCCACGAACACTCTTGTAATGTTTGTTTATGTTTTCTATTTTATATTGATTTTGAGTTCTCAACTATCCAAATGAAACGGTTATTGTATAAAAACGGTTCAATTTAATTGTTTGGCAAAACAAAAATTTGTTTTTTTTTTAAATAAAGGTGAAATTTCATAGTAAAATCGGAGAACAAATGGGTGTTACAAAATCACGGAACCAATCAAGAATACTCGTGCGGGTGAAACTAAAGAATGAGAGCGAACGAACACACTCGTGGGCAACCGGGTCAAAGTTGAGGCGAAATATTATAATTTATATTGGGCTCTAGGATATGTAAAGAGTTTGGTGGGTTTAGGCTTGGGCCCATAGTAGACCTCACTGGTTGACCCACTTGGCCACTTGAATGAGTTGTTGCTGATGCCAAGTGCATGCAGTTTCCTCCTCGCCTAACAATAATCCACTTGGTAAAGCTCGAAAATCCGTCTTAGATGGTTTTCACCGCTCCAAGGCTAGTCTTCACCACACCGAACCTGCGAGTGCGAGCCAAGGCATCACTTCGTAGAAACCCGACCTCAACGCACCGAAGCTAGCTAGTCTTCATTGCGCCAAGGCCAGGCACCACAATTCCAAACCTTTGACCTTCCAACACGCACTATATATCCACGTCTTGTGTTACAGTCCACAACATATGCTTTGGTTTACAACTCGAAAGGGAAGGAATGAGAACAACAGCAAAGAGCCAAGATGGTCTGACACTTTAGGCGGAATTTTAAGTTTATTTGATCATAAACTTTGATACCAATTTTTTTTTATCTCTCGAGAATTCCATCTACTCACCGGCATCGCATGACTAGTTGAAATCATCAAAACTTTGATTATGTCTTAGGCAAACAATACAAAACTCCCACTGTTTTACAGAAACCAAGTCTCTTCCTATGTGGAGAATACCGGACCAAACAAATCACCCTTTGGACAGCACGACTTGGTTAAACTATGTCCTCTGCTCTAAGAACATGCCCTATACGAGAACGCTTCTTTCACTACTTCCCGCCAACAAACACACTACTCACATTATTACACTCCATACTCGTCAAGTGAAAGATTCAAACTCAATACTACTTCTTGATATTCATTACTACACTAGTCGATAACCTTACTGGCCGAATTAGAAGCCAATGGTTACGGAAACCAAGTTGAGAGAGTTATAACGTCAAAGGTTCCTTTGTGGTTTGGGGAATTGAGCTGCTGACCCACACAACTTTCCGGCCAAACTGCACGCTTTTCTTCATTTTTGTAACAAATAATGATTGTTCTCACACACATCACATACATCACAATATTATCAATTATTTTTCAGTCAACAAATATCCTAACAACCCATCAATGTACCAACAAATTATTTTGATTGCAGTTTTTGTCATTTTTTCCCCAACCTTTTTTTTCTATTAATTATCGTCCCGATCGGTTGTGTCCGTTGTAACGGCCGTGGAAGCTTAACTTGACTTTATGTATTTCAATGTGATTTTATCATTAAATTTTGAATCGCCAGCTAGCACATGCATGATATTCCGGATAAACAATCAATTAAACACATTCTTAACCTTTCAATTAACGACAAAGAATCCCCCAATGAATCGTGCTTCTATGACCGACAACTGCATTGCTACTGGCGCATGCTCTTAGTTGACCTAATATGGAAGCTTTACATGCCGGGAAATGATCAAAGATCACGGCTTTTGAGAGTTCTTTATCAAAAAATTTGTAAACTTAATTCTTATCGGAATTAAAACTTACGTGCGTATATCAGACGCAACCTCTAATTAAATGTTTAACCAGACACATTTCATAAAAAAAATAAACGAAATGTATCTAACTTTTAATAAATTTCATGTATAGTAGAGTTTATTAGTTCTTGTCAATGCACTATGATTTCGAAACTACTCGCCGCCGGCCGGTGGCCGGAGTATTACTGTCCTGTATATCTTTATATTTCCGGCCATTTATATGCATGTATATATCGACCCCAATTAAAATTAAAAAAAAACACTTTAGGTAAGAAACTAGTTATATTATATGTCTCTAAGTTAATGTTATATGATCTCCTCATATACTTTACAAGTATAAATCCACCCTCATTTAATTTATACAACACTTCCAATTAATAGCTAATTAATTACCTCATGCATGATGATTACTAAAACACCCGAGTTCATCGCCGCCGCCGACGTTGCTACCACCGATGTGAATCCCACCTCCATTAGCAGGAGCAATCCCGAACCCCCCTCCATCGTCGAGAGAAGGGGTTAATCTAGTGGTAATGTGATTATCAGTCTGCTGGAGGAGGCGAATTTGACGCTTTAAGAACTTGAGGTAGCGGACCGCCTCCTCCAACATGGAGGCAGTGTCCATCTTGGTCCCACCAGGGACAAGCCGCTGGAGGATCCTGATCTTCTCACTGATCCTCTGGCGGCGGTTGCGGGCTGCCACGCTCTGCGGGTCGTCGCTGATCCGGACGTTCCTTCTGCCCGGCTTTCTGATGGAAGCCGGGTCGATTTCTACGGGTTGCATCGCCGCCATCCTGTACATCATCTCCTTGAGTGCTCCAAGCTCCTCCTCTTCCTCTTGATCTCCATCCAGTTCCTCTTCTTGATCTCCTCCATCTTCTTGTTGGTGGTTGATGATCAAGTTGTGGTCGAGGCCAAAGGTTGATGAGAAAGGATCGAATATTGGCTCGGTTTGTGGTTGATCATGATTGATCCATGGATGGGATTGGTTGATGTCCATTGTTGAAGATGGGATGAAGAGGAAGTGTTTGATGAAGTTAGGAGGGGTTGATGTTGGTGTATGATGAGAGGGGAATCAAAGGGAGGAGGAGGAGGAGGGTTGTAAGTTGTGTAAGAGAGTTGATAATGTAAGGGGAATATAAATGCAAAAGGCATCGTCATCATTTTTTTCTTGGGCTTATATTTCAACCCCAAATGTATATGTTTTCATTTTTCTTCAAACACTTGGACCAACATATTTTTAATATTGTAATTAATATGTGTTGGTATTTATAAATAGATTCAACTTTTTTTATTATCCGATATGGGATAATACAACGATCTTAGCTTCTATTCAACCATAAGTTTTTGGGTAGGCATACTCACCTATTAGGTTTGATCGGATTATCACCGGCCATTTGGTAAACATTACCCATTTACTGTTTTTGAGAGGATCTTTTGTGAATATGTGTTGTGATACTTATAAGGAGACCCGGCCTGAGCATTACCTATCTATCAACTTTGACAGGATCATAAGAGATATTGTCAATTCGGTTTCTGATATCAGTATTATTCGGTATTAATGGACCTTTTAGCATCCAAAAAAATACTGCAAAGGGTGAATTTGTCCCTCACACTAATAAGATCCACTCAACCTCTTCCACTCTTTAATATATGATAAACCAATAGTATGTGGAGTAAATAACATGAACACTAATGGACGATAAATTCTATGTCTTACTTAAGCCAACTAAATAATCAACAACCCGATTAACTTCTTATGGCCATCTTTCATTAATATCCCTCTTACAATCCAACATATCAGGGAAGCAATTTTCGACTTCACACGAGTGCTGGTGAGTCTCACCATTCTCCAACAATAGTTGAACCACAATAGTCTGCAAATTTATAGCTAGCTAGTTGCATCCGAACTCTTTGATAAACCTCTTTCCTAGAGAATCTGAATCCATATTAAAACCACTTTCAACTCAACCATAGCGATCGAACATAATTTTAATTTTTCACCGTAAACACTATTAAAGAGTTACTTGCAAAACAATACCCCTACCACAGTTCTTGCATGCCCCGTCTAAAAAATAACATCGTCGTCATAGTTGAGAATAATCAACCCCGTAATGACCAGAATCCCTAATTGACCCGACCTAATATTTCTCCCAACCATATGATAAAAAGTTTTTTTAATCTCTTTATATATAGGCAGCCATGATTGCTAGGGTTTGTGATTGTGCACACAAACAAAATGCTAGCTAGCAAACATTGAATGCTTTTCTCGATTTTGTTCTTTTGATAAAAGGGAGGAATATGCTCCATTAGCTAGCATACCCTATTGATTTTACCACCTATGATGCTATTGCTATATGATCAATTCTAGCAAGCAACCTTCCAAGGCACTGAAAACCCTATTGATTTCTTCTTAAAGGCTTGGTTTCTTAGACCAACTCTTTTCCTTGCTTCTCCTAATTTAGTACTCCATCTTTTCCTCATTATTAAAGCTCCATTCATCATGTTTCATTCAACATTTTAACCTTATCACTTCTACTTGAGTTGGGGGGAAAACCACCTCATTTTGACGTTCAGACCAAACAAGTCGTAGTGCTTGACTTTGTTCTCAGAGATCTAGTTTGGATTCGAAACTTGGAATGTGCTATCATTTCGGCACCCCTGTGATGGCATCACCGGTATCACTTGGGCCGATAGCCGGCAGCCCATGAGTTTACATGACGCATCACTAAATGTGTTGTCCGTCGAAAGGGTTCTTCGTATAAAAAAAAGACGTTACTAGGAGGACGTGGTGATCAGCATCAATCATCCAAAGTAGCCAAATCCACAAGGCATGAGACCAAAGTTTTATATTGACAGAACTTGATATCAACATATGAGATTAAGTCTTGGTTCATTATGTCTTCATGGATTATACACTTAGTAATGGAGTGCAAGAAATGACTACTTTGCCCTTTTGAAGGGAAAAAAGCTAATGACACAGAAGTGAGAAAGTAAAGGGGTGAAATGGGGAAGGAGGAGGTGGGTAGCTTTCTTGATACCAAAATCTGTTGTTTCCCAAAATCGCAAGGTTATTCGTAGTTGCGCATGCACAACCCTTCATCATTCCCCCTCTTTTCTTAATATTTTTTCTTTTGATTATGTTCGCAAAAAGTTGTTCGGGATTGTTTGACTTGATATGCCCGCGGATCTGACTTAATTAGAAGGTTGACGAGCCATATAGGGTTTTAGCTCGATTAGATAGCGCGAGAGCGAAGTCAAATACTAGCTTGGCGGGTTATTAACATTAGGAGCACTCGACATTTTGAGCTCATTTCTTAGTGGTAATGAACCTTCCAAAATTTCATCCAAGTACTACATGTTTGATGAGATTTGTAATTCCCCCCCCCCCCCCCCCCCCCCCTCCCTGTGGTTCACAGTTGAAGACATCCCAGAGGGGGCGTTTCTAGAGCGGTCGGAGGCATCAAGGATATTTCCAAGGGACTGCAAGCTGCTTGCTACTCGAGGAATTCCAGAATTGCACCCTTGAAGTGTGCACACTTGGGCCGTCCAAGGGGTGCTTCTCGTCTGGAAACCGCAAACACTTATGCATGTCTGGGTGCATGTCTGCCTAGGCTAGCATAGAACTGGGCGCATCCAAATCGGCCAGAACTCGAGCATTAGGGTTTGAAATGACGCACATAGCTCTGGAAAAGGATGGTAGAGACTGAATAGCACATTATATATCCCGATGTATACTTGCTCATTAAACTAGCATTGCTTCTGTTGGTTGCAATTAAAAGTTTTGAAAGAGTGCTTTGTACACTGAGCTACATCAAGATCAAGAACAAGTTTCAAAATCGAAGAACTCTAACAACACTCTCACCTTTATTGTTGTGGATATCTTACTTTTACATATGAAGCACTCCAACAACTCAATGAAAGAACCAGAAGGTAAATCTAAAAATCTGCGGAAAACATAGCCAGAAGCCAAACCGTATCATAGCCCAAAAGCTTAAAGGGACCGTGATGATTCAATTCCCCTACACCTAAAACCATAAGGGTAGCATCAGCAGCCAGCAGGCTTGTAACCTGACTATTCGATTCAACATGCATAATTTCCAGACCGGAGATGTCAATTGCCAACCTTTTAATTGCAAAATCCCCAGGAGAGCAATAGAACATTGAAGGTATTGTAATAAACATAGTTATGAGCCTGCAGCTATATCACAAATGGCAACTAAACTGATAGATACCCGACGATTCGACCTGGTTTCATTTACCCTTCTGGAATTTTTCAACATAAGCCTGCACCGGAAAAAATAACAACACGAATTTCTAAGCTCGAGTTGCCTTCCCAATCTCACAAGAGCAGCAGTGGATTATTTCAGTATAAATAAGGGGCCTGCAAAAATGGATTACCTGCACGAGTTTGGTCATCTTTGGCTTAGAAGCCGACACATATTGTTCAATCTTTTCTTGCGTTTGGGGTATGTTGGCCACCTGCACTGAGCCAGTCACTTTGTCAACAACCTTCTTCACTATGTTCTTGTAAGAATCTTTGCTCACTTGCCCTTCCTTCCATGCCGGCTTCAAAGCTTCCTTCACAAACTCCACAAGCGCAAACTTGAATGCTCGACTTCCCTTTGCTTCCTTGTTTTTCTTGTCCTCCTCGTCATCTTTGTCATCTGCATCGATGTTTTCTTCTCCAGCTTTACTCTCTTTCACTTTGCTGCTGGAATCTTTGGCGTTCTTTCCACTGCTTTCCTTGATGATTCCAGATTCTACACCGGGTTTGAGTTCATTCGACTTTCCACTCTTATCATTACTACCGTTCGTTGCAGCCATTGGTGCCTCCCCGTGATCTCCAGTGCTTTTCTCTTTTTGGTCATTAAGATTATTGCCAACACCTTGATTCCCAGGTTCAATACTATCACATATGGGGTCATATTGTTTAACATGATCACTGGCCGGATTAGAACTGTGAGTAGCATAAAGTTGGGGAAGCTGATGTCCGTTGGCAAGTAACTGAGCTAGAGAAACTGAAAGATTGGTAAGTGTAGCGAGTTGTTCACCACTGACAATATTCTGAGTGAACGGAGTGCTGGAATTGACAGCAATATTACTTCTATCGCCAGTACCTTGTCCTATATTCAATGGCTTTGGGCTCATAGGGCTTGTTCCAGTTACTCCTCTTAAGTAATCATGTTCATGTGCATTTCCTACTCGACTTTGCTCAACAGAGTTCATGGTTGGAAGATGGGGCAAAGCATTTAATCCCACCCCGTTCCGGTTTAAGCTTGATGCAGCCAAGATGCTGCCAGAACTATTAATATGGGAACCATTCGATGCTCTAACCGCAGTATTTCTATTGAGTGACGAACCAACAGCAGCACCGAGATCCCTCGAGTAGTAATCATTCTGTACAGAAGATGTCTCATGTATCAATGGCTGCAAAGGGACCACCGTGATATCAGTATCCTGGCCAGGTTGTGGTGGTCCTTTATCAATATGGTTAGATCGCCCATAATTCCACTCAGGAGACATTTCCATATCACCTTCCCAAATGTTATTACTACTTTGTTCAGCCAGGTGCCTATTATCACCAATGTTCTCCCCTTTCACCTTCAGGGTCTTATTTTCGTCGTTCTCAACCAAATTAGTTGGTGACTGATGCTGCTTTAGCGTTTTTCTTCCAGCCGAGCTTTGAACACGTGAATTATCCACAGACCAGCCTGTTTTATGACTCCTGTCATCAATCAGTTTTGCAGGATCTGAATTATTATTCAGATTACTATATTTATCACCATTCCATTGTTTCTCAACATCCCTTGTCGACTTTGATGCTTCTGAATAATTATCCACATCTCTCCATTTCGGGCCATCCCACATTTTCTCCCGATTATCCATATTTTGGTCCATTAACCGCCTTTCGTTACGTGGCCTCCTCTCAGGACTGGTATTATCACCCTGACCTTGATGAGAAAATCTGCAACTGGTTCCATTCCTACAGTTACCGGCAGCAAAGTATCTACAGGGAGTTTCAATTGCTCTACGAATTGGCTCGTTAGGCCTATCTGGAGAAGGATCTCTGTGTCGTCTATCAATATCTCTTTCTCTGACAAAATCATTGGTTGGCTCTTTAGCAGGTGCATCAGAATATCTAGAAGGTAGAGATTTCCCACGTCCATCCCAATTATCCTCATAACTCGGAGCACTTTCGTGAAGAAAGTGACAGTGACTTCCCCTCCTGCATCGCCCAGCAACAAACTGTTTGCATAACTCAGCTGATACACCCGATCTATTTCTAATTCTATCTGAAGTCGATGAATCTCGTCTTAAGGAGTGCCCCGGGCTCCTGCTTCTGCTGCGACTCTGACTTCTGCTCCTGCTTCTACAAAGAAATGGGCATAAAAATGAAGTATGACATTAGCCACTAGAGTCTAACCAGAATGAATCCTCAACAACATCCGGAACAAGTATAACATTAACCACGGGTCCTAGGACAAACCTTCTAGCTCTTTTCCATTCTTTACTAGGAGAGCGGCGTCGACTTCTATGTCTCCATTCTTCAAGGCCAGGGGACATTCTCGGGCCGTAACTTCCATCTCTTTCCCATCCAGAGGTTTTTCCATATTCATCATCAACCATTCTATGATCTCCTAGCGAGCCTCTTCTGTCCATAGTTGACCACCTGCTTCGGTTACCATTGTCGGTCTCGTGATAACTTAAGCCTGCTTTCCCGTTGTTCTGTTGATTATCAAAGGAATTTCGGGATTCTTCCCCCAAATCCCACTTAGAACTCCGCTTTCGGCCAGCACTACTACTCATTTTGTGAAGAAAGGCACCTTCTTCTCTCACTGAATGTTATACACCAATCTGTTGGACAAATAAAAGCAACAACATGCATGAGTGTTAACAACAAAAGACGTAATCGGTAATTCTCATTCACTTTAGTCGAACATTACTCGAGGGGTAAATTATGGCATGAAAAAGTTCCCATTACCAATTAATGCTGATTCACAGGAAAAGATGCATCAATTAGAAACATGGAAGTTCAGTTTACATAGAGAAGTAGAAACCATGGTCCTTAACTAGTTCCACATACATATGATTAAGCTGCCAAGGATCCTGAATATTCACTAAAGATGAGATATGACTTTAATCCTGCTCCAACCTTCTTAGCATTGAAAGCAAAGAAGAGCATTCAGCACTATAGGCTTGTGAGTAATTTGATTTACTCAGTGATTCCTCAACTGATTTCTACAAGATTTTACATTGCTCTCTCAAATCTTTTGCAGTGATTTCCACCCTAATGAACCGCCACAAGTCCACTACTTTGCAGTAAAGTATTGAACTTTTGCACATGGATCCAGTGGGAGGGAAAATTTCTATTTGCATCAGTTTACTTAAATCCCTCCACCCATACATCTTGTCAAAATTACTGCACCTTGGTAAATTTTATTGGGGACAAACATTGAACTAAACACCTACCCTAGGACCAGAATGGCGGCAAACCAAAACCCTAAAAGCCGCTAATTGTCGACGCTCATCAAATATTTCCCGTGGATTGAGATGAGGGTCGCACGGGACAGCCAAAAGAAATCATGGAAGCAAACTGAGCAAGCAGAGGAAGACGAGGAAGACGAGAAAGAGAGAGCACTCACCCGGATAAACTTAGAGGAACACAGCCATGGTGTTCCAAGCAGCAACAGGAAGAGGAACGAGGTGGTTGTGAGCTTTTCAGAGATTAGGCTATGGAAGGAAAAGCATAGACGAAGGTAGAAGACGGCGAAAGATCGGTGCAAGTGAGAGTATTGGGTTTGGTTTGAGAGTTTTAAATTATTACTGAAGAAGAAGAGGAGGACATCACTGTACTTTGAAACTCAGCTCCTTTTTCTTCCTAGCTCTATCCCAGCAGTCCAGCACAGCACTTCAAATAAACGGTCACTCAAGTTTTATGTAGGTGATATTCCGGTCACGCAAGTTTCAGGTATATAATATTTCGGTCAAAGAGTTTTAGGTAAGTAATACTTTGATCACTCAAATCAGGTAGGTAATATTTTGGTCACTCAAGTTTCAGGTATATTATATTAAGCCTTAAGAGGAGAGGGAAATAATATAAGGCCATGTTTTCCGCTCCTCAACTTCCAATTTCAACCGGAATCTCAAAATCCATTGGAATTTGAATTCAATGTCAAATCACCTGCTTTGACAATTCTATCCTTTTCAAATGGAATTCAACGGCTTGAATTAAGCGAAATTAATCCTCAAAATTCAGTAAAATAGAGGATGGCACTTTGTGGTTGTGGAAAATATATCTATTGAAATTAGTTTGATGTTCATCTCTTCTTATACTAATCAGGCTCTGGTACCACAACTCACTTATTTTGCCCATATCACCTATTCCATTCTAGTCTCAAACCGTTACATCAAACTAACTTATCTCGACTCAAACTAAACCAACCTAACGTAACACGTTTGCGTCAATTAATAATAGCTTTTTCCTATTCTCCTCCAACTCGGATTTTCTAAATTTGACAATAATTCATTGAATACAAACATTGCATATCTTCTTTGTTTCCTGTGGTTAGAATGTACTTATAACAACAATTAGTTTTATCCAAACAAATTTCTAATTAACTCAAACAAATCATTTCAAAATCTTAAATGTTACAGAAATTATCTCTTCAATTAACTCAAACACCATCTGCCAGAAGAAGAAGAAAAAATTTTGATCTCATAATTAAATTCTCTTTCCAAACTTTCCAATTAAGCCACAGAAATTCTTACTTTCTTCCATGAGACAAAACACAATTAAGAAACCACTTGAAGTCTTAATCCTCAAATGGCTCTCCATAATGATTACCTTCTTCTTAACCCTTCAATATCCTTCATATGCACGGCCAAACCCAAACCAGATCCAACTATCATGTAACGCAACAAGACACCCACAATATTGCACAACATCCTTAACGCAATCGAATCTCGTCCCTTCGAACGATCCGACCCCGATTCAAATCATCCAATCAGCGATATCGATATCCACCGCAACCCTAAACCTCACCCAATCAAAGTTGCAAACTTTGCTGACGATTGCCAACACACGAGGCAACCACAACATAACCAGCGTAGCCAACATATGTCTGGAGGTGCTCGGTTACTCTACCTTTAGATTATCTTCCTCGAACGACTCCTTATCCTCCCCATCTGGGAAGATTAAGGACGTTCGGGCGTGGATGAGCGCCGCGTTGTCTTACCAATACGACTGCTCCGGAGGCCTCAATTACTACGCGTGTAACTACACGCATATAACGAGCGAATCCATCGCGTCGCTGACCAACCTGATCAACGAGACGACCAATGCGCTAGGCATGGTGGTGTCGTACGATCGGTTTGGGAACGATACGAGCTTGTGGAGACAGGTGGGGACAGAGCGAGACGGGGTTTGGGAGGATTCGAGCCACGAGGGCGAGTTTACGAGCGAGTTTCCGTCCGAGTACTTGAAAATTGATGTTGTGGTGGGTAAAGAGGGTGGATATAGGAAGATCCAAGAAGCTGTTGATGCTGCTCCAAGTAATCTTGTGGAGAAGAGGTTCGTGATTCATATCAAAGAAGGGGTGTATGAGGAGATTGTTAGGATCCCATTTGAGAAGAAGAATGTTGTGTTCTTGGGTGATGGTATGGGTAAAACCGTCATTACTGGAAATTTAGCTGTTGGTCATCAGCCTGGAGTCACAACATACGACTCTGCCACTGTTGGTAAGTTCCCATTTTTGTGGACTAATAATTTTGATATGAAATAGTTGGTGATTTCGTAAAATTATTGTAATTCGAAACTTAACAGTTTTAAAGTGGAATAACATGTAATACAATCCATTTTTAGGTTAAGTGGAGATTTCTAATTCCTGGGAAAAAAAATTTAATTAACTTATTTAGTAAGTGACCAATACATTCATTAAAAAGACTAGTACATCCTTATATTTATTTAATTCCTCTAATATATTTTGGTAATTTCCATTTAAATAACTAGTTGAAAAATCCCTTCTGTACAAAAGAGATTTAAAAATGGGGTTAAAATTTGTTGGCGACAATAAATAAATTTCAAATCACCTTTAAATTTCAAATCATTCAAACCCACCAAATCACTTTCCAAATTCCTTTCAAATACAAAATCAAACGACTATTATCAATCCAAATTTCAGGAGATTCGCTCAATTTGGATGTCCCCAAACACAAAATTCACCTAATTTGAATTTTGAACCATGATCACTACTTACTCAATTGTCTAAGTGGAATTGTTTTAATGGTAAAGTTGTATGTTGGCAACATAGAAATCTCGAATTCAAATCCAACATGCACTATAAATAAACACTAATATACTGTTTATTTATTTATTTTTATCTTGTACTGACAGAAAAGATGTAATCCTGACTCCCGACAAAAAAAAATCAAATACTTAATTAGAATCATACACATTTTATTGCTAACCTAACTTGGTAACAAACTAATTGAAATACTCTTATTTTGTAACCATTTGATCAGCTGTTCTGGGAGACGGGTTCATGGCAACAAACCTGACAATACAAAACACAGCAGGACCACCAGAGCACCAAGCAGTAGCATTCCGGTCCGACAGCGACCTCTCGATGCTCGAAAACTGCGAATTCCTCGGCAACCAAGACACCTTATACGCACACTCCCTCCGACAGTACTACAAATCCTGCCGAATCACAGGAAACGTAGACTTCATCTTCGGAAACTCTGCCTCCGTGTTTCAGGACTGCCTCATCCAGCTCGTCCCTCTGCTCGACAAGCCCGAGAGCGGGGGCCAGCTCGCGATAACAGCGCAGGGAAGAACCGATCCGGCACAGTCGACAGGGTTCGTGTTCCTAAACTGCACGATCAACGGGACCGAGGAGTACATGGCGCTTTTCGACAAGGACCCTAGCGTGCACAAGAACTACTTGGGGAGGCCGTGGAAGGAGTATTCGAGAGCAGTGTTTATCAACTGTGAAATGGGGAGTGTGGTGGCGGAAGAGGGGTGGATGCCATGGAGTGGTGAGTATGGACTGAACACTCTTTACTATGGTGAGTTTGGTAACCATGGAGATGGGAGTGACAGAGGGAAAAGAGTGAAGTGGAGCTCTCAGGTTCCTGAAGAACATCTGGATTCTTACTCGTTGCAGAGTTTCATCCAAGGGGATTGGTGGATCCCTAAAAGTTGATTCATTCTGTGTGTAATATAGTTGTTTTTTTTCATATTTTTATCATCAGAACATTTGGTGCAAATTACATGCAAAGAACGATGCTTTTGATAAGATTAGCACTTGAATGCAAATTTCAACCGGAATTGGCAAAAAAACATCATGATTCCATTTTAAAGTTATTAAATTTTCATCCTCAACCACAAAATTGCTACTTTGTAAATACAAAAATATAAAAAGAAATAGAAAAAAAATGAGATCTTAACGGAACTTGCCGCCACGGCTCACAGGTTTCTGAAAATTTCCTGAAACTTCACTTCCATGGCGAACCACCGATTTCTCAGAACAAATTTTATTCACAATCCGGCAAGAGAGGAAGAAGAAGAAGAAAAAGAGGAAACTTTGATGGCCGGCGGTGTGGGATTGAGAAGCTCCTCGACGCCAGTCCAATTACCCTCACCCCAATGCCTCAACATCCCCTTCCAATTACACACATTATCCACACACTTGCTCAGCCTCCAATCCCTAACCCTAACTTTCCAGTGTCCGTCGGAGAAATTCCCCTTCTCCGCCTCCCGTCTGTCCCACTCAAGCTGCGCCTTCTGCTTCGACTTCAGCAAGCAGAACTGCTGCAGCTCGTCCGGCATCGCGTCGTGGACTCTCCACCACCGCGCGTGCGCCACGTCGCTGGCGAACTCCCTGAATATCTCCGAGTTCCAATTGCAGTCGTAATCCCTAAAGCACAGCCACGGCTTCATCCCTAAGTAATGAAGCACGTACAGGATTGGAGGATCCGCCCCGAATAGCTCCGATTTCTTCCTCTTCACTTCCTCGTCGTCTCCGATCCAGAAGTTCTTCAGAAAGTTGAGGTGCTTCGGAACTCTATGCCACCATGTGAAGACTTCGTTCAGATAACCTTGATCTCCGCCGTTGTAGGACTGTATCTCGTTGATGTGATCCATCAGGAGCTTGAACGTGCAGTTGGAAGGCTCAATCACCATGACTCCCGAGTTGAACAGAGTGCCGTTGTTCCCCGTGGCGGAGATCTCCGGCATGCCGAACAAGAAATCGATGTTGCGGAGGATGAGGAGGTCGGCGTCGATGAAGATTATCTTGTCGTAGTCCGTCAGCTGCCATAGACGGAACTTGCTGTAGTTCCATTCATTGTAGGCGTCTTTCTCCGCCTTGGGGTTCCGGATCCTCTGCACGGTTCGGATCTTCCACCCGGCGGCTTCCAATCCGCTTCTGTGGTAAACGCTGATGGTGTCGTCTACCAGAATGACCATGTCTCTGGTTGAGCCTGACATTCGGATGCTCTGAGCTGCTGCAATGGCTCCGCAGACGTAGAGGTCGGCGGAGTGAAGAATCGTCGCGTAAGCTTCTCTCTTTGGATTCCCTCCGTACCCTCCTCCTTGCCCTGAAACTCGGAACAACAAACTTGAAACGATTAGCAACCTCTAGTTAGGAGTTAGGACCCATTGATGGAAGCTTATAGTGGGTAGAGCAACAAATGACTAACCTTTGTTGTTAATGAAGGGAAGAGCAAGTTCACAGGAGCCAATAGGGAGCTGAAGCTTATGAGCCAAAACATCCAAGTCAGGCTTATAAAGCCAAGCATTCCCTTCCCTGGCAACAAGCTCTCTGCAAGTGAAGAGATTTGGCAAAGGGAAGCACTTGGTAATGAACAGCAAATGCACAGCAGGGTAAGACCCCTTAGCAGATAACACAGCAAGGTTTGCTGCAGAAAGCTGCAAATGCAACCTAGCAACGTCCCTAGACCAATTGGCCTCGTTCCTGCAAGGCAGCTTGACCACGATGAGGTCGAGCCGTTTTCGTGGGGGCTCGATTTTCGGCAGGGAAGGACAGACGGGGACCTCGGTCTCTTGCTCCTCGTCGATCCATTCCGGGTAGAGGGAGTCCCAGGTGGTGTTCTGGTCGGCGGGTTTGTTGAGATGGAGAGGGATGTTGGTTGCTTCAGGTGAGATTTTGGTTTGCCAATGGCTGAGTTCTGTGTCGTTGAAGTTTAGCAGTCCGATGGAATTGTGTTGGTTGAGTCTGCCGACGGCTTTAACGACGTCGTTCCAGTTGATGGGTTCTAAGTTTGTTGAGTATCTTGGATCTTCTCCTCCCCATATCCATCTGTTCACAAAATTTGGCCTGGTGAACCAAAAAAGAAAGAAACTTGTTATTTTCTTCCTATTAGCTCTGTTTTTTCTGGACTTGGTAATGAAATTTGAAAAAAAAACGTAAATCCGTCTAAAATCGAGCCGATTAAAGCGGTTTTTAAACTATTCCAATTGGACCGCACAAATTTCTGGTATTGGTGTGGTGATAAATACCATGCTATCCAAACCATCATCGATCTGTTAATATAAAACAATATCGTTTTATATATGAGAATATCTAGCTAATTAATAATTGTTTATTCTTCGATAAAAGTACAAAATACCGATTTTACAAACCCGAAATTGCTGGTTTTTCCAACCAGTTTTTACTAAATGGTGAAAGAAACCCACTTGCAAGTTTCAACAACAAATATGAAGAGCTTTTGGTTGATTTGTTTGGTTAATAATCACTCAATGTGGTACCCGTTCAAAGAGTTTTTCGTAAAAAAAAAATTAGCAGTTAAAACCACAACCCGATTGAATACATTGATAATCTTAAAATGAAACCGGCAACTGTCAAACTTGATAAATTTTCTCCGCAACCGTTATTAAATGGTCAGTCAGTGGAGACACACTAACCATCACCAATCCGCATAGTTGCCGAGGCTAGTTTTCTCCCATCAAAAGTCGAAAGAATGTTGCTATACATACACTATGAAATGGATTGAAGCTAAATTAGAATACCTGTGAGCAGGGGTGGAAGAGAGAGGGTCAGATTCAGGGAAGGAAACAAAAGTGACAAAGGTGCAGAAGATGATGACCACAGCACAGAACTTGACAAAGGAAGCAAATCTGAAGCAGCTGGTAGCAGCAGCTTTATCCTTCTCCTGGAAGCTGATGGCTGCACCTTTGATTTTGCTTCTCTGGAGAAGCTTCATCGATGCCGGTAAGCGGTGTCTGGCATCCATTGTTGTGGATGAAGATGGAAACCCAGATGATGGATGGATGTTGTTGAGGAGAGGGGAAGCTGGGACTCGATGAATTAAAATGTGATGAAGTTAGACGTCTCATTCGAATGCGCTCCCATGTTCCATTTTCCAACTGTTGCTTTTTCTTAAGAAAAATATATAGTTTGTTCTGTTGAGGTTGGGGTTTTAACTTGTAAAATAATATGAGTCAACTTATAGGCATTGTAGGTGAGACTTCATGTCTAGCTACTTTTAGATTCTAGATCATTTATATATATTCAATTTTTCGTAATAGATTCGTGTTTTGTTGCTCGAATAACTAGTTATTGGGTTATGTTGATATCAATGTCAGTTCCTCAAAACAAATAAACTTCTTCGAGCCAAATACAGGGACCACGACCGTTAATCCTTTATCATTTCCCAACCTTCATTAGTCTTTGCATCGATTCCAATTTTTGTAAATCGCTATTTTCTAGTATCCTATGCAAAACATGAATATTTCATTTTTCTCGAGTCAATATAATGTTAATATTTACAGATGTAATGATACATCGCAGAGCTATTTATTCGGAATATCCTGTTTAAAATTATAGAATATGAACACATGAGAACAACTCACATTACAAAATTGGCTCACCAATCTCCACTGATTATTAGAATTTATTGTTTGCAAATATATAATTTGTAAAGAAAGCAATTGAATTTAGGATAAAATATTGTCATCATATGTAATGATTATTCAAGTAGTTGGACATTAGGTTTGAATGACTAAATAATATAATTTGATTAAACTTGGAGATGTGTTTGGATTAGAAAAGATAATGAAGAAAGGGGTTTGATCAAACGTCCAATCTCTCACTAACCCAAATAAAACAAAATTAGTAACACCCTCTATTTACTTCAATTTGTTTTTTTTTGGTTGATTACATTTTTAGAAGCTTTGAAGAAAAACTTTAATCTCGTATCTAATAACTTGAATTGTTGAGAAAAGTTCATGATTGATGTTTATAAAGTATTCGTTAACTTTCCCTTCATACGAAAGCTTAAAAAAGGAAATTGAAAGTTTTCATAAAAGTTTGCCGGAAAGGTATAAATCTTGAGTGTCAAGCATATCACTATTCCATATATTTCAATAACTCGAGTCGTTGAGTACAAAATTCAATCAACCCTTATAGATTAAAGTCTATTATAAGAACTCATTCGAGATACGAGAAAGTCATGCGTGACACGGAAATGGAAGGCTATGTTATCAGTTTTGCTACACGTTCCATTTCGAGTTACGATCTAAAATTCGAAATGAAGAGGAAGATAATATTGTTACTGGTGGAGGAAATGGAGGTTAGAAAGGTAAAGAGGTGAGGTTGGAGAAGGGTGAAAGGGAAAGGTTAGGAAGGTAGGACTTCTTTTTTGAAATAAAGATGGAAGCCTTGCACCTTTCGCTACGTATTCCTCCTACATATTACATTCACATCTTTACAACTCTATCAGCACAAATAACATAAGCTTTTTGACGCATCGGGTTTTTCAAATGAATGATACATTGAGGGGGTGCATATCTATTGTCATTTTCAAATATATAGTTCCATTATAATGTTTTATTTTTTAGATACATTTCTTATGTTAAATGTTTAAAGTTACATCGAGTTTTGAAGTATATAATACATTGATGCATGCATATCTATGGTTCCTTTTAAATATAAAGTTGAATTATAATGTTTAATTTTCTAGATTTTTTAAGTAAAATATTTGAAGAAAGATGGGGTTTTAAAGTAATTAAATAATATGTTGATGCATAATGTATTGTGAATTTTTCTTCATCACATGGATTGATATATATTTTTAGCATTCCTATAAGTTTACACATATTAAAAGAGTTTAAAAATTAAATAATTTCGTATATCTTAAGATCATATATAATAATAATAATCCATGTATCATATACAATAAAAAATATGATGTTAAATTAGGAATTTGACTATTGCTCTTAGTTTTTAATAACTCTAGTACTTTTTGATAATTATTTACATTATAATTGATTTATTTAGATTATCATTAATTAAATAAAAAAATAGGGCCAAAACACTAACAATTAGGTAGTTAATAATAACACAAGGAAAAAATGTATAGTATATATTAGCTGTATTAGTGACTTGGAAGACAAGAAACCTTCAGCCTTTGGGAAATTTTGGCTCTGCAACACTTGAAGTCGGCTTTACTCCAAGCAACCTACTATAACAGGTAATGTTGGCCCCTGATCGTATAGGCGACTCCTATATGGTCATCGGTTCGAGATTAGCCCATATGGGTCAGGCCTTCGAGATGAATAAAGGGGTAGTCGGGCGTGAGAGTGGAACGAAGTCAAATGCAGGCACATCGATCACTTGTTTTACTAGTAGAGTAGGGCTCCGCGAGTGTTACAATGCTCGAAATGATGCGCTCGTGTCCTTGTTTGTATGATTCAGAAATATCGGACTCTAGAAGGCGAGAGTCACTGGCGGACCAATAACCAATCACTTAACTTTCGAACTCGAACAAAATGGTAACCAGTGTGCCATTTCTGCTCTTATTGAATACTTCAGAGACTAGTTCCTCCTACTGGGCCTATCCAATGGCTTGATGGTCAGGCTCTTCCACGGGCTAGGCCTACTACGTTGGGGCATGGCCCATAATTTAGCTAGGATTAATTATTTAATTATACGTATGTACTGTATTTTAATGTTATGGCGATGCAAGTTCCTCCTATATATGACAGAGTACAAAGCAACGAATATGTGGGTTGGATGTCCGTTGAACTAAAGACGCTCCTATTCGAGATTTGTTCTGGTTGGCCTAACAAAATGGAGGTGGAAATCTTCTAGAAATCGTCACTTTTCTAAGTGGGTTGTTCTCAACTAGAATGATTCAGTTAATCGGGAGATGAATTAAGCAGTCATAGAGGCTTGATTCGAGACAGTGTTGGTCGTGTCTTATCGCTTTCAGTCTTGGTTTGAGTGTGTGTTCGATCACTCGGGCAGTGTTAAGGACCATTGTGACTAACCTTCATATAGCTTGGGGCTTGGAAGAGGTACCAGAAAGTACAGGTGCAGCTCAACTCCCAATGTACATTGCAGTCGATACGCAATACTACTGGGAGAGAGGGAGGGGGTCAACCAACACTCTACTGTTATGGATTAAATTCATAAGTTGATGCAAAGGACGTGAGAGATTGAATTCATTCATGATTATCGTGAAGACAATCACATAACAAATTAACTAGATTGATTGTGAAGGAAAGATCGGTGAGCTGAGGTCTTTACAACAAAAAAAATGGAGATGGAGCAAGAAACTTTGGTTAGGTAAGAGGAGTCAATGACTCCCCTCCTTCAATATCACACATTAATACAACAAATCAAATGATCAACGTTCATAAACTCAAGAGAGTTCCAAAACTATGAAAGAAAGCACAACATCAAAGAATAAAAGAAGAAGACGACTGGTAATGGTTCCACAACTACATTGAACCAACGAATCTTCAACCAAACCATCATAACTAGTAACAAGCAAACTAGTGGCAATTCACAACCAAATTATACAAACGTCAATTCCATCATCAATTTCCCCACTAAATCCTACAAATGTTAGCCTGGGAAGTAGAGTACAGTACAGTCGAGGATCTACCTGGATTCGACGCCGAGAGACTCCGACCCTCGAAGGAACGACCTTCGCCACCAAATCTGGAAGGCCTTGCTGAGGTTGATGCAGTCACTGCCATGCTTGGAGAAGTGGCTAAACCATTCCATAAACAGCGTATGCTGCATCTTCAAAGGAAGTGTTAGCAGCGACTGACCCATTGCTTCTTCCAACACTTTCATGTCCAACCCTTTCTTGCACCTCTGAATCCAGCCGAAATCCTGCAGCATCGGTCTGAACCACGTCTTGAAAAGCCTCGCCCTTGACTCTGACTGACAATGCAACCTCCTTGTCCCCATGGCTATGAACAACCCTGCCGAAACCCGGCTAAGTTCGTATCTAAACAACGGAGATGCTCCCTCGTGAAGCTTACCGAGTTCTTCTTGGTTCCCCCACATGTCGACGAACTCCTCTGCCATCTGCCATTCTAGAAGGATCTCTTGGAGCCAGTTGATGTTGTCCACCTGTGTTGATATCCTTTCAACCAAAGGCCTCTCCACGTACTTTTTAGCCGGTATGCTGCCATCAGTATTACTAGGATTCGATGCTTTGTCGAAGAGGCTGACTAACGAGTCTAGGCAGCTCTGGCAAATGACGTACACATCAGCCTTGTTTATGACTGGCTGCTCTTTCTCATAGACGGAGCTCTTGGAAACAAGGGCTTTTACCAATGACTTTAATTCGTTTCTTGCAAATGGATCGGTACAGGCGGTGACTGACCACGCGAGTTCTTTGGTCAAATCCCATTGTGAACCTTCGCTTGATTTCCACAAGTCGAGTCTGTCGAAAATTTCGCTGGTTGCTGCTTCGTCGAAGTTGTGCACAGTCAACACACGTCTCAGTCTTTCCTCTTCTTCTTCAGTCCAAGGAACTGCTGCGAGGTAGTTTAAGCAAGATAGAGCGCCTTGAATAAACTTCAGATCAGCTGATACCTAAATTAAGTTCAAGACAGATTGTTAGTTCGAATCAAAGATACTACAGACAAAATAACATTGATCGTCGTTGTAGATAAAACCAATTTCCAATATAGATTACCAACACACATAATAATTAATACGGGTCAACAGTTCGACATCATCCTGATCAAGCTAAGCAAACTCTTAAGATCAACCCCTGAAAAATCTTAAATGGTATATGCTGTCACAGAATTACTTCCTCAAGTAGACACAAACACAGAGGTTAACATCAAAGGGGAATGTGGGATTGATGACCAAACACCATTGTCAACCTAGTGGAGTTTTGAGCCTGAAAGCATGGTTTTACTTCTTCTCCTACAATTTTCAACTACTGAATAACTCGAAAGTTTCACACTTTCAAACAGCAGGAAATCATTTCACCCAATGAACCTTTTATGTCAGTATACCATTTCCGATCAACCTCACGAGAGCTCAAAGTTCAAACCAGAAGACTAAATGAACTGTAAGGAGAGAGTGGGAAATTAAATTACCTCAAGGATAGAAATGGCGCGATAAGCTCCATACTTCAAGAGCTTTGTGGTGATATCATCCACAAACATCAACTCAATCGTATCTCTGAAAACCCCCAAATTTTCCACATCAGGGACCTCAATTATGCAAACCTTCATCGAACTAGTACCACTGCTCACGGCACTCTCCTTGGCAGAGCGATTCACCTTCAAACCCTTCTTGAACTCTGCTACTAACTCTCCCATAACATCCGAGTTCGCCATCAGAATGTCCGAGTTCATCTCCAAGACCAATGAACCTCCTCTCTTCCCCCTCGCATTCAGCCTCACGTCCAACAAATCGTTACCCGCATCGATCCCAAAATGTCCAGAACCCGAACCGGCCACCGTCGAAGCAACACCGGCGGCAACATCGTTCCGTCCTCTGAAAGAGCCCGACCTGTCGGATCTCGCACATTCCGCCTCCGCCGTAGATTCCACGGCCGGAGCAGCAATCTGATCGACGTCGGCCATCATCGCTGGTGACGCCGCGGACGCCGCCAGCTGCTCCCCGGCGGTAGGATCGGAGTCGATCGGGGAAATTCGTCCGGGGGAAAGGATCTTCCGGGGGTCAATCTTGCCGACGAAGCTCAGCTTCAAGCTCTGAGGCGAATCGTTGGAGCGAGTCTTAAAAGGGAGCTCGGATTTGGGTTTGTGCTTGGAAGAAGCGGCGGGGCAGTCGTACTCGGGGCTTCTGCAGGGAGGATGCGTGATGGAGCAGCACCATGTGTTGCGCCGGTTCCGGCGGCCGAGCTCGGCCATTGGCGAGTTGAGGAGTTAGCGAGTTGAGAGAAGGGAGGAAAAAGGAAGAAGAAGAAGAGAGGATGAGGAGGAAAAGCACATGGTTCGTTTTCGGTTGGTTGGTTTTGGTGGTTTGGTTGGAGCGGTTTAAATAGTTTCGGAAAAGAAATGAATCGATCCTTGGAAATTGTGAACATTTTAAAATGTAAAGCGAATATTTAACTAACACCAGATTTAATGCTTTTTCTTTTTAAAATTGAAATACCAATCTATTCCAAAACTTTCACAAAGCCGGTCAAAACACAAAATATACGGTTGATTCATTTTTTATAAATAATTTTTTATGGAAAAAATCGAGATAGTAAGTATAAAAAAAGTTAAGAATATATTTTAATTGTGAGATTAGTTTTAATTCGTCGGTTTAGAGATATGAATGAGTCTTTCTCACTACTTTATGGACAACTCTATTACGCACAGATGCAAGCGAGGACAAGCCGCCAGGAAATCCAAGACTTCCTCTCGAATGCTATGACATAGTAGCCTGTAAATCACCAGCTTCGTGTCTCCTCAACATCCACCTGTCAAATCCCCCACCAAAAGCACATAGTAATGAACGTTATGTTAATCGGACAAGACCGTACGAGAGAACCCGAAGCGGCACAAGGCTTGATACAAAAGAACCCTAAAGTAGTATAAGGTCGATAGATTCTCTCAACGAGAAATAATAAAGAGAAGCAATTAATATAGTTTCGTTGTCCATGTTGGGCGTGACTGGATTCAAATCTTGAATTTCTAGATTATCAATCGCACAACTTTACCTACTGAGCTCTATCCTACTTAGACGCGTCCCGTCCATTTACCGATCTAGAATGTATTTGGATAATATGTTTAGGTTATATATTTATAGGTGGTTAGTACATTTCTATATACAATGCAACCTGTTTTAACTTTTATATAATTCAAATTAGTGAAATAAACCATCCTGAATCTGTTACGGAAGATCGTAAGAAAAAACCATATAAACATATGGTGATCTTGGCTATAGATAAAAGCAGTAAACCTATAGATAAACCACATATATATATATAAAAGCTGCCATTATAGAGCTCAATTGACTTTTAAATATCTATTTTTGAAGTCTTTTAATCTCACTAACACTCAAGTTGATTTGTTAAAAAATCATTCTCAATATTCGTAAAAAACAATTCATTCTCGATAATTTTTGAAAAAAGAACTGAAATTAATTTAATATTCGCGAAAAAAGTAGAATTTTTATAATAATTATTTGCAAGTGTGTGTGTGTTTCTTTGTTGTTGAGATTATTCTCCCATTTGTAAGGAACAACAAGTGTTCGTTTGGTATTATTGGGATTTTGAGTTAGAGGTGAAGCACACTAGGAAAGTGAGGAGGAATGGGCCTTGTAGAGAATACCTTACTTTTTCATGATTGCCATTCCTTCCGGATTTCACAAGGTTTGTTTTCATTCTACTTTTGTTTCTTCAAAAAGGATATTGTAATACTATGGAATTAAGTAATTAACATACATCAATAACAATTAAAATATGATAAAAAATAATAATACAACCATTCATGCTTGACCCCACCTAATCTCAATCCAACCTCTCGTATGAAAACGACCGATCTCTACAGACTGTTGATTGATGTGTGAATTTCACTATCTGCCAGCAAAAGTTAGATCACAACTGGTATATCAGTCCATTTATATGCTCATTTAGCCTTTCTCCTAAGGTCCGCCAAATACCTATCGCAACACCCCCCTCGTTTTTTCTTTAGTTATAGAGCGAATCCCCGTATGCATACCAAACGTTGCTAGCTAGCTAGGCCACGTACATTAGCATCACCAAACAAACCACCAACAAGGCTAAAACTACTCGCCGGGTCGCAACAATGATAAAACCGTCTAAATTACCAAATGATACCTACGTCCAAGAAATATTTGGTAGTTCAAAAACTAACGAGTCGTTTAAGTAGGTGATTTGAACGGATGATTTAAGACAAGAAGTCGGAAACTGTCTCTCGGAAATGAGACTTGTGTTGATGGGAAGGTGTAGTTTACGTGGATTGATCAAGTTACAATGGAAGAAGGTTGAGATGTTGGACGGAAGATTAGAGATGGAGCTGGAACCAAACCCTCCGTGTCTTATCTACTGGATTTGTAAACAGAAGGCCAAGCTTAGGGCAAATCTGGGTCAGCTTAGGGCAGAAAGACAAGCTCATCAGATAATTAATGAGGAATTATTAACAATTAATGGTGGGGTGGGTGGGTGGGTTGACACATTAATTTCGGCGATGGCCGGACGTGGATTTTGCCCAACTGGCTTCACTGTTTGTTTATGCCTTTGGAACTCGTCAAGTCCAGAACGCCCAACTGTTACGTATTACTCATGTAACTCCCAGTTATCGTATACGATAATTGTTTCATATGATTTGACGTGATTAATTAGAGGCGGGGAGAAGCATTTCATCGTCGAACGCCTATTAGGTATATCGGGTGTTTGATCGAACCGACCATTGCTCGCAAGCTAACTCTATTGAGACTCGATTAAGGCTCGAGAGTGGCTTGATTGGTGTAGCTTCGTGAATGGGTAT
The DNA here is from genome assembly GCA_030674075.2 of Linum usitatissimum. Taxonomy (NCBI): domain Eukaryota; kingdom Viridiplantae; phylum Streptophyta; class Magnoliopsida; order Malpighiales; family Linaceae; genus Linum; species Linum usitatissimum. The sequence continues at coordinate 3,429,163 of JAUJYP020001495.1, forward strand.
AGATTTTAATAGTTTGCATGTTTTTATTTTATCTAAAAATCAAGAATTTTGTGATGAATGATGTTTATCTTAACAAGTAATTACTTATTTTGGACCATACAAATAGTGTCCATTCTAAAATCTTATAATTTTTTTTTTAAAATTTATCCGAGTTGAGCTCAAAGTTTAACTCGAATTGTTATGAATTGCAAACGAGCAGAGCTCGAGAACATTAAGGCATCGAGCCGAGTTCGAGCTAACTATTATATTTTTGAGCTCGAGTTGCTATTACGAACGAACGAGGGCGGCTCACTGATACCAGCTAATGAAGTACTAGACATCTCAAGATAAATTCTGCTCCCTTTTATCTTCTCATTCTCGAAGTATGACCCAAAAGGGCAAAAAGAGTGAGCATTCGTTGACCATTTCGACATGAGTGTACTTGATGGCTCCTTCAAACAAACATTCTATAGCTATATCTACATTGCACTGTATCTTTTACGCTCCAAAGCTTGCCAAAACAACTACTGACGGCTGGTTTGTGCTTTGATTGTTGTTATTCACTTGTGCTTCTTACCACCAGAGAGGATGCGTTGGATCTGAAGCCCTCTGCTGAAGGCTTGGTTGAACAGAAGTCTGTTCTGGAACTCCGACACGAACGGGAACCAAGCCAGCACTGCTATAGGTAGAAACAGTAACAACCCCATCATGTACTCGTACCCTCTACCCAATGCCTTCACCGACCCCCACATCTTCAATCCCTTTACTATCGGCTTGCACGCTTGCGATATCTGCAGAATCGCCCATCCCGTTGGTAGGAACGCCAGCAAGCTCTGGAACACATCTCCCACCGTCAGATGGAGTGTAGTGAACAGGATTATCAGCGTCACCACGAATCCTATGAACAGTATGAACTTGAGTAGTCTGAACATTAGCTGGAAGTCCGCGCTGAACTTCTTCCTACCCGTTGATACAGTCTGCAACCATGAATTAAAACAATCAATGATAGTTCCACATGACAGGTGATCGTTGAAAGCTACTGAGCAATTTTTTACGAGAAAACACAACAATATGGGGAAGCATAGGATCAGCAGCAGCCGCCCTAATGGAAGAAACAAACGAGACCTAAGTGTTTTTTACCTTCAGGATTAGCATCATAGCGACAATAACCAGCCACGACAGACCATAAACCTGTAATATATACATTATAAGATTCAGTAGGGTAAAAATGTCATTTATGATGCTGTTCATGTGAGTAAGAATTATTTTTTACTCACGGAAATACTGTGTTCTCGTCCAGCTGAAGTGGCTTTGGTGACTTTGAGCTGGTAAACGATGCCGTACTGATAGATGAAGAAACGGAGAGCCAAAATTACTTCGCAAATCCGTCCTGAGATGCCGGTGTGTTGGAGATGTTCCTGTTCCTCTTCCCACCATGATTCCCAGCTCTTATTTGCAGGCACACCGATTCCACCTCGGCTGTTGATCCATTTCGTCCAGTCATCCCAATCATCAACGACCTTCTGCCACTCGAATCCTGATGGGTTGAATAGGAAAGGTGCGAACAACCACGAGCATACTAAGAACCACATGGAAGAGGTGACGAGCATGTATGCGATCCCACTTACGGCTTTCCCGTATATCTGGTAACATATCAGCAGTAGCAGTAGCTCCAGGGCTTTGACAAAGTGACTTCTTGAGTACATCCTGTAATTCTCAGCGAACTTCTCATGTCGAACGACAAAGCCACGACCTGTGGCTCTGTATTTCGCACCGCCGTGGAGGACCGTTCTCCCAAAGTAATGAACCCTTGTCCCTAGTGAAAAGGTGAAGAAAACTGCGGCAAGCTGAAGCTGCATGATAATGATTTCACCTAATGCTGTTCTGAACCCTCTCTCCAGGCCCATCTCCATGACCATGGGCAAGGCTGTGAGAAGTCCTAGCTGAACAACTGACTGTGAAGCCATTGCTGCCCTTAGAGCTGTATCTCCTCTATGCTTCGCAAACTTGATTATAGAACCCTCCAACCCACTCAATGCCAAATACAATCGCCCATACAAGAATGCATAAACTGTGAAGACCACCACCTGTGATGAACAAGCAGGCAATGTTACACGTGAAACAGATATGGTGCCTCAGGAAAAGTTGCATGTACCACATCTCTTGTTCGGCTCTTACTCTGAATCAAACTTCAATCATGTACAGTTTTAAGTCAAAGAGGAGAATTACAGTGACATATTCGAGTGAGAAGGAAAACAGTACGAAGAGTACAATGAACAAAGCAATTCTATTCACATAACTGGAACGATTATTGTCTGTGTCCTTTCTTTTCACTTCCTAAGCCTATTATTGCATGGCGTTCAGGAATCCTTCCTACGTTCTTCCATTATTTTTATCTGATTTAAGCTAACCAAGATGTTCACCAAGTATTTCTGATTAATTTTCCTTAACAGATTGATAAAGATATTAGCTTAGCTAGTGGTAGAGGACTCACCATTGAGCTGATATAGAATCCGATTGTTGTGTAGTAAAAGGAGAGCATACGGAAGAAATCGAATCGATGGCCGAGTCGATAGATATCCCTGCTAAGTGTTTGCTCCCCGTTCCCGCATGCTACTTTCGCTTCAAATAAAGAGATTTGGTTGAGCCCCACATCTCGACCTTTACCAACTTGAATGTACTCATGATGAGTAACATTCCCTCTCCGTAGGGTTGAGTTAAATCCTGCAAGAGAAAGCATGGATTGGTATAAAATTAAGTAAGAGCGAGCAGAGTCATATAGATGAATGCTTTAAAACCTTTTACCAGCAAAGATGTCTTCGCTCAAGTTGATGCCGCGGGAAGCTTTGCTGACACCCCCACGGGTTATGTGGAAAATTCGGTCGAACACATCAGGATGGCCATAGTGGAATCGTATCCTGCATAGCAAAAGAAATAAATATTAACAGAGCTCAACACAACTACCAAGTTCCAAGAAGATTCAATACCACAAGATACTGTTTATAGAAACTATAGCGAAGAAAGAGTGCTTAAGCGAAGATACATTTTAAGGGAACTGTTTCTGCCTGTGTTCGATACCACAACATATGAGTTGCATAATTTCCTTATATGAAATTAGGCAATCCACTATGCAAGCATTGGAAATCAAGGAGCAAACTGTAAAAACTCGGCAAATATTTCAAGTTTTCTCCAACTCCAACAGCTTTTATCTTCGCGCAATTGCTTAAGAAAGGGGCTTTTCATGCATTATAAAGGGAAATGAAGGAAGAAATACTTACTTCAACGGCCTTGCAAGAACTCTTTGACCAAGGGTAACAAAACTTGTTTCTTGATTTGACATGAACCAAGCCAAAGAAGAAACACTGACATAGACATGGTACCTTATTAGATATATGAGATCTTGATTTCAAAACCAATAACCAGGCTGCTTAAGAAGAAGAATTTTTCACTAACCCTCCCGTGAAGATATGTTCACGAACACCTAAAATCGTAGGTGGCCGCACCCCGTGGTCCTCATGGAATTCTTCAAGAAGGTTGCGCATTTTAAAAGCTTCTTCTAGATAGTTATCCTATAATGACAGGTTTTGATGTTATAAACACTTGAACTGATATGCAGGGATGCAACAAATATATATTTTGCGGAGTTACCTGATTCATATCAATTGCTTGCATAGCTTCCCCTCTAGTGAATACTATGGCATGGTTCTGATTTTCAGGCTTTCCTTCACCTAATTTTGCTGGACCCGGAAGTTTGATACGATAAATTTCCTACGAAGTGACAAGAAAACAATTTTACAGACTATATTTTTCAAGAAGTCTGACAGAAGCAGATGTATAAAAAAGATACCTGATCAAGATTGTCAACAGCTTTCACCAGCACGGAGTAGCAAACTTTTTGTGTTTTGGCCCCATCACGTTCTTCTATTTCGTCGATATATGCAACACGTAGCGAGGGATTGCTACAGAATAACATCAAGGACCAAGATTTTGATTGAAATTTTCAAATGAACTGTTGAAACTAGTTAAAGAGCAACCTAGAACTTACTTAACCATCAAATTAAGGATGTTTGTTGCATGACGATCTCCTTTCCTCTTCTGGTTTCCATAAATCTGGCATGTAGCTACATATGTAAACTTCATGTCTGCTACTGCCTCCAATTGAGCGGAGAGGGACCTTTGACTTTTCTTATCTTCCTCAGTTGGATTCGTAATGGCTTTATAACCAGCTAATATCTCTGCACAGACATGAGAAGCCAGTCAGTTCAGATATTCAAAACATGACCAGTTCTTTGACCTCCTTGCTGGTTAGGAAAGCAAGATGTGGCGGCATCAAAATATTCAAGTTTGAGGCATTCACTCATCATGGTTTGTCTACTTCAGGATAAAAAAAATAATCCCTCCGTTCAAGTTGTTCACTAATCAGTCCCTTAGATGACTGTCAAAAGACTACAAACCAATACACGATATTTTCATCATTCTAACAAGAACTCCAAGCACACGGAGACTAGTGTTCACACAATTGTAGAATGAAGGATAGAGATATGTCATATCAAAACTAGTCAACAAGATGGAAGCTATAATATGAGTAACAAGTATTAGTTAATTATTTTGACAAATAACAGATACTGTTGGGCTCTTCACAAAACTGCATGTTTAATCTTATACCGAATCAAGTTTGGATGACCTGAATCTACGTTCTTAATAGACCTCATAAGTTAGCATCTTTTACAAACCGTTTTCCCTTCTCGCAACTAATTTCATCAGTTGAATTGGCGAGAAAGCAAACAGCTAACAAGAAGAAAAACTTTCATGCTTGAACCAAGATATAAGCAATTATTCACTTACCACTCTCATTAGCCATATCAAGAAAAGCCTGGAGTTTCAGAGCTCTTCGATAATACATCATTCCTCTAACTGCAAGATAAAAAAAAGTACTCAGTATATATCCATAACAAAATCAAATAAGATGGGGCCTAAAATAAGCATCAATCTTACGTGTGCGACAGAGTGTTTGACCCCTTAAGGAAGCCCAATGGCGGATCTGCAAAATGTTTTCTTCATTTTCCCAAGCCTCGTTCTCTTTCTTACAATTAATTCGTTCCATGAAGTTTGTCCATTCATCTGACACAGTTGCAACAGGACTATCAAGTCAAACATACAGAACCTACTTGTTTGATTGAATATAAAAATCATAATCATACTTGAAAGCTCACCTGGGTAGATTTTTTGCAAGTAGTATATAATCGACACACCATCTTCATTTTCCATTTCAAGGTCAGATTTAGAATAGACAGTTTCCTCACTATAGTATGGGGTCATGACACTGTCAATGCAACGGAAGAAAAGTCAGCTGTAAGCCATTTTTTCAACTGTGATAACTCTTATATAAATTGATGAAACTATTCTGATTCTGAGTCATGGATCTGAAAGCTGCCTCATAATTAGGAGAATTCAAAGATAAAAGTTACACAGTTCTATTTATGTACGGCATGATTCCACAATTTATATTAAACTAATCATCAGCTCAGTTCATTAAAACTTAGCATTTACATGAAAAAGCGAGTACCTCAGAAAAGACAATCTTAAACACAAAGATAACTTGAACTTTTGACGGAAACAGGAATAAAACCTGAATGAGAGCATTTTGCGGACGCGTGGAGCACGCGGCATATCCATGAACAAGGAATTTGTGAAAAAGGAAATCCTTCTTCGTGCTTCAAGGTTCGCTGGTACATCCATGGCAGATTCCTTTACCGTCAAAAGAAGATGAAGTCGTCTTATCTGGAGGAAGCATAGGTTATATATTCAGTCACCTTGGATGAAGTCAATTGCCAAGTAAGGTCTAAACTCTTTGGATCAGCTAAAAGCTATTTTACCTGTTCATCCCACTGTGCAGTAACAGGAGGAGGGAACACAATAGCAGGTCTCGGATCAGTACCAGCAAAGAGTTGTCTTCCAGAATCCTTGCCACTGTGTCCGACATCTACTAATTCACTGAAGTCATATGCGTGCAACAAGAAAATGTAAGCGCTCATGTAAGATAATCCTCATATATGATATTATCAAACCAGAAGATGTACCAACCGGTTCTCGTTCACCATCAGATCACGGGTAACTAATTCTAACATGTCTTGCAGCAACAATACCACATTATCTCTCTTTGAAGGATCACCATCTTTCTGCAACAACAGAAAGGTCAAAAGGGGAGATTTACATATACATACATATAAACATAAAACGTCTGTGGAGAGCGCAAGTAAGAAAGAGACCCACCAGGATTCCCACTAGCACCACAACTTTTTCACATAGCGCTGGTAACGAAGCCATTCTGAAATTTGCAAGAAGTGTGCCCTTTGATACATGACTCTCTATTTCTTTGATGATGATGCCGATTATCCTGCCACATTACAACATCGCACAACACATCCTTGACATTTAGATTCCCTGTAAATGAAAGACTATAAATTGGAGCAGATCTGACCGTGAACAGTGAGAATACCAACCTTTTTTCATTCTCCCCAATAACCAAAATATTGAGGACTTGTTTGAACGATTCATAACACTCGATGATGGCACATTTCATATACTCATCCGCACATATACGTTTCCATAAGTCGGAGTCCTTTGATCGGAACTGGGCTGCCATATTTAGAGCTATAGGGATCTGCAAGAAGAATTTCTGTTACTGAACAATTAACAGAAATTTTGAGTTCATCTTGATACAATAAATACCTTGCTTGCAAGCAAAAATGGTGGCCACTGGATCAGTTTGATGCTAGGATCCGATGTATAAGGAACTACTAACAAATCCATCTCCCTGGAAAAAGGAAATCACCACTTCAATGTTAAAACAAGTGAGGGAAACGCCTTTAATGACATTATCTATCTCAGTTGTGTAGCCTTTCCTGTCACTGATAAGATCTTCTTCTCGGAAACTGGTAATCACTTCATTCCATAACTGGGCGAATTTTGCAGCTTCACTTCTTTTATTTGCTGAAACCTAACGAGTGAAGAAGTATGGATGAGCATATGAGTATATGCAGATTCATTTTGAAGCTTCACCTTTTCTAAGACAGAATTTCAAGTACATGCATAAAATAACAAGGATAAGACTCCAGCAAAACGAAACAAACCTCAGCAAATCTCTTTGACAGCGAGAATCCCTTTCTCCGTTTCTTGTCAGAAGGCACCAGAAAAGCATTAAATGCACCTGGCAGTGACTGAAACCGTGATCTCAGCATACCCAGAGTTCGTATCTGCAATGAATAGTAGTATATGGCACATTAGTTGCAGCTTAGGTATCATCGATTACAGTACCCAAAATGGTTCTTTAAGTAACATATTTACACACTAAAGCAACTCTGAGAATCCGTTTACACGTATACCACCCTCCATCAAGAATTGAAAATATACGAACAGTGCACTCAGAACTAGCTCATGTCCAGAAATAGCTGACGTCTCACATCATCAGAAAAATATGGGATATGGAAGTTAAGGGATCACAATGGTACGGTTTGGAGTATCAGTTGAACTATGTAGCACCAACACGATTGACTTTTATGTTTCGTGCTTAGTAAATATTGGTAACGGCTGAGACAAGGATTTTGAGGAATAAGAAAATTGTATTAGTGCCATGAACTATTGGTCTTTAAATCTTGTCCATAGTCTAAGAAGTTCATGCTTATCAAATTCTTAAGAGAAGTGACAATCTCACAGAGGAAATCAACCAAACGACAAACGTAGATAAATCTAGTCTTAAAAATTCTCGGATCTTGACAGGAAAATCTTGGTGTTATTAAACTAATGAAGAAAGACAAGCTCAGGCAGCACGAAAATGTGGTTGCTCACAGTCAACAGAGTGAAAGGAAACACAACCAAATCAATTGTTCATAAGAAAAAGAGCTGTTAGATTCCAGAAAGCAAGTTTGGTTAATAAATGAGAAAAAGAGAGAATGGGCACACCAACCTCTCCTAGGCGATCAACTGCTCCCTCAAAGCCTCCATATAGGGTTGAGAATATAGAATACCAAATTTGTGTATCCATAAAATAGACCTGCATGACTTTTCATCAGCATAATATAACCTTCCATAAAGGACACATGAATCTCCTACCGACAAAGAAAAATCAATCAAAGAAACATAGGAGCAGATAGAAGACCAACCAAGATTGTTGGTGCCCAGAGTGACAGTACAGCTCCATAATTGTGCTTGGCTGAATTAGCAGTATGAATGTCAATGCATGACAGACATCAAGTTGAAAGCGCAGAGGAAAAGAATATCAGGACATACCATAAGGGAAAATCTCATGCCAGGTATACTCTACATGTCTAATATTCATTATGTCTTTTGTTGGTTTTACTAGGGGCTTTATCTGCAGAATCGAGAAAATTAAATGTCAGAATAAATACTCTAACAATTGTATCTAGCATTTGCAATATTGTCTCCTCGCGAATCAATTATTTGCAATTTCAATGATGACAATACTAACAACAAAACCATAATATCCAGAAAATTGAGGTAACCTGGATAAAGAAGCTGAAGGTGAACTTGGAACACAAAAGCAACACCCAAAAGATGGTGTACCTGAAAGCAGAATATTATGTAAGAAACTACGGATTTCATTACAACAAGAATGTAGCATATGAAAGGACGATTTGAAGCCTCAACAAGCTCACTTTATAAGTGAAAATTGACTTTCATGCATTCCCCTTCCAACGTAAATCCTTGGCTGCAGGAAAATAAAATAATAATAATCATCAGAGATCTGAACAAGATTGTTCAGAGTATGTTAAGACTGAGAAGAGAAGATAAACAGAAAAAGCTGCCGATAAGTTTTAGTAGCGAAGCTGCAACGGGAACTAGAAAATGCACAGGGATGACACGAGATATACCATCAAACTAGACATTTGTTTATTAGTTTAAATTAGTTGTTTCAGCAATGTTAACAAGTAATCGATCAATGGACTCTTAAATCCTATCAGCAGAGCTTAACATACAGAGTATAGATTGAAATGATGAATAACCCAAAAGTAGGAAACGGGAGAAAATCTCACACCCAGAAAAGGCTAGTTGGAGTAGAGCATATAGAAAAATTATGGTACCTGTGACCACCACAATAGTAATCTAATAATGAGCCAGTCTGAGTTCTCTATCCATCTTCGGAGCATGGGGAAGATGAATAATGCAGCCGCCAGGATATTGGGAGTCATGTATATGACTACAGCTAGCAAGTATATTGGAGGAATACTCTTCACAGTGCGGAGGAAAGTCATTCCATTTGCAAAGCCAATAACTTGCTTAAAGCTTCCGGTATAACAAAGTGGAAGAATAACAGCCCATGCAAAACTAACAATGATCTTAAGAATGTTCCTCAGCACATCAGTAAATTTCCACCTATGGTATCCAGGAAAATTGAGAACAAGATCTAGAATGCCTACACACACAAAAACACAAGCATATCAGGTAAACTGAGGTCAACCTGGAAAGGAGCAATTACACTGGCAGAAAAAATATTAAGTTTACGAACATAATCCAATATAACAGTTCATAAAGTATTCTAATCTGTAAGCCGAGACAAAGAGCAACGTAAAACATCCCACTCTAGATTCAAGATTTTGGGGTCAACACTCGGCAAAAAGAAGTATACTTTTAAAGCACTGACGAAACAGAAGTGACAGTCAAATATTCAGAAAAACAGGCCTCTGATATAAGCAAAAGCACAACATGTTCAACATTGTGGTTAAGAATTTTCATCTCCAAAGCCACATGCCTCACGCTATCAATTTCTCCTAAGAATTATAGAAACTATGACATGTATCCTCAAGAATGCAAGGTAGAAAGAGGAAGACAAGGAAAAACGGCATGCAGAAGTGAATTAAATATGAATTTTAATTATGTTATAGGAAGGAAATTATCTCATGTTCGAATATCATACTCTGAAGGAGTCGAAGAAATGCCGCAGTGATGAAGATACTTGATAAGTAATACAGCACGTCTCTTCTAAGTATATTTTGTATCTCTACTCCGCTCCAGGCATAGATGATCATTAACTGCAATAATAGTTTGTTAATTATCCAGAATACTGCAACACGTACAGAAGCGAGAAACTAATATTCTAACTAAGAAGTTTGACACCAAAAATGGAATACCTGAAAGGCCAGCACATAAAAAGTCCACAATCTGTCAAAGCTTCGAAATATGTGCCAAAAGGTTCTGGTTTCAACAAAATACGATTTTCCTGTGCTTCCAGAATTCGCTTCAGGAGTTTTCTTGCCCTGGACAACTACTTATGTTAAGAAAGAACCAATGGTCATCTTAAGTATTGCATTGAGAGGCAATCATGTTACACCTTAGCTGCATCACGTGTTGATATAAAGAATGCACCATCATCCCGCATAGGCCAACCAAGGGAGAAGCAATCAGATGACCTAAGATAAAAGTAAAATAAAAATAGAAAGTAAAATTAATTATTTAAGAAATGAAACAGTATTAAAAGGACTAGTGTCAGACCAGTAGTTGCATCAAATGTAAACTAACCAGAAATACTCATTCAAATCATCATAGTTGCACCATTCTGTACTAGAAGCTGTGCCGTTTTGACTCTTGCTTGCTTCCTGGAATAAGTAAAGTAATTCTTCATCATCTAAAGCAAATCAACAGAAGGCTCTGAAATTTGACGAGACAAGATATATTTGTTTCGCCTACCTTTGCAATTACGCGATAAATTGGTGTTATAACTTTCCTCAGGAATGCCTCATCATCTCCACCGTAAGAAGGCTTAATATTTTCTCCAGTTACAATGCTGACATTTCCAGCCAACAGGCCATGGAGTTCATAGGCCATCTGAACATTATGAATTGATGGTGACAATAATCCATTATTAACCCAACAGCAAATTCTGCTCTAAGCAATTCCGCAAGACGAAGGATTGAGAAAGCCAGCAGCATATGACTACTTACATTGTGAAAGATGTAGCATAGACATTCTGGCATGAACCGTACATTAGCTGCTTCGCCCCAGATAAGAAGATACAAACCCATGTAAAGTATTTTTCTTTGTTGGATTTCTGGCTGGCTTTGGGGAAGCCTATACAAAATGACATTCCAACTTACTTTGCAACATCTCCGGGATGTGAAATAAAGTAGAAGTTAACGAAACCATGTTTTATAAGCAGAATCTACCGTAAACTGTGTTTTCGCCCCAAGAACTTGCACCAGTTCTTATAGTTTTTGAAGATCTTATGCATAACTGCATCTACCGCTCTTTCATCAAGCTGCACAGGAAAATTATAAACCCTCGTAATCATAATTTAAGAATTGGATCTATTGTAAAATCCACTTGTTTGGTTGATATATCGGAACATGATTTGCATATTGGTCGTGGCTGTGCATATAGTTAGATCTGGTACAATCACGCACATTCCATATGTGGTCTTCTACAAGCACTTATCTTCAGATGCTCAAGCACTAAATTGGGGATAAACAACCACTGTCGATCAATTTGCATCGGGTACAAACTTGGAGTAACAGGACTTCAGTAGCAGTTAAATACATATATGCACAAATGATCAATACTGTTTTTATAGTGATGAGAAAATGTATCAAGTAATAAGGAATACACTAGGAGCAAATTATCATTACTTAGGAATTATTTAACTTCATGAAAAAAAAAACAGCACGTGCCTTGTTAAGAGGTTCAGGCTTGGGGTTGAGCCTGATATGATTATTGGCAAGTAGCAATATCAAATGCTCCCTCTGGTTCCTAACACTGTCCCTCTGTGTTCCAAGATAAAATGAGCACATCACTTATGATCAGACATGATATCGAAACCGTTAAGATCTACCACCAGTACCATTTATTCAGAGTCAGAGACTACCTGGAAGCCAAACATGGCCCTTAACCAGTCAAGAAGGTCCAGATCCCCAGCTTTCTGCCTGTGCTGCTCGAAAGATGAGGGCCATGACAAGCCTCGGGTGTTCCACAGAGCTGCAACAGCAGCCTTGACCTGAGGAGATATCAGTATTGACTATTGAGAATAGGCAAATGGTTTGACAATCAAGTAAAGTGTCACACCAACAAGCCGTACCTCCTCGAGTTGCATGATTGACTGAGAAGCTCCAGCAGAGTCCAGGGGAAGAATGTTGTACGGGGCATAAATTTCCTTCTTTTCTTGGATGTCTCTAGCAGCAGCAATAATCTACGATAATAAAACCATTGTAAAATCAAATGACATGAGAAATGATAAAAGAGGATCAAATTCAAATCCATGATTTTCTGCGTGCATGGACAACCAAAGATAGAACTAACCTCAGGAGCAACTTCTTCAACTTTCTCAGTCTTATTGACGGCGTAAAGAACTTCAAGAAGAACTCCTGCTGTCTCATAGGCCTTGCCAAGTTGAGCTCTGGAAAAAATTGCACAATGTACGTCACTATGAATACCCTTCCAGGAATTAAGATTGACCGAAAGGCGAAAGCAGAAATTACCTGTCTGCCTGGTCACCCTGCTTGAGAGCTTCAACATATTGTTTATAGTATTGGTAATAGAAGCTCTGGATTTCGCGCGCATCCGTTTTTTTCACCCGCGAGGCGATACTGGAAGCATTTTCCTGAGTTAAATCAACAAGATGGAAGGGAAAAGTCAAAACGAGTCAACGACCTATGTCCCTCGGTCTTTGGGTAGAACAGCTCAAAACATTGCACAAAGCCCAAAAGTTTCATATCTGAAAAAACATTACAGAAAGCCCAAGAGTTCCATAGCTCAAAAGTTCTAGGACCAGTATTTAGCAGTTTGGGCTGCAGTCAGAGCCCAAACCTTCGTCTTACAGCTCTTATACGAGATTCTTAATTCTTTATCATCTCGGAGAAAGATTTATGATTATGAAACTATAAAGAAAAGAGCAATAGGCTAAATAGAATGGACATTGTTACTTGTTAGTACCACATTCTAGTCTATGGAACTTAAGTCTTTAACCATGTATTCAGACCTCCAATAGTATTTGCGATCATGTAGCAATAAACGATCACGGAAATTATTGCTGGACTAAGCATTAGTATGAGAATTGGAATCTAACGACAAAATCACTGTGTAAGTATATCTTAAGTATAATAGAGTAGGGAATGATCGGTTATTACCCTTTCTACTCTTTGCAATAACGCTGTTTTGAATTGCCTCACACCACGTCCACTGGAGTTGGGATCCAGCCTATGCGCCTTTTCAAATGCATAAAACCGACCTGTGGAAATAATGACCAGCAAGAGAAAATTAAAATCCTTGGACTAAAAAACAATAGAAAACCATACGTACACCCCTGTAAAACATCAAACAATTGAATTGCAATTGCTGCCACTGCATACATACAAAGATAGGCAACTCGAGGACGCTCATTTTGGATTTCATTGGCAACTCTGAGAATCGGCTTGATAGATTCCAGAGAAGAAGGAACGACTGAGTTGTCGAAGACTTCGATCGAGAACGTTGTGGTGGTCGCGCTACGCGACGGCCGCCTGACTAAATGAGGGCTGGGCTCCTGGTTCGGCATTGGTTAATATCGCCGATCAATTTTTCTCTCCTCCGCGTCGCGCCGAGCTACCGATTTTGTTACGTGATCCGGCTATGGCGGCCTTTTCGACTGCTGATCAGAATGATTGCGTTGTATTTCACCTTTGTATGTCTATCTACCTACCTGTTTTTCACAATATCCAGCAGCCGGAAACACATGAACGAATTGAATTAGCTGGAACCTGGAGAGATCGAAATATACCTAGAACATGCTATGCATTACAGGAAACGCAAAAGCTAACAAGTATAAAATAGATCCGATTCTGCCAGCTAGCATGCTTAGCTTACGCCATCAAATTCTCCATTACAGGAAACGCGAGAGCTGATGAGTAAAATAAAATCCAGCTAGCTACCAACTTCCGACATCGATCAAATTGTTAATACTCATTCCCTTTCTTCAAAATCATCTATCGGAAACCAAACAAATCAACAAATTCAGCGATGGCAAGGGAAATCCAACAGGAGAGTAAACGAACATTATATTTTTCAAAATCCTTCATGAACAAGACCAGAATCCAGAGCATAATGATGAAGAAGCTTACCGATGATGGAAATCAACAAGGCTGTCGTCCTAGAGCTCGAAATCCTCCTCAAGCGTCCTGAAATGACAAGACCAGAGTTCATCCAGATGCAAATAGCAAGAGACTGTTCAAAACAAGGCGCGATCAGCTTGATTAACGCAGCAGCAGGAAGAAGTGAGATCAGAGATGTACATCTATACAAATTGGAGAGAACAGTGGATGGCTAAGGATTTCTCTGCAGAAGGAAGACGAGGGAGAAAACGAGAGAGAAGAGAATAGTGAAGGATTTATTTCTCCTTCGAAGTTCAAATTTCAACACTCTGTTGGTTTGTTTTGGGGCAGCAAAAAAATGTAATGGCGCGAGAGGGAGGGAGGGAAAGGATGTCTACATCACAATCTACATGCAAAAGAGAAGGGGTGACACGTGGCAAGCGGCAAATGGTGGAGGAGCGAGGACCATATTTTGGCGGAACGGCTTTCGCGGGGTGACGGGGTGATCCCGAGAGAGAGAGAAATAATCGGAGGCCCGCTCCTTTCGTTTCGCACTGTTTTTCATTTTTGCCTTTTTTGTTTTCCTTTATTTTTAGTATTTTATTTTCACATTGCCACGCGAGTTCGCTTAACGTCTCTCCGATTTCAACAAGAAAATTCAAATAATAGTCTGCAGATTTAAATAAAGGAGCCAACGACAGTGGCGAGTGCCGCGTGTCCGCGAAAGATTGAAATGAGTAATTATTTTAGTGGTCATTTTAGTTTACATTCTTGTTAATGTGATCATCGTAGTTAGATCGGTCTATTCGGTTGCCTAAGTTTAAACGTTGTAACAACAGCGGGGTATTTTTCGGTCCATTTATGTTGACACGATTTGTTAAATATGCCATATCATCAAGTAGTCTGCTTCATTCTGATTTTTGTTACATGTTAGGCGTTACTTTAAGAATTACATAAGTTTGTAGCGACCATTTAGATTTTATGAAATGATATATTATTGTATGAGTTAAAATATAACAACCATACATATTTATGATGATATGGCAAGTTCAATCCGATTCTAAGAAATTAGACTTGTTTCAAACAAAAATTTGGCAACAGCTTGGATGCTAATACATCCTAACCTTCATTCACAATCAAATATATGTATACGGAACCAAATAGGTCATGAAAAGACCGATACAAAAGGGTCGGACCAGAGTTTAAACACTTACCACCAAACAAGTTTACAGTGATTTTAAAAGTTACACTGAGCGAAATTCGAAAACACACTAGACAAAACACATCTATTTTGAAAAAATTTACGATTTAGTCAATTTAGAACCGACTGCCCAAAAACCCTAAAAGGTGATCTAAGTTCGCCCACCCCTCGTTCCCTTCCGCTATTGATATTACCCAAAGGCCAAACCATGTCTATCTCGTCGAATGAAAGTTCAATTCAATTGCTTCATGCAACGTAATTAACGTAACTCTCCTCTTCCTCATTCATAAAAAACTGTATAGTTCCACTTTCACACAGCAACCCATACTGTTCCAGAATATATCGAGGATAAAGATCAGAGCATATTTGGCTGTGATTCACAACACTCATAACTTCACACCTTCCATGGTCTACAACCAGCAAGCCTAAATGTTGAGGCCAGTTAGGTTATCTATACAAAGAGGCTAAGGCCAAGCCTAATCAACATGGTCATATATCAGTTGCAGAAGCTAAGGAGTTCTAGGCCATTTCATGATAGCATAATCTAGAGTTTCAGATTCCTTAGGCCGCCACGTTGTCTTCTGCGCAGAAAGCAACCCTTCACCGTCTTTACTATACGTCATCCGGATCTCCCACTTCATCGACCTTAAAATCTTTTCGACTTCACTCACAGTCTCGGCGTTGTCTCTTACTATTAGCTTTCCTTCCGGCCTCAGGATCCGATCAACCTCCACAACTAGAGGAACTACATTGCACCTGGAAAAAAAAGGGCCGATAGATCATGAAAATGAACGTTGAATGAAGGAAACAAGGAAGCAATTCGATTTTTCAAGTGTCAGAATAGCACCATACTTTTGCTTGATCCTGGAAAAAAGATGATCAGCATGAAGAAGATCGTACGACCTAGGGTATGTGCTGAATGACTCGCACCAATCGTGATAGATACCGAAGAGTCCGCGCTCGTAAATTACGGGCAGGACATCAGGGGAATCGATTGGGACAACATTCATGACCCATAAGTTCATATCCTTCAAAGCAGCCGCGAACCTGTACAGAATACATCAATAGAATCATTATCATCGATCAATGTTTCAGAAAGCCAACTTCATGTCATGTCATGTCAACAACAATTTTACTTACCCTCCATAGATAGCTCTCATGTCCATAACATTCCTGACATTTCCCCAGTTTATTCCCATCCCATTGATATATGACTTGGAAACAACTCGTTTCCAATGCTCATAATCAGCAACAAAGTCTTCCGGTTGAGGTTTGCCGTAAACTCCCATTTCTGAACCTAACATCCAGTATGGAGTCTTGTCCAATCTAGCAGGCCATTGTTGAGGCCATTGAAACCCGCGTTCAAACGAATCAGCCGGCAACTTATGCATGCATGCTTGTAGAGGCACCTTCCTACAGATGGAACCAAATCAAAAGCTTAAAGAGTGCCAGTGGTACATTAATGTGTCAACTAAACTTATAAGTTGTAGGGGAAGAGTTTTACCAGGCGGCATTAGGATCATCAGATGCTTCGCACATTGGAGGTTGTGGCACCGATCTCTTCTCATAGCACGTATTATTAATCGGCTTCCTGTATATAGCTATACCGACTGCATTCAGTCTGTCCTTGACTCTAGCCACACGTTCCCAGCATATCGAATCCAATAACTCGCTCGTGGCTGTAAAATTCAAAGTGTAAGAACCAATTTAAGGAAATTAGCTACCTTTTTTGTTCATATATATACCAAATACCTTTCCATATTTCTTTGTCTTCAGGAAGTTTCTGATATACAGGAGTAGCAGACCACACAAAATACCCGCCCGGTCTCAACACCCGATTCAATTCCAGAAGAAGTTTACCGCCTGTTCATTATAACCGGACCATTAGCAGTGAACACAAGATGAAATATTGCAGGAGAAAGAAGATCCCTACCTTCAATATGCCAGGGAACCCTACAACGTGCACAATGCACAACATCAAAAATGATGCCCGGGAAGGGAAGTCTTTGAGTGCCCATAACAGCAGATATGGCAGGAATTCCTCTCTCAAGAGCAAACTGAATTTGAGCTTCATGCTCGTCTTTAGGGGCAAATGACATCGCGATAACATCTCTGTCGAAGAGATATCCTCCAAAACTAGCAACACCGCATCCGACATCCAAGACTACACGACTACGCTTTCCCCAAGCAATGTCGGGAACATTCTGCAAGAGAAAAGCATAAACTTTCGACACAACGCAAGCTCAATGCAAAAGGATAACATCAAGATCAAACTTTACCTCATTTATAAAGTCGATATAGTGGAGAGCGCCATGCTTGAACTGAGTACCCCCACCAGGGAAAGTTAGGTAATCACCATTAACTTTCACCCAATTCTGGTGGCCCTTATATTCAACAAGTTTCGGGTGGGGAACATTTGAGTACCAAATCTGCAGAACTAAAAAACCTCTTTGGTCAGTAACATCAGGCACCATTTTTCTCAAGGTGAAAATCACAAATTAAGAAGAAAGACGCTTTCTTTCTTGCCTTTTTCCTGCTTTTAGGCCACTCAATCGGACGCTTGTAACCTTCTGGAATCGGAACAAGGCAGGTTGGAGGCTCTTCCGGACAATGTCGCTCTCGATGTTCGTAATGTTTAGTAGATCTAAGACTCTGGATTGCTTTCCAGTTATCAAGACACGGAATGAAATCAGGTCCAGCTGTGCTATTGCATAACTTCCAATTACTCTGTACAAGTTGTTGCTCTTTAGAAGACTCTTGGCTTTCCTTCTCGTTTTCTGATTCCGCTGCCTGAGTTGACCACGATCCATTCTCGGTGGAGGTTTCGTTCGTTAGCTCCGCCTGTGCTCCGGATGGAAACTGCTCAACTGCACTTTGATTCTTGACTTCCTTGCTATCTTTCTCAACCCCTTTTTCCTCCTCCGCAAATTTCGTATCGTCTGGTTTATCATACGATGCCTTATTATCGTTATCAATAGAATCAGATTTGTTCTCATTATCAACAGAACCAGTACTCTCCTTTGAGTCTACTTGTGGCGCAGCATCGTTGAATCTTGTGTCTGTACTTTGTCCATCATTAGATGGAGGCTCTTCTTCATAAGGCTGAACCTTTGGTTTCTCTTCAGGTTTGTCTTCGGGTTTGTCTTCAGGTTTCTCCTCAGTCTTCGGTTCTGGTTTCTCCTCAGCCTTCTGTGGAAATGTTTCTTCTAGCTTCTTCTCCTTATCATCTTCTGCTTTCTTTGCATCATCCACAACAAGACCGGCTTGGTCTTTCACGTCGTTCTTGGCAGTTTCTTGGACAGGCATGTCAAGGTTTAGACCAGGAATGAGAGATGAAGATGTCATCATCCACACCCCAACCAAACATAGAGCTACAAACACCACAATGGTCACTGTTGACCAATAGCTTGATGACTGTCGTCTGCTGTTGCTGGTGGTGCTGGTCTTGGTGTCTACTCTAGTGTGCTTCCCTTGTGCCATATTTGCTTTCTGGTTCCAGGGTCAATCAATGAACAACCTCAGAACTGCAAAATCAACCCAATCAATAATCTTGATGGGTAATAAAAGTCAACAAAACCTGTAAACCAAGCGAATTTTGAATTGATTGACCCATAATCTCATCAATTCTGGACTCAATGAACCTTTCACAAAGCTAGTCCATGAATGCAAAACAAGAAATGCATTCAACGAAGAAAGAAATACTACAGAAATCTAGAACTTTCGAAAAGGCATAATGAAGGAAAGAAAGAAGAATAAAAACACAAAATCCTATCTCAAGATCAAACAATATATCGGATTCCTAAAGGCATAAGGAAGTCTTAACAGAAAGAAACAATCAACCATGAATTAGCCATGAAAGAAAATCAAACATCTATTCCAAACCAGACGAGAAAACAGAGCATACTCCGGTTGATATGTGAGAAAACCCATCAAAGGCAACGATGTTTAACTACTCAAAGCCAATCGGAAAACATACAAAACGGACGAATGTGGAAGAAATTTTGACGTACCCTGGAGAAAGGCGGGAACTGTTGGGAAGAGAAAAGGGAGAAACAGACGTCAATGGGAAATGGGTCTACGTGCAAACATTTTGTCACGAACAGAGGAAACCAGAGAATGAATATGATGCAAAATGCTTCACTCTGCAAATTATATGCATTGTTTCCGTCTCAAACGAAGAAAAAGAAACGGGGAGAAATCAAACTAATGTATTTTAAACACTATACTTTTCGGTATGAACGCGAATTCATCCTTTTTTGTTTTAAATGACGGATGGATGGTAGCGGTATGCCGAGAATTCAGCTGCTCACCGGCAGTGGCTAACCAGGTTAAACTTTTAATTATTATCATTCCGTCGCTAATTCTCCTGCAATTAGTACCAACTGAGTAGTCCTTCTTCGTAAGGCCCACCTTTTCGGGTTGGTCGGGCTTACTAAAGCCCATATTCGAATAAAAATAATATTTTAAAATCGAACCACACATCATATTAAAAAGTATAATAAATATTCGTTGTAATATTGGTTTAATCGTTGTAATATTAAATAAACATAGAATAGTAAAATATCATACCGTATAAGTTAGTAATACAACCAAATTATATCGGTAGTAAAGAGTTTAATATCGAAATCTAACTTGTTAAAACATATGTTCTCGCTGCTCGTCGATTTCAGTCCACTCAATCCGACAATCGGTTGGATTCAAGCCAGGTGACCTTGGTGTTTTCTTTTTCGTCTGTATTCAACCGTTTGTTCATTTTCGCAGTCTGATTTGCATCTTTGAATGGGAACAATGAAAATATAACTGCTAGATTGATTAGCATTTGATCTTTGAAATTTGTGAATCTGAAATCAAAGTAGATTTGAAATACAGGAATTTTCATTCAAAAATAGGACATTTGATATTGCAAATACCAAATGCAGATCAATCTATCCAAACATTACCCAATAGATTAATGTGTAGGGTTGGTGAGCTTCAGGTTACTGCTTTCCAATACTTTAGTTTAGTAGTTTATTTATCATTTTTGGCCTTTTCTTTGGCTTTTTAGAGTGGGGTTCATGCCGAAAATTGATGGAATGCTTAAGTATGACGATTCTGCAGTGTGTATCAATTCCATTACGGTTTCACCATCTTGAATCTTCAGTCTCAGCATATCATACAAACATTGTGATTCTCGATCTTAGTTTATGATGTTATTTATGTTGCCATTGTTCACCGTCGATTACATTTGCAGAAATTCAACTTGCTGGGAGGGGAAGTTGCATATACCTCTCGGATGAGTTTCACATCCGAATCTCCGGAGGAGCGGGTTCCATGTTACCGTGTACTTGACGATAATGGTCAGCTAATCGACTCTAGTAACTTTGCTGGGGTACTTTGATTCAATTATTAACTCTACAGGAGAAAGCCATTATGTTTACTGATTTGCTAGTTTTCACTATGGTAACACTCACTAAAGTGGGCGAATTGAAGTCCTTACAGACTGTTATTTTAGCAGATTGACAGAGAGATCGGTACGAAAATGTACACCGATATGGTTAAACTGCAGACATGGATACCATATTCTATGAAGCACAGAGACAAGGAAGGATTTCATTCTACGTTACTACTACCGGAGAGGAGGCAATCAACATTGCATCAGCAGCTGCACTCAAGATTGATGATTTCATTGTCCCGCAGGTAATATGCATACCAAATAGCACTCTCATCATCTCTTTGCTTAATTTTGTCTGCCCTTTGCTAGAATACTCCTGTAATCTGGTGTACTGTGCTGGCTGATGCAGTATCGAGAACCAGGAGTTCTCTTGTGGCGCGGTTTCACCGCTTGCGATTTTGCAAACCAATGCTTTGTCAACAAATTTGATGGTGGTAAAGGCAGGCAGATGCCTGTGCATTATGGATCGAAACAGCTTAATTACTTCACCGTGGCATCGACAATTGCGTAAGATAATGACCCCTTGAGATTTTTCTTCTAAAAAAAACTTCATTTGGGTTTGGGTAAAAGGGAGCGGTGCTGATATCGTTCTCTCCCTGGCAGTTCGCAACTTCCTCATGCTGTGGGTGCTGCATATTCTTTGAAGATGGATGGAAAAGATGCTTGTGCTGTCAGTTACTTTGGTGATGGCGGTTCCAGTGAGGTATCATATTCCATTCTTGATCTTCCAAAACGATAATGTGATGATGATTTAAAGAGAATTTTGATTTAGTTGGCTGTAAAGACCGGTTAAGGTGTGCTACCAACTCTTTCAGTCATTCTTAGGAAGCATGTTTGTGATCTATGTTCATGGATTGTATATGTCATCTGTTCATTGATTTCTTAGAGCATGCCTCTCCGTGCACCTAAGGTAGTGAATGTTTATCTTTACCTTTATTAAACAGAGACAACTGCTTCCTGAGTTTTCAAACATATGATCGCTCTAGTATTCTTTTCTAATACGTGATGCCGATGGTAGGGAGATTTCCATGCAGCTTTAAACTTTGCTGCGGTTATGGAAGCTCCGGTCATATTTATCTGCCGGAACAATGGATGGGCTATTAGTACCCCAGCTTCAGAACAGTTTCGAAGTATTGCTCCCTCTTTTGCAATCTTTGAATATCTCAGCTCCCACTGTCAAAAAACTGTGTGATATTTAGACCCGTTCTCTCGGTTTTACGTGTGTGAGCGATAGGTGATGGAATAGTGGTTAAAGGGAAAGCCTATGGAGTCCGCAGCATCCGCGTAGATGGTAATGACGCTCTTGCAATGTACTCTGCAGTTCGTTCTGCTCGCGAAATGGCAATAACTGAACAAAAACCCATCCTGATTGAGGTATAGCTTCGTTTTGTCACAACCTTTCCTTTTCTCTTTCCTTCAGCTATTTCAAGCTCAATATTTTTACTGGACTTTTACCAACAGGCTGTAACATATCGAGTGGGGCATCATTCCACTTCAGACGATTCCACCAAGTATCGTCTACTAGAAGAGATTGAATGGTGGCAAATGGCACGGAACCCTCTCGCCTTATACCGAAAGTGGCTTGAGAGCAACGGTTGGTGGAACAGTGAGCTCGAGGCAGACCTTCGAAGCAACACGAGGAAGGAGGTAACATCTGAAAGCAGTCTTTGTTTTTCTAATATTCTTTGTTTTTTCTGACAATGCGTATGAAACAAACAGCTGTTAAACGCGATACAAGTAGCAGAACGAGTGAAGAAGCCACCAGTTGAGGATTCGTTTACAGATGTATATGATACGGTCCCTTCGAACCTGTGCGAGCAAGAGAAGTTGCTGCAAGAGTCTGTCGCGAGATACCCGCAAGACTATCCCGCTGATGTTCCTCTCAAGGCCACTTCTTGAAAGTTCACAAGCAGTTTCGTAACAAGTATCTGTTGTTATCTGATCTGTAGTGCTGCTCAAGCCCTTTGATGTAATGTGATGACTTGTAGAAAAAGAAAGCTGTGTTCTTGCGCAGAGTAATAAGCAGCTTTGCAAAATGCAAAATAGATGTAACAAGTAAAAAGGATTTTAGCTGCTTTTGGAATTTGGATATGCATGCCATTACGCCTAGAGTCCTGTGGTTCATTGCTAATTTGGTGTAACAACTATTGTTATAAGTCCGACTACATGAATGTTCTTTTGCGTGGCTTGGCTATTTTTCATACTCATCCATAAGAAGAATTGTCAATACAATATTCGACAATGTGATTAATTAGTCCGCCGAGTTGGCCGGTAGACCGTACGGTTCGATTCAAAGGTCGAGAGAGAATGAGACTCTTCCTCTTGATGGACACGTAAGAGTTCATGGTAGGTGGTTCTTAACAAAGCGTACAAAGGAAAAGTAGTGGTAGGTGGTTCTTAACAAAGCCTATAAAGGAAAAGTAGTAAGAGCGAGTGATGCAAAGGGTGTGAGTACTGTATCGAAATGTGTGTACATGAAATAAAGAAGTATCAGGGGCGTGCATGTGGGCGAGTGATCAGCCATAAATGTTTTAACACAGGTGGGCTTATAATTATAGGCGTGTGGAGTATGATGGTAGATGAGATGTCATAAATGCAGTGATCATTGTGTCTTATATTAGTTCATAGTAGTATAAATTTGTTCACCACGTATAAGTGCTAACTAGGTTTAAGCAAGATATTAGTTGCTGATGATGGAGGATTAGGATTCGCATAAACAAATAACGTTTGTAAGACGAGGATGATTGAGCCACCCTTTATGATGGTGTGCACCTATTAATTGATGTAGCCGATTGACAAATAGACTAATGCGACCGGGTGCCCATCAGAGTGACAGGCCCCATGTCAACTACCCGGGTTTTCAGCTAATTTGGACCCTTTGGATCGACATCGAATCGGACGCTTGAGCTTGTTATCTTTGGGAGCTGGGCGCTGGGCTTGGGCCCATCACTAATAAACGTAAAAGAAATTCAGGGATGTAAGCGTAAGTAATAATGTGTTTGAGGACTGATTGGTAATTTGACTTAGAAAGTCTCCCCCAACCTTTTATAAGGCAGTCTTAGTCTTAGGTTTCACCACCGCAGTCTCGTATCTCAGACGCTAACTCTCCGTAACTCCGTTCTAGCGTTCCTGCTCGCGGTCTCCACTGTCTCGTCTCCCTTCCGACGGCCTCTTCATAGTTCAGCACGGTACGGCTCGGCTCTCTTTGGGAAATCTTCAATCTCTGTTCTTTCGCTTTCTCTCAACTCTTCGTTGGGTGTGTTGTTACTGCTTTGCGATTTGAACTGGACTTTCTGGTAATCGCCGCCCGAAATCGAAGGTCAAGTTGATCTAGGGTTTCTGCGGGGTTTTCTGCTGATTGTGTGTATGTCGACTTTTTTATGAAAATTGTTGACGTGCGGATGGTGTTGACCTAATTGCAGCTGGGTTGTCTCCTTTTTGCTCGATTGGTGGCCTGTCTCTCTTCTTTGTTCATCGCTTTTGTTTGTCTTTTGTTTTGGGTGGATTCAATTGCAATGCCGTTGATGGATCCTTGTTATGTTTTATCTCAATCTCATTCCTTCTTGCTCCAATTGTTAGGTGTCCATGTATTCTGAGTGTTACAACAAAATTTTGGGAAATTTTTTGTTCATGAGCCGAGGGAGGCTGTGGCGATCGTGGAAATTCTTCTTCAGGCATTGGACTTGACAGCTGGTTTCTTACTGAGTTTGTAGTTAGGGTAGAACATAGATAGTTATTTTTTGTAGAGGAATTGGGGATTGAACAAAAAAAGGACAAGTATATAAGGAAAAGCAAACGACTGTAGAGGATCTTAGTACCCTGTCCAATACCTGTTGCCTGCTGCCATGGTGGGAAGCGAAAGGCTGTCTCCGGGGTTCCGCTTTCACCCAACTGATGTTGAGCTCGTTAGGTTTTATCTCAAAAGGAAAGTGATGGGGAAGAAACTTCCATTCCATTGCATTACTGAGCTTGACATCTACAAACATGCTCCTTGGGATCTTCCATTGAAGTCAGCTTTGAGAACTGGAGATCTGAAATGGTACTTCTTTTGCCCTAGAGAGAAGAAGTATGCAAATGGTCCTAGAATGAAGCGTGCTACTGAGGGCGGGTATTGGAAATCCACAGGGAAAGACAGACCAGTTCTTTATGATAACGAGGTTGCAGGGATGATCAGAACTTTGGTTTTCCACCTGGGTAAGCCACCAAAGGGGGAACGAACTGATTGGGTTATGTATGAATATAGACTTGAAGATAAGAAGTTGGTGGATAGTGGTGTTTCTCAAAACTCTTATGTTCTCTCTGTTGTCTTTAAGAAGGACGGGCCAGGACCTAAGAATGGTGCTCAATACGGAGCACCATTTAAGGAGGAAGAATGGGAGTCGGATGATGAGGAAGAAGAAGTGAATGATGGTATTGGAGCTGCTTTATGGACTGGTGGGTCTGCTCCATCTATGGTATTATCAACTGAGAGAACTAATTCAGCTGTCACAAGTCCAGTTGTGCCTGATGGTAGCTGTGTTGTATCACAAATATCATGTCCAGCAGAGAAAGAAAATGCTTATGTCGGACCTGATAACACCAATGCTAGTGAAGGAGTTGCTCATGATCTACATGGGGGTCTTGAAGATGTTGTTAGTGCTGCACCTCTTGCTCTTCAGCTTAATCCCCAAGGTGAATATTGTGCTTCTAGAGGTGTTTTCCAAGCTCAGCATATCCCTCAAACAGTCTATGTTGCTTCTGAAGAACACGGTGAAGCTGTGCATACTGGATTTGAACCCGTGGTGGAAAATGACGACATACTGGCTATGTTGGACTACTTCACTGAAGAAGCTCCATTCACACTAGAACAGCTCAACAATAATGAGGTTTGTTTCTACAATACTGTCTTACCATTAATTATCAAATGGTTCCCTTCTGGGCATTGGCTTGATAGCACCTGCGTAACATTGTTTGTTATACCGTTGAAATTAGCATTCCTATTTCCTCATCTGTAGTTATTCCTGCACACTTCCATTGCAAGTGAAACAATCTGCATTCTGATTTGTTATCATGTTGAGATATCTAAAAGGACTAACAAGGTTCCTTGTAATGATATTCAGCAGGTGATTAACGTTCCAAATCAAGTTGGCAGTCTTGCAACCGGTCCCTGTTTGGATGGCATCGACATATACAACAACCTGGGAGATCTAGGAAGCCTTGCTTCAATTGACCAGTCTCAGGGCTTGATCAATGGGGTAGATTATACCTTCACCGGCGGACACTTGGAGATGATGGATCTGGACACCCCGTTGAGCGAAGGGTTCTTCCCGCGGCAAGATGTTGATCAATTCAGAGGATTGCAAGGTGGTGGTAGTGGTATGCAGAAAAACAACGTCCATAACAGCAACAGGGGCTGTGAGGATATGGTGGAGGAGCTTTTGAATGCATGCTGGAGGCAGAATGGCTGATTAATGAGTTCGTGATTAAGAGTCTTTTCAAGTTTTTTTTTAATTGTGATTTTGAAACGCTGTACCAGTCCTCCCTTCATGCTGAAGGTCGATGGTGGATTGATTGTTAGTTGACTTATGTTTTTTTTTTTGGTTTCCACCCTTATTTTGATGACAAGTAGGACACTCATAGTCTATGGTTAGGTGGGAAAATTTGGTTAATGTTTAAACCGAGTAGTTGGTTGGATAAGTTTGATTGTTGAAATCAATTCGGTTGGTTAATCTATTAAGGGTACAAATTTTTTTAACCGATATGATTTGATGTAGAACAGCTCTGAATTCTAAAGTTTACCAATTGTGTAATTTTCAATTTAGTTTATGATGGGTCATAAGTCATAACCAATGGCCGGTCGACACCTCATAGACCCATGAAAGGTTATGCCGAAACACTTAAGAGGGTAATTCGGTTACAACACGGCCAAAGCCAAGCATAGGGGCTCACCTACGACATACGGCAAACTATCGAAGCTCACCTATGACGTATGGCCAACTGACGAGGATCACCTATGGCGTATGGCAAACTATCGAGACTCGCCTACGACATATTATCATCTGTTGAGGATAACCTACGACATACGATAAATCATCGAGGCTTGCTTATGGTTGATCGCTGAAGCTCACCTACAACATATAGCCTCACTTGCGGCACATGACTTTTTAAAGTATACACTCTCACACAACATATTAACAAGACGTACACGACAAATCTCTTGAAAATTGGGTTTTAGCGGGTTCGGATTTATTCGGACTTTGACCTGAATCGATTAGAAACCCAAATTTCCTTAATTTACAAACTCAAACCTGACCTGATCCTAATTAGTCCGGATTTTGAGTATCCGAAAATCAGTTTGACCGAACTATATATCAGTTATAGGAAGCTTTGTGAGAGTCAAGGCTGGTCCTTATGACTACGGTCGAAGCAGAAACTCCCATGTGCTTGCTCTAGTGACTGGTATTCTTTCTTAGCTCTGAAAACTTTACAAATGTTGCTTGAATTTTCTATGTTTGGATTGTTAATGCACCATGCTTCCTGGCTATGTAGGAGTAAAGAGATCTTCAGAGAATGCTGAACTAAGGGATTCTATTCTTGCAAGTTTCTTGTGTGCTAGAAGATGTGCCTATCTGCAAGGTTTCTGATGATAAGTTCACTGGGGTAAATAAATAACAGCATGTAGTTAGAAGTTTGAACGTTCTTATCAGTCTGATGTAGTAACCTTTCCTGCAGGAGGAACGTGAGGATCTGAGACAACAAGAAGACCTGTTTTTGGAAGTTTTTGTTTTCTTGCTACTTCGCTTCCTAAGAGGTCACAAGTTCTTTGCCTGGGATTCATCTTTTTTGCATACACAGATACTCTATTAGGAATTCCCTTGTTGCTTTGCTTACTCTTCTGATTACTCTGGTTAACTTATGGAATTCTAGGAATTACTAACATGCATCTAAGAGAACAACGGTTCGGTTCTTGTGTTATGGGCGAATTTTCAAGAGAAGGCCACAAGTCTCCATGAGGTTATAACAAAAGCTGCATGTGTATCTCCTCCCCATTCAACATCATACAACCAATCTGTTTTAATCAATGTCAATTTGTGTTCTTGAGATGCAGCATATCTATAATCATGATTTGTGATAATCAGTTGCTATCTCTGTTCTTTTTGTTTTGATTCTTTAGTGGTGAAGAGTTTTTGAGTTATGAGACGAGTGGTCATCTCTTCAGGTTATCCAAGTTCTTTATCTTGATTGATGGTGTCATTTGTCTTTCTTCATCAACCGTGTAAAAGTGGATCGTTAGAGAGCTGGTTTTGCTAAAACGCCTTATTGATCAAGCAAGCGAGAAGGGATGGAGAAGGGAATATCCTTTTTAATTATGTTTTGAATCCTGAACAAGTTCAGATTCTCCATTTGGTTTCCGAGTTATCCTTAACCAGTTCCTGTGTATACGCTCTGTGAGTACTTGGAAAGATTGACAAAACTTAAAACGTCAGAAGAGCAATCTCGGTTGATATGTGTAATTCCTGAGATCATTGGAGATGACGACGAGGTGGAACCAGAGTGCGACCAACTGTTGAACCCTGATGAATAAGAAGCAAGCCAACGACCAGAGATGGCATCAATAGAGAAGAAAGTTGAAGGTTTCTCCAACTTCTACTCTTTACTCTCCAGACTGCTAAGATCAAAATGGTGCTGAATTGATGTTGATCCCTTTCGTAAACTCCGTACAGGAAATGGGGTTCAAGTTACCGAGACAAGTTCAGCTGTTCTTGTGCCTTTTGCATCCGGGGACAATCCGGATAAAAGTACACAAGCTGAGAGGCAAAAGGACGAAGCAGGTGCATCCAAGGTAGAGTCCATCGATTTAGATGATGATGCTGAGATCGACGAAGATAGTGGTGGCAAACAAGCACGCAATCAAGGGCAAGCAGTAGACTTGAACTCCAAGATTTGGCCGTGCGCGGGGACAAATGGTGCGGAGCTTGTAGGACTCTACTCGATTTCTCTGCTGAAGCAATGGAAAGACCAGCTCCGGACCTTGCGTTTTGCAGCTCAAGGTTTGGAAAGAAGGCCAAAGCAAGGAAGATGCGATCCTTTTGGATGACGCTATTCGTCAGGTTTATGGTTTGAAGTGAACTTAGTACAAGAGAGTATGCCGGGGAGTCCTTTTTTCTGCTTTTCCTGTAAAATACCAAACCTTTTGGCTGGGTATGGACAATATCTAGGCGGTAGAACCGTAGAAGTTTGGTACCGATTTCGAAATTTTCATAATACTAAACTTCAAAAAATGAGTCTCAAATAAAATATCCAACAGGAGTTATTCAGTGTTCCATTCCAGACTGAATGCGAACTTTATACTTTCAGGTCGCCAACACGACAACTCATTAGACCAGTGAACTCGGCCCACACCCATCAATCATTGTCCAAAGACAAACAACGTTAACACTAGGATACAAATTTAATACAACTTGGCTTCAATTTCTCAGACATAAACACATGACGATATTCTGAGCAGCAGAAAAGAACGCCGGCAAGAAGGCAAATTCGTAAATGATGATGATATAGTACAACTACATTGAAAGCACTCGGAGCTACCAAAACCAGGTGACCGAACTGGATTGGATTGGCTCCGCCGTTTGTTCTTTTCACTAATCAGTATTCGCCATTGACGCCAAGTCTAGATCTTCATCAGAGTCGATGGATTCTACAAAGTCATAATACGCATTCACCTACAAAATACATAAGAGCTTTAGACACCTACTTGTTCCAACCGGCACATAATCTACCAAATGAGACACATACCTGAGGTCTTGGAGTTACTGCTTCAAAACTATGGAACTCTGGTTCATCGAAATCCGGCGGTTTCAGAACAATGTAGGCGCCTTTGTTATTGTGTCTCTCATCTGTTGCCTATGTGGACAAGATGACGAAAGAGATACCATGCGTAAGTGAATGTTATGATAGCTTCACTCTACAGTCCAATATCAAATTAACAAATCCATGGGCAAACCTGAAACTGTGGGTAGTCTGGAGCACTAAACACAGTAATAAGCTTCCCAGACTCTGTAACATGATCAATGGTATAGCCCTTGTCCATTTGGCCAAGACCAGGCCTTTTTTCTCTAGCATCAGGACCTTCATGCGACCTGATGATTAGCTAATACAGCAAAAGCACAATATCAGTAACGAGAAAACTCTCATGCCAGTGTGAAATTTCTAAAGCAAGTTTTGTGTATAAATTGTAACCTTTAACTGATTTCTCTTCAGAAAGCTTTCAGTACAATCGGGTCCAAAAAGCAAGCCGATCCCTCGCTCTTTATTTGGCGAGAGTCCAGGTTTCATTGTCGGATCCGACCAGAGAACATCACCAGGGATTAGGTTCTGTCCTTCCCATGGGGGGTCAAGAACTGACCTTCGAGCTTTAGACAATTCCTCGAAAGAACCAAGAGCTAAGCTACTGGCAGTCTCGCGGTTTACATGCACTTTTTGGTTCTTCTTTCGTTTCGACCTCTTTGGTTTTGGAGGAGTGGTGATCACAGGGTTGCTTCGAAAAAGTCCACCGTGAGCAGTGTATACACGCCCTGCTATAATGGAAGCCAAAGGAAGCCCTTCAAAGCATCCCAAACACTTCCTATAAGCATGCTTACCTTTATCCCCATACTTGGACAACACTTCCTTCTCAAATCCATAAACTGATGTACAGTACTTTGATTCATGGTTCCCGCGCAAGAGAAACACCCTGTGCGGCATAAACACCTAAACAAGAATCATCATCTCATTGCTTATCTCATTAATCTATCAACATGAAACTTCGAATTCAATGCAGCTAACGTGTTTCATTCAAGTACAATTAATGAGAGAACTTAATTTTCCATGGCAAATCAGGAAAGGAAACGAGACAAATCGAAGATCTAGCCAAACAGATTTCAGTGAGTTAATAGCTACAGAGTCTACAGAGTTTTCAGTAGCTACTTCATTCGAACTGAGCTGAGCAAGCAGTGTTCATCAGTGAAAGAAGTACCTTCCAAGCCAGTAAGATTAAGAAAGTCTCGAGCCCCCAAGCTCCCCGATCAACGTAGTCTCCATTGAACACAAAGTAACGATTCTCACTAGGAAAACCAGCTTCTCTGAACAGGAGAAGCACGTCGTGGAGCTGGCCATGAACATCGCCGACCACGATAACAGTAGATTCGGAATTCAAATCCCCGATTGAGACGCAATTCGGCTCCTTATGGAGAAGCTTCGACGCTGCGAGTACCAGGGCGTCGAATACAGGGATGGGAAGCACTGAATCGAATCGAGAAGGAGCAACGTTCCGAGAAGACCAGTCGAAGGTGGAAATCAAAAGTGCGATCCACTCCGATGAAAGCTGGCCGTCGGGAGGCCAGGAGATAGGGATGTCTGGGGAAACTGGGGAAGGGAGTTGTTGATCGGATGGAGGTGATGATGATGAGGAAGCGGTGGTGGTGGTGGAGCAGATAAGGTCTTCAGGCGGTGAATCGGCGGTAGTTTCGGCGACGGCGGAATTGTCGGCTGGAATGGCGTGAGGTTGCGGATCTGGACCGGCCGGAGGAGGGGAAATTGGCGACGACATAATTTAAAGTGTATTCTCTAATCCCTTCATGCACGGCTTACGGCTTGGCCTGACTGACTCAATACCTTTGCTTAAAACAGCCCTGTGACTTAGAAAAGGTAAGTCAAAGAATTAACATGATCTATTGGGGATATTTCCGTCCCAAAATTTTAGCAATCGCTAAAATAATGTAACGAGGGAGGTAACATTTAAAGTTGTTTATTTGATAATGTGAATACAATTAAAAATTATTAAATGAATTTTGCAATGAAGATGATCTGAGTAATAAGTTGATTAGGGGTATTTTTGGTTGATTACTTTGGAGTTTGAATTTCGAGTCAGAGGAATGGTTTCTCTAACCGATCTAGAAAACCTACATAGATTTTATCCGTCATAAAATTATATTTAGATTTAACGGCTGAAAATATGGGATGGATATGAGAGATGAGATACAAACAATGCATCTTCAAGACAAACAATCAATCTGTGGCGATGGCAGTTAACATAAGCGACGAGGACCGCTCGATATTGGGTACCATTGTTGCATTATGTAGACGCTTGCTGCAATAACAACCTCTTTATATGGTATGTTGGGTTAGGAGAACTAGAAATGAGTTAGCACATAAATTAGCTCGTCGCGCTCATCATTTTGTGTCCACACGTCTTAATATGACACATCCTGATTAATGTAATCAATTTGTAAATAATATTTGTTCTGATTTAACGCATTTATAATATATCGGCAACCGCTTTCGAAAAGATTATTATTAACATAAAAAGCCTCGTCAAAAATAACATTGTAGTCTTGAACAAACTTTGCCTTATTAATAGGAAAACTAGAGCTAAAAGAGCGAGTCATTAGGACCTTAAACCAATATTGTACTACAATCACCCACAATTTGCCACATTTCCCTATTTCATTGCATCGTCATCTCCAGCCATCTCTACACCATAAGCTTCCTCCTAAAAAAATTCAAAGGAAAAAGAGTTTTGTAATCCAAGTAAGAGCCAAATGGAAGATGATCATCAAAGCCATGAAAACGATAGAAAACCAACAACAAAGAGAGCTAGAGACCAAAGCCTAGAAGGCGGTTCCAAAATCGTAATAAATAGTGACAACAATAACGACACCAACACAACAATTAGTGACCACAACAATAACAACAACCACCACCACCAAACCAGCAACAAAGAGCAGGACCGCTTCCTCCCGATCGCCAACGTGGGCCGGATCATGAAGAAGGTGATACCGGGGAACGGGAAGATCTCAAAAGAGGCGAAGGAGACGGTCCAGGAATGCGTGTCGGAGTTCATTAGCTTCGTGACGGGTGAGGCTTCTGATAAGTGCCAGAGGGAGAAGAGGAAGACTATTAATGGGGATGATATCATATGGGCTATAACGACTTTAGGGTTCGAGGATTACGTGGGACCGCTCAAGTCGTATCTTCAGAAGTACAGGGAGATCGAAGGGGAGAAACTTAATTTGCCGAAGCAGCAAAGGGTAGTCGAGCAGAGGTTACCTCCGCAACAATATCATCATCACCATCATCAGGATGTGGGAGATCAGAGTATTCATCAAACGTTCGATAATGTATATTCTTCGATTAATAATTTGATGTCGTCTTCGAATTTCGTACCTACGGATCATCAAGGGTTTTCGTTAAGTTTCTCTTCTCCTACTTCTTCAATTCCTAAACATTTACAACAACACGATGAACTTGACTCGGTCCGACATTGGTAATGCACGGGGAGGAGTTACAAGACCACCGACAAAAGTACATAGAAAATTTTATGGAAACCATCTTTGTCTTTGTCTTTTTTTCATTTTGATTTTACATCTTTTTTTTGGTTTTTTCTCTCTTACTTATTTTGATTTTAATACTCAATGTTGGATTCTTTTTATGGTGTTATATAATAAGGTAAATAAAATAATGGTTATCAAGACCTCACAAAGCTTGAACTAGTGAACATAAATTAACATGGTTTGTATATTCCGCGGATATAAACATTATATTGATATTCGTATATGGGATGTCTTTTTAGATCGGCAACATAAAACTCTTACTATTATAATAATTTCATTTTGGACAATTATTTAACAAAGGTTCAATGTCAATTAGTTGAGTCTTGTATTTTATGGGTACTTGTTTGTCATAGATGATACACATTTGTCTATACATGTACGTATCTTTCAACTCGTCTACATAAGCTTGTTTGCAGCCATGTAACATGCCCTGTGAACGAGTATGATACACAGCGATTTAGTCCCTCTACCGATGACAAAGTCTCTCTTGTACTCGTTTTTCCACGTACATGCTTTTTTTATAGACGATACATTTTGTGTACACGTGTACATGCGTTTTTATTCGTAAATGAGTACAATACACCACATCAGAGTCCGATAGGTCCTTTTTGTACTCACTTCATGTACTCGTTTCTTGTGAAGACCGTATATATTATATACGCACTTCCAGTAAACAAGTACAATACACAGGTGTGCAAAAATCTGACTAATGGTGAGAGGTGAGGCTGTTTTGTACCCGTTTTTTTCATGTACTCATTTGTTATAAATGGTACATATTTATGGAGATCTTTACACTTGCTCATACTCGTGCTTATTATATTTATGGACGCTTCCGAGCAATTGGATTCATCATGCTTTTTAAAAAAATTCAGAGTGTAATGATCATTTTCACCCGTTTTGAGCGTAATATACGAGGTTTATTGCCGAAAAAAACCTTTTCAGTTGTAGCCTTGTAGGCATGAAAAGACAAAGAGATGATGCAATACGAGGCCGCTGATCCGCACGACAATAAAAGAAAGGCCAGACCAAGGAATCACCTTCTCCAAAGGAACGTATCCTTAGTACAAACAAACAAATTTACAATCCATTAGCTGTAAATATTATCAGTAAATTAAACTTTGTTCAATGCAGGCATCATATTTGACAGCTAAAACAAGGCTTCTGATAAAATCAAGGTACCAAATGCAGCATATTTGTTACTGCATAAGAATCTCCATTCTTCACCTCAAAAGAAATTAACAAGGCAACACAAAAACACTCTGAATAAGAAAGGGAGGATTTGAAGGAACTCACAGGGCAAGTCAGAGCTAAGCCATGGCTGGCCTGCTCAAGAACTCACTCACTCTCCTCTACATGTTTAGCATCATGGCATCAATGTCGTCCCACACTTTCGCCGATGGCCACAAAAGCGACCATCTTTGCAGGCAGTGTCCCATGGTAGAGAAGATGGAGTGTCCCTCGAGTTCCGCCTTCCCCCACATGACAGCTTTCGACAATAGTCTTGTCGCGGGAGCATTGCAATCCGACTTGATCGGTGCCAACGACAGAGGGATTTACTCTGTGCCGAATGTTAAAGGCGGTACCTCGAGCAAACACAATGCTTATTATGGTTGGCAATCAAATTCTGGTTCTGCTTCTGGTTACCACAGGTACTACTACTTAATATTACATTGTCAACTGTTTCACTTACATAGGCTCTTGATGAGCCAAACCGAGCAGCTTGGCTCAGAAAAAAGCTCATTCGTGGCTGGGATCAATTTTAAACGAGTCAAGCTTGAGTCATCTTTAAACGGCTCAATTTTAACTTACATGAAGCGATATTAAGCAGATGATGCTTTTTTCCAACAGGTTCAGCAACTACATGGACAAATGCTCCGGTGGACGGAACTATCTAACTGTCGACAAGGCTGGTAAGGTGGGACTTCGATCGTTGAAGTCACTCAAAAGCTTAGCAGAAGCTGACTGGAAATCAATCAACCCTCCGACAAACCTAAACCATAGAGAATACAGATTTTGGATGTCTCATAGTACAGGGAAATGCCTTACAGTTCTGGGAGCACATGGACAGAAGAAACCTGTAGGTGTAGCTGATTGCAAATTCGATGGCTCCGATACCAAGCAGCTCTTTGCCTTCCGGTTCCACTACGATAAGGCCTTCTGTGGTTGTGGTGTATACAATAACTGAGCTTTTGTTCTATCCATAAGACTCCGCCGGATGTTAAAACAAATATCACTGCAAATTGGCCACCTTAAGTTCCTGCTGCAATAAGTTACATATCATGTGTCATAGTTAGACCATCTCCAATCCTAAGTATCAAATGGGTATTTCAAAATCTTGAATTTGACACTTTAGAATAGCTAAAAAGGTGTTTTGCTTCAATGGTGTATTCTTATATTTAGAACTCATATCAACATGTGTCTACCAACCTTCAATCTAAATAAGCCACATGAATTTCACTATCCATCTCTTTTCAAAAAATAAATAAAAGGTAATCTTTATGAAAATGTGTCCACCAATAGTCAATAGAAAGAAGCCATATGGATTCCACGAAATCTCAAATTTGGCCATTTGAGACTTGAATTAGCCAATATAGGACTTAAAATGGAATCTTTTAGCCATTTGAGACTTTAGCTTTATGCATTGAAGGAGTTTTAATCTTATAATTTAGCACTTTGGCCATTTGAGACTATGCACTAGAGATGGTCTTATGGTCTTCTATGCAAAACTCATGATTGCTCCAACATTTCATTAATGGGATAAAGAGATTTATAAGCTGCAAAGTTCATATGTCAAACTTCGGTTGCAAACAAGTCTCGAGCATTTAAGAAATCAATGTGTGTGTATGTAGTGTTGTTGACATATTGAGCCGAGCAGAGCCGAACTTCACTATGCTCAAGCTTGACTCGTTACTATTTAGGCGAGCTAGAGCTCATGTTGAGTTCGAGCCTCACTCATTAACCACTCTTGACGAGCCAAACTCGAACTCTGCTCATTAAAACCCCCTTCTACCATTTTGTGACGCTACAGTCGGTAAACCTCGGGACTGCCAACCTTCAACCCGGGTACTTATTTAAGTAGACCGGAAGTGCTACAAGAGGGCAGTAAGTAGTGCGCTCCTCGAGATTTGAGCCTGGGATCTCCAGGCTAGAAAATGACTGAACTGCCACCTTAGCTACACCTAGTTCGCTACTTCAAATTCCAGTTGCACTTGGTATATATATAAACTTTTCGTATGCCATCTAGATTCTATCCTCATCCGGAACCTAATAAGGTCCAACCAACTATACAGGATATACTATTTGCAATATGGCTGTTCATAAGAGATGAGATAATTGGAACATGCAGAGTCTAAACTAGCACTTACGATATCAATATGTTGCGACAATAACATCTGCTATCACTGATTGTGACTGACTTGTACAGCCGGGATCAATTCCTGGACATCATCAATCTTGTCTAAGCAAGGTGGCTTGGCTGCTCCATAGTAGAAGTAGGCCATTATCTTTGAGAACTCATCTGCTGTTCGAATTTCTGAAGTCCAGAGATCCAAAATCACGAACTTACATTGGAAGAGGAACACTCAATTGTGTACAAAGGTAGTAAAGGAAAAATTTCACATCTAATAAGCAAAGGAATTACCTCTCTCACGGTATAAGACCCTTCCAGCTTTACTAAAAATGACTTCAGGGAATTTAGAAACTTTAAGAGCAGAAATTAAGTCGGTTTCAACAACAGCATCAACAGCAACACACTGTTCAATAAGACCAAGCTTAAAAGTCAGAAGGCAACATTTCTAACAGACTCCAAGGCTTAGTTTGGCAACAAGAATCACGATTCCTAGGAAAGTTGAGTTGAAATTAGTGTAACAAAGTTGAGTTAGAGTTGGGAAGGATTTCGGAAGGAAACTTGGATTAAGTGATATAAGGATTCCGAGTGGAATTGTGTTTCCTACTCTACTCAAAGGAAAATTAAACTTTCCTAAGAATCCTTTATATTCCTTGTTTTAACATTCTTTTCACAACCCCTCCCAACTTCAACTCAATTTTTTTCCATTGATTTTAACTCAACTTTTCTAGGATTCATGATTCTTGTTGCCAAACCAATCGCCAGTAAGAACGAATGGAGAAACCAGTTCAGTCACACAGTTATTTTGCTTACTCTTGGTGAAGGCAACCTGCAGTTCCATATGATATGCACAGCTTTCTCCAACTCCTCACGAATTTTTTCGTTTTCTTTCGGCCTACCATTGGAAAAATAGGTATCTCTAAATAGAATAACACTAAACAGAAAACATAAACAAGAGAGTGAGAAAAAGAACTGACCTTCTATAGCGATTATGTACTAGTATAACCAAGGGACTGATATCTTTGTAAAGAATTTCTTCCCATTCTGCAGTTTTGATGTCCTTGATGGGACGGATATAGTCGTCATCTTGCCATACTATTTCCTTACGACTGTCGTCATCATCATCATCCTTCTTGACATTCTTGATAGAAATCTTGTCGAAGAATTGGCCTAAACTGAACCCCCATCCATCAGCATCTTCAGGCCACTTGGGATCCTCTTCGTTGACAACAAGGGGATAATCAGCCAGAAGTTTCTGCATCTTTGCCTTCTTCTCTTCCGGGTCGAGATCTTCCTCATTATCAGGATATTTGGCAAGAACTTCTCTAATTTGTCTCCTCCATTCACGTCTTTCATCAGCATTCATAGCATCAGGGTCATTTACACTCTTTTTCTTGGCTGAACTATCATCGTCGTCATCATCATCATCATCAGAACTAACAACTTCAACCCGTTTGGAAGCCCTTAATCTGTTAACACTGCAACGACCTCCCTGCAGCTTCTTAAAACACACATCATTCAGAAGACCCCATAAGGTAAACACAAACGGGAAACCATTTAATCTTAATGGTACATGGCTGAAACACACCTGAAAATGGACCTCCAGCAACTTGCCACTTGGACGAAAAGCGGAAGCAGAATTAGCAGAAGCCAGCTTAGTATGCCCCAATCTCAAATCCATACCAGAACCACTGAATCTGTGAGCTTGTACCCTCGATGACCAATTGTGGATTGTTAAAGCCTGATGCTCCATGTTCTTTCAAACTAGAAGAAACTTTTGAAATCAATCAGCCTACAAGAACTTTTCGAAATGAAAAGCTATGAACTTTAACAAGTACAGGAAGCGGAGTAGATAAAATGGTAGCAAAACTATGAAGGAGAAACGACATACACCCTATTAAGTTAGGAAATTGCAGTGAGTTGCCTTATGGTTTTTCGTCTTGCTCGTAAAACCCTCTTGGCATATGTTGCTTAAACCTCTATGGCGGAGGCTTAAGAGCCAGAGGGGAGACACTAATACAAATGGATAACGGAACGTTTGGCAGTTTCTTCAAGGGACCGTAAATGGGAAAAATTACGGCTCAGTCACTCTAAGTCATATGGATACCCTATTCGAAAATATGCCAGCCAATTCGGAATTCGGAGAGTCCTCTCGGTCATTGGTGAGGTACAGAGATACAAGTATCTAACTATGACATGGACAACCTTGTTTCAATATCTCCTTAAGAAACCAATCTCAAAGTTTGGATTAGTGTCTAACAGCGACAAGCAATTTTTGACCATCTGACTGAATTTGGTAGTATGAAACATACATTTGTTAATCGGATCGACAACATTTCGAGCATCGGATTCAATCCTTAATGCTAGTAGTCGTATTTTAGTGACTGTTGGATCCATTTTGCAAGAGTTGGCTCAAATAAGTGGACTGAGCTCTGGTTCTGATTTTTGTCCCAACCGGATTAATCAATTTGGTTTCAACATTTTCCTGGTAAATATCAATTCTTTAGAGAAAAATCAAGGTCGAACCGATTAACCAAATCTGCCAACTGTATGAATTGGGCGTACGCGGTCCCAATAGAAAGTAACCGTCTGGGTTGGGTTATAGCACCACAATGGGGCGAAATTTTTGGTTACTTAATCGTAGAAGAACACTTTCAGCGTCAGTTTGACAAGTTACCATTTACCAAAACCCAATACTCCATTCTGTAACATGATCATCAACAATTCGAATGGCGAGGGCGGAGATGGATCTAGCTAGGCATGTCCTGGACATTTGAGCTTCGGTTGTCTTGGTCAGCTTTCTGCATCTCTGTCAAAGACGGAAGCAACCATGAAAGAAAGCCAAGCTTGGTTCTTCCATTATACCTTTGGGATGAGTATTCCACCATCATATCCCAAAGTTCTCCTACCACCCATTCATGTGATACAATCCACTCTACCACCTGCAACATTATGATGATGCCCACAAAAGAAACATCAGGCAAAGTTTTAATGAGTGGGTCTCTATGGCACCAAACTACATTGCTTTCGTGGCAAGTATTTCAAGGGAGTTGGATTATGAAGAAACTAAATGTACAAATGTTGCATAAAGTACCTTATCTAAATTCTGCAATGCTTCAATGCCAAATGTATAGTAGAAAATGGATGGTCTCGAGGCCTGGAAAGAGAAGATTCTGATGAGAAGGGATGAATAAAAATTACTTGACTGGCAAGTAGATCATTCAAACAATGTGCTCTAACTGGACTACCAATTTTCGACGTTCTAAGCAAGTAGATTATCCCATCTTTCACTTAAAACGAGAACTAGTCAACGTAGGCTCCAGCATCATATACTGGCTAGCCGGTGGAAGAATAGATTTTACCTGAGAAGCTGCAAGCCACTGAATCATAGCTTTTAGTTGTGGATCTCCACCAAATGCTCCACAGCCCCAATTGCCCGTTGCTATCCCAACTGTCTCTTCATTGGCTAAATGGCAGTTTCCTTTCCCGTCGAAATTTTTAACCTTTTCGTTCCCATAGTCTGCATCATTCATTTCGACGTCTGACGAAGTGGAGGGAAGTTCATCTGACTATTACAAAAGCACAAGGACAAAAACCAATGGGCAAGGTACTTTGGGTACTGTTCATCACCAATCAAACATTTACAACATCTTGCACCTGGAGCATATTCGTAGAGATGACGTTGGAGACTCTGTCATTCCTTTCACGCTGATCTCTTTCAACCCCATTATTGACACATTTCAATCCAACAGAAAAGCCACAGAATGCCTTGTTAGTTTCCCTGTCATAGAAAGCCAATTTGAGCTTTTTAGGCAAACAGAACTACCGCTGCAGTATACAGTTAAAAGGATTCAAATGATCATACTCATCACACGCTTGAACCAATATGTACTGTGAAATTATTATCCTCTTACCGAAGGAGGTAATCAACTTTGTACTGTCTTGTCCTTGGGTCGCATAATGCGTCTATGGCAACTATCCTAGTTTTCCGTCTCCTGCAGCCATCAAAACCTTTTTGGTCCATATGGTCTCCACTGAAACGAAATGAAGATGCATACCTACAGCATGTAAAGGGACCACCTCTATAAGTTCTCAATGGAAAGAAGCTCAACTACACACAAGATCTCGTGGGAAGAAACATAGACAGAGCGAGTTAGTCGGTTCTAATGATGCTGTTTCTTGTGCAGCACACAACATTTTGTACTTCAGTATCCACATAGAGCATATAAGATGCAAAATGGAGGCAAGAAGAGGTACAAACAATGCGATGGCTGATATGAAGACACAAAGCAGGAAATACAACTAGTTGCTGTTGAAGGAGAGATGAAGTGCATAAACAAACGCATCTCCGGGCACACCCAAAACAACCATCCAATAAACCAAAATGGAATTTGCTTCTAACAATACCCGGTATAATTTGAGAATCTTTCAGCACCGACGATTTCAATGGCCTCATTGTCTTCCATGCACGGCAAGAAAAGCATGCCAGCAATTAATTCAGGATTAATCATGAAGCGGATCTCTTCCTAAGTGCGTAAATAATAGAAGGAAACTATAATCAGATTCAGACAATCCTCAATTGTTACCAGCAGATAGAACAAAAGTAAATACCTGCACACATCCCCTGTGAAGAGCACCGCCTCCAAGATACTTGTTTGCAAAATCCACTTCAAGAGCTCCATCAGATTGATCTTCTATGAGACCTGTTCGCCTCACCTAATAGAGTTCAAAGGATTCTATGCTGAGTAACTTGTCAAGATTCAAGAATAGATACTAGTTATAAAACTTAGCTTCATAGATAAGATACTGATAGGCAAACTTACCAACATATTAAAATTACCTCAAAAGGGCAGAGGCGAGTGACAGATTGGCCCCAGAAACCAGCCTTTGTAACTTGTTCCGGACAGATCACTTTCCGCTCAAAAGACACAAAGCCGACAGGTCTGAGTGAGCAAATCCTTTCAAAATAGTGCATGATGCATTTTATTTTGTTTTCTTGGTGTTCCCTGTAGCTGCTATATAGACCCCTGAGAAGAAAAAAAAACTTCACGTAAACTAAAATATGGCCACAATCCATATCAGACACCGAAACTTTGAACTCAATCCGCTTCTAGAATCAGCATTGTGTCAAGCAATGACTAGAATATAAAGTATGTATCGTGTCCTTGAAATCAATAGTGAGATCTGGAATAATCACTCCGTGTGAAGTTCAGCTCATAAGAGTATGACCAAAAGATGATAACAATCTAGCAATATCATGAATACAAGTCATTAAGTCAATATGCTCAATCACTAGACCTTAACCAATTGGGACTATGTTGGATGATTGCCATATTTTCATTTCTCTTTATTGGTGTTGTTTATTTCCCACCTTTGCACAGAAACAAATACTTGGTTTCAAAAAAAATATCATTAGTGAACTGTGAAAGTGCAAAAGAAGTAGTTGAAGGTTTACTTACGCAAATAAGTAATCAAAATTGATCACCGGGAGATCATTTGCATCTCTATCATCAACTGGAAACATAGAAAATAGAGCACATGCCAAGAGCGCACCAATCAATTCCTGAAATTTACCATTGGATGTCAAAGCACATCAAAATGCTAAAATGCATTCCAAAATTTGAGAATGAAAACCCTAAAGACACTACTTTGCTGTCTTCAAGAGACTGAAAATAAGTGCATTTCAAACATGTTTCTTTGAGATGTTTAATCAGTGTCCAATCCCAATGTACAGGTTAATTTCATATCTATATCCGTACGACTTAAAAACTAGCTCAAGTTACTCAAATTACAAACAATCAAGAAGAACATTGAAGAGCAGTTGCTTCATGAATTGATACCTGACTAAGGAATACCACACCATCTTCTTGAGGACCCAACAATCTGAGACCAGTTTTAACACCACGCAGATCCCCCGATATTAGGTCATCTGCATTTTGGTAGTGCGACTCTAAGAGTGAAGGCAGCTCCAGAAGCAAATTCGCCAAAGATGGAAGAACTTCTTCAAACCATTTTGCTGCCTCGACACGGGGGATCAGCTGGAAAGAAATTCAAATAATTTTCAGACCTAAGACTCAGGAACACGAAAGAAAAAGGTGGAGAAATGCAGCCTTTTACCTCGTCGAAGAAGAGGGCATAACCTTCTGCAGTGTAGAGTGCAAGAGTATGTGAAGAAAGATTCAGAGTACTTCTTATCTCAGAAATGAAATTGAAAAGCGATTCTCCAGAGGTGACATCGCTGACGTTGGGTCCTTGTGTGAGCGATTTGATCGCTTCCACTGTTTCTGAAGGCCAGAACAGACTGGAAGATCGCAGAACCACTGGCAAGAAGGGTAAAATCGAATTCAAGTCTTGCCGATGTTCCATAGGTGAACTTGGCAGGCTATATCTTAGCTTCGCCGCCGACCGCCTTTTGCTACTTTCCGCTTCTGGTACCGCCTGTAGCAGAATTGCTCGGCTCTTGCTGCACAGATAATTCAAATTTTTGGTGTTGTAGTCTTGTAGTCAGCTTTTGAAAATAATTCCTAGAAGAAGTCAAGAAACACTTCTCAAAAGTCGAAATTTTATTAAAGTTAATAAAATCACACACCAATTTTACTATTTATTAGTGTTAAATTAATAATTTACTTTTAATTTATTTAGTTCAATTTTGTACTAATTGGGATAATTTGGTTTGTGGCTGTTTTTTTTTAATTTGAATTATTTGTGAATACGTTTTATAGAGTGGTTGAGTTCGGGTTTAAATAGTTGATATTTGTGCTTTACCTGTTAAAGTTTCGGGTTCAGGTAATAAGCGTTCTATATAATTTTTTGGGCCCTTTGGTTTTTTGATAGTTTTCGGTTATACCCATAATTGAAAAAGGCTAGGTTTCACATCGATAGGGTTTGTGTTTGAATAGTTGATATTTTTGTCCCACCCGTTATAGTTTCGCCTTCAGGTAATACCTGTCCTATAGAATCTTCTAAGTTGTACA
Organism: Linum usitatissimum; assembly: GCA_030674075.2. Classification (NCBI taxonomy): domain Eukaryota; kingdom Viridiplantae; phylum Streptophyta; class Magnoliopsida; order Malpighiales; family Linaceae; genus Linum; species Linum usitatissimum. The sequence continues at coordinate 3,472,516 of JAUJYP020001495.1, forward strand.
TGTCATATCGTATTCAAAAAAGGCTAGGTTTGACAGCGGCTGGATTTGGGTTCAGATAGTGGATATTATGCCCAACGTACCTGTTGTAGTTTCGAGTTCGAGTAATGCATGTCCTATATAACCTTTGGAGTATAAATGTCATACTGTATTCATACCCGTCGATTTTTGGGTAGTTTTCGGCTATACCTGTAATCTGGACACAAGGCTAGGTTTGACGCGGCTGGATTTGGGTTCAGATAGTTGATATTGTGCCCCACCTATCCGTTGTAGTTTTGCGTTCGAAGTAATACCTGTCCTATAAAACCTTTCCAGTCGAATATGTTATACCGTATTCATTCTTGTCGCTTTTTGGATAGTTTTTGGTTGTACCCGTAATCGACAAAACGTTAAAATTTAAAAGACAAAATGAAAAAACTACATCATTTTTCAAACACTTAAACTTTATAAATCACTAATATACTAATATTAAATTATACAAACATTTGATTATTTATGCACCATCATTATTAAAAATAAAATATATACATCAAGATATATTATCACAAAAATAATTTAATAATTTAATGGAAATGTAATTGAACGGTTTAAATTCGGCTTGGATACGTCAATATACACACCATTTTTGTATCCGCATATAACGGTTTCTTAGTTTACTTATACCCTAAAATTATCCGGTCAACTCAGATTTATCCTGTTTGACCGACCGTATTTAGTCGGATAACCGTAATAATAGTTATGATTGCAATCCTTATTTGTGAGTTTAAATTAGTTTGTTTCATGTGTATTTCCTTCTCTAAATAATACTGTAGCCAACTCGCATTTGTTATAGCCTTATTATTTAATATTAATTAAATTCTCATTTTTATGATAATTAAATTATTTTATGTTGTTTAAAGTTTATACGGTTAATATGATTATTTTCTATTTGTTTTCTTCTCAGAATTAGTAAATATTTTTAAATTAATATTTTGCGTTCCTACTTTAAATTACTGGTGTGATTCCTGATGCAAGACCAGAGTTCTTTATATCTGCTCTAATACTCTATTGTTCCTTCAGTCCCAATCCAATCGTCTGTGTCATGTCACCTTTATTTACCCGGCTGTTTGTTATTGGATGTCGTGTCGAGTCTTTTCACCTATCATCCTTCTGTTAGATCCTCCTGCCTTCCATCTCTCATATTCTCCTTCTACAATAAAAAGACGGCATGTTTCTCTCCCATTTTTCACACTCTCTAAAATTGCGTTCGATAATCATCCATATGTACTCCGCCTATTTTTTTTAAGCGTATTTTTTTGTTTTATGTTATAACCAATATTAAATAATTTATGTAAATCATTATGTTCTTGTGTTTTTCACCACCAATATGTTTTCGTGTTTTTCACCACATATGATTGTTTTTATTTAAAACTTTTTATAATAATATATGCATGAGTGAGTAAACACATAACATATATAAACTAAGTTATATGTTTTGCGGTAAACTGATCGTAAGCAACAGAGTGAGCTTGATGGTTGGGCTTCGTTGGAGACGAGCGAAGGGGGAAGAGACGTGTCATAATCGGTGAGAGCAATTGGTGGATGCCTCGCCCGACTGCTCCTCCTTAAATCCGGGATAGGAGTAGAGACCGTTTCGAAAGTAATAGTTCGGCCAACTCCACGATGTCAGGTAATTCAAGATCTTTGCCTTGTACAGACCATATTCCTTGTGAAAGTGGTAATCTTGATGATTTTATGAAAGGAAGGAGGAAATACTCTGCATAGAATAGCTGTTAAGAAAACCATCAGTCCAAGACTTGACAAAACAAAGGAGAGGTACAAGGTTAATAATAATTTACCTTCCAGATGAACATATAAAATGAAGGGAGTGAGTTGTTGGAGTTAAGATCCACAGTTTGTGCTTCCAACCACAGCATCCACGCCAGTGTACTATGTATGTCCTGCAATCTATATATCTCCAATTGGTGGTTGATGTTTTGAACTCTCTGTAACAAGTTATAAATAATTTTCAAAAGAGTTACATACAGTGATGATCTTGGTTGATGGTGATGGAGAAGAAGTACCAATCAGAATACCACCTCCATATGCCACTAACACCATTTTCACGCATATCCAGAACACCTTCAAACTCATTACACATCAGATCAGTCATTGAATTAACAGGTGGTTTGTATTTTATACTTCGTGGTCTTAAGAATTTCGTCGAAATGTCATACTTGATTACAAAAATGAAATTGGATTTGAAAGAGATTTTAAATCAGTACCGTGTGATCCTCTTAAGTAATTTATGAGTGATTTGAAATTTATAAAGAAAATTTTCAAATCTCAAGTGATTTGAGTAAGAAAAAATTAAATTCTCATGTGGAGTTTAAGAAAATGGAATATGTTGGGGGTGTATTAGCAATTTGTCAAATAAGTTAATTACACAATTATATTTCATAAATTGGAATTTCTTTTGAGTAAGAAATAAGTTAATATTTTTGAAGGGATTTTAATTGTAGTGGTTAGTGGAGATGTATGTAGGGTTGGCATTATGGATCAGTTACCAAGTTAACTATTTTAACCGGTATTATTTGGTTGATTTGGTTTGGTTAGTGTGACTAATCTGGTTTATATGGTCAATTTTATTGGTTAATAATATACTGGTTTAGAGCGGCCAATATATCCGTTAACCATTCTAATGATCGACTGAACATATATATATACACCATTCTATATATAAAAAGGAGAACATGAATTATTATTGAATGAATAGTATTTGATTATCTTATGAGGGCTTTATTTTGCGCTCACATGTTACTCTTTATGAGACTAGTAGTATTTTCTATTTTTCTATTGATATTACTTATGTTGTCTCACGCTTTTATTTTGCTAATACGTTTTCCATGACAAAAGAAAAATTCATCTATCTTTATTTATTTGCTAAAATTTTCCGCAACATCACACGGATATATATACCTTGAAGAGTGCAATAACAATAGAAAAGAAGCACACGAAAGAGGTGGCGAACACCATACATCTGGTAATAACCACTGGTTTTCCAAGCACATATTTCTGCACATTTATATACATATAATGTCAATCAATCGATCAAATCTCAACCTAATAAGCACGAACTAACCAGTAATTTTTCAGTTGATATGTATATATAGATACCTGCATGTGGAGGAAGAAAGCAATTTGAACAGCCAAAGCCCTGACGATTAGGATGCAACTTGCTGCTAGAAATGCATGCCTCTTCCATCTCATTAGGGGAAGCTACAGTTACAGTTACAGTACAGAACACGAAATTTATAAGATGGATCGAAACAGAGACGACGCAAGCGATTTTATAACTTACTTCGATAGAATATGTACTGCCGAGTACAAAGCTAAGGAGTAGGGCAGCAAGAAGAGGTGGTGGTTGGGATTTTATCCCCAGGTACAGGCTCGGAAGTACATGTATCCATCAGATATATGAATTGTTATGAATCCACAGGCAAAACATGAAATTAAGATTGATCAAAACAGATACAACACAAACGATTTTACATGGAAAATTTTGGAGGAATTCAGAAAAAGTACAAAGTACGGCTGGTCCAGTCCCTTTTGACACGGGAGATTTGGATCAATTCACTTCAACATGAATAATATTTGGGTTTTCTAAGGTTTTCTTTTTATAGAAAGGATTTTCTAAGGTGGGAATGTGTAACTTTTTGTACTGTGATATGAACTACTTACCAGGATTAAAGATGCAGTAACAATTGCAACCCCAGTTTCCATTGATAACTCACCAGAAGCAAGTGGTAGTGTGGGTTTATTTACCGGGTAAGTAGTAACAATCAATCACCATGCATGTACAGCTTACAAGAAATAGATCTTTAGTGACCGTAAAAATACACTCGCAATTAATTCATTAGTGACCGTTATCTCTTACACTCTCTGATGAGATCATTTGTCAAATTACCAAGGACCGTTCATAAATCCGACCACTATTAACTCAATTACACGTGCCACTACTGCCCTAAAATTAAACAGTTACAACCTCTGGCCACTACTTAGCTTTGTGATGACCGTATCACTTCATACGGTCCCTAATAGAAATAGCGACCAATAAGTTAGATACCGTGAAACTTATGGTCATCAGTATATATAGCGACAGGATTTTGAGTTTTTATTTTTCTTGTAGTACGCTTAAAGCAAATGTATGGTGAAGGTACGTACGTTATCAATTTGGACATCAAACAGTTGATTCAATCCAACAACGTATATGTTCATGCACACAGAAGGCACCACTGCCTTGATTAATCCCAGGAAGAATGCAACAGATATTTCAGTAACTGATTCCACCGGCAGAAGCGATACTGATGTTATCCCAATAACCTTAATCAACAAAACACAGACAAAAGCAACATAAACATCAAAACCATCAATTCAACCGCCATTTTGATCATGTAATATGAAAGATGATGGTAGCTAGCTAGGTAGACTCACAGTGCCGATGACAGTGTGAGGACGAGAGAAGCGATATAACGCGTTTAACTTCTCCAGAACTACACATCCAAAACCAGTTATAATACTACTACTCCAGCTCCCTTCATCTTCATCATGATCTTCATTGAACCCATGATCTTCCAAACTCACACCAACAACAACATCACACTTCCTTATAGGTATACAATAGGATACAGATGACACTTCCAGTTCATGTTTCCTTCTAGTGGTCCTAATGCACTACACCACCTTCCGAGCTGGCAGCTTAACGCAAGCTGAAATTTCGTGTAACCAGCTACTGTCTTTACACTAATTACACCCAAAACAGAGAGGTACAGGGTGTGTCCTGATTTAGTGTAACTAGTTACATTGAAGCTAGTGTAACTAGTTATTGTAATAAGTTATAGATGATTCGTCGTGTTGTAACTAGTTATATATGAATGTTATAACTAGTTATGAGAACATTCTAACTAGTTATAAAAAAGGCAAAATTAGTTTTAAGACAAATTCGGGTAACTAATTACAAATAATTCATTATGTAACTACTAATTAATTTCGGACGATTATAACCATTTTTGCAAAGGTGGTCGGATCCTCGTGATCAAATTGATCAATGGACTAGCCTAGCCTTATTAGTTGTGGGTGTTTCAATAAATGATTTAGGTTAATTCTATTACTTAATTATAATTTTTTCCCTATTCCAATCCAAATTATCACAATATAATAGTCGTATATCTCTATAAAATTCATTTCATTTTCGAATAATCAAAACAAGGTCAAAAAGTTTAATTTTATTACACCAGATCAAAAGAATAAAATGAATTTTCAACGCTGATTTCGTCCTTCGAACCCTAACAGAAATTTGTCGGGTGAAGATGAGATTCATTAACATCTTAGTTGGGTAGGTCATAATAATGCAACCACTACTGTATCTAAAGTCCAAACCAATGTTTTCTTAATTGCCAATTATTAAATGAATTGAAACTAATTAAGTATTATTAGGTGTTCTAGAAGATTAGAACCCAAGAACCTTCTTCCTGTCGTTTTGCCGACCAAATGTGTTTAAAGAGGAATCAAACATATAAAGCACTAAGAAAACAAATGCAAAAAGTAATTGCAGAAAGCAAGATTTGACCAAGGGAAGACCATGAGGGAAAGCTGAGATAAGAAAATTAAAATCTTTGGCATTGAAGTTCAATCGTTCTTATCATACGACATATATTTAGATCATTACGATATCATATTCGTTAAATATGTCACGTTAATGTGATACAATTTTATTATAATTAGAATAATAGTTATATTTTTTTATGACATGTAACATATTCGACAGAAAGTATGCTAAGATAAAGTGAAGGTACTACTACAATCATAAATCACATTTAGGTGATCAACCAAGTATTAAAACTTACAATATTAGCACTTATCCTTCCTCAATCGAAATTAGCAAGTTGGGATTTCATTGTAACTCTTTTCCGTAACGCATCATATAGAGCTCAAAAGATTTTAGCTGCGTCACATCGCTATCATACTCTCCAAGATAGCTAAGTGACAAAGTCTCTCTTCCACCGATAAGGGCTCTACAATCGTACTTTCAATTGCAAATGTATTTTCGCATTCCTTAGTTGACAAAGAGAAAACAAAATAACGATAAACATAATGTAACAAGAATGAAAACTCCCCTAAATTTAATAATCTAAGACAACCCTAAGTAAAAAAGAAGTCGTAAACAACTACTATTATACTCATTTTGTAATCATATTGAACTTATAGAATTGACTGAATTTTCAGTCAAAACCTAAATTTAGGTGACCAACCAAGTATTTAAAGTTTATATATTCCATTATTCCCTCTTTTTCTTTATTTCCAAACCAACCACCCAACTGTATGTGCCTACTACCATAGTACTAGTACTTGTACACAACAACCACATTTACTAGTACTAGTACTAGTACCTTCCTCACCAATTCTCAACATTCCACCATCAATCAATGGGTAGATCTCCATGCTGTGAGAAAGAGCAGAACAACAAAGGAGCATGGACCAAAGAGGAAGACCAACGCCTTATCTCCTACATCAACCTCCATGGCCAAGGCTGCTGGAGGTCTCTCCCCCGTGCCGCCGGTATATAACCCAACCCATTTCATCTGATACCATATTATAAACCATTATTTCATCTTCATTCAATGTTCTTGATGTTTGTTTGCTTAATTTTGCAGGCTTGTTTAGATGCGGGAAGAGTTGTAGGCTGAGATGGATAAACTACTTAAGACCTGATCTCAAGAGAGGCAACTTCACTCACCAAGAAGACGAGCTTATCATCAACCTCCATAGCTTGCTTGGCAACAAGTAACGACTTAGCATCTTCATTACTGTTTTCCTTTTTCACTTGTCATGTTTTATACACTTTACTTGGTTTGACGGGTAGAAAGTAGGAGGAGTCGGTCATGCCGATTAATAATCGATCACATTTTGTCTGTTAATTAGGATTGTATAAAAATATAAGTTAACCATCCGATAGGATGATGATCGGTTAAGTAACTGACCGAAATATTTCGTTTAAAATAGATATAAATATGAAGACAATTGGTAAAAACTCGTTTCGGTTAAAAAACTCTCAAAACTTTAACCGATTGACCAACCTAATTATTTTAGGTTCACTAATGAAGCGACTTATGGTTGTCGGTTAGATGATTTTAACCATTGACTGTAACCTAATGTCTACCACTAATAGAAAAGTTGGATGGAATTTTAAACATTTTTTTATCATCACGGAAAATTATTTTAGAAAGCGAATTTTCTTATTTTCATTTAAATTTACCATCTAAATTCCTCCAACTGTCTACATGCCAAACAAATAGTCATGGAATTGGGTTCATATATCCCTATTCTAATCATGAAATTGAGTAATATTACTCTTAAATACTTATTAACGTTTTATAAATTTTGTTTTCTTTAAGGTGGTCGTTGATAGCCGCAAGGCTACCAGGGAGGACAGACAACGAGATAAAGAATTATTGGAACACCCATCTCAAGAGAAAGCTCTATAGCTGCGGCATCGACCCTCTCACCCACCGTTATCTCTCCAAAACAACCACCACCACTATGACACCAATAAGAACAACACAAGGTAGCTCGCCACAAGAGTTTACCATGTTCATCGGCAACAACAATAACGTGGGGAACAGTGATGTCGAGGTTTCTAACAGTAGCGACAGTACGAGAGCTACAACAGCAGAAGGAAAGCTGAATCTAGAGCTATCAATCGGCCTGCCGAGTTTGTGTTGTAACGGAAGCTTGGGATCTCAGAGTAGTAGAGCTAGTAATCAGTCATTAATTAGCTCCAAACTTACATTAGCATCGGCAGATACTGGTTTCGGATTTTACAATGACGCTTAATTTTCATTTTCTTCGAGGTAAGGAAAAGTTAGTCGAGCCAAGCTCGAGATCAATCATCATGGCTCGAGCACCAAATGAGCCAAGTAAGGATACTAAGAATATGCTGCTTCATATACGAACTAGAGGTTGCCAAACCATTTGGACTCATAGGTCTGAGTCTAGGACATAAACAAAACATCATCAAATCCCTCCCACCATTTTCATCTGTTAGACATTGTTGGGCGACACACATGATTCCTCCTACGAGCATGTTCTTCGTTATGGTGTTGAGTCCTACACTCATACCCGTACCAGCAGTCACTTCGGTTAGCTACATCCGGTGGTAGGTGCTGTTTAACCAAGGACAACCAAAAGATATGAATGTGTGAACTGAGAAGTTAGCATAACCACTAACGGTCTTCAATTCCATAAACAGAACAAATACGAGACTTACATGTTTAGGAGAGGCAATGCGGAAACAGTACAAGAGGAACGAAACTAGCTTGTCGTAACATTCGCTGCAAAACAGTCTCATAAGGTTAATTTGCATCAGAAGTTTCCTAGTTACGAACCTCTCCTTATATGAAGTGGAAAGGCAGTAATCCCTTAGATCTGTCTTGAAGTATATTTTCAAGAGATAAAGTCTAAATAGTTTCTCAGCTCCCAAAACATTCATAAAGAACATCCACTACCCACTACTGATCCAGACAAGACTGGATTCAAACTAAACAGTGTAATGACTTACTTGCATGTATATGTGCTAGAGGTGATACTGTCTGCGTGATTAAGTTGCAGCGTTGATCGATCTACAACAAAAATTGCCAAGCTGCAGCTCAATTCAAATAATTCCAATACAAAGCATAGAAAAGTTTGGAAACTGCTACGGAAATCCCAAAACTCAAATGGTCATGCATTGATACAGTTCCTGATGACACATACACCATACAAATATGACACTCACCTAGCTTCTGCTCCTATCATAAAAAATAAAAACTGCATAAAACCTAAATCTAAGTCCCCTTGCCAAGCCAGGAACAGATACACAGGATCATTCCTAGGATTTAAATCCCAGATCCAAATAAGAAAACAAACCAACGACCTATTAAGGAGATAACTTCAGAAACAAAAGAACTGAATACAATTGGAAAGTGAAACAAAGAGCAGTTGTAACAGCACTAAAAGGTAAGGATGATAAAGCTAACAAACTGAATAAAGACATAGCGAGCGGTATACCAATTTCCCTGTTGTTCAACTTTCCTATCCACTCTGAGATAACATCAGGTATTGTTCTTCCCATCTGTCTAATACAACTCTCCGTGATCTACAATAATGATAGAATGACTTATCAGACTTATCAGAGCTTTAATTTTGACAAAACAATATTAATGATAAATACATAAGAGGAAGGGATCTTGTACATCCTTTTCAACTTGATTTGTCCCATGTGCAGTGTGTGGAATCCCAGAGATGGAACGAGCAGAGATCTACAAACCAAGAATACGACATTGATTTAAATGGCCGCTCGGAATTTAAAGAGATTGTCCAATTTGAAAGAAAACCCATTTATGCCGCCATAGGAGCATGACACATGTCTCTGAAAGTATCAAGCCATATTAATCCCGTTAAGGTGACATAGCTAATCATAAGTCAACATAATATGGACAACAACATTAGGTGTAAAAGCAATGTTACCTAACCAACTGAAGAAAATCTTAGGTTCATAAAGAAAAGCACATACAGGTTTCAAAACATCTAGTCCGCAAGGAACACGGAAGCCATTTCCATTAAATCCCTGACACCGCCAGTAAGCACCACAAAATGCTCTATCACATCCTAAACCTGTAACAGAAAAAAACGCCGCAAAATCAGTTTCTAGCATAGATTTGTGTCATTTATGTAAATTAGATGTCAAGCAAGTCAAACCCGTTACTTTAAGAAGACATTTCTTAGTTATGAGTGTCTGTCAACTCATTGAAGCACAGGCCAAACAGAAATCCCAAGTTCATTTGAACACACAGTTTGGAAAGAAATCACAAGCAAGTGAAAAGGGCTTGGAGTTCACAACATGATAGGGTAACGAGGAAACAATTGATTACTGCTAGATGAGAGAATAATAGGAGAAAGCTTCTGAACCCTTCACATACAGTGTTGAGGTGCACCAGAATCAGCTCTTAAAGGCATTTCTCCACCACAGGCATGACATTCTATGTGAACGGTGCTCCCATTGCAACGAAAACCATTATACTCCACGCCTGATATTTGTAGATAACATCATAAAAGAGTCCAATACAAAATCCTGTTAATCAAGAAGCCTTGGAGACCTTACATGTTGGATCCTATACACAGGCAATCAATTTTGAAGAACACTAAATCAACTACATAGACAACTATTCCTCACCACACAATTACTCGTATTATTGCATCAAGTATAAACTTCATCATGAAAATGATTATGTCATGTATGCTTGTATATAGACTGTGCTTGAAACTGGTAGTTGAAGGAGAAATAGATAGTCACATTTCTGTTGCTGATATACATGGAAATTTAAGAAAAACATGGAAAGTAAGCTTTTTTATAACTAGATGCCACTCCAAACAATGTAACCTCCCAACCTAAGGTTTGAGAATCCACTAAAAGAAACCAACTCGAAAGAAAAATAAAGTTACCTCCTATTATAGGAGAAATAAACTTAATCTGCTAGAAAAACTATCCGAGTTTGTAATAATAAATCCCAAGACCTATATAAGAATTCCTATGACAAGGAAACTATTAGATTCCCACATACGGAACAATTGAAATACAAAGTACTTCATGCCGATAACCACAAGTTTTGAACATAAAAATGGATGAGCAATATATCTTACCACATTGTACGCATGGAGTCATTTGATCCATTGTGTCTAGATAGATAGCGTAATGAGGATCAATAATCGGGTCATCAAGATATGCAGATAAATCCTCATCCATCTCATCTCTAAAATCTGATTCCACACGCGGTCCGTTACGCTTGCGCTTCTTTCCAGCCTCGATAACCTTAAAATATGCAAACCATATGATGGGAAGCTTCATACCTTATTGAAAATGACCCACAAAAATAGTGCAAAATAAAGAAAAACAATTTGATGAAGAATTAAAGAGCCAAAGGATTGACGTTCAAACATCATCATTACTACAGTAAGCATGGGTTGTCTCATATCAAAATCTCAAAGACCGTTCATCAGTTATGCTTTTGATTATTATATTCCTTTGGTTACATGGTCTTTGGGTAGTAAAGTTACTCACCATGCATGTTTTTATCAAGGCATAGGAGTCGAGCTGAGCAATTTCTTCATCTGATCGCTTTAGTGAAGAATCAGACTTAACAATCTCCTGATAGGTAACAATAAGCGTCATAAGAAAGTCAACAAACATTAACGTGAAGTATACTAGTTTTATTTGGATGAAGACGCATAGCAAATCTTAACAATGACAGACTATGAAATGGAAGTAAATAGTGAAACTACCTCTTTTAAATCTTGCAGCAAGTGATTTTTCCCTACAAACTGTGCGACTCCTCTGCACTGAGGACACAACACTTTGGAACGTTTCTCCTGCGATCTCTTCAGCCATTCTGAGAAGCACCCATTGCTGACATTTATCAAGAGCAAGAGGAAGACAAGTCAATAAACTTAGGTTATGTAGTAATTCACCCTAAAAATAGATTGAATAACGAGTACATTTAGCTAAAGGTCTTATCTTTCTTCAAACGATCATTGATTAAGAAAACTCTACATACCAGAAATTATGCAGGCAAGGGCCGACTGTAACAACATCATGCCATATGCTTAAGCATATGCAGCACTTAGCATTATCAGCATCTATGTGGATCTGAGAAAAAGATAAAACAACCACAACATAGAAAAAAAAAGACACGCTCAACACGCAATTAGAAAAAAATGGCCTGAAGATAGCATCTTTAAGATAACCCACGTGAATAAGAATGGATTACTTCACCTGCAACTTCCGGTTGCTGGGTTCTGGATCAGGCATTGGAACAAATTACACACCTGCAGAAAAAATTTGCCCAACAACAGAAAAAATATAAACTTACAGTTTATCTCAGTTAGTGGGCAAACATACATACATGGCTAAAGAGTATTACAATCGGCAGTTCAAAAAATCAGACACCAAAAAGAAACAATTTTTCGAGAAACGACTGATATAAAATCAAGATCAAGATAAACAAGCATGCATTTCGAATGATCCGGCCAACGTAGGACGGATTTCTGAGAAAAATTAGTATGCAACAACGCTACACTGAACTACCAATATCCCAGGAGCCCGTATAACGTTACCAGTCTCTTCGCCGCCGCCAGAATAAGGCGAATCGTGTTTCTTGAGGGTCTGTAGCGAAGAAGATGAGGAAGTGAACGATCGACTGGGCAAGTGTATTTATTTTCAGGGTTCTTTGAAAACGACGAAAGGAGAAAAGAAAGCTTCTTGAAGAAGATGAACGGGGAGAAGAAAACGGCAACTCCTGAATTCTAGTGCCCCATCAATGTTTCATAAATGTACGAAGGTGTATCAATGTCAAATTCATAAAACGGCGTCATTTTGAAGAAATTTGTGATCAATATCAATTTTTCTATCACAATACGGACGGGGAGATATGGAAGAATGATTCGTCAATGTATGTGCAACTCTATAAGAACCATACTGGCTTATATTTCTAGAATGACTACACACCTGACACAGTCACAAACAGTGTTTCGTCGTAATAATAGTATGGAAAGTACAGGCTCTACATTTCTTTTAATATCCACATGCAAAACCCCTCATTGAAACCATCAAGGGCATGTTTGGTATTAGGTAATATTGGGTGATATTCACCCAATAGCTAGAGCTATTTGAGATATCTCCGTGTTTCGGAGTTTGAATAATTAAGCTATTCGTTAATCTTGAATATCGCAATGGGGTGATATTCAATATCACCCCAATATTTTTACGATGGACATAATTGCCCCCAAGACAATTTATAGAAGGATATTCTGGTTGAATCATCACATTGCTTTGCATAGCTAATCGACCGATTACCATAGCTAATTCTTTGTTTCTTTCTACTCATGAAGAAGATAAGAATTGTCACATTGCATAGCTAATCAGTCGAAGAAAGAAACAAAGAACGCAGACAATATCTGAATTAGCAATCTACATAAGAGATTCATACTGAACTACTCATCTTCCTCTATACAAACACACACACACACACCCCCAGAAGAAGCAAGCATGTACTCTTGAACAACTCTTCTTCAAATCAATACTCCCTGAAGGTCAAATTGAGACGTCCGTCCCGAAGATTCGCTTGATCAAGCAAGAGTTTCGGGGCAGTTTTCGCCTTAACAGAAGTCACACCGTGAAATATATTTCTTGACCTTCCACCAAATATCAATACGTCTCCAGATTCCAGCAACACTTTACCCGCGTTTACATCGTCTCTTCGTTCGGAATACTGGAACTCCGCTGAATCTCCGATGGAGAAAGACACCACCGGTAACCCCTTCCGCAAACTTTCTGGACTTTCAGCTTTATCCTTCAAATACGAGCAAACAAAGGGAAAGAAAAAAGTCACTAACAGTGCACCCCAAAGGTTATAAAATGGTGATTGAAAGATGGATGTAGTAGGAAGTCTGTAGGAACCTGATGAAGACCTAGCCGCCCACTCGAAGTGTAGAAATTCACGACGCAAATGCTTGGTGTCATCGATGGAAGGCCATCACGTCCCACACTTGCTGGTTTAGAAGTTTTTGCAATGAGGGTTTGGGAATCCTTGATTGCATCCATAACCAACGGAATAAACTCTTGAGGAATGGTAGGTGGTTTAGCACCATCGACCGCCCGGCTTTCTACGTACTTGTCTATGTCGGGTTCCCAGCTACTGCCGAGGCACATCATTTTCAGATGCATCTTTTCACCACTGCGGAATTCAGGTTGGTAGAACCCTGCAGATCCCACTCCAAGTTGGCGACATAGGTTCACAATCTTGACCTTCAATTGAAAACAACAAAATCAAACCAAGAATCCAGCTAAGACAAGTAACGGAAGCTAGGTACGTGGAAGAGAGATATAGATGCCAAAGTATGCATATGAAAATGTAAATGGTACATTGTCTAGGTTTAACTATTTTGATTGAGAAAAGTACAAACTTGTAAAGTTTAGGATGGTTTACTTTTTTAGCTTTGACTCGTTGATCTTTTTATGTACAAACTTCAAATGCAACAAGCCAAGCTTGTCTAAAATTTTCTAGCTCGAGCTCGAGCTCTCGACTAAAATGTAACGAGCCAAGCTTGAGCACAGTAAAATTCGGCTCAGCTCGGTTTGTACAGCCCTAAGTATGCAGTAATAGTGTACCTGAGTATCCAATGAGAGGTAATGTTTGAGAAGTACCATCCCTGGCCTCAATACTTGCCCATTAAGCCCTTCTATATTGCGCAGACTATTACGCTTTTCTCTGTTCTTTGTATACAAAGAAGCGTTCAGTTTAACACCACCTCCAGGCTTGGGCTGCTGGCAAATATCGAAACCTAGCTTCTTCATCGGCTCTATGTTAGCTTGCTCTGGATAGCTAACACTAGCCTTGGCAGCTTTATCATCTTGTTGGAGCCCGACTTTGTTTGGTGGTGGCGTCTGTATCTGATCAGACTCCCTATGGAAAGAAGGAGGAGAAATCTGGGGAGAAGTTCCTCCTCCTCTACCAAGGGATAATCCACCCATTCTCCTACTTGATTCATCAACGTAGTTACCTTCCCCTCCAACCTACGATAAGCCATTAACATAAGAAAGACTCACAAACCCGTCGGACCAGAACAATGGAATCATTTTGTTTACAACTGCTGCGTGCACTTTGGTTGACTAAGCTACGTGAGAACAGCAGGGCTCTTAACAATCAATCGATCAAAAGCCAATGAAAAGCCCTATCGGATTAAACCCTAGCTCAACAAGAATTGGACAGAATCAGAAATTAGATATATAACCTGGTGATGATGAGAAGGAGAAGGAGTAGCCCACGATCCCCTTCCGGTTGGGTAAGGGCTTCGACCACCTCTTCTTCTCCCCCCACGGCTGCTGGCCGCAGTGGAACGGTGATCCATGCAAGGCGGAGGAGGGAGGGGGCAGGGGAACTAATGAAAAGGTTCAAACAAGGAGTGGTCGGGTCGAATCGGGCGGGCGGGCGGGCGGGCAAAGTTCGGGGTTTGAAGGGCTTGAGTGAACTGAAGAGACAGGGAATTGAATGGGGGAATGGGAAGTAAGCAATTTTATCATTTTTGGCGATTCGGATTCTGTTCCGATAAGCATACACATTTTTCTCCTTTTAATTACTTTTTCCCTAACTTAATTTATATATTAATTAATATTTTCCTTATTTTTTATTTAATTAATATCTTTTATAAACAAACTTAACTTTGAATAATTTTTGCGTCAAAAATTTAGTTTTTCAAAGAAGATTAAAACAAACACAATCATGATATAGTTTCAACAAACTTTTATTTTGATGTCAAACATGTGAGTTGTCAAACACGTGAGACGATTAAAAAGTATAGATTGACATAAGAATAACAAAGTTATCAGGATTACTATCAACTATGTCCAATCACCTTAATTTTGTTACATGTGTATGCTTATCGAGTCTAAGTGTTACATATATATTCTTATCGGGTCTAAGTGCTAAGTAACTGAACGTTTAATATTATGAAACTAGATATATATCAACTAAGGGTTCAGTATTTTAATAAACTTACTATTTTTATTTTTAATGACAGCAATGCCCTATCGAAAATTATAACTCGTTGAGATCCATTTACGAACAATAAAAATACATCATGTTAACAATAACAAGCGCATGAAATAAAGTTTATCAAAATTTATATATAATATGTTGTCACATATTATAAATATTTGAAAAATCAAAAGTGACACATCAGCTTTTACTACAATCTGGTGTTACCCTACTGAAATTAAGTAAATTAAATTACATTAATATATATTATAACATTAAATTAGATGATTGATTATAAACACTTATATTCCCTTTGTTTATTAAGATTGAACCTGATAACTAGATTTTAAAAAAATAAAAATGATGTGTTATCAATTTAAACATAATTATTATTAGCAATTTTGATAAATATTTTGATAATTTAAACATAGTTATCATTAGTAATTTTGAAGTATTGATCGTTTCATGTTTTAAATATACATTTGACATTGAAATGATGTAAGACGAGATCTAGACTTGACGCAAAAATGCGAAATTATATCAAAATGTAATAATTGTTTTTCATAACGTATTAATCGCTCGAGAAAACGTTAAGAGTAAAAGTGAGACGTAGTAATCAGTAAGCACAGTTTGTAATGTAATTATAAAACTTGATAACATAATAATTAAGCAGAAAAATATAAGACAACGAAGCCGAAAACAGGTGTAAACACCATACCTTAAAAAATAGTATGTTCAAAATTTCAAGTTATAAAACCATACAATAGTGCAAATTTTATTTCTCTACAAAAATGCCCACAGAGGTTACGATACAGACGGGAAAAAAAGAAAACTTGAAAGAGGATCCACACAATCCTTCAATACCAAAATACGTACTAACCTAGGATATCTGCATCAACAACAACAACAACAACAATAATAATAATAATAGCTCAAGCAAATGCAGTAGCTTCGGCCTCGGAGCGAACCATGCTAGCATAGATACCATTAAGGTTCGAATTCAGGAGTGTATTATGACTCCCGGACTCTATCACTGAACCATCTTTCACCACGGCAATCACGTCAGCCTCTCTAATCGTAGAGAGCCTATGCGCGACAACAACGGTGGTGGCTCTCTTAGACGCCTTCCGGAGTGCTGCCTGGACATGTTGCTCCGATTCCAAGTCCAATGCACTGCTGGCTTCATCAAGTAGCAGCACACTCGATTTCTTTAGCATTGCCCTTGCTATTGCTAGTCTTTGCTTCTGTCCTCCTGATAATTGGAAGCCACTTTCACCTACCTGCAAATTGATGTAAGAAGGCAGCAAGTAAGTAACCAAGCGATGAATGTTTGTTGTAAGAGAGAACGTTTACGGGTTATTTGGAATAGGTATTTCAGCCCAAAATACCACATATGAGTTATTTGGCTCAAAATAACTAGTTTGACATCTAAATAAAACGGTGTTATTTCGTGCATGTGGTATTTCAAATAACTCATTCCCTAGGAGGTATTTGAAATAATGTGGTATTTCGATTAATTTAGCATTTGCATTTACCAAATACCACATTGAATTAACTCATTAGACGAACAAGATAATTTCTACACTGCAACTCTTACACCGCATAACTATCACATTCTCAAATAACGCCATATGCAAAATGAAGATCTTTTGGTCTTTATAGGTTCTGATACCATGTTATGAACCATTGCATCCCAATAACTCTAATTATTGAAACTTGAAAGAGAGCTTAAATTAACGTATTTTGTATTATTAATCAACAAAATAACCAAGTGATGAATGCTTGTTGCATGAGAACAGGGTTAAACGGCGTACCTCACTGTCATAACCTTGAGGGAGGCTGCTGATGAACTTATGGATATAAGCATCTTTCGCAGCTTCTTCAATCTCAGCCCTTGAAGCATTCGGATCTCCAAAAGCAATATTGTCTCTTATGGTACCTGAAAACAGTGCAGGCTCCTGACCAACTAAAGCTATTTGCATTCTTAGCCACTTGAGATCGAGCTCCCTCAGGTCTACGCCTCCGAGTCTGACCTTTCCTTGATTAGGGTCGTAAAACCTTTGCACCAACCATACAACAGTTGATTTCCCCGAACCACTACCCCCAACTAATGCTACCATGCTACCACCCTTGATTTTTAAGGAGAAGTCTCTCAACACTGTAACCTCGGGCCTGGAAGGATATGAAAACGTCACCATCTTGAGTTCAATATCCAACGGCTTTGATCTATCAACTTTCTTTGCCTTTCCTGCACTGATGATCAATGGTCTGCGATGAATGATGTTGAAGATAGCAGGGATGGATGTTGCGGCCATTGAAGTATCTGGTGCTAGTCCAGCTAGTTGTCCAACAGAAAATGAACTTAAAACAAGGATGAGGAAGATTTTATACACATCACCAAAGTTCGATTCTCCTTGCTTGACAAGGTAGGCTCCATACCAGAGGGTCAAAGTGTACGCGAAATACATCGCACCCTGAGAGAAACCAAGTGTTAGCCCTAAGATCTGAGATTTCCTCTCTGATTTCTTCGTTGGTTCTGCAAGAGCTTGACCAAAGGACCGGACTATCTGTTCCTGAGCTGCAAACGTTGTTACTGTTCTGATGTTTGACACAGCACTAGAAGCAATGTTGCTTGCTCTGGTGTAAGAGTCATTGTCCAGCTTCGGCCCAACGTTGATGATCAAATTCAAGTAACTTGCACCAAGGGTGAAAGGGGTTAGTGCTGCAGCCACAAGGGTGAGTTTCCATTGAAGGAAAAATGACAAACCAAGACCAACAGCAGCTGAACTTAAACCGGTTAACAATACTGAGAATCTGTCCCCAAGAGCTGATCTGAAAGTGATGCAATCAACCGACAACTTTGAGATAAGTGATGCGGTAGAGTTCTCTTCTAAATCAAACCAACCAGGTTCCTGTCTAAGAATAGAATGGAACAAGAGCTTTCTCACTCTTACTGTAAGTTTAGTACCTGCCAACCCACAAAAGCCTTGCTGGCCAGTCATTGTGACAATCAAGCCAACCCCAAGACTCAAAATAACTAAAACGAGATTACCAACATCTCTTTTTAGCTTTGAAGGGTCATCATCAAAATAGACCTGAAGGGCTAAGCCAAGAAGGAAAGGAAATACAGATAGAATTGCACCTGCAACAATACCCCCAAGGAAGCCTAAAGCAAGTGCCAGGAATTCTGGTCTTTGAAGATCCCACACTTCTGAGAGCCGAAACTTGGTCATCTCCCGAGTTTTCTGTGTTTCATCCCGAACCTCTCTCTCTAATAGCCTTGATTTTGAGTGCATTGACCTAGATTTCTCAAACTTGGTAGTTGATTTGATAACACTGACTGACTTCTCATCCATAGACTTCCCACGATCCTTGTTGAATTCCGCTTGATTCGACATTGGTTTTGAGACCCCGTCAGAAGCAAGCTTGACAAGGTCATAGTAGGAACCAGCTTTGTCCATTAGCTGGCGATGATTGCCGATTTCAACCACAGAACCTTGATCAAGAACAACAATGGTGTTGGAATTTTTCACCGTTGCTAATCTATGAGCAATGACAACCGTTGTTCTACCAACAGAGATTTTATCAATGGTTTTCTGAACTGCAGACTCGGATTCGGGATCTAATGCACTTGTGGGTTCATCTAAAAGAAGGATAGTGGGGTCCTTAAGGATGGCACGAGCCAATGCAATTCTCTGTTTCTGTCCGCCTGAGAGCTGTGTTCCTCTGTCACCAGCCTGATAATGATGGAGTTTCCATGATAAGACTCAAATTACATGGAACATTAACTCTCATTCTCTCAACAAACGGGACATGGAACCTTTCATTATCATACCTGAGTGTCATAGCCTTCTGGAAGAGCAGATATGAATTCATGAGCATTGGCCGCAATACAGGCTTTAATTGCCTCTCTCTCGGTGGCATCCTCCTTTCCCATAAGAACATTCTCCATAATGCTCGTTGCAAAGAGGATTGGCTCCTGTCCTACCATTCCCATTTGACTTCTTAGCCACTTAACCTGCAGTGTCCTCAAGTCATGACCATCCAAGGTAACCACTCCTGCAAAATCCATCCATTAATTCCCCATAACACCAATTCGGTAGCTAAAGTTTTAAGACAAAATATATTGAGATTAAGAGGGGGAAGGAGAATCTAACCAGAATTTGGGTCATAGAATCTTTCTATAAGAGCAAAAATGGTGGATTTGCCTCCTCCACTTGCACCCACCAGCGCAAGTGTCTTTGAAGATGGAATAACTAGGTTGATGGATGTTAAGATTGGTGTCTCTGGACGAGATGGATAAGCAAAAGTGACTCCTTTCAGCTCGATCCTTCCACGAGTTCCTGACATTGTCCTCCCTTCAAGACTATAAGGATCAATGACTGGAACCCTGTCAATGATTTCATACATACGCGTCGCTGCAACTGTGCCTTGAGCAAACTGAGCAAAATATGACAAGGATAGTGCCAGCCCTCTGTGTCAGGAAAAAGAAAAAAACAGAAATGCAAATTACCAACCAAGAAAGAACTCAACTCTTACTGTATCTATATTTTAACATAGTGTTCATCAATACCTTCCTCCTAAGTTGACCCCAAAGAAACACGCGATCGCATCCCCTCCGGTGATCTCCCCTTTCGCAACCAAGATCGACCCATACCAGAAGGCTAATGCCCATGTGGAGTACGTGACCAAGTAAATGACGCCCATTCCTGCCCCCTTCGCAAATCCAATCTTTGCTCCAATCGGAACCGAGTTATTCAACAGCTGCGAGTATTTTTCAGCTAAATTGTCCTCTGCAACAAAAGAAAGCACAGTCCTCATTGCACTGATGGCTTGTTGAGCAACAGTGCCAGCTTTCATATATGATGCCTGTCAGTGAAAAAACAAACAAACACAACAGTGAGGTAAGAGACTTCTTCTAAAGGAAACTTTTGCATAAGTTAGGAAGGACTGTGAAGTAGTTTCTGCACCTCTTCTTTAGCAGCCAGACCAACATAGATAGCTTTATAAGCAATGCCACAAAACATCATCAAAGGGGTCACTGAGAAGACCACAAGAGATACCTTCCATGATCTCAGGAAACCAACCATGTAACCACAAAAGAAGGTAAATAGTTGCTGAACGAAATGAGCCATCTGCAATCACATGAAACAATGGAACATTTGAACATAACATATATTATGATGTAACAGTCCCAGAGTTGAGTTCCAATTGTTTAAAGATCATCACAAGGAACATTCATTACCTTTTCTCCCATCACTTCTTGAATTTGCGCAACATCGCTTGCAATTCCATGCATTATGTCCCCTGTGCTGATTTGAGTGTCAAAAAAGCCAATGTTTTGTCTCAGGATTGCTCTCAAATACTTGGTTCTTATCCGATGAGCTGACCGGTCTCCCACCAATCTCCAACAGGTGATTTCTGGTTTCATCCCATAAAAAAATATATTAGCTGGGATCTAAGGAAGAACATTGAACTGAGGTAAAAACTCATCATTATCTCTTCTCACCTATGTATGCTCCAAACATCACCACTATTGAAAGTGCAGACATCTGCACACAAATCTGTGTTTCCACCAAAAACAAAAGTCAGCAATTAGTCTATCATAAAGCAATCTCCACCAGAGAATATCTAACTATCCTGGTTCGAACTTTGAACTAACAATGAGCTGTTTTTTTTCAAAACAAACAATGAGCTGACAATCATCATGCAAGATTCTTAAAAAAGGAAGCGAAAAATTGCAATACCTTCTGAACATCGTCCATAATCTCATCCTTGGTATCCTTAGCAATTTTGTTCACAAAGTTTCCAAACAGAAAAGAATACCAAGGAAGAGCCCCGCCATTGATGAGAGCTCCTAAACATCCCAAGAACACAAGGAACATGTCCCATCCCGTAGAGTACTTGAACAGTCCAAACAATCCAACCGATTTCCTTCCTTCTTCCTCTTCCTCCTCCTCCTCGTCATCGTATTCCTCCTCATAATCACCACCTTCATATTCCCCACTTCGACCGCCGTTCTTATAAAAATCTCCATAACTTCCGCGACCGATCGCCGGACTAACTGCTACGCCAACGTAAGCATTCGAAACAGAGTTCCGCTTCGAGTCACTCCTATCTTGACGCCCCCCGCCGCCATTGAGTCCAACATTACTTCCCCTGCTCTGATGTTCAGCGACAGCTTCCAGCTCGCTCCACTGTGACGGAGCTTTCTCAGCCTTCACCGTCACCGGAGCAGCGTCGTAATCTCTGACATTAACGACATGAGCGTTATAATTACCATTGTCGTCGCCGTCATCTCTGTAGCTCTTCAAATTAAGCCTGCCGGTGGAAACGCCGCTAATTCCGGAGCGATCGTAGTAAGAAGTTCCCGAACTTCTGAACCCGCCACGGGTTCGGGAAAGGTAAAAGTCTTGGGCTGATCTCCGCATGGCCCGGTAGGCCGAAGGAGTCGTGGCAGCCCATGGGCTCATAATCGCGCCGAAAGTACGGCTGTCATTCATCCACCCGGTGGGCTCGTACTGCCAGGACACTTCACCCTGCCATGACACGTCACCATCGGCGGCGAATGCGGCCGACGGAGGATTCCGGCTAGGGTCGCGACGACGACGATGGGGAGTTAAGTTTCCGGAGACGAGTGACATGTCTAAGGAGCTGAAAAGTGCATAGGAACGTGAGGCCGGAGATGGGGGTAGGCCGCTGCCACGGCGACGGCGGCGGTTGTTCGGGGAGCGGTGGTGCGGAGTGCGGCGGCGGCCGTCGAAGGAGGTGTCGTCCATGTTGTAACAAAAAGGGTAATTAGTTAAGAGAGTAATGGTGAGTGAGTAGGAGATGAAGGATTTGTGTCATATATGGAAATGATTGAAGGAATTAACGAAGCATAAAGGGATAGTAATTAAGATTGATGACGACAATTAACAAATGTGACATTGTTAAAAACAAATTAAAGTCGATGGTACTTATGCTGGGATTATGTTTGTTTTTTCTTACTGCAGGCTGCTGCATTGTGAAATAACGACAAGAGTATATGATTGAATGATCTGTTCTAGAACAGTATGAATAGCTGACAAGTTTGATCAATTTGGTGGGTAGCATTTTCTTTTGACGTAGAAGTTCGAGTTCGAATAGTTAATATTTAATTTTTAGTTTTCGTAATTTTGAAATAATTATTCTATGTAGCAAAATGCAATATTGTACTTTTGTTTATTTGTTTATTTTCAGACGGTTTTTGATTATTCGTAATCGAGAAATTTCCAAAATTCACATATAAAAATCAACCATAAATTTAATTTCTGAAACATTTTAACTTTATAAATCATGGAAATACATTGTCAAAATATCTGATTCAAACATCATTCTCCATACAAGATCTCATCTTGTAAATATTTTTATATAGAAATTTAGATGGCCGGCTAGAACGGGTTCAGTGTTAATACTTCAAGATCTATAAGCTAATTCCTACCATATTGTACCTTGTTTGATCAATTTGAGTTAAACAAATAACCATAATGATGGTTATAGTTGCTATTCCTACCATAATAGCATGATCGAGATCGTAAAACCTTTTAACTTGATTTTTTTAAGAAGGACAGTCGAGAAGAAGCATTACACGATAAATGAACTATATAACATCAAATTTTTTGTCGTCGTTAAACAGCTCATTTCTTATAACGAAGGACGGTTAAAAAATGTCAAATAAAAGGAAACATACTAAAAAAAGCAAAATAACATACATGACCCATGCACTATGGTGAGTACTTCTCGAAAAAGTATCCACCTTTGTCATATTTTTATATATTACACTTTTAAATCGTGTCTTATCAATTAAGATCGGATTATTATTTATAGCATATAAACTTTACCATATTGTATCGATATAAATGAACAAACAAAAGAAAAAAAAACCCTAAAAGATGACGATTAGAGGTATATTCCTATCATGTTGGAGTAGCGATGGATGCCTTGTTCATAGATCAGTGAATGAAGTGGCGTCGTATTCATCGTCTTCATTCACAATGACATGGAATCAAAATAGGCTTAGAGAGCAAGTGAAGGTAAAGTGGAGAGTCAGATTAAGCAATGGCTAGATGGACAGCGATGGATCGGAGGCTGCCACTGCCTCGTTCACCTTGTTTACAAGCAAGTCGGGACAAAAATAACGGCGAAGTTACCTATGAACCTTTGTTTGTTCTGGCCGGTTGGATCGGGTTGAAATAATAGTTCATTCGGTTTTGTAGAGTTGAGTGTTGGGTCTTGCTCGGTTGGAGCCCTCTTAGATGTTCCGTTCGGATAAGTACTTTGTAAAGGCGTGTAAGAAAGATGGTAGCGAAAGTATGAATATTAAGAGGATTAAGAAGAGATTGGGAAATAAAAAAGTATTAGCGATAGAGTTAGTATTTGTATTGACGGAAAGGTGATATGAATATTAAATCCGTGATGATGTCTGATTATCGTCATAATTAACCTTCTTTTATAGTGTTTTCAAATTGATGTAGCATATCTTTTGTATAATAACTTAAGTTACAATAACTTAAAGCTATAGTGGTATACAGAAAAAATAAACGTATGTATATTGAGTAAGAAAGGATATTGAGTAAACATATGTATATTTATTTGGTAAATTCGAGAAAATAACTAACTACTGTTATAATCATTTCAATTTAAAATTCGGCTAATTACGACCGTTATGTTGAATTTTTTATCATAGAGTCGACTTTTGTATGGTACGAAGAAGCACCCCCCTTGATCAATTTCCTGGCTCTGATGATATATCATATATGCCAAAAGCGCAATAGTTTGCTTCATGCGTTTCTATTGCACACATTATATACAAACATGTTATATTGTCACATATAATATAATTGCACGTTTAATGATCCAAAACTATATCTTAATTTTGATACAACACACAATTTTGAGTAGATGTATTTGAATGCTAATGTCGAGTTTCATTCATCATTGCTCCATGCGTCGGAAGATGTAGAAACCCGCCGACGACAGGAAATGAAGACAACATAATTTCGATTGTACAACCAACACAACCTTCGACACCGACAAGATGCTTCAGTGAACAGATCACAGATGCGACAAGGAAATTTTCAAATTATCGGTAATCGCTTCGTCCCTTTCAGAAAATCTTTAGGAATTAAGGTTTATAAAAGCGGAAAAGCGAATTCATCATCTTCAAAGGAGAAAATGTCACTTAACATATATTAAGTGACTTAACTCCAAATATGTTTTTTAATAAATCTATAAAATAGATAAACCACCCAGGCGGTCTAAGCATTTAACCGGAAGAATAACCGACTCGGATTCATGATTGGTTGCTCTAGGATTACTAACGGATATGGATATTGAGAGGGCTAAGAGAACCAAGTAAAATACAAGGAGTGGGGCGAGTATTTGTGTGGCCGGAGCTTGGAAGGTGGTATGAATAGTGAATATGTGATGATGTCATGTGCCCATCACTTTGGAGGGCTGGATCCCTGGTTTGGGCCACTGGATCAGGGCCCATCCCTTTTTAATAAACATGTGATCTACGTGTTAGCCAGGCCCAGATTAAATAGACCCCAACAATCCATATCCTGAGAAAATGCGTAATTTTGGTTTGAACAAAATAAATATATTTACTTGTGTTCTTTCTGATTTACAATTTGTTGATTGTCGCAATAAATTGATCTATTCTATTTTAAGGCGATTATAAGACGGTAATGGTGTTGTTCACACGCTTGCTAAACATTTTATTATTAAACTTGTTTATTGTAATTGTATATTCCCTCTTGCTTGATTATCAACCGATTTTGACAAACACTTATTTTATTTATCATTAATAAGTGATTCTTTTTTTCTTATAAAAGATGATTCGTTTTTCTTTATAAAAAAATTATCTGTCTATTAATCACACAATGGTCGATATATTTTCGTACACCATAACATACTTTATAATTTTTTCAACATGTCCATCAATTATTATCTAGTTAAAATTACATATATATTTAATCATTCGCGACATCGCACGAAGATACAATAACCTAGTCTTTGTAGCACAGCCGACTCTTGGTATCCTCCATTCTTTTTCCTCCTATCTTCTAAGAAAGAAAGGAAGGGAAAAGAGATTCCTTACGCTTTTGGCTGAATTATATTCATTCCCCCAATTAGATTCCCATTTCATCCCCCTCTCCCGTACTAATTCATTCCCCTTTCTTCTTCTTCTTCTTCTTCTTCTTCTGCTTTCTCTGCGCAAATGGCTTCCCATCCAGAGGTATTATTATAGCTTTTCATAACATTGATCAGTCAGTGATTTTTATGTTGCTAAATTGCCAACTAACACTGTTTTTGTTTCTGCAGAATCCTGCTAGAGTTACAGAGATACAAGTCCGGGTGGACTGCAACGGCTGCGTCCAGAAGATCAAGAAGGCACTTCATGGCATCACTGGGATTTACGATCTCTACGTCGACTTCCCTCAGCAGAAGTTGACAATTGTCGGGTGTGCTGATCCGGAAAGGATCGTTAAAGCAATTAGGAAGACTAGGAAAACAGCTATTATCATCTGTTCTTCTTCTTCCCACGTTGAACAACAGCAGCCTGCAGACACTCCTCCTCCTCCACAGCCGCCAGATCACGAGGAAAACCACGACGATGTACTGTCTGCTGATGAATCATCTAATCCTCCGGCAGGTGCAGACACTCCACCACCACCACCACCCGAACCATTACCACCGCCACCACCACCACCATCAGTTGATCCGCAGCCACCAAATGGGCCACCAGCACAGCCGGAACATCAGAATCAACAACCGGAGGAAAATTTACCATCAAACCAGCATTACCCACCTAGAAGGCAGGGAGATGCAGGGGAGGTCCACGTCATTTACCATCATGATCACCAACCACCACCACCACCACCGGATCACTACGGATACAGATATGGCGCTAACGGTGGCTCTAGTTCCATTCCCGGATATCATCAATTCGAAAGATACCGCGATGGACCACCGTTGTATCCTCAAGTTCCTCCTTCACAGATGGAACGGCAACCACCGTACATGACGAATCACAGCCCTCAAGTTCCTATACAGATCATGGAACGACAACCAGGCTACGTTGCGAATCACAGCCCTCAAGTTCCTATACAGATGGAACGACAACCAGTCTACGTTGTGAATCACAGCCCTCAAGTTCCGATGGAACGGCAGCAACCAGTGTACATGACGCATCACAGCCCACGAGTTCCTCCTCCACAGATGGAGCGGCAGCCTGTGTACAGCCCACGAGTTCCTCCTCCACAGATGGAGCGGCAGCCTGTGTACGTGACGACGCATCACAGCTATAACACGTACAGGCCATCCCCGTATGTGACGGAGTACGAATATGTCCGATCAGCGATGCCGGCCCCACCACCACCACCACCACAACAACAGCCGAGATACACGCATAATTACAGCAGGATGGACTACTACAGCGAGGAATACCATGACGTTAACCCTCCAAGTAATGGGAACATCACCTCGATGTTCAGTGACGAAAACCCCAACTCCTGCACAGTTATGTGAAGGGGACTGACGGCCGGCTGCGGCTGCGGCTCCGGCGGCTATGATTAAAACAAGGATAGTAGGTAGAAGATAATGAAATGTGGGGAAATTGTGCAACGAGTCTTTTCCAGAAAGTAGGAAGGAATGAGATTCCAGGCTTGTAAGTGCGGGTGAAGAATCGATTCGATTCTCCCTGTATGATGAAATTCTTTTCATGAACAAAAAGAAGAATAAAAATGCATATCATTCCATGGTTCGTCTCTTGTTCATCTGAAGCACGTCATATCTTTACAACTGAAATGGACGGATTTCATTCTTTGCTGGTTCATAAAGGCTCTTTCTTTTTAGCCTAGCTAGAATAAGAGAGAAGCCAGCAAAACATGCGTAAATTAAAATGAAACAATGATTCATTGTGTATGATCTATAAATACGAATCACAAGTTGAACAACATTCACGATACAACTAAGTTATGTTCTTGTGTTTTGAATTTAGTACTTATCTAACATTCGATTTTCTTATATCAATAATGTGACCAGTTTCTTTGAAGTTTGAACAGTAGTTCGTCTCCGTGAAACCTTAACCCTCTTGCTATCCAGTTAAAAAGAACATACTACAAATAAATAGTACAAAAACCTGCTTGTGGACTTGTGTCCCAAAACTGACGAAACCGAGAACCAACACATCGACTTCGCCTTCCAAGGGCAGCAGGCAGACCCATGAATCCCCATTGATGAACGTCAGAGCTATAGCTTTTCAGGCTCAATTCTTATCATCGTCACTGCTTAGATCTGACTGATCGTCGTCCTCCCTATATACATCTTCATCCACTTCCTCATCGTCGTCATCGTCTTCATCCTCTACTTGCACATCAGTTTGGTTCTTGTCCAAGGAGCCCTTGTCAAACTTCCATAACACCACACAAGAAAGAATATCAATACAAACCACAAAATCCTGTAAATAAAGATGAAGACCGAAACTATGCTAAAGATATTGCAGACCTGTGCGGTCACAAGCTGCAATCGACCTGACAATTGCAGTAAGGGCTCAACAGCATTCCCTCTGGATCGCGTGATCTGGATAAGGGCAAAAACAAAGACTATTAGCTCTATATACCAAAACGCCCACACTACCTATATAGCTGACGTTCCTCATTTTACCTTCAGCAATGAATTAAGCATTTGGGTATCGGGTTTTTCTTGAGCCAAGATGTGACGCCCGTGAATGACCAATATCCAGGATATCCACGGTAGCACCGATTTGGCATTATGAGACCTGTCGAAGATAACGACCCATTTGAGTTCCGGCGATAAGTCAGGCACAGGTGCTTCATTAAGAGTTCAGAAAAAATGCAGCATTGCACCAGAAATTCCAAATCCGGATTGGAAACTATACTTGGGATGCTAAGCCATAGTCTATAACATTTAATACAAGAAGCTTAAAACCAAAAACAGAAACATCAACAAGGGCAAACCTGGACTGCCATACGGACAGCAAGGTCACAAGTAACTTGTGCGCATTGCTAGGTTCCATGGACAAAACAGAAGTCCTGATCTGGTAAAGGAAAGGAAATAGACACCAGTGATGAAATTGAAGACGGCAGTTGATTAAGCAAGGAGCACCCTTGCAAGTTTGGAAACCCAAAAAAAACTTAAAAAGCGTATGAGTTGCAACAAGAAACCTTCTTTTGGGGAACATTATCTTGAAGTTGGATTCCCACATTAGTTAGAGAATCCAATGCTCGTTTGACAAAGTCAGAATCACCAGGTAGTATTCTCAATTCTCTGAGTCGTATCTCCATGCTCGTTGTTGGAGTTTCAACGCCTACCATGTCATCTGCAAAGATCAACATAATCCAATAGATATTACAGAAAGGAGCAGTTGAAAAAGAAGTTGCAGCTACCTTTCTTCTTTTAAGTTTTAACAAGAGTATGTTTCCCGATATCGAAAAAATGAAACTAAATTGCTATTGCATTATTCTAACCTAGTACTATACCACAGCTTTCAGTCAACTGGGACAGTACTCAAAATACCTTTAGGATCTCTGGACTCGGGTTTGCTCCTGTTATCAACCAAATCAACCATGATGTCATCAGATACATTGCTCTGTCTGTCTCTCTTCTTTTTATCATGAAAATCAGATATTTTTGGTACTGGAAGAAGTGCATCCTCCACATTTGCACGGTCGAGTGCAGTAACTGTTGATAAATACAAAAGAAAATCATATTCATTATTAAGCCATTGCTAAAAGTATTACCTTCATGACTTAGACCTTCACATAAGAAAAAAATACTTGCCTCGTGCATTTGTCCCCTTCTGTGGTTTGATAGACTGGCTAACTGGAAGGAGAACTCCATCCTGTGAACTATTTAACTCCACATCTTTGCCAGCTTCCACAAATATTTTCTGAAATGAAGGCTTCACCAGCAAACCATAGGCAAGATAGACATTTGCAGATGTAGGTTTTGCTATGACTTGTAATTGAGCTGCAAATATTGCAGGGAGTGGACCCCTCTGACTTTTCAGGGAGGTGTCATCGTGAGATAATGAGACCATTGTGGGCTTGGCACTCCGTAGTTCCTCAACACTCTGTCCGCACCATGTATAACAAACACCGGTCTCCGAGATGGCCAAAACATAAAGCCCTGGCTCATCTCCTCCGCCGTTCTCAACACACTTGGCATGAAGGAAAACTGCAGGATGTTCCATTGCCAAAACACAGCTTGTTGGCTGCTTCTTTCCGCTGCCAGTTTTCCATAGGGCGACATATCTTTCATTAGTCGCAGAGGAGAGAATGTATTTACCATCATCAGTAAAGATCATACATCGAACAGCTCCCTGGAAACAAAGTGAACAGAATTACTAAGACAAAAAAAAGATAGATCCTAGTATTTGGGCAAGTTTGAAACGATAATAGAATAACAAATCTGACAGAGATTATTAGATGGGAAAAATACTCACTGGATGACCAGAAAATTTCTGTAGCTTTTGGTGATCAGAGCAACTGAATGTTTTTACTTGTGAAGCAGCAGTTGCCAATGTCTTCCCATCTTATCACAACAGTAGCACAAACTAAATGTCAGATTTTGCAAAGAACCAAAATAGGTTTATTCCACATTATAGATCTTGGTGCATGCTTTCAGGCCAGTTCAAGACAAAACGAAACCTCAAATTGATCCGCCATAAGCATAAAAAACTGCATAGACCATGTACCTGGAGAAACACACATGGAAGATATTGCTTTGGTTGAAGCTTTAAACTTTCTGGTCACATTTGCAGTTTGCGGGTCAATTTGGCAAATCATTCCATCAGCACCTGCAGTGTAGATGCTTGATTCGCTGGCAGAAAATGAAATCGAAGTCACACCCCTGCAGCGATTGAGTAGAGAGTTAGGACTTGAACAAAGCTCCACAAATCAGCGCAAAGTTCCATGAATTCTCATTTCAGTTATTTTTCTTATATCCCAAACTAGCAAAGCATTAACATTCAAAGGACTCACCCAGGATGGCAATCGCTTACGATCCACTTGGGTTGACCAGCAGCGACATCAAGCGCCAGGACATCTCCACTACCAGTTCCTAATACTAACAACGAACTCCCTAGTTTCCGTTTCTTCTGAAACCCACGAAAAATTCAAACATGCAGACACCTCAATATCAAGCTAAACCCTTCTAACAAGCCAGCAATAAGGCCGCATTATCGAATGTGACAAACCTTTCTGTCAAGAGATAGCCATTCGATGCATGTGTAATCAACCGAAAGGTGTCCTCTCTTCGTTTTAGCCAACAGACTGACATCACTGGACGATATGTCCGCAAACTCCGTCTGAAGCTGGCTCTTCAAAGTGTCCCAAATCTGGAAAATATAAACCGAAAAAGGTCAAAATCAGCATAGTCAATAAAGAAGCGACATGGTTACACACAAGAGATTTCAATTACCTTTACTCGACCATCGCCTGAGCTAATAGCGAAGTAGTCCAATGACGGACTGAATGCAGTCAGCAGGCCCCTGATATTGCTAGACGCCATATATATGTTCCTCCCTGGAATAAAAACGAAGCGGGAAGCTATGGCTTAACAAATAGGGCAAGAAAAGAAGCAGAAGGAAAGGAGCTCGATGCTGAGGAGAGTGAGTTGCCTCCTAATAAACTGAGAAATTCATAAACGTGACGAGAATTTTCGTCAGTTGAGAGAGACAATTATTCCGGCGGGAGGGGCGATACCTGAAACAGAGGAAACGATGAAGGTGGTGAACTTGGCGATTGCTTGTGGAATGACGGCGACGGCGCAGAAAGTCGGGAGGGTTCAGGTTTTAGGTCGATTTATTGGGAAATTACCTAAGATGATCATCTAATTGTGGGCTTTATACAAAATGCTGACTTGATGATAATGTTTTCACAAATTGTTACTAAAGTTTGTAGTAACTAACAAAATGGTATTTATGTTCAAATTATTAAGACGGTATATACAATGGACACCCTATAAAATATCTAGTCAATTTATTTTTACCAAAGATAAACATGGCTTTTGGAAGAATAATCGTCCAAAAACTAACCCAAATAAGCCAAAATCAACCCATCAATCGATCTTAAAAATTGGTTCATTTGAATTTCAAATACTATAACACAATTCTTAATTTTTTAAAATCATCATCACTTATATTAATGTTGCTTGTCAAATAAATTATAGTCGAGTGATTATAGCCCCTTACCACAATGATTTTCAGACTCTATAATGATACCATCGATCTCACCTGGCAGTCCCGGAATCTGTCAAATGGATTCTTTGTTATTAAACAAATGTTGCTTGAATATTGAATTAATTCAGAGACTAGTTAGGGTGATGGCTCGGTCAACACTAAATCGACATGGAAGGATGAAAGAAAGAAAGACATATCTCAAGCTCTGGTATTATGATGGAGTAACCGAGGGGGAGCTGGTCATCAAAATGCAGCAACTGCAGCCCCGATCTTGTCTCCGATCACCTGGCCATATCCCTAAGTCAAGCCAGACCTTTTAATTCCATGTAACGGCAATTACTGAAATCCAAGCAAAAGATGAGTGAAAAATGGCAGGATATCCCATTTCAAGAAGAAAGATATCCTTTTTCCTCGATTTATTTTGTTATACCAGCCGTTACCAACATAACAGTTTGATTCACCAGTCTGCAACTCGCGACGGAGATTTCGAAACCCAAAGGTGAAGAGGCCACACAAGAAGATATCATTTTTATAAAGGGAGGAAAAACCCGATAAACTGTCAAAACACGGGGAAATGAAATGAACATCTAGCTTGCTGTCAGCTTCTTCCCAATCCTTATCAGTGCCACCCTTTTTAATCTCTCAATCCCTCTTTCTCTCTTTCAAAGCTCTCAGAGTTGGAGACTTCAATTTCAATTCTAACTGATCAATCATCGTGAAAGGGAAAAAATGTCTAGCCGGACATCTGATCTCGTCGGTGAAGTCCAGGCGGCTCACCAGTTCGATCGGAACGCCTTGTTCCGTTACGTTTCTGCTAACGTCGCCGGTTTCCCCGACTCTCAGCCTTCCACCTTCTCCGTTAAGCAGGTCCCTCTCAATTATCTTCTCTATTTGTGATTTTGGCGGGTTTGATTCTTGGTGTAGTGTGTGCTTGTTCTGATGGTTGAAATTTTTGCATTTGACTTGTTCTTAGTTTGGACATGGCCAATCCAATCCCACGTTTTTGTTGGAAGCTGGCGCCGGAACCTCCTTGAAACGCTACGTTCTTAGGAAGAAGCCTTCTGGGCAGTTGCTGCAGTCTGCTCATGCTGTCGATAGAGAGTACCAAGTAAAAAAAGCAACATACTAGTAGTTAGTAGCTGGTTTTCAAGGTTTTCTTTATTCTCAAGGTGAAATTATTTGTGTGGTTGATGGAAGGTTCTTCGAGCTCTGGGAGAGCATACTCAAGTTCCGGTCCCCAAGGTGTTCTGTTTGTGTATGGACTCAAGGGTGATTGGAACTGCATTCTATATAATGGAGTATTTGGAAGGCCGCATTTTCATTGACCCCAGGCTTCCGGTACCACAATCATTCTATTTTGTTTGGTTTGAGTTTCTTTCATTGCAATTGCTTTGGAATGTATTGAGAAATATGGTGATGGATCATGTTTTGGTCAGGGAGTTGCACCGAAGAGCAGGAGGGCAATCTACCGAGAAACTGCAAGGACATTGGCTGCTCTGCATTCTGTAGATGTGGATGCTATCGGTCTGAAAAAGTATGGGCGTCTGGATAACTACTGTAAAAGACAGGTGCAAGAAATGGTTACATGTGCTCTTTTGGCTTAGGGTGAGATGGTCATCTTTAGTTTATGAAATTATATACAGGCTCTTCATATTTCAGGTGGAAAGATGGGCTAAACAATACATTGCATCAACTGCTGAGGGGATGTCTCCGAGATATGACAGGATGTTAGAGCTGTCTGATTGGTTGCGTCAACACATTCCTACTGAGGACGCTTTAGGGACAGCAGGAGGCCTGGTTCATGGAGACTTCCGCATTGACAACCTTGTATTTCATCCCTTTGAGGTGCGTTGTGGGTCCTGTTAGGAGGTCTAGTTTAGCTGGATATCCTCAAAAGTGATTTGGTTTGCAGTTGCCTGTTATATTCACCCATGTTCCAATGGAGTTGCTATTTTTCCGCAGTGAAATACTGTCAGCTTGTTACGGTAACTAAAATTTTAAACTTTCGACCTTCTTGCAGGATCGAGTGATTGGTATTCTGGACTGGGAATTGTCTACACTTGGGAACCAGATGAGCGATGTTGCTTACTCTTGTTTGGTACTACCAACTAACTGCAACACAGCTGAAAATATCTAAGTTGTTGGTTTACAGGAAGTATCATATTTCTTAGCGCGTTGCTCATTTAAGTTGATTGCTTTACGTTTGGCAGGCTCATCATGTAGACATTGACCTTTCCAACCAACAACTTGGTGAAGGAATGGAATCTGCCCTTCCTGAAGGGATTCCTTCACAAACAGAATATATTGCCGAGTATTTTTCTGCATCTGTAAGTCCCATCTTGACACTGTGAACAAGCGTCCAAATTCTCAATTATACCACAAGATGGAGCTGTTTAATTAAATGGCTCTCAAGATCTAGAGTTTTTTATTGTGGAGAACTGTGTGAAATATTCAAATTGTAAATGCAACTGGTGAACTTCTCCAAGCTATTTTTTACCAACTGTCTGTTAAGTTTTGCCATTTTCTTAATTTGATGGACATGATAAAACTTTTTAAATATTGGCATTTAGGGAAAACCATGGCCTGCCAACACATGGAAGTTTTATGTTTCCTTTGCTATGTTCCGTGGAGCTTCTATCTATGCTGGCGTGCATAGTCGATGGATAATGGTAAGTTATGGAAGAGAAACATCTCCTTTGTTTATGAGTGATGTTACTTGCTATAAAATTGTCGAATAGCTGATATTCTGCAGATGTGTTCATGCAGGGTAATGCTTCTGGGGGCGAGCGTGCTCGTCATGCTGGAAGGCTGGCCAATGGTCTTATAGATTATGCTTTGGAATTTATATCAAAGCCAACAGTACTCCCTGATCACTCTCCATATGGTAACATAGCGTCCTGGCCATTTAATTGTCTTGTGATCATATTCCTGAGTGGTTTCAGTTGATTGTTCCACGACTTGGGTGATTCTTAAATCACATTGGATGTTTCATCATGTTTTGAAGTCACCATATGAACTTGTTTTTGCACGCTTGCTTGTCTATGATGTGCAGATGAAGCTGCTCATGAAATGAAAACTCAAGCACTTATGACGGAAAGTGGGATGTTAGTTCCTTCGAGAAAAGTGCTGGAACTGAGGATGAAACTAATGAAGTTTATGGAAGATCACATTTACCCCATGGAAACTGAATTCGCTAAACTTGCTCGGTCTTCCTCACGCTGGACAATCCATCCGGAAGAGGAGAGGTTAAAGGATCTGGCAAAGAAACAAGGATTATGGAACTTATTTATTCCGGTACCTCGCGCCCCGCTTCTCTGTGTTCCTCTTTCTGTGTGTTGTACTTTACTGCGTTCTGTTTTGTTTTTTTTGGATTTCAATGACCCAGGGTGCTTCTTTGGCAGTTGGACAGTGCTGAAAGAGCCAGGAAGCTATTATTTGACGGGAGCAATGATGTCCCCTCAAGCGATGCGCATGATCAATTACTTGGTGCTGGCCTCTCAAATCATGAATATGGCTACCTTTGTGAGATCATGGGTCGTTCTGTATGGGCGCCGCAGGTTTTCAATTGTGGTGCCCCTGACACCGGAAATATGGAGGTAAAAATAAGTTGCCAATCACGCACAGGATGAAAAGGATTTGATACGTGTGTTTTGGACATCCAATCTTCAGAATGCGTCTGAGCATGAATTAGTAGTTGACAGCCCTTGAGCGGCTGTGTTTGCAATTATTTTGAGAAGCCTAAAAAGTAGGATTTCTCTCCTAAAGTCTAAACTGAAATATGCTTTGTCTGCTTCTTCATAGGTTCTCCACTGTGATCTTGTTTGCTGACACAGCCTTAGAAGTTTATACATGATTTGTCTTTCGTGCTCTTAGTTATTGGCATTGGAAATCAGGTTTTAGGTGCTTCTATCTTTCAAATCCATAGTTATTAGCATTGGAAATCAGAGTTTACGTGCTTTTGACCCTACGAGCATTTAGCATTTTGATTAAGATTCTAGGCTTATGAAGCATTATGTTGTTTTCTTCGTCATAACAGGTATTATTGCGCTATGGAAATAAGGACCAGCTCCTTAAATGGCTTATCCCGTTGCTTCAAGGAAAGATTCGTTCGGGATTTGCAATGACGGAGCCACAAGTTGCGTCTTCTGATGCAACCAATATCGAGTGCTCCATTAGAAGGTACCCGTCTGCAATATTTTGCAAGGCCTGAATCAAAAAAGAATTGGAACTATAACATTAATGAATATTTGTCTTGGTTTTTTGAGCTCCAACTTACCTTAGAATTGCATTTGACTTATTAGAGAAGGTGACTCGTACATTATCAACGGGACTAAATGGTGGACAAGCGGAGCCATGGATCCAAGGTGTAAAGTTCTCATCGTCATGGTTAGTTCTTTTGAGGGCTGATGTTCATCATAATGCTTCATACACATTGTTTTATTGTCAGTGATGCAACACTTGGACTTTATATAATATACTACAGGGGAAAACAGACTTCGGAGCTGCCATTCATAAACAGCAGTCCATGATATTAGTAGACATGCATGCTCCAGGCGTGAAAGTAAAGAGACCACTTGATGTCTTTGGCTTTGATGATGCACCTCATGGGCACGCCGAAATCACATTCGAAAGTGTACGAGTGCCCGCAGCGAATATTATTTTGGGAGAAGGGCGTGGGTTTGAGATTGCACAGGTAAGTTTCCATTGTTTTCATCCTAGTGTTACCAAAACCCAGCAGAAGCGAAGTATGAGCTTTAAGAAAATGTCCCTGTAATCAAATCCCGCACCGTCCTGGTTCTCTATTGCAGGGTAGACTAGGCCCAGGAAGGCTGCATCACTGCATGAGATTGATAGGTGCTGCAGAGCGCGGAATGCAGTTGATGGCTGAAAGAGCTCTCAGTAGAAAAACTTTTGGGAAGTTCATTGCTCAGCATGGTTCATTCCAAACAGATCTTGCTCACGTAAGTTGATGATTCCTGATCTTATTAGGAATAGAGTGAGAACTGGAGAGGTATAAATTTGTTGGTGAATAATATAAAAACCAATCTTGGACTTAGATCACAATGTTCTTCACATGATATTAGAGTCTTTAAAGATCGGGAGGTCTTCCTTTCGAATTTTGATAGCCCCCAGTCCGTGCCACATGATTTGTCGAAATTGCGCAAAGCTCAGCTCTTCTGAGAGCTTATGCTTGAGGGGTTGTGTTAGTGAATAATATGAAAACCTGTCCTGGACCTCTCCCAGCAACTTGAATTATTGGGATGCATCGGGTCTTGACTCTCAGTCAAAATTTATCTGGATTATGAACAGATAGGGAGGGTTGGATTTGATAATTGGATATTCAGTCAAGTAACTACCAGATTTATGTAATAACCGGGATTTTATGTAGTGTCGGATAGAGCTGGACAAGACGAGGCTGTTGGTTTTGGAGGCAGCGGAGCAGCTTGATCGGCTAGGGAACAAAAAGGCTAGAGGGACAATCGCAATGGCCAAGGTAAAGAGTTGAGGATCAGTTCTGTAATACTAGCACATTGTTCATCTGGAAGTGTTTTGAAAGTCGAATGTAATATTGTGGGTAATGAATGACAGGTAGCAGCACCAAGTATGGCTCTGATGGTGTTGGACAGAGCAATGCAAGTGCACGGAGGGATGGGGTTATCGTCGGACACGGTTCTTTCGCATCTTTGGGCCACCGCTCGGACATTGAGGATAGCCGATGGTCCGGATGAAGTCCACTTGGGTACCATTGCCAAGTTAGAACTACGAAGAGCTAAGCTTTGAGAGCCTCCTCAACACAGCAATAATAATAATAATGGCAAACAGCTGAAGGCCATCACTCGTTTTGTTTGTAAAAAAGAAAGCATGGAATTGAAATTATGTATCGGCTGATACATAGGAAAAGATAGCTATGCATCAATTACCACTAAACTTGTTAAAACTCTTGACAAGTTACTTTTTTATTCACCGGATACTATTAAACTTTATATTATTGTTATCGAACACCACTTTCTTCAAACTTTTACTGTGACAATGATGTGGATTGATATGTGACTTCGTAGTCGGTAGCTATCGTTGACATGGACATTCTTTTGTTTCCGTCCGAGATAAGGAGACAACAAGATGATAGTTCATGTTCTCCTCTTTCTCATTGCACAGCCGCTTGTCAGACACCGATCGGTGGAGTTGTGAACTCATAGAACGGAATTCTCATCCTTCACAGGCTTGGCCCAAATCAGGACCAATCAAAACGGAAGTTAAGCAAGCGCGGACCAAGAGAGAGTTGCAAATTTGTCGACGTTTAACCTGAGCTACATCCGAGGATAAGTACCCAACGTAGACCCGGGAGGTGTGGCCTCATGCAACCTAGTCATCCTAGCAGTTGGAATTTTAACTACTAATAAAAGTGAAAAACTCAATTTTAGAAAATGAAAATTCACCTCTAAATCTCTAAATTATATTTAGTAAACATTGACCAGCATACCCCCCAGCCACGCATCTCCTCGTCTTCTTCCGTTTTCTTCTCGCTTCCCCGGTATATATAAACATAAATTTAATCTCCATAATCTTCATAAAGTAATAACTCGATAAAATTATTAAAAAAAAACAGTTATAATTAGAAGCAAATAAAATAGGCAGAGCTGTCGAGGGGCTAGTTTCTCGACATTAAAAAAACAGAAAAATAAAGCCCCAGCTCTGTGAATTAAACACCCCCAAAAAAAAGAAAAAAAATCATTTGGAAGTACTTATTTGCATAACTCAACAAAATGGGTGACGACAACGACAAAAAGAAGAAGATCGCCGTGATGGGCGTCTCCTCCATCCTTCTGGTGGCCATGGTGGTCGCGGTCGCCGTCGGTGTAAACAACGGCCCCGACAAAAGCGGCGAAGGCGGCGGGGACGGTCACGGAGGCATTTCCACAACGTCCAAATCCGTAAAGGTCCTTTGTGCACCATCCCTCTACAAAGAAACCTGCGAGAGCAGTCTCGCCAAGTCGGGCAATAACGTGACCGACCCTAAGAAGATGGTCCAGGTCGGGTTCGAGCTCGCGGTCGAGTCCTTGAATGACGCGATGAAGAACTCGACCACCATCAAGGAGGTGGCCGAGGACCCCAGGGCGAAACGCGCTGTGGAGATTTGCGAGGATCTCATCGAGACCTCCATCGATGATTTGAGGCGGTCTCTCGACGAGCTCGACAATTTCGACATGTCAAAGGCGTACATCCACATCGATAATTTAAAGACATGGCTCGAGGCCACCATCACGTATCAGGTATTAGATCGGATGATAAAATGACAATATATATCATTTCACAACAAGAAAAAAGATCCACAATTACGGAAAATGTCTTTTTTTCTTAATTGAATATCGAGTGGTTAAAAACATTTAGTCACAATATTAATCATAAGAGAGTGAGCTTTAAGGGTTTAGAAATCCCGTAACTAATAGTTACGAAATTTTCCCATCCAAAAAACTCACTTCCTTCATGTGCCTAATGCAAAAGACAAAATGTCGAATGATTAAAGGTATTCCCGCTTAACCGACAATTTCAAATAATTAAATCGGTTAATGATCTGATATTTCTTTTCTACGAATGAGTTTGATCATATTTGTTAACCATAATTTTCTTTATATGTATATCTATTTTAACCAAAATCGACCTACTTTGATCGGTTAAATGACGGTCAAATAACCGAATCATGAACATAAAGATTGGTTAATTAGTTAACCTATGTTTCGTACAGTGCTAATTAACTGACCATATTAATGGCCTTGACAGAGTCTTGCCCCTACGAAACACCGAGCCAAGTAACTCTAAACTCTAGCCCGAGTTAGCCCACCACTAATTCCGCCATGTACACTGACACAAATTCAACCTAATTCTCTCTTAATATGATCAGGAAACGTGCCGCGACGAGTTCGAGAACACGACCGGACCATCCGGCGACAAGATGAGGGAAATTCTGAAGCTCTCCGGGGAGCTGACGAGCAACGGCCTAGCCATGGTGAGCGGCCTGTCCCAGATACTGAAGACGTTGCACGTACCCGGGGCAGAGTCGAGAGACGACGACGAAAACTTCGGCGACAGCCACAGGAGGTTGTTGGGAGTAGAAGGCGACGTCGGGGCCGGGGGGTTCCCGAGGTGGGTGACGCCGATGCAGAGGAAGTTGCTGGCGGCGACGCCAGAGAATGTGAAGCCGGACATTGTGGTGGCTAAGGACGGGAGCGGGCAGTTTAAGAGTATTATGGAGGCGATTAACACTATTCAGAAGAAGCATAAGGTTCCCATTGTTATGCATGTTAAGGCCGGGGTTTATAATGAACAGGTGCTCATTCCTAAGTATGTTACCGGACTTATGATGATCGGCGATGGGCCGACTAAGACTAAGGTCACCGGCAGGAAGAACTTCCACGAGGGTACCCGTACTTCCGATACCGCCACTTTTGGTCAGTATATATTACTTCTTTCATTTCTTTTAATTTCTTATTGAAGTCATATTTTTTATGTCGAAATTGGACCCAATTTTGATAGCGGATGAAATTTTCTTGGATGCATTTTTCGTGCGAACAAAGTAAAAAAGACCAATTCTGTTAAATTTGGGGACAAAATCACATTTACTTTCTGCCATAAAAATTTCGTTTGAAAATATTTGGGATTGAAATTCTAGCAAAATTGATAATTTCAGTTAATTAATTTTAAGACATTTAATTAATTTTATTAGAAATGATTCATGCATAAAACTAACAAAAATATTTCTCAAAGAGTTGACGACATACACTCTTATACTAATTTTCAATTCATCCAGTTTACAATTACTATTGAAATCCCAGAGTTTATTATTATTAAATATAAACAATCTATTTTTACATGAAAATATAAATAATCTTGATGGGTGGTATTTGCAGCAATATTAGCACCAGGGTTCATAGCAAAGGACATGGGGTTCGAGAACACAGCAGGAGCAGAAGGCCACCAAGCCGTAGCATACAGGTCCCAGTCCGACAACTCGGTCATCTACAACTGCCAATTCGACGGCTACCAAGACACTCTCTACCCACAATCCAACCGTCAATTCTACCGCGATTGCGTCATCTCGGGAACCATCGATTTCATCTTCGGTGTGGCTCGAACCGTCCTCCAGAACTGCACCATGATCATCCGCAAGCCGATGGCCAACCAGGCGTGCATCGTGACGGCAGAGGGCCGTAAGGATCCTAACGGATTGTCGGCCATCGTCATCCAGAACAGTCGCATCAAGGGCGACCCGGCTTATGTTCCGGTTAAGGACCAAAACAAAGGCTACCTGGCACGGCCCTGGAAGATTTATTCCAGGACCGTCATCATGCACTCCGCCATCGATGGAGTTATCCAGCCGGAAGGCTTCCTGGCGTGGGATAAAGATTTGGGGCTCAAAACGCTTTACTATGCCGAGTTTGAG
Source organism: Linum usitatissimum (assembly GCA_030674075.2). Lineage (NCBI taxonomy): Eukaryota > Viridiplantae > Streptophyta > Magnoliopsida > Malpighiales > Linaceae > Linum > Linum usitatissimum. Next base: position 3,513,785 of record JAUJYP020001495.1, read on the forward strand.
AACACGGGTCCCGGTTCGGATACGTCCGGCCGGGTCAAGTGGCCCGGGATAAAGAATATCGGAGCTGCGGAGGCGGAGAAGTTCACGCCGTCCAAATTGTTTGTGGAAGGAGATGCTTGGATTACGGACAGTGGAGTTCCTTATATTCGTGGTATGAAGTAAATTCCAAATGATTGTATTTTTTTTATTTTTTTGGGAAGGTAAAAGGAAATTTTAGTGTTATTTTTCATTTGTTTGTGCGGTTGTGATTAGAGGATCACCGTAGGAAAATGTGGATCGAGATATGTATAGCCGTCCGATCAATGAATGTTATATTTACTAAATATTTTACACTTTTATATCATTCAACATTTGATTTATATATAGTTATTTTAACTCCACTGAATCGGATGGACATAGTAGTACGATTTAGAGAATTAATCTGGATGTTGACCAACTTTTTGTGATCGTCTTGTGATCCTTACGTTTTCAAATCCCTGTTAAATGTGATATCGATAACGGCGGAATAAAAGCGCCGTTAAGCGAAAGTTATTTAGTAAGAGTTTCTGTACATTTTTAGTACAATATCTATCATTTGTTATATAACCTATTAGAACATAACGATATGATACTTCCGTACAATTTTTATCTTTCCCTCTTCTAATGAATTACTTGTAATTATCAGTTTTGTTGTTCAATGATGATTAGTATTTTAATTTGATCACTTTCGATTATCCATCTTCTGATTTATCACTTCCAAACATTGACCTGCAATTTTGTACATATGCAAATGAAGGAAAATACATGTCTTTTCTTCTTGTTATTCTCCAGCAACCAGAAGTACAAAACAGATGAACAGTTCAAATTCATCTGGAGAATGCAAACATAAAACACAAAGAATTCAACATAAGACTCGGAACTAGAAGCTTGGTCCTCTTTCTTGATTCGTTCACCCTTCATTGTCTGCACTTTCTTCGGTTGTGACCTACGCCTTTGCACAAACTGCAGCTCATCTTCATTCCTTTCTTGGACATGGCTGAGTATTCTACACCGTTCTTGTTCTTCTTTTTTGTTTCTAGTTCCCACGCTTCTTTTGCATAGGTCCTGCAGTCCGAGGTGCAAACGTCGGAGGACGGAGATCAGGTCCCTCGCTTCGAATCCACCTTGTACTATCATTTAGTGGGTGGATTACACGCTTCCATGATTGCAAAGCAGCTTCCACTTGTAGACATGATTCCACATCAAACCCCGGTCTTTCCTTGTTAAAATGCAAGCAAGATATGGCATGTCCACATGGGATACCAGTAAGTTGCCGTCCCCCGCAAGCACAAGTCCTATTACGCACATCAACCTTGTGTTCCACATTCCACTTGAAATTCACCACCTCCATTTATGCACATTAGTCGACTTGCAAACTGCCCAAAGTGCATCTTTTCAAGTCCTTAGCTCGGGAAAATCCTCCACTCAAGTTGGTGTACATGTGTCGTACACAATATCGATACTCGACATAAGGAAACAATCGATTCATCACATTGATTAAACCCTGAAATTTGCAAACGAACTATAGGAATATTGACTTAGAGCTCTACCATATCCCAGTAGGAGCAGCAGTAGCAATTGACTTGATAGCATTTCAAATGATATATGGCTGATTGCTCGCAATAATATAATAAGCATGCATGTCTTTTAATGTTGTCACGATAAGTAAATAATATCACATTTCATCACCGTCTTTTTTGTGTAGGCATGCATTTTTTTTATAAAAATATACCACAAAGAAACTCATTTTAACATTATTTTAACTCTAATAAAAAGTAACAGTAGTAACAAAACCATACCTTTTATCTGTCGGACATAAGGGTCCACTTCTCTATCGAAGTTATTTTCAAATCTTCAGCTAACAAAATGATAAATCATTCTCACGTAGACATATATTCTTTTTCAACCATTGCCCATGCAATAAGATACATATGGTTATTTGCATCTATCCAAACAGTTGTGAATATTTGTCAACCGGTTACTCGTCTACGCTCGTTTTTGAATCTTTTTTCGGCGCATCCAAACAGACGTAAATCTTCGTAAATGTTAGCACCTCGTAATCGATAGCAATAGTAGAACCTGGATTTGTCCTTTCCAATTCGGACTTGTAGGCAAATAACTTATAAAATTGCTCTTTGTCATCCCCGTATACTAGGATTGATGGAGCATAGTTAGTTCGATGAGCTTTCATCCGACTTATCCTCAAACTGTGATCATGCAATATTGTGACTATCAAACCCTTTACGGACCAACCGGGATCTTGACGAAAGCTATCAAGATATTTTTGTGCCAACCACGACCCTGTTGCAGCTCGAACATCTTCGTCAACTCCACATGAGTGTGTGAAAAAACCCGTCATGATTGGAACGGTTGTGCATCCCAATATCAGTGCAGCATACCCACAATTTTTTTTTGCAAACACACCACAGTTGTCTCTTGTCGTTTGTAGAAAACCAAATATTACGTTTCTCCTTAACAGCATGTGACTTGCAAGCATGCTTGAGCTCGATAAAAGATCTAAAAATCTGCATGACCTTCAATTTTGGATTGTGCATATCCCTTTTCAATATCGAATTCAGGGAATCGTACACGATCGTCATCCATATTTATGTATGATATCAAAATGTACGATTTTAATAAGTAAGGACAAAAAAATATTACCAAGCAGTAATATTTCTCCTGATCCTAGTAAAACAAAGCATGTTGACAAAATAACGCTGACCCAAAACAACGTTTAGATGCATTTGTTGATTTTGATAGGAATAAGATACTTTTGGTACAAACGCAATCATGGAGTGCTAATTAGTAATTAGTCTAGAAAACAAGGAGTGACCAAAGAATTAACCAAGTATTTGTAATATAAAATATTTATTTCCCAAGTTTTCGGGTTTGGAAAATGCAACAGCGCCAGATTTGTCAAGTGTCAACATTTTGGTTCCGCAGGCTCGAAACCTACCACTGCACCACCATAACCCCGTTAATGGCTGCTGGCTGCTGCTTCCAAATCATAATTTCTTTTTGGTCACCATCCCTTTATTTCTTGCTTTGATTCCTACCCTCCTTCTCTTTTCGTCCGTCAATTCCCTCCCAATACACAGACTCGTCTTCCCAAGTGTCGTTCCCTGTCAGCGTCTGGTTCTTGTTTCCTTCTTCGTTCTTCTCCGTCATAATTCCTGCTCAAGTTTCTCGAAATAATCTAATCAAAATCAACAGTGTCATCGTCGCCTTGTTTTCTCCGCTTCCCGTACTCTATTTAACCAGGTCACTGTCCTCAAACCCATTCTACCAACCCACTTCTTTCTCCTCCCTTATTCGCAAGGTAATACGTTTTCACTGTTCTTTTTCTTTGTTCTTGCGCCTTCATCTTCTCATCGAATCAACAATGCCTTGTTCTAGCTTCCAGTAATTACACCGCTAATGTGATTTCCCCCCGATTCACTGGGGTTTTGTAAACCATAGATCTATTGAACAGAGTTTGCCCTTCATGCCTGAGGAGGATCTTAATTGGTTGATCATCCTTTTGACTGAGTTTGCTAAAAAAGTCAATTTCTTTATTTCTTTTTCTTCAATTCAGTGCTGGGGTTGTGTTAGGAATAAAGAATATGCCGTTTTGTTATGCGGCTGGTTTATGTTAATGTTAGGTGATGAATTAAAGTCTCTTCCCTGTTAGTTATGTGCCTTTTGGGAGCCATGAAATGGTGTAGCTGAATAATTGTTGCTTGTTTATATGCCAAGCTTTTCAATTGTTGTAAGTGGGTGTTTACTAATTGTCTGTCTTTCTATTGCGAATTAGAATGACGTCCTCTGCGTTTCACCAACCCACTGGGAGACTCCATTGCCCAAACCAGCGACAAGTTTGCAGTTCCAGGCTCTATCACGGATGTGGAAATGCGTCGATGAAACTTCCTTTCAAGGTTTCTACACTTCAAATTGGTTGGTCAACTGCTGGTGGTGATGGGAACTCCGGATTTGTTACAGCTTCAGCTTCTAACAGATCGGTGGTTGATCCTGTTTCTTCCCACTCTTCTAATGGCACAAATGGTCAGCGCAAGAAATCAAGTGAGCTTCTTTTTCTCTGTAAAATGTACAGATTCTTGTATTTGTTCATGTGTTTTCTAGACAGCTCTGCATGGGTTATATGTATGGATCCCACTCTATGAGGTTTACACCTTTTGTGCATGTTATCTCATTTTTCTACCAAGACAGTGGGCTTTGTGTTCTTTTTCTGAATCCAGACTGGATGATCTGTTTCAGGTGAAGCAGCTTTGATACTGATCAGGCATGGTGAGTCATTATGGAATGAAAAGAACTTGTTCACTGGGTGTGTCGATGTACCCTTGACGAAAAAGGGTGTCGAAGAGGCAATTGAAGCCGGGAAACGAATCAGCAATATACCTGTTGACATGATCTATACATCTGCCTTGATTCGTGCCCAGATGACTGCCATGCTTGCAATGACACAGCATCGTCGAAAGAAGGTTTGTTTCGGATCATGACTTGTTGGTACAAAAGGGTAATCTGCCATAATATCCCTCATGATTCACTAATTAAGTTAAAGTTATGCACTTGTTTTAGGTTCCAATAATCATGCACAACGAGAATGAGCAAGCCAGATCATGGAGTCAGGTTTTTAGTGAAGAAACAATGAAGCAATCCATCCCAGTTGTAACAGCTTGGCAACTTAATGAAAGAATGTAATGAGTCATCTAGTGTCCTTTGATGATGTAATTATAGTAATTCTCACTGAATGACCTGTGAATAACTTGTTATCGGCTATCTTTCTGCAGGTATGGTGAATTACAGGGTCTCAACAAGCAGGAAACAGCTGACAGGTACGGTAATGAAAAGGTTCACGAGTGGAGACGAAGCTATGACATTCCTCCACCCAATGGTGAAAGTCTGGAAATGTGTGCTGAAAGAGCTGTTGCGTACTTCAGAGATTATGTGAGTACATTGTTCTGTTTCTGGATATCGATTTTGTGAGAGTTGAGCTAAGTTCTTACAGGATGTTGTGTATCATTGAATCGCAATTATGTCTGACATCTGGCTTGTTGAATGACAGATCGAACCCCAACTTCAATCCGGGAAGAACGTGATGATTGCTGCCCATGGGAATTCATTGAGATCTATTATCATGTATCTTGACAAATTAACTTCTCAGGAGGTGAGACATCAGCTAGGGTGTTGGAAACTGCTTATGTACCTCGCTCTCTCTTTTTTAACCACATGCTTATATTTTGGCAGGTTGTCAGTCTCGAGCTATCAACAGGAATACCGATGCTGTACTTGTTCAAAGAAGGAAGGTTCGTTAGGAGGGGAAGCCCTGTGGCACCTTCAGAAGCTGGGGTTTATGCCTATACTAGGGTATGAATTTCCAGTCCTTGACCTTTCCCCTCTTTTTTCAGATGGTTTTGGATATATGTAGGAATAATATAATTGAATATTTCCCGTTACATGTTAGATAAGTACTGTATAGTGTTACTTCGTAGCGCTTTGCTACCGAAAAGATTAGTCATAACTCGTAAGAACTTGTTGTCTTAGTCTTGCCTTTTATTTTCTTCTGTTTGGTGGGTTGATCAACTAATCCTTCAATTCGACTATGAAATTGAACTTGCTGCTTACTACGATTTTGAAATGCAGACTTTAGCTCAGTACAGACAGAAATTAGATGAGATGGTGCACTAAAATGTTGAAGAGCAATCAATGGTAAGCTAAATCCTATCCATTGTACCTTTGGATCTGGGCGTACTACATAATCTTGCTTTCTTAACACGTGGACTCTTTGTTCTTGTGGTTGCAGGCTTTGTGACCTGCAATTTAGACTCTCATACATGTGATGGAAAAGAAAATGAAGATAGCTTGTTCTCCTAGTAGTAGTAGAGTATGCAAAATGATGAAAGAATCTTTGTGCTGTGTATTTTGTAGATCAATCAAAGTTTGAAGTTGGTTTCACCTTTAAAGCACGATGGGGGTCTGTTAATGATACGTTTGGATCTTGTATGATAAAGAACATTTGTGGATTGCAATTCTATGATAATAGCAATGTTTGGAATTCAATTCGTCCTACTTGCTCTGTTGCTAGGTTAGGGGTCTTATTCACAGACATTAACTCTTAGTTTGCCAGAGAGCACCATAGGTATCTACTCTTTGCCGATGATTTTGTCAATCTTCTTCAAAGCAAATATTGTCGAAGCCAGTAATTTGAAGCAACTCGTTAAGCAGTATGCCTCGACCTCGGGACATTATGAACTTTGCTAAGTCTGATATCTTATTTAGTAACAGTCTATATGATGTTGAAGACGTAAATCTCACATAGTGCGCAGTTCGGACGTTTGGAATCCATGTGGATTTATTAAACTTTTAACAGCGTGGACTTGATTCATTAAGAGTTAGACTTGCACTGATCTTCGACAAAAAGTCGAAAACATGGAACACCAAGCTAAAATGTCTGCCAAAGCCATCAAAGAACAAAGTTCGACATGAACCCAACTCGCAGTTTACAGTCTCGCAATACACACAATGCCAGTGTCATCTGTAAGGGTGTCGTTCAGTGTCAGACTTAGCCATGCCCACCACAAAATCAGCCATTATTCCCTTTGTCATCAACAGCTTCACTCTCTTTCTTTTCAGTACTACCATTGTGGTTGAGATCCACCGAGACAGTCTCCGAACCGGGTGTGCTATCACGGTCCGAAGCAGCTGATTTCACAGCCGGTTCTGACACCGACGATGATGAAGGACGACAACCCTCCTTGGCCCAGAACAAAGGTATCTTCTTGTCATCTTCCTTCATTCTCTTTGCATATTCGCCAATGTCGAAACCTGCCATATCCTTCCCACCAAATGCCGACTCAAGACGGTCCATATCGAAATGTTGTTCCATTATCTTCATGGTTTCACGTACGTCAGAGTAAACAAATTTTACTTTGTTATGGGTCTTTGGCTCTAGGAACACCTTTGCTGCCTGTGGAAAAACAAAGTGTCAAAACAATGCAATCAAGTAAGCCAGAAAGTTTAAGGATTCAAGACTGGGACTTTACCATCCAGAAAGGTTCAAAGAACTTAGGAGGGTTGTATAGAATAGCTAGACCCAAGCGCTCTGGATAATGGTTCTGTAAAACGTTGGCTGTTTCCTTGGTGACCTTGAGTGAGATATGTGACAGATTGAATCCGTCGAAATCAATGAGCCAAACCATCTTCTCCTGTTCTGGTGGCAAATTCATGACCGCATTCTCCATGCAATACACCAAGTACCTAATTTGTCCTTTGATCGACTTTGTGTTCTGCCATCAAAATTGATCAGCCTATTATTGTGAACCAAAGCTGGAAAAATATGTAAGGATGAAAGATGGGCATTCAAGTATATGGACCCTCATCTACCCCCCAGATTCTAGACAACTAGAACGGTTCTCTAGCATTATTCTAAGGACTACCTTTATCGAACTGTGAAGTGTAAAATGACTGAAAGATATTATCAGACAAAAACCTGGCGACTAGGTCTCATGACCAACACGGGTCTTCCTTGCTTATCAATACAGTTTGATCTGTAGATTTTCCCTGTATCTGCCTCCAGAGCAATCTCTTCCTGAAAAAAGAGAATTAGTTATGCCATAACGCACCATTGGAATCATGAAAAGCCAATCAAACCAAACAAACTCAATAGTCAAGCACGGATTCAGAGAGTATGATATATGCTTGATCCGTTCGATATAGCTTAAAGCAAATTCGAAGAAGTATGATTTGATTTATAAATGCACGGGGACTTCTCGCTCTCCAAAGCTGGCTGCTTACCTGGAGTTTAGATTAGGTTCCCTCCCCATCATGTATCTTGGACTACCTCTCATCTCTAATTGATTTGATGATTGCTTAAATATTAGAGCTCTTTGTTAAGGGATTGTTTGTATATAAACTTTGCAGTTAGCCCATGGTTTCGATCAATATTTTGCTTATCTTGCAGCAGGGGACCAGTTATATTGACTTCGCTTAATATATTGAGTTTGTCTTAAGACAGATAAGTTTCCTAGATTGATCTCAATATTATAGCTCTTTGTTAAGGGATTATTTGTACATAGACTTAGCAGCTTTGCTGCTTCAGGGAATGAAAGAAAGCTTATCAATCCAAAAGAAACTATTTTCGAATGACATACTAGTATTAGCTGGAGAAGAACGTACATACCCAACGAATATTTTCTGGCTTGTAATCTGTTCTCCATTTGATAGTATCTTTCAGCATTTTAGTTGCCTTCTTTACATTCCAGTTTCTTGCCGTTAGATATCTGCAGATTGTTGCATTGGAACAGTAAATGGACAACGTCTCCGGCAACATCCCCACCAACCTCCTAACCTCATTTATCTGCAAGGCAATTTTGCATAGAGATTTTCTCAGAATATAGACTAAACACCCACATTTCTAACATCACAGACCAAGTGAAGGCCATCCTATAACCTAAAAGACAAACCTTCTCCTGTTGCTCTGCAGATGACAAATGCTTGTCGAAGCCATTTGACGAGGACTGTTGTGCAGGGAGACTCATCACCAACCTGTCAGAATACCGAAACATAACAACACATGAACATGGCCCCTTGTTTATGTTAAAAGAAATTCCGTTACCCCGCCAAAACCAGCTACTATATTTAAGAGAAGGGACATTGCAACGCATTGAATATATGACCAGAAGGGCGTGTAAATGATCGGAATCCATTTCTTTTGCTGACACAGAACAAAAGTCACAAACTTCAACAATATAATAAGCATCTGAGGCCAATTTCTCTAATCTGTCTCAGTGAGATTGGAAGGAAGACCAGACGCTTGCGTAACCAGAAATGGTGAAAGTCCAATTCAGAAGTAAAAATAAATATTTCTTTCATCTAGCAGAAGAAACAAGTTACAAATAAACAGTACATAAGATCACTCTATTCTAATAATTCCCACTCCAGTTCCCTTTGGCCTATAGAGTAACCAGAAACAATATAGGACAGGCAAAAATAAGAACTTGGATCGTCAACTAACCCTAAAGCTGGAAATCCATTAGGGATTTCAATTGAATGGCATTCCATTCATCAGCACAGCGAAAGAAAGCACAATTGACCCACAAAAAATTATCCAGTTACAACAATGGCGCGGAAGATTGAAAGAAACCCCTGACTTAACAATCACAGAAAGATTACAAGAATGATTATACTAAACAGTAGGGACGACAATAGAAAAAAAAACAGAAAACACAGGAAGTGATTTCATGAAAGGAGAAGAAGAACACCTAACCTCACCCTGCGACCGAGTGAAGGGAGAGTGAGAAGAGCTTCCGCAAGCAAGCAGATATGAGAAGCAAATGCTTCTTCTGGGTTAGCGGAGCTCCTTCTTCTTCTCCTTGCTAAACTGAAGTGAAGTGAAGGAAACAAGGCCAAAAGGAATGCGCAAGGAGGTCAACCATGAATAAAAAGGGTATCTTCCGTAGCTGCAGACTTGCAGTGGAGCGGGTGGTGGCTTGTTTTTAGCGGTGGGGTCCACGGACTGCTGGGTCCCATATAACAATTTAGAATTATGATTTGAAGGAAACACCGCCAAAAAAAGAACGTTTGCTTTTCGAAAACTATAGGTATTAATTCATAAATTGAGCGAGCTGAATTTTGTTATGTTAAGTGTTCGTAATTTTTTGGAAGAATTTGAGTTTAAAACTGAGCTTTATTACTTAAGTTTAAATTTAGATTATTTAAAATTGAGTCGAGAGTTACGAATAAACCTTTTCCAAATTAAATATTAAAAAAATTATGAATAACTTAGTTGGTCGACAACCATAATTATCTGTATTATTAGTTTACTCATTAAAAAGCGGAAATTAATTTTTTAAAAGTTAGCTTGTTTTATTGCTGAAAGTGGACAAGCAATCTCGTGGTGGTGGTCCACGTGTGATGTCAAAACAGAGAGGGACTTCCGGATATAACCACATGCTCTCGCTGATGGTGCAAACTGCAAACAGAATACGGATACGGTAGTTAGGGGTAGTATTGACCATTCCTATATGATACTCACCGGTACAACAAATATACAACCACCGTCCACCAATACTTCTCTTTCAGTGGAGACCGAGAAATGGCTTTTGAATTTTATTTAAAAAAGTTTTGTTTCAAAAATTATGTTCTATATCTAATGATTAAAAAATATAAATATATAATGAACATTTCGTAATTATACAAATATATATATATATATATATTAAGTATTAAATTAATAAATAGTCATTATATTACATTGTGTATGGGTATTTAATAATATAAGTGGTGTATTAAGTATTATATTACACTGTATACGGTTATTTAGTATAATATTTAGTATTTTATGTTGTGTACACTTATGTACGGACTCGTACAAACCTATAAATATTTATATAATCCATACTGGCGGCACTCCCGAAAACCCTTCAAATCCCCCAAACCCAAACTCCTACAAAATGCAGCATCAGTACCAATCCCTAAAATCAAATGTTCTTCGGCCAAGCAGCGGCTGCTCAGCCTCATCTCCGACCAAGACCGAGGCCTGAGAACTCAGAAAGACCCGCAGAGACTCAAATCAATCGTCTCCACCATCAACGAATTGGCGGAATTCGGGAGAAACACGATCACCACGACGGGGGTTCACTATCGGCGACGTGGCGGCTGATGTGGACACGACGGAGATAGAGCAGCTGTTCATCATAGACAAGGCAGGGGGTGTTCGGGACGAAAGCAGGGGGTGTGTTGCAGGTGATCGATGTTGAGAGAGGGAGTCTGAACAATGTGATTACTTTCCCTCCCGACGGCGTCTTCTTCTTCCGCTCCACCATCCAAATCGCTTCTGCTCAGAGGGTGGATTTCAGATTCACGAGCGCCGTGTTGCGAGGGAGGGATTGGGAGATTCCGTTGCCGCCTTTCGGACAGGGTTGGTAAGTATACTTTTTGCCCTTTGGCTAAATTCTTCATTCATTCATGGCCATGGGGGATTGAATCGACATTGTACATGATTATGTGCAGGTTTGAGACTGTGTACTTGGATGAGGAGATTCGGGTTGCGAAGGATATCAGAGGCATGGTTTTGGTTTTTTACGTGTTGTGTATAACGATATTAGATGATAAAACATGTCATGCAGTTAAGTTACGTCAAGCTGAACCGTTTGAGTTGCTTATGTGGCATTTGACAGAAGTTATTTTAACGGTCAAATACTTAAATCGTCCAGTAAATTTGGGTCGTTACATTTCAGTCTCGTAAGTTCCAAATGTTACAGAACCGTCTTGTTTCTTTCATGCTCATTACGACACGGTCCTATTTACGCCAGCGACTCAATTTTCCAGTGATTTTTCCACGTAGGCATTGTCACGTCAATTAAAATATAATTAAATAATATATCTTAGTTAAATGTTAGTTCAAACAGGTTAAGCAACCCAGATTGGCCAAAAAAATCACTCTAACCCTAATTAATTGAGTCAATTAGGAAACGCAATCTAATCTTCATCTTTAACTTTTCGTCTCCCACAAAAGCCGGAGCTCCAACCTGCTGCAATTCATCAACATAACTCATTAAATTGAAATTTTTGTTTAAATCGAAAAGCTAATATTTAAGGATTGTATGGTAAAAAAAATTATAACAGAAAAAGAAGGGAGTGTTGTTTCTAAAGAGAAGGAATTAGAGAGGTATGTAAATAAGACGCAAGAGAAAGGATGAAGCAGGGGAATTTGAAGAGGACAGGCAAATAAAAGGAAATGAGTGCAGTATTTTAATTAAGAGTTAGAGTTAATGATTTTTTTTGTCCGGTTTGAGTTGTTAGTACGTTATTTAAGTTGGAAATTTACTAAAAAATAATATTTAATTTTATTTTAATTGACATACATGAGTAAGACCGTGTCGTAATGAACATGGAAGAAATAACAAGATTCTATAACAATTAAAAATTATGAAACTGAAATAATATTGATCTCATACGGGGACAATTTAAGTATTTGATCCGATTCATTGGCCTACAAGGCCACATCAGATGGCGAACAAAGTTATTTTATTTTACAGTACTCCCCCTTTTTTTTGGGAAAACGTACTCCCCCTTATTTTCAATAAACTGATCGGCTCAACTGTCAATGGGCTTGGTTTAAGAGCAAGTGGGCTTGAATTCTTTCAAAACAAGTGGCTTCATTTAAATTCCTAGCCGATGGGTTGGGCCTAGATAAAAAAACATATAGAACAGTTTTAGACCTCATAACACTTTTCAATTTGAGTATTTAGTATATGGGTTAAGTTTGACGGCAACACCAACCTACCTGTTAATATAATAAGTGATTGGTATCATCTACACTTATTTATCATTGATGATGGGTAGTTGCAGGTGAATAATAACGGATAATTAGCGGATATGGATGAGTTAGACGGATTGAAGATCATTGTAAGCGCAGTTCAAATCGAGCTAAATCAATTTAATCTTGGTGGGAAATTCATCACTCAACTGAACCTGCCTATTAATTAATGGGTGATTTAATAGACAAACCTTTAACGGGTTAGGTTAAGGGCGAGCGGGTTTGGATGGGTGAGCCAAACCAAAACTCCATTCTTACTCAATCTTACTAATCAATCGATATTTTTTTCAAAATAAATATAAACAAGCTTTGACTTTAATATTTCAATCAATATAAGGTAGAAAAAAAAACATTACAACATTATCTATTTGTTACATATGTAAAATTCAAATTCGTAACCTCCAACCACAGCACACAACTCTACCTCCTCGTAACTCAGGCATAAGTAAATATCTATTCATCAACAACTTATTGGTAAGCACTAAGCCGTTCAGAAACCGTTCAAAACCACACCTTGTTAGTATGCTAGTGGTCAGTGGAAATCAGCCGTTACAATTTGTTTTTGTAGTGTAGACACACCAATGCACAAGTCCAAATAAAACACGAACGTACAAGCAAAGTCTTGACCCGCGTGGTCGGAAGGAGAAGTTCGATTCCGGAGCTAGGAGAATTCTTTTTGGATTCGTTTTAAGAGAAATTTAAACCCTTGGATCTCCATATAATCATTAAAGAATTTTTTTGACCATAATCCAACCATCTTTAATTGTCATCTTCATTTCCAGCCATCGAAAAGTTTTCTGATCACTTCGACCTCCATTAATGAAAATTCTTTTACTCACGTAATCCCCATTATCGGCTTTACCTTTCTGGGAAACTTTTATTTTTCAAAACTTTTTTATTGATGGACGTACGGGTCGTACAAATATATATATATTTTTACAAACTCGTACAAAAGTGTATACACATTTGTATGACTTTGTACAAACTGTAATATTAAGTACTATACTAAGTATCATACAAAGTACAACTTAGTATACACATTTATATAGCTCTGAAATGTCAATTTTGTCCCTATATTTTCACGATTAGATTTAAATTGAAAATTGTTAACAGTAAAATATTAATTTTATCTCTATATGTCCAGCCGTTAGATTGAAAGTATCATTTTTAAACGGTAGAGATTCGTTACGTCTGCCTTAATCGAATCCAAGAGCCGTTTCTCAAATTCCAGATTGGGGACTCCGGAAGGAAGTGGACCGAGTCCGTGTTTATCGTGTATGAGAAAGAATCTTCCAGAAAAAAGAAACACACACACACAAATGTCTCGACTGGGCCCCACTCACCTGGCCAGCTTCCGGTCACAACAATAAATAATAATTGATCAGTATCGTCCAACTGATTCTTCGTCATCCCCACCCACTTGCTTCCATAATTACTACGCCCACCGTTTTCTGGGTTTGTTTCCGTTTCACACTGATGAACAGTTTCAGGAGGTAAACCAGATAAAAAGGACAAGCTACTGCAGAAGAAGGGATAGTTTTGGATTTGCACCAAAAAATAGAAGATGAGGATGGCAGTGAAAGATACAATAATGGAGAAGATAGGGTTGGAGATTGTTTGGAGGTCAGATATGAGTGGATTAGGTGAGGTTTGAAAATTTGTAATCTTCTTACCTATCTGCTTTGGATTGTTTGGTTTGATTTTAGTGTCTTGAGTTTGCCTTTTCGATGAAATTATAACTTTTTAAATTTTCGATGAAATTTCAAAATATATGTATTTAGCGGATAAATTCAATTTTAAGTTATCAAAAACAAAACTCAATAAAAAATGAGTTTTGTGAGTTTTTAACTATTTAGAATCCTAATATTATCTCTATTTTAATAAAATTTACAATTGATTTTTTTACAAACCAATTTAATAAATGGAAAAATCAAACTAGTAAAAACACTAAAATGAATTATTTGAAATTACTCAAATGAGTTATTTACAACATTTTATGTAAATAAGAAAACCTCACCCCACATATTTCATCCAAACAGCCCTTTTTGTTAGCAATGTTATCTTCTTCTTGTCATTGTCAAATCAACTTATAAGAAATTTTAATAATTAGTCGATAAGTTTTTATATGTATTTATTTTCAGTAATAATTTGTCCTAAGTATTTGTCAAAAGAGAAAGACATCATGACCGATAAGGTGATTTTTTTTGGTGCACTTGAGTGTATAGATGCATTTTTATGTGGCGGTTAAATGTCATGTTACGTAATAATGATTAAACATCCTACGTGGAGTTTGATAATTAAATTTTGTTCGGTCATTTAATTTGTTTAGTGTTTAATTTTCGTATACTTTATTAATCAATCACTAATTTAGTCCTGTACATGTAATTTTATGAATCATATTGAAATCAATCACACAATTCCATTCACCCACCTAATAGGTAATTAATTGTGATCAATCCATTAAACCAATTATCATTCGTAAACTCTTGAAATGCTCAAGTATAGTCTACTTCTTGATAATCTGAGTGTTTGGAGAATCTTCCAGGAGAGCGAGAGAAGAGATGAAGGCGTTGCTGCAGTGTCGATAGAGATAGCGCCGATTTCCAACAGATGAATGATTTTTACAGCTTTGCCGAATTCTTAACCATTCTTCTAGAATTCTGCAACTATCTTCTAGAGGTTTTTCTTCGATATGATCGTTATAGGGATATTATCCAATCTATGAGATTTTTTTCTTGCGTTGATAGAACAAGTTGTTTTATTTTCAACTTTAAACAATGGGAAATCAAATATATAAATAAATAAAATGAGGTATTGATAAATTAAAAATGTAGTGATTGAAATATAAATAAATTAAAAATTAGGTGTTTAAACTATTATAATAATATGATATTATGTGGATGTCCAGTCATTATCTCATAATAACACACATAAATGTCATGTGATGGTGTACCGATGCACCACAACAACGAGCACCCGTAATTAAATATCAACGACACTGCAACAAATAAAGTTAAACGGCTCGGGAGTTATGGGTGACTTCCGTTACTTGATTTTACAATTTTTTTGGGGTCAAAAGTGATGAGATTGCAAGAGACGAAGTTTGGAGTGATTTACATGCAATAACCTTAAAATTAACAGTGTAGTTTCACTTTCATTCATCATCAGCTTCCAGCAAGTTCTAAGTCGAATTTCTTCCCTGTAACTGCAAGTTTGTAAACCCAGAATGAAGAACATACACCATCAAAGATCAAACACTACTACAGAATCGAATGTTTTACATCAACTAGATTAATGGAACTTGAGACTCATAGGTGGAAGGGCATGACTCAAAAAACCCAGCCCTCCAGTACAGAGCTTGAATTTACATTCATAAACATCATATGCTAGAAATTTACTACTATTACATAACAATGACTGAACTTCCTACTTCACAAAGGCTGGGCTCTGCAACTGTCAAAAACTCCATTGCAGATTTTAGCCAATCTCTCTACTACCTGCTGAATATAACACCTTAACAAAAAAACTGATTAATAGACTAACACCAACCAAACACCAGAAGAATCATCACGATAATATTGAATCCCAATCGATCTCGTAAGACGGATACTTCTCCAGATTGAGATTCCCGGAATCAAGATCCAACGGCGCCGCCGCATCTTGGTAATCCGGAAACGTCAGATCTGACAACGGAGAAGAAGAAGACCCGCCTGAGAAATCGCTGTGATCCGTCACAACCGGAGACACTTTCTCCTCCTTCACAGCCACAACTTCCTCTTTCTTCTTCGATGACTTCTTCTTCCCCACAGCCTTCCCTTTCTTCTGAGTCTCGGCCAAGCTCTGACAAATAGCTTGGAGCTTAGCGTCGACTGTAGAATGAAGCGGCTTGTACTCCCCGAACTTGCCTTCAATAAGCGACCCTTGGTGGCGGAGGTTAGGGAAATTCAGCCTCGCGAAGTCGCCTCGGAGCTTGTACGCAGCCTTGTCGTAAGCCAAGGCGGCCTCCTCCGCGGTGTCGAAGGTTCCGAGCCAGAGCCGGGTCCGATTCTTCGGAAGTCGGATCTCCGCCACCCATTTCCCCCAGTGCCTCTGTCTAACCCCGCGGTAAAGCTTCGCGGCCTTCGGTGGAGAGCCGGTCAGCTTCATCGGGGTAGCCCTAGGGGAAAGGAAGCTGAGAGTATTCTGCTGAGCCGGAAGGTTCTGGAAACAGAGGTTGTTGGTAGTCTGCATCTGATAAATCTGTTCAGTTTGTTGGTAGAGAAACGGATCTTGGGTCGAAAAAAACCCGTTGGATCCGTCTGGATAAATAAAAGCCTGCTGCTGCGGTGGCGGAAACTGCGGAAGAGCAGCTGCAGGGAAAGAAGAAGGTGAAGAAAAGGAGATGTAATCTCCATAAGAGTAAGAAGTAGAAGGAAAAGAAGATGATGAAGAAGAAGAAGAAACAAGTGTTTCAGAAGAAGGGATAAAAGATGGAGGAGGAGGAGGAGGAGAAGGAGCTGAAGAAGGAGGAGAAGCACTTTTCATAAAAGGTTCAAGTGCTTCCATCAGCTCACTACCTTCATAGAGATCTGACTGAACTGGTCCGCTACTGAAAAAATCCATGGTAGCTGCCATTTTTCCAAAAGCCAAATCGTTTTAAAAGAAAAAATCGAATTTTTTTTGACAAAGTAGAAGAAAAAAAGAAAAGTCGCCTGTTTCTTATCTAAATAGAAGAACACAGGCGAAGAAGATGGTGGTAGATCAAAAGTGGGTATGAAAATAGACAACCCAGATTTGATGAAATCGGTTTCTCAAATGGATATAAAAAACAATCCTGTTGAGAGCCGATCTACCAAAGGAAAATTAAAAAGAAAAGATCTTTAACAGAAATGAATCATATGTAGATGAATGAGAAATGAAACCCACTGGATCTACAATGTTCTTGAGTAAGATGATGATGGACTTTCAAACAGAAGAAACAAACCCAGAAACAGATTTTTGAAAGACGGATGATTGACAGAAAGGAGAAGAACCCAGAAATCAATTCACTCAATCTCTCAACCTCACTCTCTCTCTCTCTCTCTCTCCTCACAATCTCTCTGTGTTTGTGTGTGAACTCTCAGCCTCACTTGCACTCTGGGTTCTGAGCCGTCGGCAACTTTGGTTTATATAGTGGCCCAATGGATGAATTAATTTTTGTTGAGTAGCTATTTTTGCAGGGTTGTCCACTATTACTTATTTAATATTGATATTTTTTGGTAAACGCTCTGTCCACCAATAGTTGTTATCATTACGCGTTCCTTTGTTTTAACTTTACGTCTAGGATTGGAATTCACCCATTTTTTATTTGCGTGTCAAAATTAAGAATAAATACTGAGAATAAATTATCCTTTTTTATATAAAAAAATAATTGTAAACCATATAAGATAAGGAAAATATTGAAATTCTAAATAGTAGACAAATAACAATTTGAACTCACAACTTTGTTTTGGTGTTTTGGAACTTTACTTTTCCATTAAATACACAAAATTTTAAAATTTATATTTTCACCAAACGAAAAAGTTTAAAAAGATTATCGTTTCACTCAAAACACGAAAATTATTTTATATAGCTTGTTTTGGTTATGAGTTTGAAAATAAAAGCCTAACTTCATAGCTTCACATTTTTTGTGATCTCTCGTGATTTTTATTAAAATGAAAATAACCTATTCATCTAAAAACAATAATGAATACTACTTATATAAAAATAATGAACGAATTTTGAATTATATTGATACAAATCAATGCTTATTTATTTTTTTAATAAAATATAAATATTAAAAACCAAATTTAACCCTAACACTATTGGACTTCAATTATTTTTAAGTGCTCGAAATAAAACTTGACTAGCACTTAGCATTGTTAGCAATGTAGAAGGAAAAAAAATTTAGACAAGATTAAATCGAAAATTAGGTAAATAATTAATTTGAAATGTAAATTATATGATTTGAAAATTACTAGGACTTACAACGCGCCGCGCGTTGCGCAGGTCCTCCAATGGTTACTTTCTAACAGTCATTACGTAACCGTTAAAAAGTAGCCGTTGGAGGCTAGCTACAACACACGGCGCATCCTAAGTAGCAATTCCTTGAGCCCAAAGGATGCGCGGCGTGTCCTAGGTAGCAATTCCTTGAGCCCAACAAATCCTTGAATCAATTTGGCTTCCAAACCAAACATATAAAAATAAATAAATAGTGAAACAAGAAGAGTGTATGTCATCTTCGTCAAGAAATGATTTAGTAATTTTTAATAAATAAAATTTTATAAAGAATTTTTAATAAAATTTTTATCATCACATCATCAACTTTGTTAATTAATTAATTTAATAATTTTTAAACACCTCCATTCCTACAATTTTTTAACAATTTCTATTCATAAAACATAAACTATAATTTACCTTTTGAAAGTTTTTATTTTAATTAATTTATTCATACAAAATTAACTTGACTTAAATGTTTTGCTTAGCAACTTAATTCATATGCTTAGTTTCCCAAAATTTATTTAGAAATTTATAATTGTGTTCACATTGCCACATCAACAAGTTTAGCAATGCATTTAATGAATAATTTTCAACCACCTCCGTCCCTAATTTGTTTAGCAATTTCTATTCATCATTTATATATTCCTTTACAATATTTTCCACCAATAATAATAGATCATTCATAATATAATTCCTAATCATAAATGTCTATTTCGTGGGGTGTAATGGATTCGAAACCAAAACCTTCAAGTCACCAATCACAAAACTCTACCGTCGCAACTCCAAGTTAAAAAACGTGTTAATTGTTGAACAGGATTAACAAATAATAAAAGTCCATCATCAACGCATAACTTAAGGAATAGATTCCATATTATATAATAAGTGCAAGTTGTTTGGTGGGAAATTAACTAATCCTCTCTGTAATTGCGGAATCGTATAACACAAAAATAAATCTTCAACTGAGGATTCTGCCCACATGATTTGGAATCGTGCAAAGAAGACGTACTTAATAACAAATATAATGAAATGGTACTCATACATTAATCACAAATCTCGAAATATCGTGTATTTAAATATGCTTCAAAAAAAAAATCGTTCGTGTAAACCAGTCAACACGAAAAAATGAGACGTTTCCCCAACAATGGACGATTGAAGAAACTTAGACTGCCTAGCAAATACACAAGCAGTCTCATTGCACATCCGCCGCACGAAACTAATTGAATATAACGATTTTGAATATAAGATTTATTTTCAGAGACAAATAAGGTCTCCAAACTTCATGATGTACTTCTCTGTATTACAATTAACCGCCAGAACAATCACATGCGCATCCGACCAGAGGTTTATGTACATTTTATGATTTGGAACCAAACAACTACGTATATTTGGTTAAAGGTTGTCAAGTCGAAGTCCAAGTTTCAACCAAAGTTATTAAAGTTGTTGGAATTCTGATTTAAGGGAAAATCATAACCTTTTTAATTGGAATTCGAGGTTCAAAGTAGGAAGAATTAAGTCTATTCTGTTTTCCTCTCTATCACAATTAACTGGCAGAACATCACCTGCGCATCTGATCGACTTCTCTTTGTCACGATCAAGTCCAAGCTCCGGGCGCACCATTTGAGGCATTCCCATAAGGCCATTGCTTCGCTCTCTTTAACATCGCGGACATCACGTTTCTTGCTCGTCATGTATCTCACTAACTCGCCATGCTCATCCCATAGACAAAGACCAATGCCCATCTCCTCTCGATCCGCGAAAATTGCCCAACTCATTAACTTGCCATGCTCACCCCATATTGTAGTTTTTTATTTTTTCAAAATATGGAGAACTGTATTTAGACCTTCATTCATCAACCCTAATCTCAATCTTACTCTTCACATCACATGGCTTCGAATTAAATGTTTAAGTCACCATGATTAAAGCATTCAATTTTAGGGTTTCAAACATTTTCTCTCTACTCAATTTGTAGTCAACACTCTAGAAACTTGGGAAATCAATTTTTTTTGGTTTAATTGGTTCCTTTTTAAGAAAATTATTTCACCAAATGCATCATATTTTTTTTATGGTGCATTTATATCCAACTTGATGGTTCTTTTTCTTTCTCCATAATAAAAAAATGAAAAAAAGGCATTGAGAAATTTGTTTCTTTTTTTTTCATAGTCAAATTGAACACGGTAATTATATTTATCGGAATAAGTTTTATTATTTTCTCTTAAAATATTCTGTTTTGGATTAGTTAGTTCTTTAGGGGGACAATTAAACACAAAGCTATAAAATCTAAACATCCATTCACAGAGTGATGACTACTGATAATACCTATAAGAAATATCAGAGAGTCAAGACTGTTACAATAAATTATTGCTCAATTACCAAAATGGCGCATTGTTTGAAGGTGAATCACCGTAACTGAGGACAGAAGGTGTGCAAGTCTCTGATAATTGTTTTTCATCGGCAAGGTAACATGTCCCCAAGCACGAGTACGAGAAAAGATGTCCATCGGCCGCTTTAATAGGCCCCTGCAAAAATTTAACACAGAAATAATAAGTGCATTTTATCTAAAAAAAAACAATTACCAAAACATATAATATTTACTTTATTTTTCCATGTAAAAAAACAATTTTTATCCTTATATTAACATACAATATGGTACATTCACAATTATATTTCCAATCAACCAGAGATTGTACAGCTAATAAGGAATAAAAAACTACAGCTTATAATTGATAAGTACTTGACGAGGAAATATAACCTCGTTCACATTTTTTTGTCGGAGTAGACCGAATTTCCGATTAATATAAGGTAGAATATATGAAATAAATATTAAATTGATGTTCATCAGACACGAGCTCTACCACTAAAAGCAATTCCATTCATTTAAATAAATATAATTCAATTTTTAAGAAAAGTGGAAATAATGGTGATTGATCCATATACCCTTCGAACTTAACCGTGTCCACCTCCATTGATCTCGTAAATCACCTTAATTATCTAATCGAAGGTTAGGGTTGTGTGGTGTGGTGTTCGTGTGCCACAAGTATCTCACACTAACAAATAACAAGGTAGGGTGCAATTAAGAGAAGACGTATCAAAGATTCCTAAGCAATCGAGAATGATGCAATCAGTTAACATGATGGGTACGATTTAACATTTATTTTGACTCAAATCAACCAACGAAATTGATAAATCATGTACAGAACACTCTCGTGGTAGTGTGACCACTACTCCGGAAACTCTCACAACCAAACTAGCCAATTGAAAGATGCACATAAGTTGTTTGATAAACTGCCAGCAATGAAAACTCCTAACATGGATAAAGTAATCGTCCTCTCTCAAGTGAAACGGACCAACTCATGTTCGATGCGCCTTATGATCTTATTTCTCTCTCAAGTCCAACCAAACCAATCAAGAAACCTAACCAAGCATGCAAAGTTGGACAAGATAACCATGAAAAACAAGAACAGGAACAAGATTGATACTTGAACAGTTAAAAACTCCATTAATGAGATCATCTAGAGTTGGACATATCCAAGCCACAATCAATTTGGCCACACATGGAAATAAAAGAAACAACACTCAGGGAGGGTTTGGGGAGATTGGAACATCTTCATGTTCCTTGCTTCCTCAGCCCACATGTGGTGCTGTCGACTTTGCTTCATTCCGGTTCTGATGCATCCGGTCTCCGATTTTGCTCTTGTTCGAACAAATGGATATTCGTGATTGATCCCTCCATCGACATACATCCGGGTTGATAACATTTTTGGTAACTTATCTATTAAAAGGGTACATTTTTTATTATGTTTGCTAACTGGGATGGGTGGTTGGCCTTCCAAGTCAACACTTAATGACAATAATGGATGGAAATTGGATGGAGGTACCACAAAGTTACAGTTCAATAGATAAGGTACCATTTTAGTACAAACGAAAGGTAAAATATCAAAATGTACCCTTTTAATAAATAAAATACCAAAAATGTTATCTAACCCACATACATCCGGAAAAGACTGACCACTACACAAGCACCAAAATGGACTACGAGAGTGCAATGACAGGAAAAAAATCGAGTGAAATGCAAGTGAAACATCATTTAGTATACGAATAATAAACGCCCAATGCGTCCAAAAATGATCTACGGCTTCGGTTCTGTTTAGAAATTCTACGAGTTCTGTCACCAACAACGAACAAACGCAACAGGAATTCATATTATTTTCATTATTTCAAAAAGGACGTGTTGCACTATGGCCAAAGTTCGTACTATACACAGGTATTGAAACCCAGATAAGAAAATATCGTCAAAAGGTGGTAGCAAGGAAACAAATGGCGGTTGTGAATTGGGAAGTTGGTTGGATCGTGAATGCACAACCCCAAGCTCAGCCCATATCTCAGGTTTCTAGAGGCGACGTGATTTAGCAGAGCTCGCTGGTACATCCTTCCTTGAAGCAGCTGCTCTGCTTACTGGTAAGCAAGCACCTTACCTCGGCCATCAACACCCAACGGCAGTTTCGGTGGGGCTTCTCGATTAGCTACACCAGTGCCGGTGTAAGAGGCACAGAACCGGTCAAACCAAGATATACGCTGTTCAACCCCACCTGCTGTACCGCAGTCCACCAGATCTCAAACTTCTTACGTTTGATGCTCCTGGACCTTTACCTCCTCCTGGCATTCCCTTGGAAACAAGGAAATCTTTCGGCAGAGAATCCATGTCCATAAAACAGCTTCTTCCTTTTGCATCAGTAATTAATGCAGCCCAGTCCTCGGATTTCATCAGAGAACCAGCATTCCCCATGATCTGTTCTAGCCAAAAAGGTTCATATACATTAACCACTACTACACCCTAGGAATAGAAGACAATGTGCAAAGACCAAACCTTTATATATATATAAAATATATGCAAAGATCAAACATAGAAAAGGGTAGCATACCCATAAAGCCCTTCTCGCACGAGTAAGGGCAACGTTCATCCGTCGGATATCAGCAACAAAGCCAACACCATGATTAGAGGCACGCACACACGACATGATTATGACATCACGCTCCTGTCCTTGGAAAGCATCCACAGTGTTTATATAAATATCTTTCCCCTCTTCAGATTTCAGAATCTCTGAGAATTCCTGCTGAAGGCATTTCAGCTGCAACTTATACGGAGTGATGATGCCAACTGTGATTCGTCCGATACCCAAGGACTTTACAGTTTTAAGGAGATGTTCATACAACTGTACACACAATTGTGCTTCATGTATGTTTTGATAAGAAACCGACCCGCCTCGATGAGACTCTCGCCCATGAGTAACGTCATAAAATAGATAAGGCTTCAGTAAAGGGTCCTTGTAATATACCTCGTCGGGGAGTTTAGTGACGCTTTCGCTGTCCGTTAGACGTCCTTGATAAAAATACCTTGAAGGAAAATCACGAATTTGAGGATGCATCCGATATTGCACAGACAGCAACATGGTTGGGCATCCTGCTTGCTGAAACCTTTCAAATAGACTTCTACTGTATAATAATGTCCCAGCAGCTTTGCTAATTACTGTGGCCGGTAGTTGCTGGGGATCGCCTACAAGAACACAGCGAGCAGCACCGAGTGCAAGCGGAGGAAGAACGCCGACCTCACTAGCTTGGGCTGCCTCATCAATCACGACCATATCAAAACCATGGGTCAGACGAGAGAACAGCTTGCGACCACTACTTGACACAGTTGTGAAAACAATCTCTGCTTCATTAGCAAAACTTGCCTCAAGGCTGGCTCGGGCTTCTTCAAGATTAAAGTTGCCATTGTTGCGGAACCTGGACTCCAATATAAGAAGGCGAGAAATCTCAACTAGAACTTTGTCTCTGTTCTCAACAGCGGCAGCAAGGTTTTGCAGCAAGGCATCTCGGTTTTGGTCACGCGCCATGAGAACATCAGGGTCAACTCCAACAGATCCTTGCGAGTGACCATCAACAGCTGCAAAACTAAGTTTATTCTGGAGATCAGCAATATGTGCCGAGAAATAAGCAACCTGACCTCTTAAATCTTGCATCCATTTGGAAACTTCTTCGCGGCTCTTGACTAAAAGCTGTTCAGTTCGCCGTTCAACTGAGACCGCCTGGGCAGCACGTGATTGTGAATCAACACCAACCCTAGCAACATCTGGTCTGTAAACTTTCATCTCACCGTCAATAAATCCACGGTCAAGAACTCGTGACAAAAGCTCATCAGTTGCAGCATTAGAAGGAGCACAGACCAACATTCTGGGCTTTGGGCAGAGTTTTGAAAGAGAACGAAAAAGATTCTGGTCCATATTATGAAGAACTTCATCAATTGAACCAACAACAATACTTTCAGAATTATTCTCACTGGCTGCCTTATAACTGTGCGGTGCTAACTTTTTAAGCAAAGATGTGTAGTAGTGCTGATACTGAACCAGATGGATCACATTGAGCATCCCCCACACTGTATGTGTCTTACCTGTTCCAGGCGGCCCTTGCACAAGAGTAAAAGGCCATGGATCTTGTCTCTTCGTTACACCGCTGTTTGTGCCAGCAGCTGTATGCATGGCAGCCCATTGGATTGCCGACAGCTGAGGGCCATTGAATGATCTATGCAAATGATCAGTGAAATTAGGGGTGAAGCAATCAGGCATAGTTGGTGTCTGCTGCTCATAGTTTGGGAATTGCTCTCGACTGGGCTTTAAGATAGCGTGTTGCATCTACAAGAGACACAAAATGTCAGTTTCTCTTGAGCTAACCTATTTTTTGTAAACAAAAACCAAATTGCAATCAAGGGACGTAATGAGACTGCAACAGTATAGCAGAGAAAGTTCGGATGATTATTATTCTTGCACCTGTGAGTTGAGTCGGCAAAATGCATGCAAGGCAACATACTCTCGCTGGGTGGTAGCAAGAGAACCAAGTACAGTCAAGTACCAAGTGCTCCGATGTTGAAGTTTCCGGAGGATATGATCATCATCAACCTTGCTGGTCGAGAGAACAGAAAGGTGAGAATGGTATAATACTGAAGAACCAACACAAAAAGCCCACTTTAAAAAACATGAAAAGGAAATGAAAAGAAGAAATCACTGACCCATATGGATCATACGAGTCTCCAACGTAAAAATGGAGGGTTGCACCAGGAGGATCACGATTGTCGAGAGGAATATGCCTTCTAACAGTGCCAGCCACACGATCAAGCTTATCAGGCTCATCACCATCTTCACTAGATGAGCCCAAGTTCCTCTTTGATCTAACTGTCCCAGGCTTTGGATTTGAGAGAACGGCAACATCACCCTCCTTGAAATTCCACTTGCAATCATTCACCGAGAGGACAATCACATCGTACCATCCTATGAGAAAAGGAAGAAATTGAGCAAGTCAGCAAACTGAGATCGGGATACATAAATGAGAATATAGTGTTAGGTTCTTCAAACCTCTCTCTCGCCTTTCAACATTTTTTACCCGCACCATAATGTGCGAATTCGTTTCCGATAACTCCTCCCATGTGCTATAAAGTTGTGCTCGACATTCCTCAAAAAGCAAAGGTTCAAACACACTGACATAATCGCCGCTTGATTCAAACTGGCCCGGAACACACTGAAGCTCAGAATCCTCTGACACATAAAATCAATTTATTAGTTTTGAATAACAGTGGAAACAAGTGAAAAGGGACAGGCTTCTTCAAGATTAAGGAACATCACAAAAGCAACACAGAATTTTTCTTATAGTTAGACCTCAAATTATGCTGAAATAAAAGTCAAAATGAGCCTTATACCCGTTTGAACAGAAGATTCCATCAGACTTATCTATCATCATGAGCCATAATTTTGGAAATTTTTCTCAAGGAGCCCATTCAAGATTGTGCTCATTCACAGTAATCAATTGATCAATCTCAAGCAGAACATGATGCCACTAGAAAGGCTTTGATATAATACCTGGATGGTGCCAAAACTTTTCATTTGTCACCTCTCGGATAAGACGTTCAACTGAGGTATCATGATAAGAAGAACCTGTTAGAGCTGTCTTCTTAAGATGAACACTCTTTTTGCCCCCCAGTTTTTTATCCAAAGGGTTCTGGTTGTTTGAAGGTGCCCTCCTATTGGACATTTGGAAATTCTTCTGATGTCTCATATCAATTGGTTGCTTCCATGAACTCTGTCTTGTAACAGGAGGAAGTTGTGTATCTGATGAGGAGTCAGCATCGCCATTAAGCCTCCTGTGCTTATCTACCTGAGATGAATTTATCTCACCATTGCTTTCAGATTTGGCTTGAGAAAACTCCAGACTAGTACCAACGTCACTGGATGGTAACTCAACCTGTTTCTGATCCTTCAATATAGAATGATTGTACCTCTCTCCAGCAGCCAAAGGAAGTGTCTTATTTTCTTTTGTTCGGGCCGAAGTCAGCTGTCTCTTTGGGGTCAGGGTTTTCACGGTTTCAGCTTGCTTAACCTCATCAATATTAATCAACATAGTTTGTCTATTGCGCATCTTTCCTAGCATTGCTTCTTTATGGTGATCTATTTTCCTCTTTACTGGAAGATTTGCAAGCCTAAGTGCATGACTCGCTTCAGAGCCTTTCACTTCTCTTTGTCTCGAGGCAACTACTTTTGCTTCGGGACAACTTGATGAATCACGATTACCATTGCTGTCTAAATGTTGAATACTTCCAGCAGAACCGTCAGTATCCACCCACTCGCCTTCTTCTCGTTCGGCAGGTTGAGATGCTGTAGAACCAGAAGCTAACTGGGGTTGTGTTTTCCTGCCATAACCATTATTTAAATTCAATGGAGGCTCAAACTTAGAAATCCGATCAAGTGCTGTGTTCTGTGCAAGGACCGCTTCATCATTGGCAACCTTCGGTCGAACAAATGGCTGAAAACCTGACATCGATGATTGATGTGAGAAAGCAAGGTTATCCTTTGTTGCTTGTGCAGCTGTTGATGAATTTACCGATGCAGGAGTCTGTGAAGTTGAAGAGAGCGGTGATATCTGTGGCTGAGAAGAGACATTACC
The DNA here is from genome assembly GCA_030674075.2 of Linum usitatissimum. Taxonomy (NCBI): domain Eukaryota; kingdom Viridiplantae; phylum Streptophyta; class Magnoliopsida; order Malpighiales; family Linaceae; genus Linum; species Linum usitatissimum. The sequence continues at coordinate 3,541,101 of JAUJYP020001495.1, forward strand.
AGTCTCATCATCCTCGGCAGCAGGTTCATTAAGATCAAATATTATCCCTCTAGAACCCATTTCATGTGTGTGTGCATAAGAACTATCTTCTATACTGACAAATATCTAAATTGTGTGCACAAAACAGTGATGACAATTCTTGCGCTCAATCAAAATAAATCACCTGCATCAAATTCAAATATCAATTCGGTAATTAAGGCTTTACAAACTTAATATCTCAATTCACATCATTTGCACCATACCATCAAAACTTCTCTGCACAGATCAAACGCAGCAAAAAGAGCCAAATAATTTGTTCAAATTTTAGACATGTTCAGGTATCACTGTTGCCGGTGTGCTGACCACTAACAACCCTGATGAGACCAGTTGAAATAATCCTTTTCACTCCTTCTACACTAGTTCTCTCATTGCTAAATAGGGATATAACAGTTGCAGTTTGAACCAAGAGGAACAGATTTACAATGTCCGGAATATATATTGGTATTAACACTTCAATTACTAGACAGCAAGTTCTGTTGTAGATCTTTACAGTGATTGAAACTTACAGGTACTGTACAGGGAACTGTTTCACTCCTTGACTATTGCATCTATCTGAAATAGCTGCCAATCCAGCTGGAAAAGATCAAAATCTGATTAAATGTTAAGAAAAACATAACACAGGGTTTCGAAAATTGGCCTTAAGGTTTGCTTTTCTTGCAACGAACCATAAAGTTTGGGAATGCCACTTTACACAAACGAACTACAGAAATCAGCAAAAAGAAACAAACTTTTCCAATTTATTCAGCATACCAGCAATCAGGAAAAAAAATTAATTACCATGGAGTACAATGAAGGGCAAGGAGGAGATCGCAGATGGGTACAAAATTCTCTCTGGGGAAAAGAAATAAAATAACAGTTAGAAAAATCACAAGTTCCAAGTGAGGAGAAGCCAATGGTGACCGAGCTGTTACCTCGCCCGTCTCAGAGACTCGGCTCACGCGGCAGATGCCGAAGCCGAGGCCTTGAAAGTCAAGAGGCACAACGAAGGGGAAGAGAAGGTCAAGCAGTGACAGAGCCTCGATTCGCCGGAGGAAGCCTCGGATGACGGATGCGTGACGAGTGGAGGACGTTTCGGCAGTCGGGATGAAAAGGATCGGGGGATGCCGGCCGGTGATGACTGAAAAGAACTGACAAGAGTCTAGACGACAGACGGGGAGAGAAGAAAACCTTCGGCTTTTTAATTTAGGGTTTCCTTTACGAGTTAGGAAATTGAAATTCCGAAATCGTCTCAACCTCTGCGATTTCAGGAATCGGAACGGCGAAATTGAAGTTGGGCCCCGAACTCGTTTAAGTTCTGTCTGGCTGATGGGCCGGCTGGCCGCTGGTCATGGGCTTCGGACCAAATAAAATAGGGCTAATCAGGCCAAATGATCCCCTATGGTTCATTTTAATCTCTTTCGTATTAATTGTAACAAAACTGTCCCTCTCGTTTGTTGAAATAACAATTAAGTCCGAATTTGCCCTTCCGTCTAACGGACGTTAGTTTGGTCGATGTTGCAGAGCTAAGTCAGCAACATTGGTCAACATGGCACTTTATACCACTTAGCTAGCTATTTCCCAACTTAAACCGAATGAACCATTACCCAAATCCGTTTACCAAAATTTAGGAAAATATAAAAAATTTCGTTGACTTTTCGTATACCCTGATAATTTCATAATTAGATATCTGGCTTACTCCCAATGCAACATATGTCAGAATTACAAATTAGACATATCTTTATTACAAATCATTCGGTTTAAGTGGGGAACCGCTAGCTAAGTGGTATAAAGTGCCACATGGACCGATGTTGCTGATTCAGCTCTACCACGTCAGCCGAGTTAAAAGTCGTTTAGACGGAATGTCAAATTCGTACTCAATTGTTATTTTAACAAACAAGAGGGATAATTTTGTTGCAATCGGTACAAAAGGGACTAAAATAAACCAACTAAATACATTAAGGGCCATTTGGTCTGATTACCAGTAAAATAGAATATTTAAATCACCGTAGAGTTGAATTTTTAAAATGAGCTTATACTTTGTAGCTACCCGTTTATCTATCATATTCCCATATTTTGAATTTCTCCAACTTCTCCGACATACTTCGGTCCTGATAAGGATCCTGGTATAGAATCAAGAAGAGATGAATAAATTATTTGCTATCTTTATGCGATTTTATGCTAGGATCTTTATCAAATCCATCTCTAAACATGTCAGACATCTAAAATGCACAAAAAACAAGAAAAATAACGTAAAAGGGCCCAAAGAATCAATGAGAAACTAAACAAATATCATTTAAAGATTATGAAAATAGACTCATTTGTGAATTTACTCAATCAAAAATATCATTTAAGACGCAATAAAATGCACTAATAATCAAGCACATCAATTGCAACCAAATATCCATAAGGTCCCTTTTTATATTTTCTTACTCAATCTTTATATCACGGTCTAATGCGTTAAAATAGTTGATTGGTTTCTTTGACACTAAGACTAAAACTAAGCAAGGAATTAATAAAAATTACTTATGGAGAAGTTGCTCGGAAAAAAGGTGGTATCAAGTTCGATCTAACCAAAAATAACTAAGTGAACACAATCAATATCTATACGATGATCCACCTGACAATAAAAAAAAATTATAATACGATCATACACACAAACTATCACTACTAAAACATATAAACTTATAAAATCCCAACAAGAACTAATATTTATATGAATCTACAAGTCTAGTCCAGCAAAAGAAGACCTTTCTCTCCTTGTCTAATTTGTTAGATCGTTTTAAGATTTGAATCTCGGGACGTGATAGCCAAATGTATATGCGTCTTGCTGGATTCCATTCGAAGGGAAGTGGCAGCTATCGAGGAATGGTACCACTGCAATCAGCAGCAGCATCACACCAGCAGATCCAAACACTCACATTTCGCTCTCTCTCACCAAATCCACCAACCAACCCATTCATTTCATTTCCACCGTTTTTAATTTTCAAAAATTACTCAGAAGTCAGAACTGAGATTTCTCCCTCTCCTATTTGCTTCTGAATCGTCTCCAAAAATATCAATAATAACTACAACACTCACACAGGTACAATTTTCTACTGTTCCTACTTCTTCTTCTTCTTCTTCCTCTCACTTCCCGTACTCAAGAGTCCTTTTTCATTTCATCATACTCTTATCTGCTCGAACCAAAAAATTGCTCATCACAAAAGCTGCATTTCATCTGCAATTTGTTTCCCATACTCTGGGTTTGCGATTGATTTGCTTCCTATAATTTCTCACTCCCTTTCTTTCCTTTCCTGGATCTCCTTTTGTCCTCTACTTTATGGGCTAGTGTTTTACTGCTGCACGCTTGGAATTTCCCTTCTCAAATTTGCACCTTTTTACCATCATTACTCTCTCTGATTGGTTGAGTTCAAGGAAAAATGGGATCTTTAGGAGTATTTCCTTCTGTTTCAGTCTAAATGGATTTGCTTGCATTCACTCACCAACTGGGGTTGACTTAGTCTCTGCATTCAAGTCAAGGATCTCTACCTCATCTGCAAGAAAATTCTAGTGGGTTTCTGCTGCTACATTGTCTTTTGCTTTTAAATTCTTGAGTTTCGTTGTCCTTTTCTAGATTGTTTTGGTAGAGCAGTGTTCATTAACTGTGAAATGGACGATTTGGAAGTTCGGCATTTTCTGCTCCCCCAACTAAGACTTTAGGTTATTGAATGAATTTCCCTATTAGTATCATTGCAATGGAGTAGTTCTTTCCTATATTGTTTCTAAGTAAATCCCTGAACTTCATGGAGCATCTAGTCATTTGGGTTTTCTCTTCAATTACTTCTTCTTGGCCATTTAAATCTAGCAGCACATATTTTTTCTGGGAAATGATCGTTTTCTGCTATGCACTCTGTTTGACTGCTGTGTGTTATGAATCCAGTTTGAAGTTGTTCAGGGCCTAATCATCGATTGATAATTTCAACAATGTCGAGGATCACAAAGTGGAAGCTTGAGAAAACTAAGGTCAAAGTGGTCTTTCGGCTGCAGTTTCATGCCACGCATGTAAGTTTCCCTTTGTCTCTATCTTTGAGTGCTAACCAATTGGTAGACTGTTCAAATTGTTGTATATTTTCATTGCGTTTGTTTTGCATTAATCATTCATACCAACCTATGGGTTGATCAAAGGTTCATTGACCTCCAAACTTCTTGGTCCAGTTTTTGGCTAATCTCGCAACCCTGCATTTGCTTCTCCAATGTGTATGTGAAGTTGTTGTTTAGTGCTCATTTGCTTCCACATCTGTGTTCTACAAATGTATTGCCCATTTGCCACAGATGTATCTTACAATCTAGCATCTAAGCTGCCATATGGTAATAGCTGTTTATAGATGGAAAGTGCATGTCTACAGTTGATTAGTGCAGGGTAAGATGGTAGGAAGCAATTGTGTAATGGAAGATATGTCTTAACTTCACAATAAATTTTAGAGACTTGACGATTGAACAAATGAATGAACATTAGGGCAGAGCACCTGATACTGGATACTGGCACTGGTTCCTAAACTGCCAAATATGGACTTGATTCACTGAACGTTGTAAATATTGATAGGACAGCATTTCTTCCGCAATGTTGTTGATAGTTGGGACTTGCCTGCTGCGAAATCTTTCATGAGTTCATGCAGCAAACTAACATGGATTTCTTGTAGTTTTCTATTTGCAACATCTTTCTTGTTGATTTCGTTTTCTCTGGGAGCTTCTCAGTTAAAGGATCTCTAAAATAGATATGTCACAGGATTATATCAATTGAAAGTAATGTAGATCCCTTCTAGGTGCAATTTAAAATGGCAGCATAAGTGCACCTCAAACATGTGGATCTTTAAGTTTATGTTAGCACTCTATCTACGCTTTCATTTACCACAGATAATTATTTTTGGATGAAGGTTAATGGTTGCTGCAATTTTTAAATGCTGCGTGCAGATCCCACAGTCAGGATGGGATAAGCTTTTCATATCTTTCATTCCTGCTGATTCTGGAAAAGCGACAGCAAAGACAACCAAAGCCAATGTGAGAAACGGTTCCTGCAAGTGGGCTGATCCTATCTATGAGACGACAAGACTTCTACAAGATGTGAAAACTAAGCGATATGATGAAAAGCTCTATAAACTTGTGGTTTCCATGGTAGTGACTTGCTCTCGATGTATTCTGGAAAACCCACATTTGTTCCATTTCTCTCTATCTTTCTTTCTTATGTCCCGAGGAGTAATGGGCTTTTTATATTGTTTTGATATACGTCAGGGTTCCACAAGGTCTAGCATCCTAGGTGAAGCTGCTATTAATCTCTCTGATTATGCTGAAGAACTAAAACCTTCAGCTGTAACTCTTCCTCTTCATGGATGTGATTCTGGGACCACTTTACATGTGAGCATACATGAAATTCTATCCCTGTATATCTTCATTATGCGTTGTGACATGCCTTTTAATGGTTGTGTGATTATTATAGCTCTATGGATCTATTTCAATGTATTTAAATAAGAATGTTTCTTTTTGTTGTTTGTCAGCAAAATGATAATGTTAATTTTGTTGCATTCTCGTACAGGTAACTGTACAGCTTTTAACTTCTAAAACAGGCTTCAGGTAGTACTTCAAACCACATTATCTTCTTCTTTGCTCTATTTCATCCACTTGTTTTTTAATGAGGCCTTGGCACTCTTAGAGAATTCGAGCAGCAAAGGGAACTTAGAGAGAGGGGTCTGCCAACTGATCAGAGTAGTCCAGATGAATCCGGTGGTCGGAAAGTGTCATCTTCTGAAGAAGTTCTTGGTGATCAGATGGACAGGGTAATTGCTCCTAGTTTGAACTACACTTCAGTTTGTATATTAATTCAAGTAGTTCCAGAAACAATCTTCAGTCTTTTCCTTCATGTGGTTTAAGCTAGGGCAAGTTCTTTCTCTATAACTAAATTCTAAATATCCGATGTTGTGAAGCATATTGTTTTGATACATACCTGTCATTGTATGAAATATATAATTCGGAATGAGTTTCATTTGGTTACATGATCTCTTTCTTCCATCTAATATGCAATTCTTATCTCTTATGTGGTCTTGTTTCCTAATAATGACAGGCAAGTTCTCGAGTTAGACTCAAGCAAAAATTTAAGGGTTCCAATTCAGTTGAGGATGTGGGTCAAAGTGAAGATTATGCAGAATCAGCACTTGGAAATGATGGTTCTTCAAATACTTCTGGAAGTCTATATACTGAGAAGCATGATATATCTAACACACTTGAGATTGAAAGTCTCAAGAGCACTGTTTCAGGTGACTTAGCTGGAAACCTTGGTCAGACGCCACAACCAGGAAAAGGCGATGCTTCTGACACCCGATTACTTGCACAAGGAACCAGTGATTGGGTTCATGGTTGGAGTTCAGACTATTCTGCAGATAATGACATTGCAGCTTTTTCTGAAGAGAATGTTAGACTTCGAGAAAGCCTGGAATTAGCCGAATCATCTATTCTTGAGCTGAAACAAGAAGTGAGCTTCTTGAAAAGTACATCTGATGAAATAGGCCGGGAAGCAGAAAAGTTCTCGAAACAGCTTGCGGATGAGATTGCTTCTGGAGAAGATCTGTCAAAAGAGGTATCTACTTTAAAGTCAGAGTGCTCAAAGCTGAAAGATGATGTCGAGCACCTGAGATTATCTAGATTCCACCGTCCAATCAGAGAACTAGAGACAATGCAGAGAGGGCAAAATCATATTCCTCCGGATTTACAGCCGAGCTGGTTTAGTGGCATTTTGGCTGTGGAGGAAAAAATAAAGGAACTTCAGGGTAAAGCATGTTTTGGTTACCATGAAATGGATGTTAGAATGCTGCACTCGGACTTAGAGACACTACACAGCACTTTACAGAATCTTAGGGCGGGAACTGAGCAAACAATGTGCAGTCTGAAAATGGTAACATCCAGAGGACCAGGTGTGAAGGAGATTAGAGAAATGGTTTCACACAAAGATGGCCGGTCAGCATCTGGATCTGAGTTTGATGTGGACTCTTATGATCCTGAATTAGGCATACTTCATTTTCTTGGTTCACCCAGCGTAGCTGCTCACGAACCTAGCTCTGAAGATGCTATAACTACAATGAAAGGGAGAATATTCGAACTTCTGAAAGAGTTGGAGGAGTCGAAAGCTGAACGGGGAAACCTTGCCCAGAAAATGGACCAGATGGAGTGCTACTATGAAGCTCTAGTACAGGAGCTTGAGGAAAACCAGAGGCAGGTGGTAGCAGAGCTACAGAGTCTAAGAAGTGACCATTCGACTTGTTTGTATTCAATTTCATCTACTAAGATTGAGATGGAGACGTTGCATCAAGACTTGAACAACCAGATTTTAAGACTTTCTGAAGACAAACATCACTTGGAGTCCCAGAATAAGGAGCTTGAGAAAAGGGCTTATTCTGTCGAGGCAGCACTCAAAAGGGCACGCTTGAATTATTCTATTGCCGTAGACCAGTTGCAGAAGGACCTGGAATTGCTTTCTTTCCAAGTTTCATCAATGTTTGAGACTAATGAGAATCTCATTAGGCAAGCTTTTAGCGAGCCATTGCAATCAAGTATTCAACACGTCATGGAAATGGAACACAGTCAGAAGTTCAAATCCGGGATAGTTGCAACAGATCATCTAAAGCTTCATAATAAGTGTACGGGGGCTAAGAAACAGCAGCTGGGAGGAGATCTCCTTCTAGATGACTTGCAAAGATCACTTCACGTGCAGGAAGGGCCTTACCTCAAGGTTGAAGATGTTTGTGAGATGTATTCTGTGAATATATATCTGGATGTATTCTCTAAAACTCTACAGGAGACTTTATTTGAAGCAGGCGACGATGTCAAACATATGAAACAGAAACTAGATGAACTTACTAAGCAAATGGAGAATTTGGTCGTCTCTAAAGAATTACTAATTCAAAAGCTGCAGGCTTCCCTAAATGACGTGCACTCTCTTATAGAGGAGAAGAATACATCTGTTTCCAGGTCAAATGACATGATGTCACAATACCAGATATTAGAAGCAAGTTTCCAAAATGTCACTCAGGAAAATAATATTCTGACACAGAGGATTCGTGAATCTGAATCACTCTTAATGCAGTATAGCTCCCGAGACAGGCAATATGAGGCCTGTGCAGCTGAGAAGATGGAGCTGGAACTCTTATTTGAAAAGAAAACACTAGAGAGTGTTGATCTTAGAAATCAAATATTCTGTTTGCAGGAAGAGTTGAAATCCTTCAGAGCTCGATTTGATGAGCTAACTTACGTTAATGGAGATTTGGAGAAGTCTGTTAACTTCGTGCAAGATAAGTTGCATAGTTTATTGGTATCCTCTCAAAAAGTTGTCAATGGAATGCTTCAAGTGAATGTGGTTGACGATGAGGACTTCAAGTCCATGGACTTGAGTACAATTCTGAAGTGTGTGGAAGAATTACAGACTAATGCATGTAAACAGATTATCCAGCTCGTGACAGAGAAGAAAGATTTGTTGCATATTAGAGATGTTGCAGCGGCATTCTGTACCGAGGCTAAGTCAGATCTCAAGAATGGTCAGCATAATATGACTGAAAACGTGAATGCGTCTAATGCCTTAGTTCAGAAGCTTCAATCCCGTTTAGATGCTGTTGCTAAAACTTTCCAGTTTAGTTCTGCGGTGGAAGAGAAATATGCACAGCAGTTCAGTTCTATTGTCTCTGAACTAGACTATTTTGAACTTGAACTGCAAGCACTTGGTTCTAAACACGATGATCTTGGTCGTGGAATCCTTGCACTGGATACTTTGACTGGTGAGCTTGAAATTGCTCACTTAAAAGTTGCAGAACTTGCAGAGGAAAACAACTTGTTGATGGCATCTTTACAGGACCGAAACATGGAGTACGAGAAACTTTCATCTGAAATGGAGAACTTGAACGAAAGGTTGCATTTTGTTCATGAAGAAAATGACGCATTGGTAGTGTCTTCACAGGAAAAAAATGCCGAGTCGCAGAAGCTAGTTTCAGATTTTGACACCTTAATGGATCAGTTGCATTCTCTACGTAATGAGAATCAAGTTCTGAAAGATTCTTTGAGTGAGAAAATTGTGGAAGCTGCCAGATTTGCGTCAGAGGGAAATAGTATAAAGGAGTCTTTAAGTTTTCTGCGTGACGAAAACCAAGCATTTGTGCGCTCTTTACAAGAGAAAACTGAGGAATGTGGCTTACTTCTTTCAGAAATAAAAAGTTTGAATGGAAGGTTACAGAGTCTGCAGGATGAAAACAAAGCCTTGCTGGTTTGTTCACAGGAGAAGGTGGAGGAATCTTCCAAGCTTTCTGCAGAGCTAGGAACTTTGAAAGAAAGCTTGCAAGGGATGCATGTTGAAAACCAATCTCTAATGGCATGTTCAAGAGAAAAAGCAGATGAAGAGACTGAGCCTTTAGTCCTGATTAACAATTTCAAGGAGAGCATGACATCCCTCCGTGATGAGAACCAAGTCTTGAAGCAATCTTCTGTTGAAAATGCTGAGGGCTCTACCAAGCTTGTGTTGGAAATAAGTAGCTTAAGGGAATCTCTGCAGTCTCTGTGTGATGAGAATGCAACTGCAATGAAACTATTACTGGAAAAAGATGGTGACTTACTGACACTTACATCCGAGATAGACTGTTTGAAAAATGCTTTGCAGGCTGTGCAGAATGAATTAAATGAGGAGAAAAGCTTAAGGGACGGATTTGAGACTAAAATGACCAATCTGACCTCCGAATTGAGTGACAAGGAATGCCAGTTGTTGAAGTGTAAGCAATATGAGTCTGAGTTGGTTAATCTTAGGCAATTGGTGTCTGACGCTGAAGCAGAGAAATCAAGAATGAGTGATAAGCTGTTGCATTATGAAGAGTGCATCAATGAAATAGGCAGCTTGAAAAGCTCTTTGCAGGCCATGCAGAATGAATTGCTTGAAGAGAAAACCTTGAAGGATGAATGTGAGAGTAAAATTACAGACCTGACTTGCCAATTAAATGAAAAGGAGTCCCAGTTGTTCCAGTCTAAGCAGTGTGACTCTGAGTTGGTTAATCTTAAACAATTGCTTTCCGAAATGGAAGCACAAAACTCGAGGCTGTGTGCCAAGTTGTTGCATTATGAAGAGCTCATCAATGATGCTCGTAAAGAATCTTCAACTGTTTATTGCCTTGAATCTCAGTTATCTGAAATGCATGAACAAGTAATAGCTGCTGATCTGGGGTTCGTTTTCATAACAACTCAGTATGAAAACAAGGTGGAAGAACTTGTTCAGGAACTATGCTCCTTAGGTGGCCGTTTTACAGAATTGGAGACAAGGTATTATGATTTAGAAAGTGAAATTAATCAGAGCCGTGCCACCGAAGCCCAGTACGCTGCGAAGATTGCTATGCTATTGGCAAGTCCCAATTCAAGCAGGTCAGACTTTGCGACTAGTAAATGTGAAGAAAATGATCAGCATTCCGACGAGATAGAAAGGTTGAAGTTCCTGCTGGTTTGCGGCGAGGGAGATGTAGACGAGCTGATGCTTTCCAAGTTGGAAATGGAGATCAAGATCATGATACTCGAGGCTAAATTGAACGAGCAGGGAGAAATCATCACCTCACAGCGTGGACTCAGTGATGAGCTAACAGTGCTTCAAAAGCAGTGCGATGAGCTTAAACAGAAGCTATCTGAACAGATTTTGAAGACGGAAGAATTCAGAAGTTTGTCTGTCCATTTCAGGGAGCTTAAAGACAAGGCTGAATCCGAAAGTGTTCAAGCACAAGCACGTGATACGCGAGGACATGAGGGGTCACCTCAACGAATGCAAGAGTCTCTGAGGATTGTTTTTATCAAGGAACAGTATGAAACAAAGCTGCAAGAACTGAAACACCAGCTGTCGATCTCCCAAAAACATAGTGACGAAATGCTATGGAAATTACAAGATGCAATTGATGAAATTGAGAATCGAAAAAAGTCTGAAATTCATTACTTGAAGAAAAATGAGGAATTGGGAATGAAGATGTTGGAATTGGAGAGTGAACTGCAATCTCTGGTGTCAGAAAAGCGCGAGAGATTGAACGAGTATGATCGGATGAAGGCTGAAAGGGAATGTTCATTAATAAGTCTTGAATGCTGCAAAGAAGAAAAGCAAACACTTGAAGCTTCTTTGCGACAGTGTGAAGACAAAAAATCTGAAATTACTGATGAACTTAAGTTGGTGAAAGGATTGCTGGAGAACTCCATAATGACCGCTGTTATTAAAGGAGAAGAAAGTGAAGAGTCTACGGCATTAGATTGCCAATCTCTTGACGTGTTGTGTGGAAGAAGTGTTGAGCTTCGGACGCCTGGTGCAGGCAATATGGACATAGCTGGGCGCTCGGAACAAACTATTTCCACAAATGATAAGGTATCGGAACAAGCATCCACAGGATCAGTTGACGAATTTGATCATTCTACTCTCGTAAATATGGAATCTGATAAGGTAATGTGAAACTTTGTGCAGAAGAGATCAGTGATTTCTGTTTTTTGTTCCATATGATCCATTTTACTTGTGCAATTCTGTTACGAGGCATGCAATGTTAATTTATGTAGCTCTCAGTTTACCTTTCGCCTTTGAATCAAAATTAGATCTACTTGCTAAAATAGAGTCCTTGATTGATCCTTAAAACACCCTGATACCTAATTGGTCTGTCTTTAATGTCTAATTGCATCATCTGTTTCCTGGACTTCATTTTCATGTAAATGACAGGATAATGGTCTTGTACGTAACGGTGTAAATGTACAACATTGTACTGACAGTGAAAATCACTTGAGAGTTGAAAGCTTAAAGTCTAGCATGGACCATTTGACCAACGAGGTATGCATCTACAAATATATGTGATGGAAAAATATTCTAGGATTTGATTATCGGGCACTGGCTAGTAGTTTATAATTGCAGCCAGTTTGATCTATCTGAATGGTATATGTCTGTTTTGTTCTGTAGTTGGAGAGGATGAAAAATGAGAACTCGTTTCTCCAAGATGATTCTGTCATTGAACAAAAGTTTCCAGATTTACAGAGAGAATATGAGCGGTTGCAGCAGGTAAACGAAATTCAGCCGCTTGTGATTTGTCGCATTTGCCTGAAGTTACTTAATTTGTAGGTCTTCTTCTTCTTCTTCTCCTTCTTCAGGCCAATGAGGAGCTAGCAAAGATGTTCCCATCGTTTAAGGAATTCCCTGCAAGTGGCAACTCTGCTTTAGAAAGGGTTCTGGCGTTGGAAATGGAGCTTGCCGAAGCATTGCAGGTGAAGAAGAAGCGAAGCAGTAGCATCAGTTTTCAGAGGTACATGCCATTTTCTCTTTCTTACATTCGAGCTCTGGTAGTTTTGCTGGCTGCTTGTAATCAAAATCTTTCTGATGTGCTGGCAGCTCCTTCTTGAAACAACACACTGACGACGAGGCAGTGTTTAAAAGCTTCAAGGACATCAATGACCTGATCAAAGATACGCTGGAAACAAAGGGAAGATACACAGCTCTAGAGAGTGAGCTTCGAGAAATACACAACCGTTACTCGGAATTAAGCCTGCAATTTGCAGAGGTTGAAGGCGAAAGGCAGAAGCTGATGATGACGCTCAAGAATGTTCGTGCCTCGAAGAAGCCTATTACACCTTTGAATCGCTCTTCGTCTGCCTCCATGGGTGACCATTTCTGACTTATATGGCCTGAAGAAATGGAAACAGCTCATCACCAGTAACAACTCTTTGTACCTTTTTTTCCTGTGTAAATAGAACCTTAATCTAGGGGTTGTTACAGCGGGCAATCAGCAGTTTAAATTTGTTATGTGTACTAGTAATTCATATACTGTATAGTCTCTGACTCTCAAATTTGTTTCGAACGGACAAGTAAAAGCCAACTACGCATAAGTGTTGTACCTTTTTTGTTCATCAATCCACAAGTACACCAACCTTTTCTAAATAAGGTGTTAAGACATCAGCCTGGTTGTTGGTCCAATGTGCAGGTTCTTCTAAACTATTTGTTTGATGCGACTTGATTTGAATTCAATATTATTAAATTGTTGACAATTAAACATTGATCTAAACTATTTGTTTTACCTGTCCTTTTGGCGATATCCGATAAAATTGAAAAGGTAAACTAATTGTTTTACCCAACATATTTGTTACCGAATACATTGATTGACGCCTAAAAATTCAATTATAATTTCTTCTTTATTTTACTCTAAAATATGATGATTCCATTCGCTAAGGTAAAAGTTATTTGGCGATTACAATGACACTCGTATCTAACAAGAGGTGCATACTTTTAAAATAAAGTTGTATGGAGCCAGATCCCTTATTAATCAAGACATCCTACTCCTTGCTCACTATCAAGGCTAATTAATCAAGTGAAAACTCAGAATGAAAGACATCTAACAAAGGAAATTGAAATAACAATCTACAAAATCAAGAAAACTAGAACATACATCGTTCGCAAAACAAAATCCAGTGACAGGGAAGACGAACTACTATAGTTGACCGGTTCCTTAACAGTCTCAACTTATGGGGATCACTTATCTGGGCAGGTCACTCTTTGTTGACCTGTCTGGATCGATTTGTTGAAAAACATAGCTCGTAATCCCGCGATGGTGGGGGCTTCGACGAGCCCCCACCAGTGGGAGCACCTACTTCGGCTTGTCCTTCCGTGAGAGATACGCAGCATCTGTCGTCATCGTAGCTCTTGTCGCCATCCGCAAAAACCCCGCTCGTTGGTCGTTTTCTAGACGCAAAAACCCCAAAGTGCAACTCTCAGGGATGATAACAAAAACCTACTTCTCATACGATATAATACTGAATACTGTAATACCTTCACAACAAGAGAACCAGACGAGATTCCCACACGTAATAAAAAAAACTTAACGATTTTTCTCAAACGCAAGTCTAGCGACGCCAATGACTCTCAAACCCACCTAGGATTTCAATTTGGACTCACCCGTTTGGGCCTCTCGACGATTCAACCCGATACCCTTTTAATTTTACTGAGTAAACATGCTGATTAGATAAGATAGTCGAAAAAGTTCATTGAAAATTAATAACCCGACAGACACATTAGATTTTAAAACGTTTGGGGCAAATATACAGGACGCTTTTGTACATGGTTGAAACGTATGGGACTACTATTGGTAATTAGCCCTACTAGCCTACTAAAGTACCCTTCGTCCGGATCTTCTCACCCATTCCCGCCCTTCAGTGTCTGCATCAGCCGTTTCTTCATCTCTAGCTATCACTGCCTTCATCGTTCACCTTCGATCCTTCTGAAAAACACCCAAGAAGCGAATCCGAAATCCCCGCACACGCTAGTAAGAAAGCGTGGATCTTCACCATCGCCCTCATTGTCCAACACTCCAACTCCAACCGTTACAGAAACCCTAACCGTCGCTTTTCCCCCACATGAATTGAGCTACACAGTGGACAACGGGGAAGGGATAAATTCCAAATTGAATCGGAGGAGGAGGAGTAGCAGTGAAAATGGGGAAGGACGACGAGGAGATGAGAGGGGAGATGGAGGAAAGGCTTATCAACGAGGAGTACAAAATATGGAAGAAGAACACTCCTTTCCTCTACGACCTCGTCATCACTCACGCCCTCGAATGGCCTTCCCTTTCCGTTGAATGGTTGCCGGATCGTGATGAGCCTCCCGGCAAGGACTACTCCGTCCAGAAGATGATCCTCGGCACCCACACTTCGGAAAACGAGCCTAATTACCTCATGCTCGCACAGGTTCAGCTTCCCTTAGAGGACGCTGAGAATGACAACCGCAATTACAACGACGACCGCGCTAATTCGGGCGGTTTTGGTGCTGCCAGCGGCAAGGTCTGTCAATTCTTCTGTTTCCCTTTCTTTTCTCATTTTTTTTGAATTTTTAGGGTTTATGCTTCACCAGTTGATTTTCTTAATTGTTCTTTCTGTAGGTACAAATAGTTCAGCAGATAAATCACGAGGGAGAGGTGAACAGAGCTCGCTACATGCCTCAGAATCCCTTTATAATTGCCACCAAGACCGTCAGCGCCGAAGTCTACGTCTTTGACTACAGCAAGCATCCTTCTAAGCCTCCATTGGACGGAGCTTGCAGTCCGGATTTGAGGTTGAGCGGCCACAACACTGAAGGCTATGGTCTGTCTTGGAGCACGTTCAAGCAAGGCCATTTACTCAGCGGTTCCGACGATGCACAGATTTGCTTGTGGGATATCAATGCTACTCCTAAGAATAAGACTCTTGACGCCACCCAGATTTTCAAGGTCTTCATTTTGAATGCCTCACTGATGTAATCTCGTTATATGTTCTGTAACTATTTGATTGAATCTCTTTTCCTCTGTGTTTTTTATGTTCTCTTTTTATGTGTTGTTTTACTGAATAGGTTCATGAAGGAGTTGTGGAAGATGTAGCGTGGCATCTGAGGCATGAGTACTTATTTGGTTCTGTGGGGGATGATCAGTACCTACTTATATGGGATATTCGCAGCCCAGCTGTAACTAAACCTGTCCAGTCTGTTGTTGCTCATCAAAGTGAGGTATGGCTCCATGGTGTTTGATTTTCTTCAATTTCCTTATTTGCTCATGGAAGGGATGGTAGTGTGTTGGATGTAAAGGTGCTCACTTGTTGAACAATCATGCTCCAGTTTACATTTTATGAACTATTCTAATCTACATATAGTTGCTAGCTCTCATTTCATATGCACTTCCTATTTTATATCCAAATTGATCTGTTTTTCGTTGATTTTCTGATAGGTGAACTGTTTGGCCTTCAATCCATTCAATGAATGGGTTGTGGCAACTGGATCAACTGATAAGACCGTCAAATTGTTTGACTTGCGCAAGATCAGTACTGCACTGCACACATTCGATTGTCACAAGTATGCTCCTCTTAAAGCTGTATCATTTCACAATTAAAGACTTACTTGGGAGATCCAATTGCTTGCGTGTTATGAATGTGTAGCATATGCTCTGAGATGATTTCTTAGTGTTTTACACCCCTCTTCTTGCTTTTGACAGAGAAGAAGTCTTCCAAGTTGGCTGGAATCCAAAGAATGAGACCATCCTAGCTTCTTGTTGCCTTGGAAGGAGGCTCATGGTTTGGGATCTTAGCAGGTTGGTGCATTCCCTTAATTAACCGTAACATCTGTAGTTGGTTTTCTTGGTTGATCCCTTGTAGGGTTTCTGTTGATGACATGAACTTCTGAGTAATTTCACTACATATAGTTATTCATAAAACATAAAACTTTTGCATTGTCAGAGAAAAAAAAAGGAAAAGTTTAAGATTCTGCGGGTTTGAGAAAATAGACGAATGAATGCATCAACTAGACCCGGAGGAATCAGAAACTTGTTTTACACCTTTCTTTAATGCAAATTCGTACATGCTCATCTTTTTTTTTTGGTTCTGAGTTTCTGTATCAGATTGACAAAAACAATAGCTATATCAGTGTGTCAAAGGTTTGTACTTCATGAGGCTTATTTCTGAAAGAAGATAACTGATCTAACTTAGATATTGGCAAGACTAAAGGTTCTTTCTTTCTTTCTATGTTTTCGTCCTGAGAATAATTCTTTTTCCTTTGTCTTGTACACAAAAGTCATGGATTGTTACGTTTCAATCCATATTATTGGTACCTGACTCGTCGTTATTCACTTTCAACCCCACATCCATATTCCTCCCTTAACTATGAGCAATGCTTTTCAGTGGCATCTGTTGAATTTTAAGAGTCGTGTAATTAGTTTTCCTTGTAGCCTACAAATCTTTTATGAACACGAGCTTAACGATCGCAGAAATAAATCATTCCTTGAGAATCTGTTTCGGTAGCTCTTTCTGACTAATCATCAATGTCTTTCATCGATGTCTGACCCGGACTCTTTGCAGGATCGATGAGCAGCAGACTCCCGAGGATGCGGAAGATGGTCCGCCGGAGCTGCTCTTCATTCATGGAGGTCACACGAGTAAAATATCAGATTTTTCGTGGAATCCGTGTGAAGACTGGGTTGTAGCGAGTGTGGCTGAAGATAACATCCTTCAGATATGGCAGATGGCTGAGAACATATACCATGATGAAGATGATTTACCAGTTGATGATTCTACCAAAGCTCCTTAGCACATCGGAGCGAAGTATGATCGTCATTCTCCTTCCTGCATTAATTTATAGGTTACTCCTTAACAATCTCCTTGTTGATCGCTAGTATCGGCTAAAACTTTGAGCGAGCTGTTCATGGTAATTATGTACGTTTCCGCCCATCATGTCACATGTTGTTAAACTGTTGTAACCATTTTGTTAACTGATCCCAAACTTATTTGATCATTTTTTGTCTATTACCATTTACCACCCTAGTCCACCTTATTTTTTCCACCCAATTTTGTAAATCGATCAACTAAAATATTTTATAAAATCTCATAGATCACTCTCACAATTCTATGAACATATATTATCAGGAACTTACTTGATAAGGAATTTTGCTACCTTAGGATCGTTATAGTTATTGCCAACGTTCTCTGGAGTTTATATCGCCCGACTCCCTGTCATCAGGTCACAAATTTCCTTGACCTTTTGGCACTAGGCCGTGTCAGCCCCCATACATGGTCTTACGACTTTGTGAAGACCTGTGTTATTGGTAATCAGTTGTTGATGAGGGTGATTACAAAGATCGATTTCGGGCCAAGCAAAAGTATGTAAATGCTTAAGAAACAAAGAGGGAGATGGAGAAAGAAAGAGAATGAATGAAGGAGGGCCATCTAGTTTTTTTTTTCAGGTAGAGACATTTCATTTAATACAAGATAAAAAATATAAATAAACATTATAGTGTGTTCATTTCATAAGGTGTACAGAATTTGAACCCAAAATTTTTAAAACACTACTACACAACTTTACCACTAAAACAACTTTACTTTGGACAAATAACCATCTAATTACCACCCACCCACTCACTCACTCGAAAAGGGAGTCCTTTTAATATCTAGGAATGTGAAAATGGTAGTCTTATTAATTGGATTAGTCTTTTCATATTTGACAATAATACCCTTTTTAGTTATTATATTATATATATCTACCATCAGATCAAATAAGATCAATCTAATGATCTATATTGCATTTATCCCTTTCAGAAAATTTAAGGTCTCTTACCCTAAGGCCTCCGGCTATCACCCCCTTCGTCCGGACCGGTCTCGCCCATTCCCGCTCCTAATTTTACACTCAGCCACTGAACTTCAGTGTCTGCATCAGTTCGCCGTTTCTTCATCTCTAGCTTCACTGCCTTCATCATTAACCTTCGACCCTTCTGATAAAAGTAAAACACCCAAGAAGCGAATCCAAAACCCCCCATATTGGTTACACAGACAGGAAGGGATAAATCCCAATTTGAAGCTAAGCAGTGTAAATGGGGAAAGACGACGAAGAGATGAGAGGGGAGATGGAGGAAAGGCTTATCAACGAAGAGTACAAAATATGGAAAAAGAACACTCCTTTCCTCTACGACCTCGTCATCACTCACGCCCTCGAATGGCCTTCGCTTTCCGTCGAATGGTTGCCGGATCGCGACGAGCCTCCGGGCAAAGACTACTCCGTCCAGAAGATGATCCTCGGCACCCACACCTCCGAAAACGAGCCTAATTACCTCATGCTCGCTCAGGTTCAGCTTCCCTCAGAAGGCGCCGAGAATGACTCCCGCAATTACGACGACGACCTCTCTAATTCGGGCGGCTTTGGTGCTGCCAGCGGCAAGGTCTGTCAATTCTTCTGTTTTCATTGCCCCCCCAATTTTGAATTTTTAGGGTTTATGCTTTACCAGTTGATTTTCTTAATTGTTCTTTCTGTAGGTACAAATAGTTCAGCAGATAAATCACGAGGGAGAGGTGAACAGAGCTCGCTACATGCCTCAAAACCCTTTTATAATTGCCACCAAGACCGTCAGCGCCGAAGTCTACGTCTTTGACTATAGCAAGCACCCTTCTAAACCTCCACTGGACGGAGCTTGCAGTCCAGATTTGAGGTTGAGTGGACACAACACTGAAGGTTATGGTCTTTCCTGGAGCACGTTGAAGCAAGGCCATTTACTCAGCGGTTCCGACGATGCACAGATTTGCTTGTGGGATATCAATGCTACTCCTAAGAATAAGACTCTTGACGCCACCCAGATTTTCAAGGTCTTCATTTTGAATGCCTCACTGATGTAATCTCGTTATATGTTCTGTAACTGTTGATTGAATCTCTGTTAACTTTTGGTTTTGAACTTCGATTTGATTTCTTTTTTTGATGTCTTGTTTTGCTGAATAGGTTCATGAAGGAGTTGTGGAAGATGTAGCGTGGCATCTGAGGCATGAGTACTTATTTGGTTCTGTGGGGGATGATCAGTACCTACTTATATGGGATCTTCGCAGCCCCGCTGTGACCAAACCTGTCCAGTCTGTTGTTGCTCATCAAAGTGAGGTATGGCTCCATGGTGATTGATTTTTCAATGTCCTTATTTGCTCATGGAACTTTTGGCTGTGTGTTGGATGTAAAGGCGCTACTTTTTGAACATACATGCTTCAGCTGACATTCTTTTGAAAGATTCTAAACTACATATAGTTGATAGCTCATTATCTCTCATATCATATGCACTTTCTATTCTATATCCAAATTACTCTGTTTTTCCTTCAATTTTCTGATAGGTGAACTGTTTGGCCTTCAATCCTTTCAATGAATGGGTTGTGGCAACTGGATCAACTGATAAGACCGTCAAATTGTTTGACTTACGCAAGATCAGTACTGCACTGCACACATTGGATTGTCACAAGTATGTTCCTATTAAAGCTCTATCATTTCATTGAAGACTTGCTTTGCTTGGTCTCTTATGCGTGCCGGATTGGTAGATCCAATTGCTTGCGTGTGCAGCATATGATGCTCTGAGATGGTTTCTTTAGTGTTTTACACCCTCTTTATGCTTTTGACAGAGAAGAAGTCTTCCAAGTTGGCTGGAATCCAAAGAATGAGACCATCCTAGCTTCTTGTTGCCTTGGAAGGAGGCTCATGGTTTGGGATCTTAGCAGGTTGGTGCATTCCCTTAATTATCCGTAACATCTTTATTTGGTTTTCTTGGTTGATTGCCTTATAGGTTTCTGTTGATGAGTGATGACATGAACTTTTCGCTAACTTTCCTACTTAGTTATTCATAAAACATAAAAATTGCACATAGTTTAGAGACAAAAAGGAAAAGTTTAAGGTTCTGCTGGTTTAAGAAAATAGACGGATGAAAAATAAAGTATAATAGAGCAGGTCGATCATGTATAATTCACTCTTATAGTTCCCAAAGTGGTTCATGCAACTTCACCCTAACTTGGAATACTGGTTGCATCAACCAGACCTGAAGGAAGCAGAAATTGCTTTACACCTTCCTTTCATGCAAATCGTACGTGTTCAACTTTTATTTTTGGTTCCGAGTTTATACTGATAAATTATCAAGAACATAACTGTATCAGATTGACCAAAACATTAGCTATATCAGTGTGTGAAAGGTTTGTACTGCCTATACAAATGAAATCATGCATGGTGCTTATTCTTGAAAGAAGATAACTGATCTAACTTAGATATGGCAAGACTAAAGGTTCTCTCTTTCTATGTTTATGTGTTGAGAGTGATTTTTTCCCTTTGTCTGGAACACAAAAGTCATGGGTTGCTTACGTTTCAATGCATATTATTACCTGAACCATCGTTTTTAACTTTCACACCCACACCCTTTTGACTATGAGCAATGCTTTTCAGTTACATCTTTTGGAAGTTTAGGAGTTGTGTAACTAGTTTTCGTTGTAGCCTACAAGTTTTTTATGATGACACGAGCTTAATGATCGCACAAATAAAGCATCCCTTGGTAGCTATTTCTTACTAATTCATCGTGTCATTCATCAAAATTAACAGTATTAAGTAAAAAGTGCTCTTCTTGTGATTGTGTTTAACACCTTATATGAGATGATGAAAATGATGTGGGTTTGGGCCGCTGTCTTTGCAGGATCGATGAGCAGCAGACTCTCGAGGATGCGGAAGATGGTCCGCCGGAGTTGCTCTTCATTCATGGAGGTCACACGAGTAAAATATCAGATTTTTCGTGGAATCCGTGTGAAGACTGGGTTGTAGCGAGTGTGGCTGAAGATAACATCCTTCAGATATGGCAGATGGCTGAGAACATATACCATGATGAAGATGATTTACCAGTTGATGATTCTACCAAAGCTCCTTAGCACATCGGAGCGAAGTATGATCATCATTCTCCTTCCTGCATTAATTTATAGGTTACTCCTTAACAATCTCCTTGTTGATCGCTAGTATCGGCTAAAAACCTTGATGCGACCTGTTCATGGTAATTATTGTACGTTTCCACATCGTCTTTGGTTTTTGTTTTTAGTTATAGCATGAATTGTACATTGATTTTCCATCAAAAGACTGGAGTGATTGTGATGGAGGTCGGAGTGGCAGAAGAGTGAAGGCTATTAGTATTTGACTAGACATGAACGGAAAAGATGGATGGTAGTAGATGGAATTGTCGGTTTGTTTGTTATCTTGTACTATGTATATGGCCCTTTTGTCACATCTTAAACGTTTGTAACCATTTTGTTAACTAATCCCAAACTTTTGTGATCATTTTGTCTGTTACCCATAACCTATTTGTTCACCCAATTATGAAAACCGATCAACTAAAATATTTTCAATTCAAATGCTCCTAGCCCAGCTTGTTAAAGCGGTCAACTAGTGTAGCTAAGGAATACGGTAGTGTTTGATGGATACCCCACACTCCATATCTTTGCAACATCGTCATTTTTAGCTTCAATGGATGGAAGGTGTTCGTAGCTACTCCACCGACGGCTTCCTTGCCGAATCAGAATGCCACTTCTCTCCCAACCGTTCCTTCATCGATTTGGATTGTCTCAGTCAATGTTGCGGCGGTTATGGAGTTGTAGCCCGTGGGTTTCGTTGTTCACCGTACCTATGACTCTCTGGTTTCTACAACAGGTCAAATCATCCACCATATCGGGGATGCCTTAATTTTGGAAGTGTTAAGCCACGCCCTTTTTATCTAGTGTCCACTACCTTAAATCGTTCAAAGATCTTGTCTGATTTCAAAGAAGCAGTGCGGTTACTCAACTCATCCACTCCTGATATTCGTGTTGGTCAACTCCTACCAGAATACCGATCCTTGTTTTGATCTTTATTATGGCCTCGATTCATTATATCCCTCTGAATAACCGCGCTTCTCATTTAATGACATTTTAAAACTCTTTATTATCCACCCACACTTCATTTTATATTTTTTTTACTGTCTCCCTTTGATTGGAGTTTTTGTTATTTTTTATTGTATTTTCTCTCTTTTTGTATCCGAATAAAAAAAAACGTATGTGGGCGTTGATGGCAGAATGTGAAAACGGCGCCATTTAGCTCGGCAGAGTTCAGAGAAGAAATCGGGAAGTTGAGGGACCTTCTTCTTCTTCGTCTCTTCTTCTTCTTTTTCCAGTTAAGACTTTGGTTCTGTGAGTATTTCTTCTTCTTGGGTTATGTTACGGGAAAAGGGTTGTCGAGTGTCCTTTTGTTCTTCATATGAATCGATTTATATCTTCTCAATCATCAGTCTCAATCTTCTCAACATGGAACTCCTCCAGTACCAAGACTCTACTGCTGCTTTTGGATTCCTGCATTTCGATGCTCCAACTTAAGCAAATCCAAGCTCTCATGACCACCACGAGCCTCATTACTCATAATTTCCCCATCACCCGTGCATTGGCTTTTTGTGCCTTAGCTGATGCTGGAGATATCGACCATGCGCATGCTCTGTTCATCAAGATTCAGAATCCTAATACCTACGTGTGGAACACCATAATTAGAGGTTACGCCAAACGTAAAATTCCCAGGATTGGGTTTTCTATCTTTTGCCGCAGGCTTCTGGTACGGGCAGCAGCCATGGACGCCAGGACCTTTGCCTCTACGCTCAAACTCTGCGAGCAATTCTCTACTTCTTTTCGTGGGAAATCGGTGCATTCATCGGTTTGGAAAACAGGGTTTTCTGGCTCTTTGTGGGTGGGTAATGTATTAATTCATTTTTATGGTGCTCATCGGTTGCTAGAATTATCAGCCAAGGTGTTCGATGAAATCCCTGCTAAGGATGCTGTTTCTTGGACTTCCATAATTGATGAGTATGCAGCTACTAATTGCTACACCGAAGCCCTCAAGCATTTCGATTGCATGATTTCTGCTGGTGTTGAGCCCAACTAGATAACAATGATCACAGTGCTTTCTGCTTGTTCTCAGATGAGGGATTTAGAAATGGGGAAGAGCATTCATGCTTTACATTACAGGTAAATGTATCAACTTTACAATGAATTTGATGAATGCCGTTTTAAATATATATATCAAGTGCGGTTCCATGGTTGATGCTAACGAGTTTTTCGAGAAGATGGAAGTTAAAGATGTATTCTCTTGGACTAGCATGGTCAATGGATATGCCAAACGCGGTGAGCTAGAATCAGCGAGGCTGCTATTGGATGAGATGCCTCAAAGGAATGTAGTTTCTTGGAATACCATGATATCCGGGTATTCCCAAACCAATAATCCAAAGGAAGCTTTAGATTTATTTCACGTCATGATAGAAGCTGGATTAGTTCCAACTGAGGATACATTAGTCTGTGTACTCTCTGCCTGTGGTCAACTGGGTTCTGTGGATTTGGGTCAGTGGATTCATCTTCGCTACATAGACAATAAACTGATTAAGAGCAGTGTAATCATAGCTAATGCATTTATTCACATGTATGCTAAATGTGGGTGGATAGATGCAGCTGCTAGCATTTTCCGCAGTATGCCAGAAAGATTTAGCTTCTTGGAATTCAATAATTGCAGCATATTCTGTTCATGGAGACCCCAAACAAGCTCTCTGCCTTTTCCACCAGATGCAACTCTCCAAGTTCAAACCTGACTGTATTACTTTTGTTGGAGTCTTAGCAGCCTGCAGCCATGGAGGACTAGTGGCAGAGGGCCACGAGTATTTTCAGATATGGAAAGAGAATTTGGTATTA
This sequence comes from Linum usitatissimum, assembly GCA_030674075.2. Taxonomy (NCBI): domain Eukaryota; kingdom Viridiplantae; phylum Streptophyta; class Magnoliopsida; order Malpighiales; family Linaceae; genus Linum; species Linum usitatissimum. Next base: position 3,565,146 of record JAUJYP020001495.1, read on the forward strand.
AACCAAAGATGGAACACTATGCTTGTATGATTGATCTGCTTGGTCGGGCTGGGCTTCTAGAAGATGCATATAAGCTGATAAGCTGGATGCCAATGGCACCGGGGCAAGCTGCCTGGGGTGCCCTTTTGAATGCTTGCAGGATGCATGGGAATATTGAACTGGCCAAGCTTGCTGCTCATAAACTTTTTGAGTTAGATCCTGAAGACAGTGGTATATATGTTTTGTTAGCAACTGTTGTTTATGCCAGGGACAAGAGATGGGGCGATGTGAGTATGGTAAGAAACATAATGAAGGAAAAGGGCGTTAAGAAAACTCCCGGTCGAAGCTTGATAGAGATTGAAGGGGATTTCCATGAGTTCCTAGCTGGAGACACTTCACATCCACAGTCTCATGGAATTCGTCAAGCTTTGAAGGACATATTTATGTTGTCGAAAATGGAAGATGCTGACGGCAATGAGCCTCTAAATTACATTTTATAAGCAGAAGGCGAGAGAGACTACTTGGACTGCGAAAGGGGTGCCTTAACTGTTATTGCAAAAATGAGGCTGTTCAATTATATGAGCAACCAGTTGGTACTGAGGAGGACCCTAATTTTCCAATCTTTCCTTATCAGTATCATCAAAATATGCTCATTCATAAGTTGGATCATGGGGAGGGTGATTTTCTGCAATATGGGAATTGCTTGCCATATTGGTCGTGGAATCCTTGCACTGGATACTTTGACTGGTGAGCTCGAAATTGCTCATTTGAAAGTTGCAGACCTTGCAGAGGAAAACAACTTGTTGATGATGGCATCTTTACAGGACAGGAAATGAGGAACTTGAAAGAAAGTTTGCATTTTGTTCATGAAGAAAATGACGCATTGGCAGTGTCTTCACAGTAAAAAAGTGCAGAGTCGCAGAAGCTTGTTTCAGATTTGAACATAGACCCATACCTAAACGGGGTTGGTTCATGTTGCAATTTGGGCTGAATTATGTACCGGCTTGAACAAAGTAAACAAGTTTGAAACGGTCAAATTGACGAAGTTAATACGGGAAAGTAGTTATCTTTTTCCTGCCGAGAAGTTTCGTCGTTCATACGAAGGTGAGTCAAGTTTCTTCGTGATCAGTGGCTTGTTATTTTGTACAGATCTGGTTTGGTGCTCTACGCATCTAATACTCTGTATTTTTTCTGCAAGATGTCTAATCTCGCAAAAGCCATCGAGTCTCTGACCGAGAACGGGATTGCCGACCTGCTCTTCAAGTTGATTACTGATCTCAAGATGGCAGCGGCTGAACCGCAGCCTCAGATGACGGATATTCTGCAACAACACTGCCTGTATATACATTGGAAACTACTCTACTTCAAAAGTCTATCGTCTGATATCATCTCATACATAGCTGAAATGAGTTTGTATCTGATCGATGCAGCGGAGAAGTTGGCCGGGGCGGACATTGCATAGCTCAGGAAGGGTCCAGATATGAAAACGCAGAGGTTGGACTTCCGTGGTGCTACTTTCAGTGTCATGTGTATATGTCTCCGACGAGATGCGACAAATTTGATCGAGGCTGATGAGTTGATTCGAAAGCAATTCCCTTCCAAGGAACTGGTAGATAAATTTATAACAGCGAGGGCTTATGTGTGCAATGATTTGGCCGCAATGAATCGCGAACTCGTGACTGCCATAAATCTGCTGAAAGTGAGTGGTCACCCGGAGGTCCAGGTTATCGTCGATGACTTCACTTCAGCACTCCGTTGGGATGATGATGTTCATTTTGACTTCCAGTACTGGTTGGATTTGGTGTTTGGCCGAGAATCAGTTGCGGGTAGAGTGAGATGAGCTGGACAGCCACCGTTTAATTTCGCAGAGTAGGCATGTTGGCTAGGCTTGTTTTGCTGGAAAAGTGAATCGGAAGAGAGGTTAGGACTAATAATCAAAGACAAGGATGCCGGTTAAGCCTAATCATCTAATCCAAAATTCAAATGTGAAAAACTAATACGTTTTAACTGCAACTACTAAATTACCGCTAATAGCAGTCACAATATCAATTGAATAGATGGTTATATAGAAATAGAAAAAAAGAAATTTATACTTGTTTAGAAACAGCCACCCTTTTGAAGTACGTAATAGCTCACTGATCGAGTGCCTTTGCGCCGAAGATGAACGGAAGATAAGTTTGAGCAAAGCTTCTGTGCAGTAGCAACTAGCGAGCGAGCGAGCGAAGGAGGCATATGAAACCGGCAGGTGGCGGTAAACACATGAACGACTTCCTCTGTAATCCAATCCAACACTCCAAACGCACATGGCGGTACTTAGATTCAAAAAAGCCAAAAAAGTTGCCGTTAACAATCTGGCTCCTTTCCCAGCACCACCGTTAACTTCGCCATCTACCTTTTCCTTTTTCTTTTCTTTTTAATTGCTTTGCTTGGAAAACGGAGTAAGCCATCCATCCATCCATGGAAGACAAGAAGTAGAAGTAGCTCCTACGGTCCCTTCACATTCCTCCTCTCTCTCTCTCTATTTATATATATAATACCAGAAGAAAGTTGTAGATCAAGAACAACCACCACTCTCCAGCTCACCTCCAATCCCATCCATCATTTTCTACTCAGATCCGCTGCTTTCAAATCAATTTCTCTCCTTTGCCCAAACTCCTCCAGCTCAAATTTGAAACAATCAATGGAGAGGAACACACTGGTGAGGAAGCCCCACAATTCCACTGCAGATCTGCTCACTTGGTCCGAGACTCCTCCTCCTGAATCCCCCTCGCTCGCCTCCGCTCCTCGCTCCGCCGCAAGATCCCACCAGGTACCTTTTTGTTCTAATTTGAATTTGAATCGTTTATGAAGTTTCAGTCTTTGAAGTGTTTTCTTTTTTTTTGCCATGAATTCTCTCCAGCCGTCGGATGGAATCAGCAAGGTTGTGTTTGGAGGTCAGGTGACTGACGAAGAATCTGTCAGTCTTAACAAACGGTGAGATCTGCATTTCATCATCGTCTAACTGTTTCAAAATGATTTTCCTTTTTTACCAAACAAAAAGTTACAGCTGAGATATTTTCGGTTTGTTGTTTTTTGTCGCCGCAAAAACAAACATTAAAATACGAGTTACTGTTAAATCGAATACTGAGTAGTATTATTACCGTTAGAAGAAGCCTTTAGCAGTCAGTCAGTCTTATCATTTCATGGTCAAATGGATTAATCCACAGTTCGATTGCCCTTTAATCCTTTAATTCACAGTTGGATTTGATTGTTGCCAAACGGGAAAATTTCATTGGAAAGTACATTCGTTTTCATGGAAATCTCTCTCAAACCAATCTCTCTTTCTTGGTAAAGCTCAGTTCCTTCATCATATTTAGGCTTTAGCTGGTAGGTGTCGTAGCCCGCAGGAGCTAAAGCTTGGAACTTCTATGTCATCTTATCAGAGCATCATGATCAACTTTTCACTTTTGGTACTTCTATTTATAACAGTCAGTCCTGTGCTTCGAATCTACTGGTATTTAGGGTTGTGATTTTAGTTACGACGGCTAGATCAATATTTTTTTCCCGTCTATTTACATGGTGGATTTTCATCTCTGCGATGAAATTTCAGGAAGCCATGTTCTGGATACAAAATGAAAGAAATGACAGGCAGTGGCATTTTCACTGCTAATGGAGAAGACGAGGAAGACGAAACTGGAAATGGGAACCTCACCCCTAATGCAAGAACGGGGATAAGAATGTATCAGGTAAGCATGTAAGTTTATTTCAGTTGGTTGAATTCGGAGGAGTAATCTTATTTATGTGTGTTTGGTGGCTGGTTGGTTGTTTGGATGCAGCAAGCTGTTGCTGGAATCAGTCATATTTCTTTTGGAGAGGGAGAGAGTGTCTCCCCGAAAAAACCGGCTTCCTTGCCCGAGGTGGCCAAGCAGCGTGAGCTAAGCGGTACATTGGAAACCGAGGAAGAGTTAGAGGCCAGGCTGAAGAAACAGCTTTCTGATGCCAAATGCAAAGAGCTCAGTGGACACGACATCTTCGCTCCTCCACCTGAAATTTTGCCTCGACCAACCAGTGTCAGGGCTTTGGCATTGAAGGAAAGCATAGAGTTGGGTGAACCAGCTCTACGTGATGTAAGTGAATCAGTTCAAATTACTCTTATCTAGGCAAATGTAGGCTTATATACGACTTGAACAGCCTTCCCTAATCATTAAATGGCATGCCTTTTTCCTCTTCTAGAGTAGGTTAGAGTAGGTTAATTGATACTAATGTCATGAACCGTTGCATCTCAATAACTCGAGTTGTTGGGAGAAGGTTCATATTGGTTTTTATATTTATTCATCAACAACTAACCTCTCCCCAAATACGAATCACACTTCCCTTGCAGGACAGGCTCCTTGCTTTCCCTTGTAGCCGATAGATGATGAATTGTTCTAAGAATATGTGTTACTTGTTTACGTATCGTTTGAATGAGGTATTTTGAACGACATTTTGAATAGTTTGGGTCAAAATAACTCGTTTGACATCCAACACAAAATTTGTGATATTTCAGACTGTGGTATTTCAAATAACACACTTTCAAGTTGTTTTAATCAAAATAACTTTGCCAAACAAAATTTGTGCAATTTTGAGATGTCGTATTTGAACTAACCCGTTTTCTAGATATTTTTAATACCTCTCCACCCCATAGATATTTTGAGAATGTGGTATTTTTATTATCAAATACGAAATTGAATAACTCATTAGACAAACAAGATAATTCTCATGCCACAATCCCTTTGCACCTCATAAATACCACATTCTCAAATAACTCATCATTTCGCTCCAAAATATCAGACATCTAAATACGACCCTTCGGTGTTTCCTCATTTATGATGGAATGTTAGGCTCACTCACTTGTTATGCATGCCTGTTGTGTTATTTACAGCCTGCTAAAGGCCAGACTTCATCGGAAGACAGTGCGATGAAGACTGCAAAGAAAATATACGACAAGAAATTCTCCGAGCTCTCGGGAAACGACATCTTCAAAGGTGATGTCCCCGCATCATCAGCGGAGAAGCCAATAAGTGACGCGAAATTGAGAGAGATCAGCGGGAACAACATATTTGCAGATGGCAAGGCGGAGCATCGAGACTACTTGGGTGGCGTACGTAAACCTCCTGGTGGGGAGAGCAGCATTGCCTTGGTTTAACGTCTCGTGCTTCATCTTTTTGGGTCTAACTTTGTTTTGGGTGGAACTTCTTCACTGGGTTTTTGTTCTTGCTTATTGGTTCTACTCCTAGTGCTGCTGATATGGTGATCTATTTGTGATGATAACGATAAATATTTAGCTTGATTCTTAATTTGACCCTTTTGAATGTGGTGTGAGGTTGTGGAGAATACTCTGTTAATCATTATTATTGATTTTTATTATGATGTAGGGGTTGTTTTAACATGGTCAGCCATAGTATTGTGTGGTCTCTGTGCCTATGGGTATCCCCTGGGTTTTTCTGTTCATATTTCCCCCTGGCTCAGTTGATACAGCAATTCTTTCTTGTGTTTGCACTGCTAAATCAACGAGGTCCACTGACGATATTCTATTCTGAATGCACCAAAACATAGCATCGCAGAAGCTGAGGGCTTCCGTGGTAACAGGGTCGGAAGTGGCTGAAAAACTCCGACCACAACCAATCGCACCACCTTACGGTGTTTTCGTCACAGTATGTATACGGTTTGATTTCATGTTTACTGTTCGGGGATTGTTTAAGCGCTTAGAATATTTTCAGGATGAAATGTCATCTCCAATCCATCCCATGAAAAAAGAAACCAACCAGACAAGAAAAAATACAGACGAAATGTACAATCTTCTCCCTCGTACTTATCTGTAATATACTTAGTTAAATACATATTATATATTACACTCAACCATCCCTCTAAAAGCTCCAAACAAACAAACACCAAACCAACGAGAGCCAAACCTAATCAAAGATTAAAAGAACGCAACGATTGGAAAAAAGATCCGGCCAGACCTCTGTTTATGGCGAATTTATCAGTGAAGCCTTGTCAGCTCTTCGACTCTCTTACAGAGTTCTTCCACCGAGACACCCATTCCCTTGGAGATTTCATCCATTCTAATCTTGCTCAGATCAAGGAACGACTCGATTAGATCTCCGTCCAAAAAGTTCTTGGCATCTGCGGTTCTCTTCTCGTTGTTAAACGATCTCCACTGCTCGTGGCTTAATCCTCCAACTCCCTTTATCACCTTTCTTAGGTTGGTCTGGAGCTTCTCCAGGAACAGGTACTGGTCATGAGGAAGTGAAGCAATCACCCCAATCACACCGTTGATGGTACCGAATATCGCAGTTGGAATCTGTCCCACGTCTGAATCGGGCAGACGCATCACCAGCGATCCATGCCTGAATCGATTCACGAATTCGCCCAGGTGATATTCCCCAACAACCTCCAGCCGGCCTCGCTCCTCGTCTGTGGCACCTTCGCTGTTCTTCCGCACTGTAAATAGGTTGTAGTTGTTCTCCGAACCAATGTAGATGTCATCGTCGAGGATTTCAACCGCCGACATCCAGTTTGCATTGTAGTCCCGAGCTCGCTCTTCAATGGCACCTTCTTCATGCTGTAAACAGACAGCAACAAAACCGATTTGATTACTGGTGAACACAAAAGTTTTTGCAGGCCTAACTGGAAACTTATTTAACAAGCCTACAACGAAAGGACAAAAAGCGCTTATAAAGAGCAGTTCTGGAGTAATTACCTTATAAATTAGCAAGGAAATTGACTTCATCAGATCACCGACAACGATGAAATCTCCACGAGTTTGCACATAGAGCGCAAGTATATGTCCATGATGTCCACACTCTGACTGCAATTCACGGCTTCCATCATCCCTAAGCATCCATTTATATAGTTGGATTTTCTGATTTATGGCAGCAAGCAGTTTTCCGTTAAAAGCATTCAAAGTATAAACAGCCCCCTTCGTTTCCTTCTCAGTGATAAGCTGCAACTTCCCGTCTTCGATAATGAACACTAAAATCCTTCCCTGCAGGAAAGATAAGTGGATGAACGAACAATCAGAAATTCCTGTATGATGCTTTCATTTAGAAACTGACAACCGGAAAAAATTATAGCCAACAAATAATACCTTTGTAGGCTCATTTTCTTCTGGCAGAACATATGCCGTCCCAACACAATAGTACACATTGAGGTCATCTGAGAAGGAGCAGCTAAGCAAGGAACACCCGTACTCAAATGGATCCAGTTGGTAGGCAGATAGAGATTCAAAGGTTTGATCGTCTAATAAGCGAACAAAGTGAGTTTCTGATTCTTCTGTACTTGTTTGGTGCTTCAAGCTACAAATGGCAAACGTTCGAGACTGTTCCTGATGGCAGATTCTCCTAGCATGCTCTCCCAGTGGAATTGTCCGGATATGAAGCTTTTGGATCTCATCTATAGTGCCAATGGTAAGTTCTCCTTCTTTCGCAATAGCAAGGCTGCCATATATAACCAGGGTGTACGCAACAATGTAGCAGTCTATTAGAATAAAAACCAACTAGCTATTCCTCTCGAATAACCAAGTGTACAGAAACATAGAAATAATAACTTCAAGGATAAAAAGAAATAATCAAGAACGTTTACCTGTCTGGGAAAGCAGCAGAGTTGAAAGGACACATATGGCTGACTTCTTTTAAGTTTACATTGCTGTACAATAGTTTCTTGTTACTACTGTATATCACAGTTGGCCTATCTGATGCAGCGAATACATGTGTCGCATTCTTTGATGAGAAAGTTCGAAGTGTTATAGGCTGCGTTCCCAAGGATACCTTTTTCCTATCCGCCAACTCGCCATTGCTCAAGTTCAATTGAAAGTTTAAGAGATGACCATCTCCAAGGGCACATAGCAAGTAAGATATCTGAAGAACGAAAAATCAAAATTTACAATAAACTCAAAACACTGCAGATACAACAACCAAAAGGAGAATCAAGTCTCCAAAACAGTGTCAATAGTACATATTAATATGTTCAGACAACAGAAATGAGCGAGGGCGAGTTGCTTAAGTTTCAACTGTGCAAATTGAAGATGAATGGAAAATGGTTAAGAGAACTAAATTTATTAGAAATAAAGAATCAGAAAGAAGGGAGTGAAGTAGAGGCATACCCCTTCAAAAGAACATAGAAGCACCGAACGTGGAATTATTTCTCCTCCCAGGTACTCTTTTCTCACAATACTTAGGTCCGGCAGAGAAAATATCCTGACACTTATGTCTGTCCACATTCCAACGACAGCCAATTGGCTGTGATTTGGATTTTCACCAATGGGATTAATATCAAGGCATGATATTTCATATTCCAGCTGTGTGTGCTTTATCTCAGTCAACATCCCATCACCAATTTCCAGGTAAACTAATTTGCCGCCACCAGTTGCCAATAAAACCTGTCATTAGAATAAGTGGGAAGACGAAATGAACACCTTATTCAAGCTTACATGGAGACTATAAGTAGTGTGAAGAAAATGAAGAAAGCACTCATATTATGCACATAATCAACTGAATTGTTGTACAATTAACAACCCTATAAACTTTAGGGGGGTTATTTATTAATGGTGCGTAACAGAAGGGCAAAAAATGTGACATCTAAAATCACATAATTCAATCCAACCTGGCTAGCATTAGCAGTAGCAACATTAATAGAATGGCCTGAAGGAGCACTCCACTCCCACCGACGTTCTCTCGTTGTGGAACTGACTAGTATGACTGAGCTTGAAGTAACCTGACAGCATGACAAGAACAAGATCATCAGCACAAAATACTACACGGCCCTTAGTAGTCCCTAAATTATTAGTACACAAGGAGTTTCAAATAGGATTATAGAACCTGAGAAAGTGAAACTATTATTGCTCCAAAAAAAAGTAAACCTACTTGCACAAGCTGATTGTGGATGGCATAATGACAGAACAAAGTCTGCACTTGTGAATTAAAACCTTCAATTTCAGTTTCTTCCAACTCATCCTCAAGGTTCATTGCCAGAACTCTAGTCTCACTAATAAAACTGACAACAAGGAAGGTGTCAAATGGATCGTTGGTGGAAGATCTCAAAGACCACATTCCTTTAATGCCTTGAAGCTCTACAGATGCCTGCATTACATAGACCACTCCATTAGCCTTCAAAACTATGAATACACAAGGTAGAATTTGAGAAATGATGGGCTGCCACAATGGAACCTGTTCATTGATTCCTATTCCATTCCGGACTATACGAAGCGAACCATCCTTGTAAGCTCCAGAACATGTTACAACCTGACCCTGCCCTTGCCTTTCAAGATCCACCACGCAAAAGTCCACTATGGGTCCCAGATTGACATACCTTTCCAGAACTTCCACATATGAACCTCTGTTATCAGGTTGTAAATTGAGCTTTATAAGCTGCATTGCACCACAGTAGATGGTTAGCACCTCAAATCGCAGATAAAATTTCATACTCCATGGCTGATACTCGAACAGAGACGCCAGATAATATTTTGGTTCCATTTCAGAAATGCGAGCATGCTCAAAAAGAAAGGCTAGAATGCTCATATACATACTGCAAATTGTTCAATCCCAATGGTCATTATTCAAACACCTGATGCAGACATACCTGTGAATCACCAAAACTAGAACCAATGAAGACAAATGCATTATCAAGGTATGATATGGTTGATGGAACAGAAGTCTCTCCCAAAAGCTCAATCTTCAGTCCAGTGACCCTAAACAAAAGTAGAGATGTTTAACAAACGTTGTCAGAAACAATAAAATGGTGGTTATCAGTGTTCACGGTATTAATATTGACTAGAGGAACAATCGCAAACAAGTACATGACATGAGAACAGAAAATAACTCACTTCTCTTTCTCATGAGTTATAACAAGGAGATGGAGTAGACCAGCATGGTCACCAAGCAAATATCTAGAACCATCAGCATCAACTCTCCCATATGCTTTTGTGATAGCCTTAAATATGAATAGATGCAAGCAATAAGAACAATGCCACATAATTAGGGAAAGACAATGGAATGCTTTAGAAGATGCAAAAAAAAAAAACTCAAACCCCAACATACCGGTCTAATAGGGATTGCTTTGAAGGCATTTGCACTGCAATAAACAATAGTTTCTTCTCCAATAATGAGTACACCGCAAAGGGGTGGAGGGACTGGTATTAACAAATCAGCTCCATTATCAAGATTATTCTGCGACCATGGGCCCTCAACAAAATCTTTATCCTTTAGCGCAACCTCATATGTCTTAACATGACGTGCTTCTTTATTATCCTGTAATCAACAATAACGGAATGTTATCATTTTACTGAAATTACACAGAAGCAAAAAGCTACAGAGGTAATATGGGATAGTCATATAGATGACTAGGAAGATAGAGACCTGATACAGAACAACAATTGTAGGCTTCGCACAACCAAATAGAAATTTGATATCCAGAACTTGAAGTTCCTCAAGCCTGAAAATAACAACCCTGGAACTTTAAATATATGATGATACAGAATTATATATAATTACAACCACTTGATTGCATTGTAAACATTCTTATATACGTTCTCAAACTATGGAGAAAACCAACGTGAATCAGTTCACAAATATGAGATGCAGAAATAGGTTAAGCTTTCATGTCAACAAAAAAGAAATAGGTCAGCTGTCTTGTTTCCAACGAAGTCAACTGCCAGATCAGAATGGCAGTTAATTATCTACAAGTGATATGGACAGGTAAGATTAATGATTCTAGGTCAATGTGTTACATAAAATACAAATCTGCGGATCCTTTTTTCAAAATGTGTTTCTAGATTAGAACATAAGTATTAAGTGTAGGTGTACCTTATATTGAAAGCCTCTTTGAGCTGCCCTTTGTTGTCGAATGGAATAACCTAACAAAGCAATCTAGATCATGAACCATAAAAAAGAAATAATGAAAAGCGTCCACATCATCATGAACCAATAGATACAATGTAACATGGTAAAAGTCTGGCATCATATCTCCACAGGCAGTTGAAAAGAATTAGGAGGGTAAATACCTTAAACAGACCATCGTATAAGTGCAGTCCTATCAGCCGACAATCAGGATCAATTATCCCTATCTGCAAAGAAAAGGGATAGTAAAAATAAAAAAACAGTGGTACAAATAGTGTTTTATATCCCCCCCCCCCCCACAACACACACACACACAATTGAAAACATATATTTCTCAAGGAACAGGACTTCCATAGGACTCAAATCATATAACCAAACCAGATGACATGGCAGCAAAAACAAATGTGCTAGGACAACACAATCTTACGCAGAACAACCTTCGCCAACTACAAGAAACTTGCATGCGCAAGTGTGTAATAGTTACCTGAGCATTGTCAGTTGGACGGCCTATGCGGTCAGATACATCCCCCATTGCTCTGCAATATACAATAATACCATTAAAGTAGTAGAGCATGGGAAGGATGTCTAATTGTCTATCAATGCTACATGAGAAGGAATTTCATAATTCAATGAAGTCAAGAACCCTACTAAACAGCTTATGAATCAAGCGTGCACAATTACTTTTATGACTGACCTAGTAACAAGCTCGGATGCTTCAGAATCCCACTGAAGAACACAAAACTTGTATCTCTCAGTGGCGATGAACAGAAAGTCTTGTGCTTCACCCTGTTTGAGGTTCATAAGAAATTGAATAAGAACAGAATCATCAATAAAAGGTTTCTAAAGAACATAGCTCAAGACACTCACATGAGGACGAAAAAGCTCAAGTGTGGCAATTCTTCCATAAATAGGGACGTCCAACAAGGGCTGCAAAGGAAAAACTTATGCAACTTCATCATTTTCACTTAAGAGACTAATCTCACGGTACCCATATTAGAACATGTCACTTACCTGCAATCCCTGTGGAGTAAGTAGGTGGATTTCAATACGTGTACATTTCCTGGAAACAAGTGTGGAAAATCAGCTACATCGGATTTCCACTGAATATATACACTATCATTCTACCAGAAGCAGCACCAAAAGGCAGTCAAAATCCACACCAAACACTCCGTTTCACACAGGAACCCTTTTGCCAGCTAAAGCCAAATTCCCAAACAGAGCAGACGGATAACAAAAGAATAACCCTAAACAAACGACTCAATCGGGGCTACGAAAGGAGAGGACCGCAAACTCAGAATATCAATCATAGAAGACGACTAAAGGTAGGGGAAGGTTACGCTATGATGAGATTGAGCTCCTGCGGACTGGTGAAATTGCCGACGCAGGAGTGGGTGACATTGGTGGGCTTATGAGCGGTGACCACGTAGTTCCATACACTCATCTTGATCGAGAGCTTCGGAGATCCCCCCTCTATCGACCAACCAGCCCTAGCTTTTCAGCACAGTTTACTGTGATTCTCTCTCGGCACCGTTCGGCCGCTACCTCGTCGGGTTTTTCTACTCAGAGTGTCCAAGGACGGGAAGCCTCTAGAGGAGAGTGTGGATTAAGAAGCTACGAAGTGGAGTGTAGGGACCCGTAGGGTTTCTCTTTGTTCGATTTGTTCCAAGTTCGATAAAAGAAAACAAACAAATTCGTCATATAAGGGACTCGAACACCTGACTCCTGATAAAGTCTCCCGGTCAGGGATGAGTGATGGGTCAAATACATTCACGTCACCCAAGTTTGGGGTTTCTGACATTTAGGTCAGTCTATCATGTGGATCACTCAAGTTAAATTTTGGTCAAGTAACATGTTGGTCATTCTTTTTTTTTTTAATGAATACATAACTCAAATTTGTGTCCGGTTATCTTAAATCAAAAGAGAAGAAACATTATAAGATTTCTTGCTAAACTTGTCATGAAGTTTGAGACGATTAGACGGAATTCAGGTATCGTTAATTTGGATGGAAGGAAGCTCTTGAAACTCGAAAGGAAAACTATAGAATTTTTATTGTGAATTCTGAAAACGGATTCCCTCTGTCTGACAGGGTTTTTAATACCACATGAGACATTGATCATCACCCACACAACGGTTGTTATGTCAACCACCGACAATAGCCGCCACACACACATCGCATGTTGCTTACTATGCTATTAACGATCATTACTAGCATCACAATTGTTGCCCGATTAAAAGTAACCCGCCTCATTTCCCTGATCCTGCCCATCAGTCCGGTTTTTCCAACGGTTCGGAGTAACCCTAAAAGTAGGGTGTTACAACATAATTTTTGAAGTATATATTGTTTAGCCACTAAAAGCTATTCATATAGGTAGTTTTAGTGCTATTTTTATACGATATATACTCAAAAAAATTGTTACATATCTTCATTCATATCCAATACATATGTCGAGCTTGATTAACATTTCACATTGACGCAAGACGCTAACTAGTGAATAATGCAATCATACAGCCAATCGATGGGTCGTTCTTCTAGATTTTAGATTTATGGTCTCTAACGATGGAGTTGTAACACTCCATCCTAAACAAATTAGGATCGAACTGCTTGTTCAATCCACACAACAGACTACTGACGGTGTTACAATGCATTTACATGAATAATAGATCAACAGTAGATGAAAGACCCCAAATAGACAGATACTAATGTACAGGACATAGCAAGAATCCCCCTTCCATCAATTTTGTTGTCGCCTTTCTTATCATCAAACTACGTAGAAAGTCAAATTCACATCTAAACAAATAGAATAGATTCCCTCCTGATATTCCATCTTCCAAAACCAAGGCTACAAGTTCATACCTATTTTATTTTTTTACGTGAAAACCCATTCTTTACCATGATAATCAGAATTTAACGTCTATATGGATTGTGATCAAAATGCACAGGTTAATCTCGAAACACGTATGGACTCTTAAATTGTGAGTATATTTTTTACTCAAAATCTTACGGTTTTATGATTTTAGTGGTTATTATAAATCGTCGTGGAATCTTATAATTTTACAATTCTATTCTACGATTACGATTTTAAGTTATACTTCTATCCCATATTCACTGGACGATTTCACTACATTGTATACGTATTTCAAGATTAACCTTCCTATACATTACGTTTCACAATCCATATGTCCTTGGGCATGCAGGGTATAGCACCCTACTGGGAGAAGTAAAAACAAAAATTCAAACTTGCCAAATGGAACAGAGGATTAATTTGGGGGAAAGTAGTGCGTATGTAAAAAAGTAAAAAACTAACCATCCAGTATCTAGCAAAGGTAAATGCTGGATATTATTATTATTATTATGTGTGGACACATTGACTCTCCTCCCCTTAACACAAAATCCTCTGCAATTAATTATCAACTCCCTCGGTACGTAATGTAACGCAACTGCTCGTTAGATTATGCACAGCAGTAATGGAACCTCTCTGCACTGCAACTCATTCCAGAAAAAGTGCAGGGGCCACTGGGTATTAAAAGCCTTTCCCTTTTCATTTCCTAATGTGGACAACCTAATCAAACAGGGAGGCTTTATGATACCCCCTCCCTCCTGCTGCTACCCTCTTCCCTAAGGTTGTTTTCACTCAACCGTCAATTAATTTTCATGCAACAACAATTTTATATATATGCAGGCTAGCCAGTACTGAGCCGCTCCAGGACAAAGCAAAAAATGGAGCCTTCATCAGAATTATGTGTTATTTCCTCCTGCATGTATTCTTGTTCTTTGGCTGGTGGTGGCTCTGCTTCTTCGTCCTCTTCATCATCTTCATCTTCTTCTTCCACCAACCCTATGATCAAGGCTCTTGACCTTTTCCCCGGCGCGACTGATTCCAGTAGTGCTACTAGTCCACCGGTGGAGTCCTACTTGGCGCCCTTAGATCTCGTTTCGAAGCTGCAGAAACCTCACGACGAGGATGTTACCGTGGCATTGCAAATTGGCCTTCCTGATCATCATCATCCTGATCACCGTGATAAGTATTGCTCGTCCATGGATAATGTTCCGATTGCTGCCAACAATGTTGCTTCATCGCAGTATTGGATACCGACTCACGAGCAAATCCTCATCGGATTCACTCATTTCTCGTGCCAAGTCTGCTTCAAAACCTTCAACCGTTACAACAACCTCCAGGTTACTACACCAATCATAACCCTAACAACTATATGTTCATATCTACAGTTTTATGTTTTATAAAATAGTGATTCATAAATCATAATTTTACATTCTTTCCCATGAATCATCCTCCAACTATCTGATTTTACTGGTTTAGACACCAAAAGTTCAAAGATAACTTCAACTTTCTTTCGAAAATTTTTCATTTTGATCACTTATTCTCTTAACATTGCCATATATGGATGGTTTATTACTACTTCATTACAAATATTTGACAAATCTCATTCCTCTGAACCAAAATTTTTGATTCCGCCCTTGATTACACTTAAGAAAGTTGTATTTCTATGTGAATTGGTCAACTAGCTAGATTATAACTAGGCAAATAAACTTTTATAGCTAGTTCATTTTACTGAATTTTTCGATAAGAAAGTTACTATTACATAACGAGGGTATGATCTAAGTTCTTATATTTCAAAACGTAGATGCATATGTGGGGGCACGGGTCGCAGTACAGGAAGGGGCCGGAGTCGCTGAAGGGGACACAACCAAGGTTCATGATGGGGGTCCCATGCTACTGCTGCGCGGCCGGTTGCAAGAACAACATAGAGCACCCGAGGGCTAAGCCGCTCAAGGATTTCAGGACACTACAGACTCACTACAAGAGGAAGCACGGCGTGAAGCCATTCGTGTGCCGAAAGTGTGGGAAGCCTCTGGCTGTGAAGGGAGACTGGCGTACACACGAGAAGAACTGTGGGAAGCGCTGGCTGTGCGTGTGTGGTTCTGATTTCAAGCACAAGAGGTCGCTCAAGGACCATGTCAAGGCTTTCGGTTCGGGACATGGCTCGTTGGTCTCTTCGTCGAACTCGCCGAGTTCGAATTGTTCTTCGTCTTTCGATGCTGGAGGTGGAGGAGTGGATATGATGGTTCATGATAATGTTGGGTCGTCGAGTACTTCTGGTGTTTAGTTTTTATGATTATATTTGCTGGGTGTGGATTAATGATGTTTAGTTGATTAACGTATTTGCAGAAGTTGACTTAAGTACTATACAAAATATAAGATCATGTGACATGTACGCTGGAAATAATATTTTCGGATGAGAGTTTATAACTTATAAGTAACCCCGTTCAATCTAAAGGCAACCCTCCTCGTCTCACTGTGAGGTTAATTTGCGAGCCGAGCTGTTTGGTGTGTTCCACTAGAAAAGTCGAAAAAATTTATTTAAAAATCCTATTCAATTTGGGATGAGCCAAATTTGAGCGAGAGTGTATTCAACTCGATCGATAGGCTAGTGAACCGATTCAAACATTAACTTCAAAAAACCAATTCGAATATTAATTTGACTATATCATTTGTTAGTTTAACCTCAGATACAATAAACTTAGATCAGATACAACAAACTTTATGATTATACTAATGATAATTAAAGTAGTGCATGATTTAAATTAAAATATTTTCATGAAAAAGACATAACCAAATTAATAAATTTTAGGATTAGTTATTTTTTAGTTTGACTTATCAATTTTTGTTGTGTACAAACTTAAAGTAGAGCTAATACTAGACTCGTTACTAGCTTTTTATAAGCTAAATTCGAGTTGAGTTTGAACTAAACTTCTCAATCATAATTAATGAGCTTTGTTCGAGCTCAACATAAATTTTAATTTTCCAACTCAAGCTCACAAAAATTAATGAATCAATTTGAATCTCGTGAAATTCGACTCAACTTTGCCTTACTCACGATATAGTCACAACACAAGTGCCATGAGTACCCGAACTATAGTACCTATCCTCACCAGGGTCCTAGTCTTATATTATAGTACATGACAATATAACTCTCAACCCTATCAACTAGGCTTTTGTTCAGGTGGGTTATTATTCGTGGTCCCACATTTCAAATATTTTGGATGGCAAACTAACATCCGTAGACGGCGATCACCATTGGGTTTGAACTTGATAGTTCAGTTACTATTAGGATATTTTAGTGAGTGATGGGCAAAAAGTTGATAGTACAATGGCCGATAGAGTTATTAATCCGAAAAATGAAAAAACGGATGGAAGTGGACAGCGGAAACATCAAAGTCAAACAAGAAGCAAGTCTTCCTTTTGTGTTTCCTGCAATAAATAAAAAGTCTTCCTTTTTGTGGCCGCGTTGAATTAAATATCCCACAAACAAACTTCCCACTTCCCAGTGTTCTTGCTAGCTGCAAAACCCAGGAGCCAGAGCCAAAGCCAAAGGGATCAAACGATCGTCTAATGATCTGAAGAGCAGTCAGATAGGCAAACCTTCGATCCTTACTGCTTCCAAAAGCCATATAAAACGAGAAAGACTCCGTTTTGGGTTGCCAATTAGATCGGGAAGTTGTAATTCTGCTGCACCCACTTCGTCTTGTCCCTTTCCAGTGTAGTTATATAATATTACGTCCTCTTAACTTTGTAGGGCTCCTTTTTTATTCATGTCTGTTGTTCCTTTATGTGATCCAGGCTATTATGCTCTGGGTTAATTCAGGCCGTCAATTTCTGGACCTGTGTGTTTCGTTTACAAGTATAGACCTGCGGTGGATGGTCAGAATTTGATTTGGGAATTTGAAGAAGAAGAAGAAGAAGGTGGTTGTGCGCTCAATTCTGTTCTTTGTATGGAGACGTTTTGCTGTTTCAGTGCTTCTTACTCTCAGGTCTGGATTGTCTTACTCTCTGATTTTAATTCTCGTATCTATGTCAGACGAGATTGCCAGTCTTGAGAGCTTTGTCGGTCTCCTAAATTATGTTTGGTTTCTTTAGAATGGCATGATTGGAATCTTAGGTAAAGTTTGGTATCTAGAAACTAGAATCGTAATTCCTAGGAATGTTGAATTGAGATGAGTGGAAAGTCAGTTGAGTTAAAGTTGTCTCTTGTCGAAAGAAAGTTGAAATCAAGGGATATAATGGATTCGTAGGAAAGTTTAATTTTCATTTGAGTAGCTTGGGAGATAGATTTCGACTTGAAATCTCTTATGCCATTGTATTCGGCTTGATTTGGTAACAAGAATCATGATTTTTAGGAAATTTGAGTCGAGACTAGTGTAAGAAAGTTGAGTTGGAGTTGAGAGGGATTGTAAAATGAAACTTGGATTAAGGTATATAAGGATTCCAAGTGTAATTGTGCTTCACAATCTACACAAAGGGAAACTAACTTTCGTAGGAATCCTTTATATCCGTTGATTGTACATTCTTTTCACAATCCCTCCGAACCTTAAATTCAATATTTTTCCACCAATCTTAACTGAACTTTCGTAGGAATCATAATTCTTGTTTCCAAATCAAGTCTTCATCTTTCATCCTACAACCGCTCCCAACCCCAATCCAACCTTCTTCAACTGACCTCAATTCAACTTTCTTAGGAAACAGGATTCTAGAGGCCAAACATTCCCTTATTTTCAACTGTGTAGCACAGTGTTAACTTCGAAGATTCACAGCTGCCTTGAATCCTATGCAATCCTCTCTTTGGGAAGAGAAGTTTGTGGCATTATTAGTTCTGCTTAACCACCGCTCTATCAAGAAATGACCCTCATGGTTCCTCTTTTTTCACACTCAGATCGCTGGAGGCCGTTCCTCTTCTAGCTCCGGCAGAGGAAAGAACCACGACGGTCTAATCAAGTATGGTTTCAGCTTGGTAAAAGGGAAAGCTAATCATCCCATGGAAGATTATCATGTTGCGAAATTTGTACGGATTCAAGAGAACGAGTTAGGGCTTTTTGCTATCTATGATGGCCATTTGGGAGATAGTGTACCTGCATACTTACAGAAACATCTGTTTCCTAATATCTTGAAGGAGGTTTGTTGTTACTTCCAATACTCATAAACACTAAGTAAGACTCTAACAATGAATGAGTCCCTGAACATGACTCGGTAACTTTATCGTTCCAGGATGAGTTCTGGGCGTTTCCAGACAGATCTATTTCGAAAGCCTATGAAAGGACAGACCAGGCTATACTCTCCCAAGCTTCCAATCTGGGACGAGGTGGCTCAACAGCTGTTACTGCAATCTTGATGAACGGCCAAAGGTTATTGGTAGCTAATGTTGGAGACTCGAGAGCGGTTCTATCAAGAGGAGGTCAAGCAGTACAAATGAGCATTGATCATGAACCTAGCACCGAGAGAAGCAGCATAGAGGATAGGGGTGGCTTTGTTTCCAACATGCCAGGTTTTCTCGCATTCCGTTTACATCTATGCCCCGTGCAACTAATCCATTTAGTTTATGCACATTGTAAAGTTTTCTTTGGTGCACATTTTGCAGGAGATGTTCCCAGAGTCAATGGTCAGCTAGCAGTTTCTCGTGCTTTCGGGGACAAAAGCCTCAAATCACACCTGAGATCAGATCCAGATGTCCGAGAAACCAACATCGACAACAGTACAGAGTTTCTTATCCTTGCAAGTGATGGCCTGTGGAAGGTAAAACGATGTCATGAAGCTTTATCATCGGTATGTGTCGGCTGAACATTTTTCTGTGTATATGGTCCAGGTTATGTCGAATCAGGAGGCGGTTGATATAGCGAAAAAGAGCAGAGACCCACAGAAAGCAGCAAGGCAGCTGACAACTGAGGCAGTCTACAGGGAGAGCAAGGACGATATATCATGTGTTGTTATTAGATTTAGGGTGTGAAAGTGTTACTTTATTAACACAAAGGTGGTATCAATTATCTTCTTCAAGGTATAATCTTAAATACCCGTCATTACTAAAGATATTCTCTATATCATACGAATTCCTATGCCAAATAGCCGCAGAAGGTGGTGGTTCTGTAAAGTTTGTTTTACCTGGGGTTACAGTACTGGTAGGCTATGGTGGTTTGACATTGTTTGAATTCTTTTGTGACATTTCTGTGAATGTCTTGTTAAAGGCACAAGTAAATCCTGTGTATCCTTGTCGATTCAACTAAGACACAAGTATTTTGGGGCTGATGTAATCATACAATACAGTTTTTCATTTTTCAGTAGCCAAGTTGCTTAAAATTTATTGAGGCTGGTTATCTCTTAGGCATTCTGATTTCAGTTGAACAAGCTCTCTACTTGCTTAGGACTGGCAAAAGTTCGCAACAGTTCGAATAACATGATAACCATTCAAAACCTACCGAGTTTTGTTGGTTTTGTTTGGTCAAAATTTTGTGTTTGTTCCGTTAAATGGTTTGATTTGGTTATAGATCTGCTAAACCTCTGAAAAAAGGTAGGTACATAAAATTCAACTCAGTTATTTTTAAGGTGTAACATAAAACAGTTTCAATTATTGACAAAACCAAATATAAATGTTCACTTCTCAAGCTCAATTTTGAGGTTGACATAAGAATCCCATACGAACTTGTACTTCAATAGTTTTAATGGTGAGTACCGTTCCATGTAAATCATCGCTGTTTGGCTACGTGTTCACGTTGACCCGGCATTTTGTCTCGATTGTTATCATGAGCCAATAGATTAGTGTGGAGTATAGCTTCGGTGATCGGCAAGCAATCAGCCAAGATATATAGGATCAGAGGAGCAATCTCGAATTGCAAATCAACTGCTCTAAGCACAAGGTGTGCTTCGGGGCAAATAGAAGAAAAAACTCACATCCTGGCCATCAAGAACGTATCCATGGAGTCGCAAGTAACAATTCTAAATCTTGTATACTAAATGTCACGATCGATCATGCTAGAGCTTTCGTTGGTAGCACCTCGACAAATCAGACATACCTCGTTGGCTAGCAATGAGGCATCAATCTCAGCAAGGTGCTTGAACATATTGGCGATGTCTGCAACAATTTACTAGATAATGCCACACAAAAAAGTGGTTTAACATCCAACTACCCGCATAAGTTGATGCCACGACTATAAGTTTACCATCTGTAACAATAGGTTACGATATTACATCAAAATGGGACATCGATGAAGCAGCTTCCAGGCTCAACGACAAGCCCCATGCAGATTAGCACAAAAGAGTTGCAGACACTACTATTTACTTCTAACTTGGTCAAAACCTAAGCCCTTACCCACTAATTACTTGCGACTTTCTAAGCGAGCAACCACCTTTTGCAATCTGCAATCACAGAGTACATATGTCAATTCAAGTCATTATATCAGAAAAAATGGCAGAAGCTGCCAAGTTTCTCAATGGCAGTACCTGGGCTATGTACTCCTTTATCTTCTCACTTACTGGTCCATCTAATGCTCTCTCAGCAAGCTCATAACTAATAGTACTACCATCAGGACCATTAACTTTGCCCTTTTGCAGATATCTGAAATACACACGACGGTGATCACTCTCCAACTACATAGATCTCTGCAGTTAAAAGAAAAAGAAGGAACGAAGGCTAACAAACTCTTGAACTCATAGTACCTTTGTTGCACAAGTGTCTCCACTGCCTGCTTTACATTTCCAAGGACAGGATGGAACCCATCTGTTTCATGCAGCCCCAATCGGGTCAGTTGATGCCAGAGATTCTCTGGATGGCAAGTAAAGGATAGGACAAGTTACCAAACACACATAAAAATCATTGCCTTTACAAATCCAAGAAACATTCCCTTTGAAGCTCCCTCATCTCCTAGCCGAAAATGGAGGAAAGCTTATCGATGGCCTCTTTGATGACCAGAGCAGGAAGGAGGCGCTGATGGTAGTTTCTGGTAACAATCTGAGTGAGCTCCTCCCTCTTAATGGGGCACCCTGAGTTGTGGTGAGTCTTGAATAGCACATGCCGGATCACTTCAGCGACGAGCTTATCCTTTTCCTTAACCAACAACGAAAGGAAAACAAAGAATCGTCATTTTCTGACCACTCGGAGTTCAAAATCGGAACCAGAAGAGATTCATAACTACCTCCTGGGAAATATTCAATTGAGATAGCTGGTCCTCGGAATCGTCCATCCTGTGAGACGGAGAATAATGTCTTGAGGGAGTGTGCGAAGAGAAAATTTTCAGTTCAGGGATGTACAACGGACAACGAGGGCAAATATTGAAATTGCTTACAGGGAAGGAGTCGGCGGTGAGAAGAATGCGGGAGCAAAGACGAAAAATCACCAACAGTCGGACCACCGCCGGTTGGTCGCTGGTGGCAGGAGAAGTGCTTGTGTTTATTTCCAGGTGTGGTAAGCCCACTAGCAGCTGAATTCAAAGGCCAATAGCCAGCCCGTTTGCCAATTGCCAGGACCCATGACACATCTGAGATGACCAGACAATGGCTTGGAAGATAAAAGTCCCGATAATAACAAGGAGGAAAGTGGACCAAACTACCAATACAACTCGGAATTGAAAAACAAATCCCTTAATAATTCTCAAGGAGATGGTCTAGCCACGTGATTCCCATTGATTGAAACATTTCCATCGTCAAATTATTTCATTTATTTCCAAACCATTTCTTGTCTGGAATTATCATCATCTATCATTTTTTCAAGCAACCACCAATTACTCTGCTCTTCGCTTTCCAGTAACACCGAGAACTCCCCAATTGGTCCATCTTTCTCCCTCTTTGCAAACCCAAATCAATGGTGATGTGCGGCCTGAGCTTGACAGACACGACGAACTGGTGCTACAGCCGGGCATTCTCCTCATCGGGGCTCCGATCCACACTCACCGACCTCAAAGACGGCACAGTAATCCACTGCTGGGTACCCAAATCCCCAGATCCCAGCAAGCCAAACCTCGTCCTCATCCACGGCTTCGGAGCCAACGCCCTCTGGCAATGGAGCCATGTCGTCCGCCACTTGGCCCCTCACTTCAACATCTATGTCCCGGACCTCCTCTTCTTCGGCGACTCCTTCTCCACCCGACCAGACCGGTCCGAGTCCTTCCAGGCCCAGTGCCTCATGCGGGCCCTAATACTACTACTGGACTCATCGTTCTCGAAAAAGCTCAGCATCGTTGGGCTCAGCTACGGCGGGTTCGTGGGCTACAGCATGGCGGCCCAATTCGAAGACGCGGTGGAGAGAGTGGTGATCTGCTGCTCCGGCGTGTTCATGGAGGAGAAGGATCTGAGAAGTGGGGTTTTTAGGGTGGCTGATTTGGAAGTGGCGGCTGATATTTTGGTGCCCCGCCGGCCTGAGAAGCTCAGGGAGTTGGTGGGTTTTACGTTTTACAGGCCCCCGCCGGTTTGGTTGCTACCTTCTTGGTTGCTCAATGATTTCATCCAAGTAATTTAAATCCCAGTTTGGATCATCTACTCAGACCGAAAAGTGAAAACTTTTCTGTTAAATTAATCAATTTCTGGCATGGATTGTGTAGTCAATGTGTGGGGAGTACACAGAAGAGAAGAAAGAATTGCTGAGAGCCATTCCAAAAGACAGGAAGCTTTCTGAAATTCCCAAGATTTCTCAGGTAATCTCTCTGAAGATGAACTTTTTTTAATCTTATGATAACAATCCCAACAGTGAAAGGATTGTGTTTGGTTGAAGCAGCAAACTCTGATCATTTGGGGAGAGAATGACCAAGTTTTTCCTCTAGAACTTGCCTACAGAATGAAGAGGTTCTCTTTGTTATAACTTGTTACACACAGACATTCATTCATATGTTGGACCTTCTTTTATGCTACAAATTAAAAGCTTCAGCTTGACTGTGGTCTCTGATATTTGGTGGGTTGTAGGCATTTGGGAGAGAATACGCAGCTTGCAGTGATTAAGAATGCTGGGCACGCTGTCAACGTTGAGAAACCCAAGGAGTTCCTCAAGCTCTTGAAACTGTTCCTCGTTGATTCCAAGTTCCCTTCGGATACTGCTTTGAATCACAATTGAACTTGTAAATTAAGCATACTGCAGCAGATTGGGTTGCCTTACTTCTCACACAACAATTGTTAATATCTCTCACATCTGTTCATCCTCAGCTTTTATGGAAGATCGGCCAATCTTGGATCTGCCTAGGGATGAATTAGAATCTGAAAGTATGTTGAACTGAATTCGGAAAAAAATATAAAATTGGTGTGAAAAAATGTTATATCGAATGACAAAAATTTGAAACACCATTCTTTTTTACGATGTTTATGAGGGTTGAGCCCGAATTTGAGGCAGACTGATAATCTGGCTCTTGATAACCCACCTTTTTTCAATGGCGGCGGCGGAGCTGCTATGGTTTTTGGCCGGAGATCGAAGAAGGAATTAAGGTTAGGGATGAATATCGTAATATTGATTACACCCTTGAAATATGTACCCTTAGATCTTTGAGGCTGAACCCAATGGTCCATTTCTGTTAACGAACCTCTTAACACTATTATGTTTGAACTAGAATCAGAGCCTATTTGATATTTTTGTCATAGATAATGGCAGACGACAAAAGCTATCTAGATAACAAGCACAAATAAAGTTATTTATCGATTAAAATTATGAGATTGATCTCAACACAGTTTTGGAAATATGAAAGAGTCTGTCTTTTTATTTAATAGACAATTTTATTATTTGCATAATGCAAGTAAGGATAAACCGTCAAGAAGCCACTTAATGGGTAGTTCTATTACTTGCAAGATTTCTATGATGACTACGCCGCCTCACCACTTACTGAGTGCTCCAACATAATAGCTAACATGTAGAGAGCACGAGCTTTGAGCCTCCTCAATATCCACCTATCAAACCCCCAAATCAAAAGCACTAAACAGATCTCTTGGAGAACCAACGGGCCAATAAATATACCATGTTTTTTTAGATGAGTCCGTATGGAAGAACCCAAGGCGCATAAGGCCCAATATGGAGAACCCAGTCGGACAAGTCCGATAGATTCACTCAACAAGGAAGAAGCAATTAAGTATTACATGAAAGTCTACTGTGAAAATGTGACTCAATTCAAATCTTGAACCTCAAAATTACCGAACACACATCTCTACCAACTAAACTATCCCGCTTGGAGTTCTCAACTTGTAGTTAGCCGCGACACGCTCTATTATTTTACTTCATTAACGATACAATACTAGACGTTGGTATAATGCCTTGTGCCACTAAACTTGCTGTAGGGGAAGTTCACTTAATTTTTATTGGGTTTTGTTTGGCCTTGTTATTCCATAATTTGGCATTGCTTATTGCAACTTATGGCTGTTAGTAAGTGACATTTTGCGATATAGTAATCTGTTACATGTTGCAGAGATTTCTTACATAACAACACTCAATAACTTGGTTATGCTTTTTCCCAGACATTACCAAAAGAGACAAAACTCAGTTCACCAATATATATTCATGATGATTTCACATGCATATTCAGAACATCACATTAGTCATTAGTGACAGAGACAAACTCAAGATCAGAGAATGAAGATAAAAAACAGCAGAAGTGGGCTTGGTACTGCAGCTCTAAGCTGGCTGATGCAGATGCTGATATCAGTCTGCCATGTTACATTCTCCTCTGCTGAAGAGGTCACAGTTTGGTACTGCAGCAACCAGAAGTTCTCAAACGACAACCATCCAGAACTGAGGCATTACGTTCCCGCTGTGCTCGAGCAGTTGCATCAAAGCACACCTGAGTATTCGACCAACTCAGCCATTAAGTATAGATTGACGTATCCTCCTGATCAAAGTCCTGTGCTCTACGCTTCTTCCTTCTGCAAGCAGTCTAAGCCTTTAGATTGCGGGCACTGTCTCAGGGCAGCCAAGAGGAAGCTGCTCCATGAATGTACACATGCTCTTGGGGGTCAAGTCTACTCTGAACTTTGCTTCATGCGATTCGAGCTGTATGACTTCTTTCAACTATGAACAGCCATAAGAAAGAACAGGAAGATGTTTAATTAGTGTTATTTCATGTTTGCCTTTTCCCCTGATGTAGCTTTTGTTTTATGATCAGGCCTGCTTATGCTTTAATGGGAGAGATTTTAATTAGATAAATGAAATCAATTTAAAGTGATACAAATCATCATTGAAATTTTGCAGTGAGTTTCTAACTAGTTGTAGTCGAAGAATAACAAGTTATTGGTTTATAATGAAAAATAATTAGTTATATTTTTAAATAACTAGTTATAATCCCGCAAGTCTCCGATAAATTTTCCGGTAGAATATTTATAGTAAGTTGTATTTTTAAATAACTATTTATAATCGTTTGTTACAAGTTAAACAACTTAATAACTAGTTACAAGTGAAGGACACAAGTATAAAGAGTGTCGAACGAGCGTTGGGTGACGTAAAGTGGAGGGTTTGTTATCAGTCGATCCTTTAACGAAGTAGGGATGACCACGTTATGGCGTCCAATATGAGGCATCAACATCAAAGACCTGGGTGATAAGCTGGTGCTCTTCCTGTTTTACCACGAAGTTGATCTGCATAGAGTTGTTCGATTTCGGGCCTTGGACATTCGACCCGAGTTTAAGATAACAATCGCTACCTTTGTTAAGATAACTTTAACCCCCTAAATCGAAGGACAACAGTACGTACACACTTTCTTCATTGCAGAGACATTGAGGAGTAACTGGAAAGCATAGGACCGCGAGTCCGCGACAGACATGTAGTATAAATGTATAATCAATAATCATATTCACAACTTTGGATTCCGAATATTGGTTTACAATAAGATGAACAAAATCGAATGATGCCTAGATATTGACAAATGGGGGGAACTGATCTGGCTACAAATTGTCAAGAACATTGCTTTTGTATCGCATCAAAATGAACAACAAAAGATGGATGGCCATGCAACTTGAGAACAATCAGCACCATTTCTCATAGCCTCTGCTTTGATTGTCCTGGCAAAGTTTACACCGGACATTCACGATTTCTGTGCAGTGCCACTCGTGCTTGCTTCTCCCGCTCTTGCTACTGTGACGAGTGACTTTGAAGCCCATGCTCCTGCGTTCATTGCCCCTTCCTGTAAATTGCTTTTCTTGCAAGGTTTCACAAGACACTTGAATGCCTGGACAACATCGGTCATAAAGACTCGCGGCTGATCCAGGATGCTCCTGATCCTTGCACGAGTCACCTGTCTCCTCCAGACTAGTTGCACAAATACAACCAGACTCGGTAGCATTAAGTAGAGGAATCTGACAATTACAAAGGCTGATGCAAGAGCCAAGTACGTTTCTTGCATTAGCAATTTCTCTGGAGACCTAGCCCAGGAAAACGGGCAGCTTTCTGGATTAATAATGTCGTGCTTTCCAAGGGACAGAGGGTAGGATATCTTCAAAAGCGATGCATTATCAGGTAACACACCTGCAGATAAGAGCCATGAGAACCAAGATAAGGCTAATGGTTTACACAATATAACCAGTTACAATACCACTTACAAAATACAGCATATCCCTGAGCCTAAAGACTTAATGAACTGACAGAATACAATATGCAGAAAAATTCTAAAACGAAGATAACATGCAGTATTAGTACGTCATCAAAGCTCCTACAGCTACAAGCAATCCATAATGATAAGCAAACTATCATTCTCTGAATTTCTTGAAAGAAAAGGACAAGAAAAAGAAAGACAATGATCCCAGAAAAATATGGTTAGTTATAGCCGTTCAAATGACACTCTCAAACACCTGAATAAAATATCATAACAGAAGAGCAAGGACCAACAAAGTAAAGTTACCAGTTGCACCATTGTAGAAGGTAACCAGAGAGCTAAGTGTCCGGGAACCATGGTAGCGTACACGCGTTGTAGAATTCAGAACCAGAAGAGTGGGGAAGCCATGAACTCCATACTTGGACAGTGTGCTGCATTATACAATGAATGTTATCATTCAACCAACACACATGTCCTCACCAATCCTATAATGCAAAGGAGAAGGTCAAACCTGGGCCGGATGGCTGATTCTTCTACTGCTATATGGGGTATAGATGGATACAGGGAAGCCAAGAGAGGGAATTCCAGTTTTAAAGCTGTCGAAAAAGGGCACCATGCTGCATAAAATAGCACAGCTATATTCTCCAAACTACCACTGTAAACCAAATCCAGTGCTTTCCATAATGCAGCTTCGCCTCCCTGCACGAGCACATATATTCACGAAAACTCAGCAGACAGAAAAAATGACACGACCTTCTTCAACCTATACCAACCAGCTATCTTCTTCAAATTTTCAAATGGAATGGCAAAAACAGGTTATAATTGGGCATAAAAATTATGGGCATCATCTGATTTTGGAGGAACAACTCTAGCTAAACCTAGCAAGTGAAAATTCTAGAGGTGTAGACTAACTAAATCACCAAATCCTTCAGTCTTTTAGTAGTAGATAATACAAGTAAGAATTTTCACCCAATTAAAAGAAAGGGATACCTCGTTGACGCAGGCGGAAGACAGAGAATTAGCAGAGTGAAAACCGGGTTTCAATTCTCCAACCCCAAAGATCGAATCTGTAATAGAGAGCCTAGGGCACATCAGATCCTTAGAAGCAGCGGAAGTGGCAGAAAGAGTGAGTGCCAATACCACCACCACCAAAACCACCTCCCATGTCCGACTCTTCGAAACCCTAATCCGAGAACCCATGATTACGAGACACTGATTAAAGACTATGAATTTACAAAATGGGGTAGCTGAAGCTACACGGACGAGAGAGAGGAGTAACGATGGTGGCCCATATTCTGGAGAGAAAAGAAAGATGTGGGGAGAGAATGACTGGAAGCAGTCGTAGGTGAAGCGGAGACGGTAGCGCTACGGCGGTGGAATGGATCGGAGATGGGAATGATGGGCGTAAATAATACAGCATCATTATTATGTTTTGTTTCGTTGTTTTGACGACGACGGAGAGAATCGGGGTGACGTGGCATTATCGTTTCTTTGCTTTGCCAACTTGGTCATTTCTTTTAAATTTTCTTTTTATTTTTCATTTCTCTTAAAAGTGTGGTTTCATACTTTTGTTTTATAAAGTGGTTTTTCATATTTCCATCCTAAAACTTTTTATAGGTTATTGAGTCAGTTTATAATTCAAAGATTTAGTAACTTATGATATAGTATGAGGTTTAATTATTATTAAAATTATAAATTTTTTAGTACATTTGGTATATTGAAATTTTCGGTGTGTTTAATTTTTTTTTGGTAACGTACACACTCATTATCAACGTTTATTTTAAGTTTTCGATCTCTACGGTTCATAATTATTTAAATATGAAATCTCTATTTCACATTTTATTGTTGATCTGATATGTTTTTTCAATTCTCAAACTAATCACTCTTTAATTCATATATCTTAATTGATACTCAAATACAATTTCTTAACACTCCACCATCCACTTTAATAAATTGCACATCATCATTATTTCCCACTCTTCGTCATCATCATCATCATTATCTATGACTATGTTGATTATTTTCCCATCCTTATCATCATTCATCACCATCACCCGTACTGGCGGAGACCCGTACTAGCTATCTCCGCCGGCAAAACCACATTTCGAAGGAAGCAATTGTCAATGAACCCTAATTTACCGAGTTACTAAACCCAATATTATAGTCTCAATCTAATCATCCCTTCTCCCAGGCATGTTGCCGCTTGCAGCACCTAGACGGTGACGTAGCTGAAGCCTCCGACCTTGAGCCAGCATATCGGCACCGAAGACTCATCCACCGCCGCTTTCAGTCTTATTTCCATAATAGGATGACCACATGCCTGTAATGTTTTAATGATGTTCCTAGTTTATTACTTCTGGATTTTTACTCTAATATTGAGCTGCAAAAACGTCTGCATATCTTTCATTAAAGTGTAATGACAACATACATATTAAAAGATCCCAAGTACATACATAGTATACATATTAAGGAGAGTGATGCGATCACCCTCCATCCCAGCTATCCATTTAGCCACAATCTTTCCCGGTTCGACTGGGGATTGAACTAGGACAATATCTCCATGTTCAAGCTTGCCCAAACGGTGAGACAAATGTTCGATCAGAAACACGTCGTCTGAGTAATTCAAAGTGGGGAGAATGATAGGGCCCTAAACCTGCAATAAAAATAATCAATCGTTTGAAAAAGAAATTAAGAATTGGGAGGGGGCACCGGAATTACGGGAGTTTCGAAAACAATGTAGGAGTCGTTGATGTGAAAGAAAGAGAGGAAATTGGCGGCGATTTAAACTTTGGTTGTCGTGTCTTGTGCAAACAATGACCAGAAGACAGAGGAATTAGATGACCAATCAGTTTATCTCAATCTCTTCCGTCGGAGCTAGGAAGAGGGACGACTAGTAATTCATCAGACGAGCCTTAGAACAGCCCGAAAAGCAGTGGTTGGTAGGCTTTTTCAGTTTGCTTTACCCCGTTTACGTCGTTGTTATGTTTCGGAAGGCTTTTTGTCTTTTTGATCGATTGTAGGCGCCGACCGTTCTTCAACGTCCACATCGTCGAGGTGATGCATGCCACGATAAATATGAGAGAAGGGGTGATTAGATTGAGAGGAGGATATAGGATTCAGCAATTCAATAAGTTAGTGTTCGCCGAAGATTGCTTCCTTGTGGCGATTGCATTCGCTGAAGGAGATGGCTGATGAGGGTGATGAATGATGATAAGGACGATGAATTGGGATTCTCGTGGAATGAATGTGTGGGAAATGGGGATGATGTAGAAGTGGATTGCGGAATCTATTAAGAGGATATAATAATGTTAATAAATTGTATTTGTATATCAATTTAGGTATCATAAACAAGAGAATGGTGAATTTGACAATTAAAAATAAGTTTGATATTATAAGTGATATGTGAAATAGAGATTTAAAATTTGAATAATTGTGAACCGTAAAGATCAAAAATTTAAAATGAACGTTGATGATGAATGTACGTTATCGAAAAATATTGGGTATACCAAAAATTTCTATATATCAAATATATCGAAAAATTTTGGTATAAAAAAAATTCAAGATTTTAATAAAAGATCGTGTTTGTTTAATCACTTGGGAGTTTATTAAAAAAATATTTCATCACTTTTGAGCTCCGTTTTCTATTTTTTAAATTGTCCGTTTGTACTAGTACCAACATTTTTTGAATCTTTTTATTTAGCTGGATCATTTTCCACATGTGTTTGTGAGGACCGAAACTGAGTTTGGATTAAATGATTATATCGATAACTCAACGATTTTCGGACCAACCACTACTCTAGGCAAGAAAATGACATAACAAAACCAATGTAAAATTACTGTTTTGATCCACCTTATGTGTGCCTAATGTTTCTCTTATCACATTATAAATGATTGTTATATGGACCGTTATAAATTAATTGGTCTTTTTTATATTTAATTAATTGGTTTTCATATCTCTTTTTTTTTCCAATTTGCAATATTTTATATGTTTTGTTTTTAGTGGATAAGTAAATGTTCTATTTACCTTTTCTTTTCCAACTAAAATCATATGATTGAATATATATATATTTTGGTCTTTTCAGATAAAAAAAATTGAGACCATAATTTCTATATTAATTTACTATTCATTATATGTGTTCTTCAATAGTTTTTTTTCATTATTAATTTCATCAAGTTCATATCCTATATATCAATAAATTTATATATTTCTTTTTGTTATGTAACCTCTTCTCATTTTATTTTTATTTTTCTCTTATTGAATTTTTGTGCTACATCAAACGAGTAATTAGTTTTTTTATTCTAAATACATCGTAAATTATTGGATAGTAAAAACCATCATAAAAATAAATTATTTGTAAAGATTGATATAAGAGTAAAAATCATCATAACTCATCACTAACTACACTAGCACATTTTATGGTACATTTTATTTCAATGTCAGATTTATTTTGTAAAACTTGAAATTTATTCATTAATCATTTAAATTAGAATCATCATAAAAAATTAAAAATTCAAAAAATTTCCTATTTTCATTTTTCATCATTATACGATTAGGCCCGCCAAAGGGCGGATAAAAAATTAGTATTTTAAATACAAATAAACTCATTTTATTTTCTTTATGCGGCCTAAATAATTTGAAGATGATTTTGTTAGAAAAACGGTTGGATAAAGCCTCTTAAATTATGAGTTTAGAATATAAGTAACTATAACCTTGATGGATGGTTGAGTTCAAAAGTTTTGGTCGCTCTCACCAAGGTTTATCATCGTTCATGTTCTGCTCATCGACCCATGCCAATGTATATAATATCTTAAATTGATGTAATTAACTAGATCATGCAATCAAGTTATTTATTTATATCTATATCCACGTCAAATAAAAATGAAATTATGAACATATCTGATATTTTTACTAGTTTAACAATGACCATGTTGTCTTTATTAAAGTCACTATTCTAATTTTAATAGCAATTGAGCTTGGTCGTGGTTAAATGAAGCTGAGTAAGTAGACTAATTATCGATATATGATATCCTTTATCGTACTTATAATTCTAATTTTTTTCATAGATGTTAAAAGCTTAGCGGTAGACGGAAACCATAAAAGAACATCAAACACCGTCTCTTTTAAACATTATATGAAGAAATGCGATTATGATTAATGATTTAATTAGTACTTAATTTAAGAAGACAATTCACATCAATTGCGGTTAAATACACAAGTTTGATGTTTGACCAGGTAATTAAGACGAAATGGGAGACAAGCTACTGATAGTTCTATGCTAAACTAAAAGAGTGTTTTTGTCTTGGAGCTAATTACATGATAAATATGGTATTACAGTTTTGTCGCTAACCCAACAGGATTTCCTTACTGTCGTGATCTACAGAAAAAAAGAAAGAAGATAATCTTGGGAGTTTCAGTCAGTCGGAAAAGATGCGGTGGTTTTGAAGCAGCTTCCGGTCCGGTGTTAACTATACTGAAGCGCATAGCAGAAGACACTTGTAGAAACCGGCGTGATTATTGTTTGCATCCATTATTATTATTATTATTATTTCCAAAACAATAAATGTCGACATATCCATCTTCTGCATTCTTCTCACTTTTGGCGTGTGATTTAGAAAGTTATGTTGTGAGTTTTTTAGTGATGGGTTATCCCATATTAGAGTTTGGAATTGACGCAGCGTTATTTATAAATGTGAGGGAATGTCTCACTCATTTAGTTAGCTTTTAGGATGAAAAATGCCCGATGACACCCAACCGCATCATAAATTTACCCGTCCATAAATAAGCCTACTAAATAACCTAAATATACCTGAAAACTAAACCTAATCTATCTAATCATTCATTCGTCAAAAATATCATACGCCGCTCTTTGACTTCAACAATATCTTGTCGTCTCCTTATCTTTTACAAAACTCAACTATTATTATTCAATTAAAACTATCTCATCCACCGTTTTTCATATATTTATTATGATAATAGACTTTTTTTTCAATTTAGACTTTTAATTTTCAATACTAATTATACCATAACAATCTTCGAACCTCAATACCGTCATAAAATTCGTTACAAATTTTTTTTTATCTGCCTTGTAACCTGGTCAATGCTAGTAAAACTCCCTAGTTGACTGACCAAATCAATAACCCACAAATATTAGTTTAATTTGGTTATTACGATGTACATATATCTCTATGTAGAAGTTCAGCTCTTGTATTTTAATACGTGCATTTCTTTCACTAATAGCTGGAGTGTAAATGACACGATATACACGCCTACGGAGTATTCCGACCAATCAGAAAAATTATCACAAGCTAGGCGCCGGCGGAGTTTCCACGGCAAAAAGAAGACGACTCTTCGTCCCCTGCCGTCGATATCCCCAAAAGATACGTACACACATACATAGGGAATTCCAGCAGGCCGGCCGGCGTTTACAAAAACTCACCAACCAACGTTTGTACTTTTGTCAACTTCCCGCACACAGCTCAGCTCACACATCAGATTCTTCATAAACGAAACTAAAAAATAAAACTCAGTTCGGCTTCAGAAGCAGAAGCAAACCTTGTCCTGTCCGCACATCTTGCGGTACCAAACAAAAGAAACATCGTACGTTAGTGTTCGAGCTTACGTGGAGAGCCGTCCAATCCCATCCCACCGGCGAGATATAAGTAGCTAGTAGTCTCCCAGTTCTGTTTAATTATAGTTGAAGTAGTACTATAGTAGTATCAAAACAATTGATAAAATGGCTCGTGGTGATCGGCCAGCGGAGCTTAGTATTTCCATGGATGAAACTCCACCACGGCAACACCACAACCACCACCGGCACCACCGTCCAACGACCGCCCGCGCTGCGCCGCCGCCTAAAGCAACTTCTTCTTCCTTCATTGCGGATGCCAAATCTAGTGTTCCCCAGGGTTGGTTCGTCCCCCATGACAACAATCCAACTCATTTCCAAAAGGTGTCAGTCACATTATTTATTTTCCTAACTCGAACTTGAGCTCGGTTATAGCCGATTTAGGTGGGAGTTCCTCCAATTTTCAGCCTGGAAATCTCATATTTAAATTTAAAGTAGCGCACTCCTCATTGTCCTCTTCTAGCACATCCGGTCGGTTTAAAAACATTTGGGCTGAAAACCGATTATCCCGTCGAATTAAGTTCTACCTAACTGCAACATCATAAAGTGGCGTATGTGGAATGAATTCCTCGTCATAAAAAATAGAGCGCGAACTCGTTACGAGCTGAGCTTTAGTGTTCACTCTTCTAACAATTTTCTGCTTTTTTCATTTAAAATAGTTCATTCTTTACCATATACACAATCATATATAATTTATATAGTTTATAGTATTCGATACAAAATATGTCTTTCATTATTGAGATTTTTAACTTAGAGCTGACATAATGCAGATTCTAGCAGAGGTGGTGGGGACGTACATACTAGTGTTCGTCGGATGTGCTTCGGCTTTGACAGACAGAATACAAAAGCTGACGATAGTCGGGATAGCGATGGTGTGGGGTTTCGTTCTGATGGCCGCAATCTACGCAGTCGGACACATCTCCGGTGCCCATTTCAACCCTGCCGTTACCGTTGCATTGGCTGCCATCCGCCGAATGTCATGGAAAGAAGTCGGTGATCAATTCTCCGTATCGTGTTAATTAATGAATCATAAAAAAACCAATCAAGTAATGAATGTTGATTGAGTC